>JAVSCE010012419.1:0-600000 GCA_032199065.1 Smutsia gigantea | reverse complement strand
CCCTCTTCCTGAGACTTCTCTGCTCAGCACCATCGCTGGCTCTTTTTCATCTCAGGTGTCTCCCCCTCAGACTGACCTTTTGGATGATCCTCACCTAGAAAGCTCCCCTCTTCCTCCCCACAATCACTCTAATCCCATGCCTCTTTATTTCTAATAATAATCTATAATTATCTAGTTCACATATTTACATGTTTAATGTCTGCTTTGCCCTAAAATGAAGGCACCATGAGGAAAGGGAATGGGTTCTCTAAATCACTGCTCTGAACTCTATACCCAGAATAGTGCCTCACTCCTAGCAGATGCTTAATAAATAATCACTGAATGGAGGAATATAGGATTCAAAGAATGAATGTTTTCCTGACATGAATATAGAGATTAGAGCTGATGGCCAGTGCATTTCTGACAATCTGTCTTCCATTATTTCAATTTCCTAACCTAGGACACCTACCGAAAGAAAACTTTGCTTCTAGGAACAAGGTAATGCTATTATTTGTTTGGTTGGTTCATTCATTCATTCACTCATTCATTCATCATTCTTCACTTACTGTTAAGGACTTTCTCTACAGGCCTCCTGTATTTGATATTCTGGCAGTTACCTTAGCTGTGTGCATGTGTGTGTGTGTATTGGAGGGAGAATAAATAACTAATGTAATGGAAAAGCGTTTTTTTTCTTTAGTAGTGGTTGTGTATCTGGACTTATGTGTGTTTTGAGAATGCAAAGAAAGGTTCTCCTGCTTCTGTTTATTGGAAAGTTAGTTTATAAGCATTTATCTTCAAGTTATCAGAGAGGGATTTCTCTTATGATGAATTTTCCTAAATCTGAGTTTAAACAGATATCAGATCTGGAGAAAAAATAGGAAAAAAAACACAGGAATCAATACAGAGACTAATGACCAACCATCCAAATAAAACATACCATTCAAAACTGGACATGGGCCTCCAGTAATCTCAGGTCTTCTCCTTCATCTTGAGGGAGGGATGCTGAAACAGATGAGGCTGGCTACTATTTAATGGAGGAGTGATTAATACTTTTCATGAGCCCAAGAGATAAAAAGCAAAAAAAAAAATTTGTAAAGGCCAGTTAAAATTATTGACTTAATGCATCACTTGGCAATTATAGAAAGCATTACTATACCCTCTCCTCGATGATCAGAATAATTGCCATCCTTTCATCTTTCTCATCTAACAACCCTCTCCCAATGCCTCCCACTTCCCTTTGTGTCGTATATTCTGCCTGTGCCTGGGTTGCTAAGAGAACATCAAGGCTGAGCATAATTGGGCCATTTTTCCGTCCTATTGGTTTACGTCTGAATCTTCCTCCTCTGTAGGTTACAGTGAGGTCAGTCATGTGCAGTCAAATGGCCAAGAAGATAATTAAAAATACATATATCCTAGAACTAAATATATACTGGATGCAAGCGTCAGTTACAAAGGGAACTTCTCTTAATAGTTCCTAGATAAAATCACTGGCTGTTACAAGAGAAACATTGCCTGTGACAAGCTATGTCACAGGCCGAGCCCAGCTAATCATTATTCTGGTAACTTCCACAAATATATGCATATGCATTTGCGTCAATTAAAACAAAAAAGGGGGAAATGTGGGATTCACTTATAATTTAAGTATAAAAATCATATGAATAATCATAGTTGACTTGATTGATTATAGTAACTGAATTAGTTTCTCTGATATGACTGCCTTTGCATTGTTCACCTTGTGAGAACTTGTTCACTATGTTCCTTGCATTGTTCACCTTGTGGGTGCTTGTTCACTGTATTGGAACTTGTTCGTTGCATGGTGAGCAATAATGTCTTGTGTATTGAAAAGTTGTTAAGGGAAAAAACTTCAAAAGTTCACATCGCAAGAAAAAATAATTTGTAACTATGTATGATGAAGGATATTAACTAAACTTACTGTGATAATTATTTCACAATAAAAAAAAATCACTGGCTGTTTTCTGGGCACTTGCTGGCAATCACTATAGCTTTGATTAGCAGCATGACTGATACATGATTTATATTGGCCTTTTTTTCATAAGTCGTAAGGAATAAGGTTTCTGCTAACAAGGTATTTCCCATATACTTGCCTGATCATCAGAATCAGCTGTGGCGCATGGTAAAAATATACCGCAGACCTATGAATCAGAGGTTTCCACAGGCTTAGAGGTCTAGATATTTCACAAGCTTTCTAGGTGATCTGATCATCAGGCCCAAGTCTGGGAAAGCTGGTGCTTATAATGTTCAGTAGGTTGTTTATATGTCTATCTGGTGCTTTCCTGACTGGGGTAATGTCTGTGTCTCTTTGTTTGATTAAACTTAGATTAAAATGCTCTTGGTATATTCCACACTGAATTTGCCCAATGCCTATGGCCTGTATGAATTCACTATGAGAGTGAAATCCATGTGGGATATTTTGTGAGGAAGGTCTCTTAATGGTTTTATTATTAAGCTAAATGAATGAGGCCACCAGTACCTCCCCACTTTGTTGATGTTATGACCATGTATGTTGAACTTATGACCTCTGTCAACAAAGCTGCCTCACCTGCTAAGGTCAACCAACCTTATTTCTAAAGCATTTGAATGGTTTGCATTATGAAGTCCACTCTGATAGAAGCTATCAAACTGACACTTTGAAAGAGGGAACAGAAGTTATTTGGAGGCAGGCTATCTTTTTAAGACCCCTTTAAAAAAACCAAGCTGAAATGTCCACTATTTTCTCCTAAAATGGGGAGGTGACATCACTGCTTAGGCAATAGTGTTGTGCACACTGTCCTCTACGCTCCTCACCAGGTGCAGAGAGAGGGCAGACCTTCAGAGTGAAGTATCCTTTCTCTTATTGAGCCTATTCTGCATTTAGGGAGACTTTGATACTCCTCTTTCGAGTTCTGAGGATTTAGAAAAACTAACAGACTTCTAAAACATTATAGGTGGAAGGGCATTACAACCTGATACTACAAAAATAAAGGAACAAAGGCCATTGAGGGACTTGCCAAAGTCAAGTGGTTAATTAGAAGGAGAGTTTGGTCTAAATCTCCTGATTCCGGGCCTAATGTTCTCTCCCTGACTCCACTCGCTGATTCCTCCAACCAGTCAGCCTCCTCTCTGAGCTTCAGTTTCCTCTTTAGAAAAAAGCATGTTAGACTAGACTTTGGGTTCAGTGGATGTGCCTGGGAGGCCACCGGTGATGGGAGTGGACATAGCAAGGAGGACAGATCAGAAGGTGGAGCTCAGACACCCCCTCATTCTACTTTTATATGGTTGGTATATTGAAATTACATTGAGAATGTATTTGGGAAAATAATTCTGATACCTTTTTCTTAAGTTGTTAAGGCAAAGAACTAAGTGGCAACCTTCAGAAACATATCTAATACTTGAGGATCCCAAGAGAAGAGTTCTGTGAAAGCAGGGTTGTTCTCTGTCTTTGTTATTCCCCATAGGACCTGATTCTTGTGTATTCAATGAAGATAGTCATTAACCAACTCCAAGTTGGGCTTGGTCAACTCAAGGAATTGATAATTTGAAAGTGGGAAGAGAAGCTATTTGAAAGCAGGCTATCTTTTTAAGTCCCCTTTAAAAAAGCCAAGCTAAAATGTCCACGATTTTCTCCTAAAATGGAGAGGTGATATCACTGCTTAGGCAATAGTGTCGTGCACCCTCTCCTCCACATCCTAACCAGGTGCAGAGAGAGGGCAGACCCTCAGAGTGAAGTATCCTTTCTCTTATTGAGCCTATTCTTCATTTAGGGAGACTTGACACTCCTCTTTCGAGTTCCAAGAATAGTTAAAACTCTAAGAAAGAGACCCTTTGTCCTCAAGTAAGAAAACACAAGAGAAACTGGGGGCAGCTGTCCATCTCTCTCTTTTGAAACCATCAATTTTTAACATTAACCTTTCTCATTGTTCTATGCTGTTGGCCTTAACCCAGGTAGAAGAGCCCTGAGCATGTGTCTGCCTCCTTTTTATGAATTCTAATCTCTACCATTTTATCCAATGGGACTAGATCTTTGTTTCCCTACCCCATTAAGATAACCATGTTGGTTTTCAAATCTCTTCACACTGCCAGCATCTTTCTTACTTTTCCTCACAGCAAGTTCCCCCATGCTCATCCAGAGCACATCACCAGATTTTAGACTAACTGGCTTATGGCAAAAAAAGAATGAATCAGGTGTAAGCATCTAAGTAAGCTGAAGGGAGCTACTTGTCTTTGCCCATCGGCTGTGATATAAGATCCCAGCCCAGGCAAGTGACGTGATATTTGGGGGTTCTGGTGGCTGGACCACTTGCTTATGTTTTCTTACTTGTAGTCACAACTTTCCAGAGTTTAGGTAACTAGGTTATCACTTGGCTGTTCATAAATTTCTTCTGCAATATTTGTTGGTCACTTATCTCTGAGTTTTTCCTATGTGTTTTATTACATCCAGTTTAATTTTTCCCCGTAAGTGACTTTTGTTTTATGAATCTTGTTTCTGGGTGTGCAGGGGAGGGATATGTGTTTCCAAAGGTAAGAGAACCCAGTTTGCCTGTGAAATAATTGATACCATTTGGAAGCAAATCCTAATACTTCATTGGTACAACATAATTAGGAGAAGCAAATCCAACTCTCTGGCCTCCTCTCTCCATTCTCCCTGACCCATTCAAATCTCCAAATAGTGACCTCATTATCAGGCAAAGCAACTAATCTCTTTCACACTTCTCTGCCTCTGCACATGCTATTCCTTGCCTGGAAAATTGAGACTAGTCTTTTAAGGCCTAATAGAAACGTCATCAGCTCTAATATACTTTCCCAGATGCTCATGAGCGAAGTCAGATGTTCTACCTTCTGTTTTCCCATGGCTCTTTACTGATATCCCTGGGACAGCTTCCTGCCACTCTTGCCCATTCAATTGGGAAATCTTCGAGAGGTAAACAAAGTTTTATTCTTCTTTGAATTCCCAGTGCCTCATACATAGCCTGGAATATAGGACATACTCAGTCATTGTGGCTGAAAGAAGTGATGAATTAATCTATCTATTCCCCAGCCCCTGGAACTTCCAAGAGGGCTCTGGTATCCTTTGCCCCCCTTTCTACTTTTCATTCAACCTATTAATAATGATTGTGACGATGATGTTTTTCTCCAGTATCATCTTCTCTACTAGAATGTTTTTATATAATTCTGTTCCTTTTGTAAATATGAAACTACTATTTTCATAGATACGAGTCTAATGTGAAATATTTTCATTTCAGTTGTGGGATGTGGCAACTGCCTCCTGGTGGATCTATCTTCTATACGTTCCTATTATAATGTTCCTCTTCTAACTGGGCACCCAATCCATTGTTTAAAGCCACATTTCTACCATTTCTCTGGAGATACTCTGAATTGGTTTCCCTGTTAGATGAAGACACAGCCTCTACTCTAAGCATTTAAGGCAGTGAGTGCCTTTCATTTCAACATTCCTTACTCTTCAGTGTGATCCATTGTGTCTATCCAAGCCAAATATTTTTCTATTCTCTGAGTGACCTATGCTTATTCCTTCACAGTCCAAAAGGAGTCTTTGGTTTACTTACGCTGAACTATATAATTTTATCTGCCCCAACCAAGCTTATGAATTTTACCTCTACCAAGAAGTCTACCAGAATTAATCCAACCCCTGAATCATCACTCCATGATTCCGTGTTTCTCTAGATAGGACTTGGGACATTAGTCTTTTTCAACCTTTACTTTGCCTTTTTCTTTATGTCTACAGATCACTTCATCTTCTTGTATTTAAAAATAGAATTAAAAAAAAAGACTGTTACACATTTAGGATATTTTATGATGAAATATGAAGTGTTTCTTGAAAGTGATGGTTTATCTGGTTTATAAATAAGGAATTCTCAAGTGGATATATAATTTTTTTCCTTCCTCTTTCCCTGTAAGGTATATCTGTGTCTTTAGAGTTTGAAAACCATAAAATAAAAGTATCATCACTTTGATTTGTTTGTATCCAAAATATTTAATTCACTTTGAAATATCAAATCACATTAAAGTGAAGGTGTAAAAAATAGGGAAGACTATTTCTGCTGTAACAAATAGGCCTCCAAAATGTTAATTGCTCAAACATAAAAGAAATTTATGTTAGTCATATATACAGTTTAATGTGGTTCCTGTAGGCAGGTAGGAATGGTAGGCCCTGCTCTACAATGTCATTTGGGAGCCTGGTAAACAGAGATTATTATTATCTTCAGTGTATTTCCCAAGGACTTCCTGGTTTCAAAATCCAGCTTTTGGAAGGCAAGAGAACATGCATATTTTCATATGGGAGGATTTATGAGCTGGACCTGAAAAGTGTCCACATTAATTCCCATTCCCATTCCACTAGATCAGCTCAGCCACATGGCCACCCCTAATTTCCTTGGAGTCTGGGAAATGCAGTCTAGGGTGTGCCCAGGAAAAAGAGGAAATGGTTCTACTGAAGAATTAACCACTTTTACATATTACTTGGCATAGTTGTCAAAGTCCTTTCTGGTTCATACTTTGTCTTTCCTAATACACCATAAATGCTCTCTGAGCAGATGTTTTATATTACTTTCTTATGCCCCACAGCATATAGTATAGAGGTCTGGGCAGATTAGGTGTTTAGTATGTCCATTAATTTTCTATTGCTGTATGAATTTTGTAACAAATTACCAAAAATTTAGTGGCGTAAACAATATGTTTATTATCTCAGAGTTTCTGAGTCAGGAGTCTCAGCTTGGTATACAGCTTAGTCCTCTGTAAGGCTGTAATCAAGGTGTAGGTCGGTGCTGGCTTCTGATCTGGAGGCTCAGCTGGGGAAGGGTCTACTTACAAGCTCACTCAGATTGTTTACAGATTTCATTTGCTTATGACAGCTCCGTTCTTCAAAGAACCAAGAATTCAGGGCAGATTGTTTCTTCAAGGCCAACAATAGACTCCTAGCAAGACAGAGTCTTATACAGTGTAAGATAATCACAGCAGTGGCCTCTCACTATCATTGCAATATTGGTTATAAGCAAATTACAGGTCCTGCTCACACTCAAGGGGAGAAGATTATAGAAGGAAGTAAATACCAGAAAGTTTGTCCACCACAATAAGTGACTGAAAAAATAGGGATATTTCTTCCCTAGGCAGTGAATCATCACTTTATCTGAACTTAGCTCTTCACACAAAACCATAGAGAGTTATTAAGGATCTTGAGAGAAAAGTGGTCTTTATTGGCCAAGAGCTAGTAACAGTGCTGTCAAAACAAGCACTCAGGAACTACATTTATTACGCTTCACAAATATCAATCTTAATTCACATGATCATCTTTAGAACTGGATACTGAATAAGATGGGACCACCTGAACCTGCTACAAACAAATCTCATTCCCCTAATACTCCAAGGCCCTTGTTACGTGGCATTTTGAGAAGTTGCTATCATTTTGAATTTTTGTCTTTTCTGTCCCCCTTCTTCCCTATTCCTCTTCTCGTCTTAGGTGGTATTGATTTTTCTTTTTTCTCCTCTCAGTCTTCCTGTTTGACATTTTCCTTTCTGGTTCCATTTATCCTTTAAGACACTCCATAACATGTCTTCTGGGGGAAAGTATAAGGGAAAGCTCTAGTATGAAACTTTAGTCTACATGTTTCATTTGCTTTGGAGAGAGCATCATTCACTCTTCCATTTCCAAACCTTTCCCAACCAGCAAGCTCTCCTAAGAGGGGAAGGTCTGAAAGAATCTTGAGCTGCTTTTTTATATGTTAGCTATGGAAAAAGCTTCTTTCCTGACATCTCCCACCCAGTCTTTGCAACTCCAATGGTGCTTTTCTGTAGTTGGTTCTTCCAGGAAGTCTATGATACAGAACCACAGAGAGAAAGGTTCAGGGCATCCGACTGAAAGATACAAAGGCCCTCTGAGAGAGTTACATTTCTAAAAAAGAAAGCAGAAATCTGAAGATATTTTCTGGTTCTGTGAATAGCTAAAAATACAAGGATAATCATTCCTACAGTCCTGAACTTTTAATACCAAAGCTAACCTGGATGGGAAAATGGTACTGAGTTTTAGGGGGAGAATAACAGAACAGACTTCAGCAGAATCAGTCTCCTTTCAAGGCATGTATTTCTAGATTAGCCCATCTATGTTTAATTTTCAAATGATTCTTATCTAATTAGCAGGACTTAAAACTAGTGAGTTAGTGAAAGGTACACAGATGCTCTCTACTATTTTGCAACATCTATGTGTCTAAAATTATTTTAAGATAAAAGGTAAAACAAATAATCAAGAGAAATTAGTGGGTTGGGAGGTAGTTCTCCCTGTAGAAGTCTAGCAGATAGAAGCAAATTGTTCCTCTGAATACAAATACCCATTCTATGTTTAATAAAATACAGGAAGAGGAAGAGAAGGAAAAGAAAAGAGAAAAAATAGAAAGATTTCCAGCTGCTGTTAGGGGCCCCACCATGTGGTATCTAACTGCACAATGCCTGTCACTATTCAATTATCTTAACTGACCCTGCCTCAGTCAAAGCCCAAAGCATGCCTCAGGGGTACTTTCTATGACTGGAATTGTAAATGAAGTGTTTGTATGGGGCTAAAGTACTGCTCCTAATGTGGCTATTACATCCTGGTTTCCTTTCCCAAGAGCAAGGCAGGCCTGAATGCAGGTAGAACTATACAGAATGGAAAACTAACTGCTCCTCCGTCTCCTGCAAGATTTGTGATGTTCTTTTGGGATACCTGGGCCTATGCACATTCTCCACAATTCTACCCAGAGACATCTTTATATTCCTTACCAGAGTATTGGAGTGAGTAAATAGTTTGTCATTAACATACATGTCTTAGGGGATAATTAAAGCCCAGGATTTTAATTGATCTGGATTTGGGCTCTGCCACTCATGACCTTGAACATATCACTTAAATTTTCTACAGTCCATAATCTTAACCTGCTACATGGGATTAATACCTAATTTCAATGGCTACCAACAAGAGCTAGTGAAATAATGTCCATAAAATATTTAACACTGGGCTTGGCACTTACCATACATCAATCAATAAATGATAGCTATTGTCAAAGACATTGTTGCCCTTATACTTGCCAGAATCCTCTGACTTCCAGTGACTCTAGCTCTATGGCCATTTGGGGATATCTTTTTAAAGCTAAATCCTATCAGTTTCTTCAAACAGTAATAAGCCATTTTTCATGAAGTGCTATTTGTCATTCTAGTCAAAAGGGGTGAAAGAGAGAGAAGAGTACAGGTTTATTTCCAGCTTGGTGTTCTGACCATTTGAGCTATTGTTGGCTTGATTAAATTTTCAGAAAACTGAACTCCCTTCTAAGAGATGATCCAAAATCAAAAGCAACCTTGGCTTTCCAGAAGAAGCCAGCCTTGGGACTGAGAAAGAAACAAAAATTTTTTTTGACCAGTTATAATTATCTAGAACTAACTAGGAGGGTAGGATTGAGCGACACTTCTATCACTGAAATACCTCAAAGTCTAACCCAGATTCATTGACTCTGCTTAAAGCATTGTACTGTTAGTCTCTGAGGGACATCTCTGAACAGTTTCCTACCAATATATCTCTGAGGCCTTTTGGGAAATAAGAACTATTCCAGCTTAGCTATGTCTCGGGACTGTCTGGCATGGGAAAGGAGGCTTGGAGTAATTAAAAGTAACTCTCCACTCAATCTGGGAGAACATTCTCGTCGCCTCATCTGTGTTCCTGTCACATGTTCTGCTTCCCAGTGAGACCACAGCTATGGAGCAGGAGCCCCACTGTACCGTCTGATCTGCTCAATCTTGAGTTCATCAAAAAAGAATGTTAACAACGTAAGAGTATTTGGTTCTAGATTCTGGAAAGACTCTTAATTATTCTGTTAAAAAGGAAAAAGTAAGAAAAGAACAAAAAAACAGACACACACAGAAAATCCCAACCCAGTTGTACCCCAGAATGGCCGTCTGATTGCTTTACCTTCCTTGGCAATCTGATGATTGCATTTCAAACACAGCAAGTGAAAAAAAAGTCTGCAGACAAACGAAGTGAAATTTGTATTGAAGCTTTAGCTCCCCACCATGTCTCCAAGAATAATATTACTGGAACAGCTAGTTGGAGATGTAAACAGAGGCCTGAGAACATTCCTTCCACAAAGGTCAGGATCTGACACTTGCACCAGAGCACACAAGAGACGGGGTGGGGTGGGGGCGCGGGGAAGATGCAAGAGTGAGATTATTCCCAATCCCACTTGAATCTCTGGGGTGTTTCTCCTCCTGTTCAACATGCTTTGAAGCTGCAAAGCATTGGACCTTCATGTGATTTTCTTACCACCAGCTGCCTCAACTTACCAGAAGCAGACCGTTTGTTGTTGAGTGTAGTGCTGGGTGGAAAAGAGTCAGCCTGTTTCCTTCCTATTACATATCTATTTGACTAATTCCAGGCTGGACCACCCATCTCTCTCAATCTAAACATTAGGGTCGGTTAACCTTTGCAAACATGTCCCTGTTTCGTAGTTCTACTTCCTCCATCAACACGATAATTAATGGACCTAGACTTAAGGACTATGGCTTGTGCCCTGCTTCAAGTCCTACTTTCCCTCTGATTTCAGACCTCTTGCCTCAACTGGATGGCTTTTCCAAGTTCAGAGTAAATAATTAAAAAAAAATTATTAATCCAATATCTTTATAAAAGTTTTTAAAATGAGTTCTGTTTGAAGATTTTTGTCATAGAAGGTTGTTATCAACTGTAACTTAACATGCGCTAATACCTTAGGCTCTAGAGTCTGTTTGGGGAAATTATGTCCTACCTTGGGCAATTTTCCCAATATGTCCAAACCTCTGTTTCCTTATAAAATGCAGATAATTGTAGGACCTACCCTAAATGAGTACCCTGAGTAGATGATGCATATAAAAATCACAGCACTGTGCCTAGCATAGAATCCACCCTCTATAAAATGTGATCTACCATTATTGTTATAAAAGTTATGGATATAGAATACAATTGTTTAAGCGACAGATCAATGTTTAGGCCTCAATTCAAAAACAATAAAAATTATTTTTATAATTCTTACAACAGGCATCTATTCCAGGTATAAACAGTGCTATTTATGGTGAAGTTTATTTATTTCAAGATTAGCAAGTTGGCCAAACAAGTCTAGTCCACAGTAGTGGGATTGTAACAGAGCCTATATACACATTGAATGATGCATTTAATGTTTGTTTTGGTGCTCATACACACTGTCCCCAGTTCCTCCATTGTTCACCACCACTGCTACACCTCCAATGGCTCCACAGCTGTCTGCTTAGAACAGAGGTCTCCCAGATTAGAAATTACATCTGTTTAATCTATTCAAAATGCCACGACACCTCTGTGCTTTTCCAAAAATGATGGGGGAATATCTATTGACGTATGCAACACTCTGATAATCTAATAGAACACCCTGGAACACTTAAAATCTTAGCAAAAGGAAGAGAAATGTTAATATGTAAGTCTACACAGATAAATTATTAATATGGGATGAAGCCAAAGTGACACAGGAAAAAAAGTAAAATGAATTCAATAGGCCTGGACTCGCTGGGTAATCTGGGGTATAACCCCCCTAAGAATGGTGTGTTTGGGAGAAAAGTCAATAAGTCTTTAGCAGTTCATACACTACATTCTTTTCTGAGTTGTTCAAAACATTGGAAAGTTCCCTTTTGTAGTTTAATACTTCCCCTGGAGTACGATGTGTATCTTGATTCTTGCATTGATGGAAGACAGAATGTGTCCTTGAGACATTTTTGTTTGTTTCATGTATCTAGACATGAGAAGTCCTGTCTTATTTGATCAAAAGAGTCGGTGGTGCTCTCAGGACAGGAAAGCAGATTTTCTCACTCCAAGGATATTTCACCACCCACTAAACCACCCTTTGCCATGAGCTCCAAGAGAGAGCAATTGTTCGGTCTGGTATACTGAGGGAATAATCTGTCCTTAGCACTGGAGGCAGAGCACAGCGGTGAATACAAGACAAAACCGGTTCTACAATATAAATGGCACATTCCATTAATACAAGTGGATCCAAATGAACTAATTTCATTCAGTAGTACTTTTACATTCTGTAGCTATACGGGCCTGGATACAAATTGTAATGTCAGTCTGTCGGGAGAATGGACTGCAGTGCGTAATTACAAATTCTTGTTGAGCACTTCAGGAGCTAATCAGGGCAAGGATGTGAATCTGTAATTTGCAAATGTGCAAAGACAGAGGTTACTATGGCACTAATGGCTCTGCTGATAACATTCTTGCCACCAAATCATAGGACTGTGGGTGCAAATTCTACAAGATAATGTGACCTCCCATTTAGTCATTTGATTGTGAGAAACCTGTCCTGCTGGCAGCATGTAGGGATATTTCTAAATGTAATAATGCTGCTCGATAATATAAAATGTCATTATGCCAATACACTAATATTTACATTCCAAGAGGCTGTACACAATCATAAAGTAATAAATAGAGTAAACTAATATATAAAAATACAGCATAAATATGATATGGCACATCATGAAACCTGGTTGTGAACAACCATTTACTTCATAGGATTGAATCAAGAAAGATTAAATGAGAGATTAAAGAAAAGAAAAAAGTATGTAATATATATGCATATATGGGAAATATATTTGTATATAAATAAATAAATAAATAAATAAATATATATATATATATATATATGTTTATTTTTATTCTTCTGTATTTTTCTCTCCCCTAAAAGTTTTTCCTTCATATCTTCAAATACTTGTTTTCTTTGCCCAACAATTTTATCCAGTCCCATTCTTGGGTAAGTGGAGAAACCAAGCAGCATTTTAGAATAGAGTAGTGGCTTAAAATTTAAGCCTCTCTTTAAAAGAAGATTCTAGAACTTCACTGTCCTATTAGTTCATGGCCAAAAGTAGAATAGGTCATTTTGCTCACTGCAAAAAAATAACATTATTGCTCTCTGCTTCACAATTCCCATTGTTTTCTGATTGTGAGCTATAGCGTATATTCATCAGAAAAATACTTAGAACATCTCCATAACTTAATTCTTATGTAAAGACAGAGGCTTTCTCTGGAGATTCACTGAGCATTTTGTTGGTATATCCATTTTGGTCAATTCTAATTGTAATGGATTAGGAATCACTACCTGCCTCCCAACTTTCAGGTTGACTGGTTTTACCTTGGGTGCTGAATTCTAAGAAAACCAACCTAATAGAAGCGTCAGGTAATGTGGGTCCTGATGCTCCCAGATGAGAACAGGAGAGGCTTCTCGTTTTGTGGGTGGAAGTCACATGACAGTTCTCTTCATAAGGTTTTGAATGATGCTTTCTATCTTACTGGTTCTATCTAGGGGGTAACATACTGGAGTGTAAAGAGCAGGTGCTTTTCAGACTCTTATTTGTGGGTTTAAATCTTAGTTCTGCAGCAGATGCATTCTGGACTTTAAGGAGAATTACTTAACCTCCTCAGTCTTTATTTCCTCATTCACAGAGAGAGAGAGATCAGAACATCTAAGGCAGAGCACCCTGAAGATTGAGGGGATAGATGCATAATACCTGATGCATATTGTCCTCTGTTATGGTATGACTTCGCTGGGAAACAGACTTGTAGACTAAGTTCAGCATGCAGGGTTTTTATTAAGGGATCAACACCCAGGGAAGGGAGAGGAAGGAAGCAGGATGGGGCAGAGGGAGAAGGTGAACTGCCCCAGGAGCAGCGTCAGCCTCCACCAACCTCTGGACCTACAGCAGCCCTTGGGAATTGCTTCCAGTTGGGCTGAGGAGACCAGCCCAACAATTGTGCTCCTGCAATGATCAGTTACTGGATGTGGGCTGTTCCGGGAAGGGGGGTATGACCTTGAGCAAGAGTTAATGCTGCTTGTGTTCTAGGCGACCTCAATCACTGCCCTGAGCAGATTGAAAGCAGATACTGGACAGGTGTTCTCCAGTCACAGGAGAGTTTGTAAATATGATTTAAAAATCCAATTGCCACTGCCTGCTCAACTAACAAGGGTGTTTGGAAGCTGCAAGGTGTGAGAGACTGGATGGACAATGTGTTTTCGTCCTGGGAAATGTTGCATTCTTACAATTCTCTCTCTTATGTATTTTGATGGGGGATTTCTACTTATTAATTCAATTTGTTTCTTAAAGTTTTGAATAGATAACAACATAGTTGCAAAAGCAAAACAAAAAAAAGGCAATTAATTCTGCCTCCCATTTCTGTCTCTCATCTGTTCAAGAAACCAATCAGTTAGTGGTTTTATGTGCTTCTAGAGTTTTCTTATACATATGCAAGCAAATTCGGGCATATATTCTCATTGTATCTCCTTTTAAACAAAGTGTAGCATACTGTATAATTCTGCATCTTGCTTTTTTAATATATTTCAGCTCTTTTTTCCATATCAGTACATTGAGAGTTTCCTCATCCTTTCTATTTTACAGCTACATCACATTCCATTGCATGAACATGCCATATTTATTTAACTATTCCTCTGCTGTTTGCTATTACAAATAATTTTGCAGTTAATCTTATACGTGCTTCATTTTGATGCATGTTTGAATATATCTGTAGAATACATTTTCAAAAGTGGAAGTACTAGGTTAGGGAGTATAGGCATTTGTAATTTCAATAGATTTTGCCCAAATGCCCTTGATAAACTTTGCACAGATTTACAGCCCAACCTGTGTGGAATGGAAGTGGTGCACTGCACCTTACCACTGAGAATGTTGTTAAACTTTTGAAAATTTGCCAATCTGATATGTGAAAAATGGTATTTCAGTGCTGTTCTAATTTTCTTATTATGTGTAAGAGTAGGTGTCTTTTTAAATGTTGAAGAGCCATTTTTAAATCTTTTCTGTGAATTGCCTATTAATATATTCTTCCAACTTTTGTATCTGTAACTCTGGGGGAAAATCCCAGGGCAAAATACCCTTGAAACCAAAATCAGTCAAAGGGAGAATAAAGTGGGGGAAAGCAGTCATCCACTTCTGCTCTCCAGTGTCTCTCACAACCCTGCTGCAGAGGAAGAGACCCCACCCAATCTCTCTGGTCCAGATATGCCCTGCAGGCCCTTCTAATTACCTATTGATGTGGAGATGGCTACTTCTCTCCACTCCTTGGAAACACCTATGGATACAGAGATGCACTAAAGCTAGGCAAGAGATTCTGGAAATATTGCAATTTTACCCACAGTATCCATTTTCTGGCTTTGTTTTAATTGAGTTCTACTGGAAAGACTCTTTCTCTGTGATATGGGTTACCTATCTCCCCTCTTCCCCAGTGTTTTGTTTGCCTTTTAATTTTGCATATAGCTTTGCCCCTGAGCTTTTGGTTTTTCATAAGGTGGAATGACCAAATTTTTTGTTGGTACCTATATTTTAAGGCTTACTTAAATAAGGGACTTTTCACATCCCATGGTTGTAAAGCAGTTCTCATATATTTTATTTTAATAAGTTTTTGTTGCTTTCCATTAATTTTTTAAACATATGTGGAAGTTATCCCTGTGTAGTGTTGGATTTGTTGATCCAAATTTGTATATATATTTTTCCAGACAGCTACCCAGTTATCCCAATAACAAAGTATAGACCATCATTTTACACTAAAGCCACTTTTATGACATTCCAAGTTCCCACATGACGTGAGGTCTATTTCTGGACTTTTATTCTCTGTTGGTCTATCTATAATTCTGGGGGAAGAATATTTTCCCAGCCCAGGGCAAATTACCTTTGAAAGCGGCATCAGTCAAAGGAAGAAATAAAGAGGGAGAAACCCATTTATTGCTTACAGGTAGTCGTCCAATTCTGCTCACCAGTGTATCTTATGACCCAACTGCAAAAAGGTGCCCCACCCAGTCTCTCAGGTATAGATATGCCCTCGCTTCCTCAGGTAATCACCTATTGATACGGAGATGGACTACTTCTCTCACCCCTTGAAAACACCTACTGATATGGAGACGTGCTAAGGCCAGACAAGGATTCTGGAAATACTGTAATTTACCCACACTGTCCATGTGCATATTTAAATTGTTGAATTTGTATAACAGATTTCAAAATCTCAGAGGGCTAGTTCTCCCTCATAGCTCTTCCTTCCAGAGTTTTCTTCACCCTTCTCATTTTTTTTTCTATATATAAACTTTAGATTTGGTTTCTATAGTTTAAAAAAGTATGTATGTATATATGTATATCATGTAAAACATATATATGTAGGCATACAAAATAAATAAAAACATATGTATATGCTTTTTTATTGAGATAATGTGAATTTAAAAATGAAAGAGAAATAAAGTCTTTATGGCTTTTATGAGTCTTTCTATTCAAGGACATATGTCTTGTCTTTTGCTTAAATTTCCTTTTATGCCCTTTATATAACTCTCATATTTTGATGATAGCTTTATTCCTAAAAGTTTTTTCTTCTTTGTACCTAATTATAAAGGAGTCTTTTTTCTCATTTCATCTTCTAATGAGCTGTTTGTATATATGAAGGTCATGAATTAAAGAATGCTAATTTTGTTTTCTGCCATGTTACAAAATCTTCTTGATAGATGTTATTTTTTAGTTGTTTCTTCTGAGAACTCCATGTATTCAGTCATATCATCTGCAAATAACTTTATTACTTTCTTTCCAGTTTTTGTATCTCCAGTGTCTCTTGTTTAATTGCACTGGCTAGTAATCCAATCAGATAATATAATACTGGTGCTATGGGTTTCTTAGCTTTGTTCCTGCCATTAGTAAGAATGATTCTGGTGTATCCTCAATAATTGTGAGTCTGGCTTTGGAAACGTATATCTATAGTTTCCTCACATTGAATGGTCCAGTCCTTGAATTCTCCAATTAAATCCCCTTGC
The DNA here is from genome assembly GCA_032199065.1 of Smutsia gigantea. NCBI lineage: Eukaryota > Metazoa > Chordata > Mammalia > Pholidota > Manidae > Smutsia > Smutsia gigantea. The sequence goes on along the minus strand of JAVSCE010012419.1, from coordinate 583,204 downwards.
TCTTGAGTATTCATTATAATATGGGGCTGAATTCTTCTTGCTAAATAATCTAATATTTTCCCTTTTTTTGTGTATTAGAATTCTCTACTCTTGAAGGGCATGGAATTGTTTCCCTGTGAACTGTTTTAGGCCTAGCGCTTGCTTTTTCCTTAGGGGGCTTAAGTCAACTTTCTCTATTTCATCTATGGAAATAGATATGTTTTGATTTTGTATTGCTTTAGAATTATTTTATTTATCTTAACTCTTTGTGATTATTTCCTACTTATTCATTTTTAAATTTATGTATCTACAGTTGTCTTCTTCTTTTTCATATCATGATCTAATTTTTTACCTCAATTTTTTTCAAAACACAAATTTTATATGTACTGATTCTACCACTTTTGTATTTTCTAACTTAGTAAATTTGCTTTTTTACCTTTATAAATTAGTCTTTTATGATTTTCTTAAATATATTTTGTGTTTTTAAAAGAATGTAGTGTCAAATACTGAACTGATATAATTTTATTCTTTTCTGCTATAGATGGAAATATTTAAGGCATATATTTTGTTCTCAGCCTCTAAGCACTGCTTTTACTATTGTCCATGGATTATAACATATAGTGTTTTTTATATTATTGTTTTCTAGGCAAACTGTAAATTTGGATTATGTTTCATTTGACCCAAGAGTTAGGAGAGAGTTTTAAGATTTCCAGTTGGAATTGGCTTATTTTTCTGATTTTGTTGTTAATATCTAGTTACTATGCTATGAAGAGAAAAAGGGTACTATGCTATTTCTTCTTTTTTTTTTGGAAAGAAGAAATTACAGTTTTCTTTTCAGATAATATGTGTTATGTTTTTTAGACAATATGGTCATATGATTGTTGTGTGGATTCTCAAAAAAGTACCGTCTTTTATTTTCAATGCATAAAGCTGGAAATGTATTGCTTGAGGTAACATTAATTATTTCTGTCGCCGTGTGTTCTTATTTTTGACTACTTCACTTGTCATGGAATAAGCAAGGTGGCTTAAAATGTCCTACTATTGATTTGTTGTTGGTTATTTCTCCTGGTAACTCTTGAATTTTCTGATTGTTATTCTTACATTGTTTAGTTCAGAAGTGGTTGTAATTCAGATGTCTTCATCATGAATTACATCTTTTAGAATTTTAAAATATACTGTCTTTTCTCAATTAACTTTAAAAAAATGTATTCTGAATTCCACTTTTTCTGATTTAAAGATCCTTATCACTGATTTCTTCTTGTTTGTATTCACCTAGCATACCTCAATCATTTTTTTTATCTTCAGTCTTTCTAAATCAGTTATTTTTAAAAGCAAGCTGCTTGTTTACCATACAGAGTTGGTTCCTCTTCATGATCTAATGTGAGTCTTTCTTTTTAAATAAGTAGATTAGGCAAATTTACACCTAATGATGTGATATACATATATTTGGTCCTGGTCCTCTCATATTATTTTATCATATGTTTTCCATTTTTCTTATAGTTCTTTTTTCTTGTTTGCTTGTTTCTTTTAACTGTGGCCTATTGTGTGTGTGTGCATGTGTGTGTGTGCATGTGTGTGTGTATGTTTAAGCTATTTAAGGTACTTGAGTTTGCATTTTCTCCCTTGTGCTCATTTTTACAACTATAGCATTACATAATATTTTTAGTGTTTTGTATTTTTAAACCAGAGCTTCTCATCCAATTTATCACAGCTCTTAGGGCAGTTGGACAAGCCTCTGGCCATGAATAGTCTTGTCTTGCTTATTTCAGATCCTGAAAAAAAATTGAATTTTCTTTTGCAGCCATCATTTGAACAATATTGGGTAGCATCATTTTAATGAATATGAATTATTTCTCTACCATGAGCAGTGAATCATAATCTTTCTTAATGCTTAATACAGAAAATAAAATATGTCTGTATTTCCATTAACTGAGATTATGCCTTTATATGCTATCCTTTGACTCCAGCAGTCAGAGAAATTGCTCTACTTCCTCTCTATCTTCTTTCTACTCTGCCTTCTTTCCTCTCCCCACTAGTTTTAGTTGTATCATTTCTATATTGTCAAGGCATATTTCATTTTCATTATTGTCTGCCACATATCCCCATTAGGTTAGATACAGTCCTTCTTCAGGGACTGTAGTCTGTGCTTCCCTCCAGTCTCTGTCATAGTTTCTTCATTCATGTCAACTACAGTTGTTTCCTAGCAGTTTATTTAATATCCCCAGTGTTCTTGCATGTTAAATACTGTTTGTCTGCAGATATTATACTTATGCATAGTTTGGCTGGGTATAAAATGTTGTACTCTTTCCTTTTCATTATGACTGTCTGAAAACTGATGAGTACAGTCCTGGGGAGCCAAAGAAGCCTTCCTTGAAGAGGCAGCATCTATATTCAATCTTTAATAGTTGGTTGTTGGGAAAATATAGACAGAGAAAATGGTTCCAAGCAGAAGCAATAAAGATGAAAAAGAGTATGAAACTTCTATGTAAGATGTGGTTGTTCAGGAGAACTACAATGTAGAGAGAAAGAGAAGTTGACACTGGAGAGGTAAGAGAAGATAGATAATGAAGTACTTGCTATACCAAGGGGTCTGAACTTCTTCCAAGAAGACAAAGTAAAGCCACTGAACAATGTAAAGCAAAAGAAAGATACATGGTTAGAATTGCTCATTTTAAGGGAGGGATGCAGAGGAGTCTATGAGGCTTTCCCTTCCTTGCAACCTGTGAGTCCTTTTATGAACAAGTACAAAAATCCCATCTTTCACAAACCAGTCCTACTGGAAACAGTGGCTTTCGTCATTGCTCCTGTCAACCACACTAGCAGCCTGGTGACTTTTATACAGGAAAGTAAATAAGTATATACAATAATAATTGATTTCCTTTCATGGTAGGGCTATATTTCGAACTGCATTCCTGTGCAGCAGGAAACAGCAAGAATTAAGGATATCAGTCATCATTTTTAAAGATAAAAAGATAGTGCCTCTTATGAAGAAAGAAAGGCTTTACATTTCTTTGGTGTATGTTTTGCATGTCTGTAATCTGTGAATGCTCTTTCTTTTAAGGATGCCATGGAAACCTTCACAAATCTAGCTGATATTCACTATATAGTTCTAAGACATTTTCTCCATGGGGAGATTTCTGCTATCTCACTAGTTTCTAGCTTTTTCTTGGAGACCTACTCTACTTCACTCATGCTGAAGCTGCCAGAGTTAGCTAGTTTCAACTAGAGCACATTTCTTAATCAAACATTATTTTAAAACTACCTTCTTAAATTCCACTTGTTGCTCTTTTATCTTCAGTCGCTATATGTAAAGCGTGTTGTCTTTATAGGCACATTTACATTGTATCATAGAAACAGCTACTATCAGACAACCGACTGGGTTCTCAGTTCCTTCTTGTTGCTTTCTTGCTTGGTTGCTTTCCTTTATAGCTGAATTGCATTATTGGACACTTTTAAAGGAAATTGGATTGTGGAATTTCCATTGGAACTAGGGATGGGAAACAAAATCATGTTTTCTCACTGAACTTGCTAGTTTCATATTTGTTAAATTCTACAATTAAGAAATTTTTGTTTTGTTTTGTTTCTGATCTCTTCTATATCCTTAATGCAGTTTTCAGGTAGCCACATAGTCCTTAATCCCCTTAACACAGCTATTCTCAGTGAGTGCAAAATAAAAATATATTGCAAACTAATAGTCAAGAATTTCTTCATTCTTGTCTTGAGAACTGTTACCTAAAGGAGCAAGGCTTTAATAGGGCCTCAGCTTGACTCTTGCCATGTTTGCATACAAAGTAGATAAGGCAGGCTTTGTTTTGGAAGATGTTAATTGATTTTGTCCACCATGCTGTCTAATGAGCCAATTCCCTGAAAATGTAGTGATGGGGAAAAAAAAATCTGTTCCAATTACTGTATAAGTAAAATACTGCCCTTCCACTTCTATGAGAGGAAAAATGGCACTTGCAGCTCAGGACTTCTGGGATTGACAGCTGATGCCACACATGCACAGCTCTGCTGTCAGGTGGCATTTCAGGAATTGCTTTGTTGTTGCCAAAATGGAAAAAAAAAATTTTTAAAAAGGAGAGAGCCAAAGACAGAGAGACATAAACAGATTATAGAACTATCAGAATTCAAAGCCTAGTGTCTGGGAAATTTCAACCTGACTTAGGCAATCAAGAGGAGAGGCAGAGTTGGGATTTAAGGGCTAAGAGGGGCTGAGTAAGTTTGCAAATTAGGGAACCTATTTTTGGATCTAGAATAGTTTACTAGCCAGATTATGATGCTACTTCTCAGGCTCCAGAATCTCCTTTTTCACATCTTTCTGTAAATTGGAGGACCTTCCACCCTATGGTGGTATTCTTTGAACTCAAGTGCAGCAGTCACACCTGTGTTCCCTCAACTTTCAAGGGGCCCAGGTGCTATAGGAGCTTCTTTTATTTCTTTTGGCATTGCTGATACAGAGACTGGATGGAAGCCTCTGCTGGTTAGCTGCACATCTAAGTAATTGGCAGTGCGAATGTCCTTGGCAAAACTGTCTTGCCAATGAGAGTTCTGGTGTTGCTTGTATTGCCCAAAGCCCTCAACAAAGGCAAAATTTAAGAAAGATAATGGGGCATGAGGTTTCCAGTGGAAGTTGGCAGTGGACACCCTTTGTGTTTGAAATGGAAGAAGGAATTGGGGGGCAGGGAGTCAACCTCACCTTGGTTGTCTTTTCTTCTGAATTTCTAAGCGATGCAGTAAAGCATAAGGCTGTTTCTCCAGCATCACATAGTTTTTGCCTGCAACAGACTGCTCTTGTACTAATAGTCAGCGATCAGAGTGGAAAACATTGAGTAAACTTGATTTCTCTAAGTAATGGGCAAATATCTTGAGGTATGAAAGCTCCATTTTACACTATATCAAATATTTACCCAGTCTCTAAAAGAGTTCTGAACAAAGAATATGTTGATGGATGGCAAAGGAATCAAAGATCACGTTTATGATTATGACCCAACAAAATATAATTCTGATGAGAATATTGTCAAAATAGGCCCCACTGCAAACAGGCCTCTTGTGATATCATCTTGAGGGTTTCCAGGAAATATTTTTCAAGGCCATCTAACACATGTTTCCTTTCTTTATATATGAATTCCATTACTGGTGCTAGTTCTAGTTTAAGACTAAAAAGTGCTGCTTATCCCCTACGTGCATGAGGGTCCAAATCTCCAGCCTGTGATCAGAGATACCTTGGATTAGCCTAGCATGTTTTTTAACGAGTGCCACTTCATTCTACCTGAAACTGAACACTCAAGAACCTTATTTTTCCCCCTAGCTATAATGTTGGCAGCCATAAAGTAAATGCAGCCACACCAACCCCCACGAATGAATAGGCAGCTCGGACTAAAATATACCCTTTCCATCTCACTGCAGGCTCTTCCAGGTCAGCTTTTAGTGTTCTGGTTACAGCGTGTGATGCTCATTTTCCTTTTAGCATCATGCTTGATTTGTGAAGTGGGGAGGAGTGGTGTTGACTGCTAGATTCCCATCATTAACATTAAGTTTTACTGCCTTAAATCTCTCTCTTATGCACATTATAAATGTTTTAAGTCAACGTAATGCTGGGAAATGTACGGGGTTGACAGACCAAAGGTAATATATTATGATCATCTTGGGCAGGGAATCGTGCAGGCTTATTAGGGGCTTTCTTGCTTTCTAATTGAGCAGGTTTCTCAATAGACATTCTGAATAGTGGAAAATTGGAAAAGGACTTCAATTACAAGTTGGAAAGGGGCAGAGGGTCTCAAAATTGTGAGAAAGGAAAGATAACAAAGGAAATGTTTACAGAACTTTCTCTGACCTAGGCTTAGGTCATACCTCTTAAATAGCAAGTTATTTTTGCTCCATATAAAAGACAAAGGGTCTTTAATGAAAAAACATGTATTAGCTCTGTTGGTCCCTGAGGTCTATAAATACAGTTCATGATGAAAAAAATTGAATTAATCAATCTGTACATTTTTCATCCTATTAGCACTGTTCTCATCTAGCCCTAAGAAGGTTGCCCCTGATCATATATTCATTAGAATTGAGAAAGAAGAAATTTCCATAGTGAATTTACGTATTCCTCCAATTCAACCAACATCAAATATTTATTAGGGGTCTGCCATGTGCCAGATACAGAGCTAGACTTGATTTGCCTAGACATAAATCCTGCTGTCCTAGAGTTTAGAATCTAATTAAAAAGGGAGATAATAAACAAGGAAATAAATATGTGTAGCAATGTACAGCTAAGAATGCTGAGAAAGAAAGAAACATGGTAGATACTGAATTCTAAATGCAAGCATTCTACTACAACTGCTAGGTATATAAGACAAAAAGCAAAAGACAAGCCTACAAGAGGGAAAGTTAATTCAAAATTAAGCAACTGTTTAAAACAAAACAGAACAAAAACTAAAGATGCCACAAGGAAGCACAGAGTTACTTATCCAATGAGAGTAATTATAATAACAGCTTAAGATTGAGAAAGGAAAAGTCCCTCTGGTTGGGAATGGCAGACTTCCAAGAATGTCTCAAAAACATAAAGGGATTGTAAATGGAAAGTGGTCTTTCAAGCAGTAGGAATGGGAAAAACACAGGGGTAGGAGCTATAAAATATTAATAGCTGGTGTGACAATTATAAAGGGAAAGCAAATGATATCATTATGAAGGCAGGTTAAAAAGAGATTTCAGACTTATTCTTAGCCTATAATGATAAAACCCATCATTGGCAATAATCCAGGGAAACAGATTTTTCCATATGTTGCTGCTGGGGTTAGAAATTGCTAGTTTCCCTGAAAGAAAATTTGGAAAAACATACCAAAAGCTTTTAAACTATTTGTGAATTTAACCACACAAGTCCACTTTAGGGTATTTATACAATAGAAATAATCATGAAAGCAAACAAAGATTTAGTTATAGGAATGCTTATTATAGTTTCCCACAAACCTTCTTATTTGAAAAGAATTGACTAATACAGCTATCCCTCCTAGTTGGAATTGATAATAGTTATTCTCATCATCTTGTATGAGGGGGAAAATACGGTAAGATTAAACTTTCAGGTGTTATAAATACTCTTCATGCACTTCAATATAATAGTTTAGAAAAATATTATATTTAATAATATATTAAAATATTATATTTAAAAATATTTAATTTTTATTTAATAACAGTATTAATATAACATTATATGTGTATTGGATAGTAAATATATAATACAACACACATTAAATATTTTAGGCTTGCATTTAATTACACTGACAGATGTTCATAAAATATGGAGCAAAAAGTGGAGCAAGTTAAAAAAGACCCTATTTAGTAATAACTCTGCATTGAAAAAATTCTAGAAGGTTATGTACATTCAGATGTAAATAGGATTATAGGTAATTTTGACTCCCTAGTATTTCCTAAAATTTATACAGTGAGAATGTGGTGCTTAAAGCTTTTAGTAAGTCTAGAAAGATGACTTAGCAAACAAGAGAACCAAAAGATATTAATAGACCTTCTTAACTATGATGTGCCTTTGTGTGGTGGAAAATACGGATTTTTTTTCCTTCTTTAGCTTAACATGTGATATAATAAGCTCTTTCATCAGAAAGTGAGTGGGACATAGTGAAAAAAATGTGGTTTGTTGTTACAAAGATGTTGGTTTAAATCTCAGCTTCACCTCTCATTAACCATCATGTCCTGAACAAGTGGTTTAACATATGTGAGCCTCCATCTTCTCTGCAGAAAGCTGAGAATGGGAACACGTGTGTTCAGTAGCTAGAACAGCACCTTTATCAGAGGATTATTTACTATGTAAGAAAGAATGGAGAAAATATAGCTAAGTCATGTAGTTAGTGGAGTATTAAAACATCCATCCTACCAGAAATAGCAATTTTCCAATTTTCCAAGTAAAAAATACACTTTAAAGCTCAAAAGAGCTCTAACAACTATAAAATTCAGTTAGACTTTGTTAGAAAAATACAGTTCTCCCTCTGAAATGGTATTGTTAAATATTTGTGGGAAGGCATGCAAAGCAGAATGATGTCTAAAAAGAGAATTTTGACAAGGAATTGTGTGTGCGTGTGTGTGTGTGTGTGTGTGTTTCCATCCCTCTTATTCTTTAGTCAGATCAAATAAAAATGAAGCTAATTTTGTCAGTTTGCGGAATTATACCAAGCAGAGTTAAAAGCTGCCAACCCATACTCATTCTCATGGTTTGAACAAACAGAACTCCAAGTAATTACTTGTTTTCTTTCAAATTACTTATATTCAATCCATAAAACTTTATTTTGCTTTGAAATTATATTTCCAAGATATGTTTCATTGGCCAGGGTGGAGGGGGGAGGAGGAAATACCTTAAAATGCCTTGAATATATCCTAAAAAGTAGCAATTGAGAAAGTCCTTCAGTTAGTTCCATTACTATCTACTGGTAAACAGAAATAGTTGCACATCCCAAAACCCACAAGAATTCTCCCAGAGCAACACCTGTAATTCTTTACCCAGAGAACTTCAGTCTAGTCACTGGGAGGCTGGTGCAAGAGGAACAGAAGCATTCACATAGTCAAATTAAAAATGAGGGTTTAGATCAGAAACCAAAACAAACCAAAAAACCCAACCCTGTATGAAAAATTAGATGGGATTTTAAGTTGTAATTTAAAAAATTAATTCTGTATCTTCAGGTGTATATATGTGTTTTAACAGGCATGAATGAACATACAGGAACCCATGAAAGGGTGCCTAGTGGTTCCCTTCAGATGGCTTGTAACTCTAGGGAGAGGAAATCCTGGGGCAAAATACCTCCAAAACCAAAATCAGTCAAAGGGAGAAATAAAGTTTAAAACACGTTTATTGCTTACAAACTGTGGTCTGAGGGACCGCCTCTCTCCTGCTCTGGCAGAAGCAAACCAAGCCTCCCCCCAGCCTCTCAGGTTCAGATAAGCCCTCCATCGCCCAGGTAATTTCCCACTGATATGGAGGTGAACTATTTTTCTCAACCCCTTAGGAACACCTATTGATATGGAGATGTACTAAAGTCAGGTGAGAGATTCTGGAAATACTGCAATTTTACCCACATGGCTTGTGAACAAAGACTGGGAAACAAATATTCTTCCCATATTTTCTATCTTTCCAAATATTCCATCTTTTCTTCTTCATATGAGCAAAGCGACTTCCTTTCTCTCTGCTTATTTTCTCTGCTCTCCATATTCAAATTTGAAAAAAAATATATCTTCAATAAAGTCTTCTACCTCTGGGTCCTATTTCCTCTTATCTCCCAGTAGACATGTTGCATTGTCTTAACATTTGCATTGAGAACATGGATAGACAAGAATTCAACCCTTCAGTCCCATTTATTAAAATTGTATTTAAATACATAGCTTAATTAGCTGTATTCAGCTTCCTTCCCAATCCTCTTTCAAGTGGCAAAGTCCCATTGCATCAGTTCAGCTAATTTTATACTCATAGCCTAATTTTTCAGCTTTGTGAAGCCAAGGGTGTGACTGCTGCATATGTTTTCTAAGTACAGATATTTGATCCAAAGAAGCATTTTGTTCAGTGGAGGACATGGAGTTAGTTGCCTTGGATTTAAGCTTCAATTAAAGGATTCAATCATCTTTCATCAAATTTGCCTTGCAAAATTAAGTCATTTAAGGAAAGAAGGACAGGACCTTGAGATATACCCCTTAATAACAGAACAACATCACATGTCCTAATAACAAGGTGGACCAAGGGTGAATAGAGATAGTGTGAGACTTTTAGAGTGCTAATTTTATAAAGCATGCTTATAGTTTTCCCATAAGCAAAATATTGATGACATTTTGGATAATGCCACATCGAGGTTTAAAAACACCAATGAGATAAAAGGAAAACTGATATGAATTCAGTATTAAGAAAATAATAGGGGCATGCATATCTAGGGTATGATTTAATATGATCAAAAAAAACCCACCAAAGATATCTCACTCTAGCTGTGAGATGGGTTCAGGCCATGTTATCTAGTCTAATACCGTTTTGAATATAAATAACTAGATATATTTAGCCTATAATATTTTGTACTTAGTGGGCCCCTGTTGAGTCTCTGCTGGCTTGAGATATGATTTGCTAAGTGAAAAAAAACAGAAGTTACTAAGGTATCAGATAGTACTATATGATCTAAATTTGGGACTACTTTGATTAAGTGAGGCAGAAACTGTGCTTGTCAATTTTTCATTTTTCATGTGTTCCTCTACATTCTTTGGCCTCCACTGGTGTTAGATTTGGAGAAAATTATTATCAGTAAACAGTGATCAGGAGTGAAGTGTATCACTTCATGGCTGCAATTCAGTCCCATCTCCATCTCCCTGTTACCCTGCCATCTCTTCTCCAAGATTTAGAGACTTTGTGTTGTAGAGATCTTGCATAAGATGGGGCAGGTCACCAACCACATTAGCATTTATGTGAGCAAGAAAATGTGTGTGTTAATCTACAAATATTTTGTTACTGCAGCATAGCATATCCTATCCTGACTATTGCAACAAGGTAAGAAGGTTTCTAATGATAGTGAAATTTGATCATGAAATAGGCCATTAATTATAATACTTAGAAACTTTAAGTTACCAAAGCATGCTAGTCTGAGAGTGAATTAAGAGTTTTGGAGTTCTTCTCTTTCTTGGGGCCCTAACTTCATGTCTTGGACCTTCATGAAAGCCTCTAGAGCCAGAATTTCCCAACCAGTACGCATCAGCATGAGACACAGTGTGCTGAGGTACCTGTGCCCCGAGGGTGTGGTGTTTTGCTGAAGTCCAGATGCTTGAGATAAGTCACCATCAGTCATGAGCAGCCCTGTCTGTTTACCCTAGTGTGTTGTGCAAGTATTATCATTTTCTGTGTGTGTCTTGATGTGAGAAAGATGAGAAACACCATGGGTCTAGACATCACAATGTGACTATCCCTATATTCCAGGCCTTCTTTCCTTATACCCACTTCTCTACTCTCCCCTATGTGTTCTCCTGAGTGTGTTCAACAGTTCATAGAACTGTTGAAATGATTGGTACTCTTATAGTAAATATTTGTTGAATTAGTAAATGTGCACTTGGGGCACTTCTTTATATCTCCACATGTCTTTTTTTGGGGGGGACTGTATCTATTAGTAGGGGAAGTGTTTCCTAGCAACCCTCAAAATCTTACCAATTAGGAACCACCCATTCTATTCCTGATTTTTTATTTTATCATCAAAGGATAAAACCTACAACTGAACTTTACTGAAGTATGGGTATCTCAATTAGGATAGCCCAATCTTTGTATGTCTATCATAAGAAACTAGATAATTCCATATACTTATCACGTGTTTGCTATTTACAAGGCATGATGCTATGTTTTACATATATTAGCTTATTTATGTCTCACAAAACTCTTATAAGGTAGATACTGTTATTATCCTCATTTAATTTTACTTCCAGTTTTATTGATAAATAATTGACATACATCACCATATAAGTTTAAGGTACATATCATGATGGTTTGATTTACATATATTGTGAAATAATTTCCACAATTAACATCCAACTTCTCACATAGATACAATAACAAGAAAAGAAGAAAAAACATTTTTCTTTGTGACAGTAACTCTTAGGATATACTCTCTTAACAGCTTTCTATGTCATACAGAATTGTTAACTATAGTCATTATGTTGTACATTACATCCCTAATACTTATTCATTTTATAACTGGAATTTTGTACCTTTTGACCATCTTCTTCCAATTTCCCCTCTCCCCAACCCCATTTCTGGTAACCACAAATCTGATATTTTTTTCTGTGAGTTTGATGAGTTTCTGGTTGTTTTAAATTATATTTTACATATAAGTGAGATTGCACAGTATTTGTCTTTCTCTGATTTATTTCACTTAGCTTAGTCGTTGTTTTAAATTATATTTTACATATAAGTGAGATTGCACAGTATTTGTCTTTCTCTGATTTATTTCACTTAGCTTAGTGCCTTCAAGGTCATTCATGTTGTCAAATGGTAGGAATTCCTCATGCTTTTTGGTGGCTGTATAATATTCCATCGTGCGTGCATGTGTGGGGGGCGGAGGGGTGTATACACACATACTACAACTTTTTTATCCATTCATCCATTGATGGACACTTAGGTTGTTTCCATGTCTTGATGTCTTGTCTATTGTAAATAAAGCTGCTATGAACATGGAGGTGCAAATATCTTTTGGAGTTTGTTTTAGTTATCTTTGGATATATTCTCAGAAGTGGAATTGCTGGATCATATGGAAGTTCTATTTTTAAATTCTTGAGGAACCTCCATATTGTTTCCTATAATGGCTGAACCAATTTATCACCCTGCCAAAAGTGTGCAAGAGGCCCCTTCTCTCCACATCCATGCCAGCATTTGTTATTTCTTATTTTTTTTTATAATGACCATTCTAATAGGTGTGAGGTGTTATCTCATTGTGGTCTTAATTTGCATTTTCCCAGCGATGTGTGATGGTTGTTATTCCCATTTTACAGATGAAAACAACTGAGGGACAGAAAACTTCAGGAGCTTGTGCATGATTGCATACATGGGAAGCAGTAAAGCTCCTTTTAAAAGCAAGCAGTCCAACTACTAGCTCTTAATAGACTGATGGTGAAGTTCTCAGCATGATATTTTCGTTTCATTTGTTGCAAATTGTCATCCTCTACCCTAGTGCCAAAAGTCACTTCAAAGGAAGCATCTTTCTGTCTACCAACAATTACTTAGGAGAGATGTGATTTTGAGTTTTAAGAGCTCACCTTGGTTCAGTTAAGATCTATTTGATAGTGAAAGTTAGCTGTTATCTACTAAAATAGTCTATCTACTGTGCCACCACCTCTTTAATTTGACAAGTGATTCCACATTCATCTAAGAGTATTTTTGACATCTGAAAAACAATAAAAATCCTTCCAGCAAACCTAGTGTTCTATCCAGAAATTTTGATACACTGATTCTTTGGTAAGTAAGTCCTCACTCCGTAGATCAGTTTGTTGCACAACAATAATTGAAATTAATAGTTAAATAATGTGTCCATGCAATGAATAGCTAATAATGACCACACATGTTAAAAGTGGCAGAAAGAGTGGCTAGATAATCAGAGTCTATTCTAATTAGCCAGAGCTAGGAAAACAACTCAGGAAAAATCCTCAGCTTACTTAATGCTCCATAGTAATTAATAGTAATTGATAACAACCTGTAGCAGTTAAGATCTAGTACATGTACTTAATTTGCAAATGCGCTTCTTACTTTGAATACATTTTTTTTTTCTCAAGGGGAAAAGTCTGGGATGGGGAACTCTTGAGTTCTTCTCATCCTTTTCTGTCTTCTACTGAGAAAATTGGAAGGAATCTTACAATACGTCATGTTGTTGATGAAAAAGAGCTTAGAGGTTCTTTCTGGTACGCCTGCATCATACTACAGTTGGAAACTTAATCTGAGAGAAGTCCCATGACATTTTTAAGCCACTCTAGGCCATTGGTTATCTATTATCATTTTGTCTGTTGGGATACCTGGATCACTGGCCCAGTTTGTGATGAGAGCTGGGACATGATATGGTACAGATTATGGTGCTTTTGTATAAATAACTACCTCTGGCTGCTTTGTGATCAGAGGGCTTGGCATGCAAGGGCTCTAAGATTAATAATCATGTCAAAATAACAAATTAAAGGAGGTTTTGTGTCTAAAGTGCCCAACACTTCATTTATTTGTTCTATCGATAATGTCACTGTATCGATAGAACAAATAAATGAACGTTCAAACCCAGCCCCACTAAACTCTGTTTGAACTATTTGAATGACATGGAGCTCAGAACTTTGCATAGCTTTTTATGTTCACTCTGTAAAATGAAACTCTCCTAGGGGAACCTGTGTGAATTCTATTCAGAGTTAAAAACACAGATTTGTGGGCGAGCCCCCAGTCAATCAAAAACATGGCACTGTTTAAAAAAAAAAAAAGAAGAAAAGAGAAAACCATGAAAAGATCCTGCCTGCCAAGAGTGGCTTGTTAGCATTTGAAAACGCTGAGATATGAGTGTATAATGGAAATGTGGCAATGATCATTTGGACAAAAACACAGTTTGCATGAGAATGAATCAGGAAATGTCCCAGAACACCAGAAAGATAAAAAATCTGGGATCCTGTAGGGCATGTTCACATTGCCGAACGTACACCACACCATGAATCTTCCTGTGGTCAGTCGCCCTGAAAGAAGCGTGATCCCTTTCTAGACATTGATATCAGAGATGTACTGTGACAGGTAATCATACATTTAAAGGAAGAATATAATATATAGCTGTGAAAGCTGTCAAAACTTTCTCCCAGAGCTGTTTTTGAGGTCTATTTTATTTTTTCATCCCTCCATCTGAAATTCATTAAAGCAAAGAATGCCCCTTAAATTATACTCTGCCGTACCTTGGAGGAACACCTGAAAAAGTTAATAATAAACCCTTGAGATCAAGCAAGTGGAGAGGAAAGAATTATGAAATAAAACAAAGCAAAGAAATTGTGTAAACAAATTAATTAATTGTCTGGAAGTGAAAACCACGTTTGTAATTTTGCCCTTGTCGAGGGAAAATTGGAGTTCATCATGACCACTGACTGATTTAAAAGCTCCTTTCTGCACCGCACTGCCGAAAGAATGAGTAGTTAGAGGACAGAGCATGGATCCATTGCCCCATCAATTAAAATAGAAATTCATTATTGAAACCTCAGGAGTAAAGATTGCAGCTTTATGCTTTGAGGAAGCCTTTCTTCCCCTATTTTTAGTTTTTTTCTTGTTTCATGTGAATTGATTTGAGGAATATTGCTTTTGGATTTCCAGGACTAGATATTATACTTTTTTGGTAACAAATCATGTCATCACCTGTCACGCAATGAGCACATTCTGTATACCACTTTATACATTTTATCTTTTAATGCCCAGAGCAACCCTGTGGTGGAAGGTATAAGTATCACTTGGGAAAACAGAGGTTCGTGGAGGTGAAAATCAAACAGCCATGAAGTGGTGACACCATGGACTTAAGACCAGGTCTGTCTGAGTGAGAAGTTTCTGGTCTCTCCAGGACACCATAGAGACTTCTAAGGCAGGTCCACTGTGCTGAGTAGGGGTGCCAGGATAACAAGGCCATAAGAGGCATGTCATGCATCCAGAGTGGGTATTACATATTCAGTGGCATGTTGGTGTACGATCAAGAGCCCAGTGGGATTACAAAGGGAGTGGGATGCAAGCAGCTTGGCCATCCATTGTACGTGGTGATTCTTGAACTCTCCCGCTGAGCAGAGTCTCAACTGCCTTGTGCTGAAATGAGCTTAATGGGAGGATTATGTACTTCAGTTTTGTGACAATTACTATTCTAATGAATATAAGCAGTCTGTCCAAATTCTGGCAGTAGGTGTTCTCCTAGTATAATCCATATACCCCTAAATGGGTAAAACGTGCTTAAAAAGGATGACTTTCATAGGTGAAAAAACAATGTGCTAAGCAAAAGGAACTGTTCATCCATTCGTTCATTCATTATGCGCTGAGCACTGTGCACATAAATCTTAAAGAGATCGACAGCATGATCGCTACCCTAAAGCTGCCACAGCCTAGGTAGGTTGGCACACAGGTAAAGGAGGATTACAGTACAGTATCGAGATAGCCAGGATGAAGGAAGACATAGGTTCTTATGGAAACACAAGGAGATGAAGTAAATCACAATGCAGGAGGTCCAAGGAGACTTTCCAGGAGAGATGACATTTGGCTGAGTTTTAAAGACAAAGAGGAGGTAGAAGGACAAACAAGCTAAATGATGAGCATGCTCAGAGCAAATGGTTCTGCATAGGTGGGGAAGGCGTATATTGATTTCCACGACAAAATGTTACGCTTGTTCTTATCTAGGGCATTATTTTTAATGTGATCAATAAAACCACCCCAGATGTCTTACTGTAGCTGTGAGATGTGTTCAGACCATGACAGCTAATATCTGTTTTGAGCATTAGTACCTTGATAGATTTGCCCTACAGTATTGTGTGTACTTACTGGGCTCCTGTTGAGTCTCTGTTGGCTTGAAATAAAGCAGAGGCACTTCTAAGAGTGGGTATCTCAATAAAGCCTATTTGGAGGGAGACAGACTAGAGTGAGGATAAAGTTGTAATTGATAAAGAAGTAGCAGTCATTAGCCAAGAGATGGGGATGCATAGGGTTTTGTCAGCAAAGCAGTGACTTTATTTTTGCTGGCACTTAGACAAAATTAAGAAGTGGACTTGTTTTGCCTCCCTTTATCATAATCTCAGAGTGACCCTGTCTGAGATTGGTGTTCTGGAACATTGCTCTTGTCCAATAGGAGAATAATGTGGTCCAGCTGTGAGTGCCAGGTTATGTTCCAGATGTCAGAGGCTGTTTTTTATTTGTTTTCTTTCTCAGTATTAAACTACAAAAACAACCATGCCTAAAATTCCAGCAGGTATAATATAGTACATCAATGAAAACATCCTGACTGTCCCTTAAAAGTTACAGTAAAAGCCACAAAGTTTTATGAAAAGAACACTCTGCCTTTTCCTAAGGGAACATTCTTCAGACTCAGTTTCCCTCTGAGCCACCAGTTGGACAGCATCTGTGTTCAAGACAAGAGGCGGTAACCAAAAGGCTCCTTGGCTGGCATGCTGTTTAACGGCTGTGACAGCATTTCCTTCTGTCCCCTGTGGGCTCGACCCAAACTCATCCTTGTGAAGAAAAATCCAGAAGTCCCCTTTTCAAGCCCACTCCCTTCCTTTCCCTGGGGTGCTTCATCTATTTAAATATGAGAAGTGAGTCAAATGTAGTTCTTATTACTGAAAAATTATAAGGGAAAGAACCCCAAATGCTCTTTTGGCAAAGGTCCCTTCAGAATATGCAGCCTTCGCCATTAAAGATTTATCCTTTTAAAAGGAGGTGGAATAGGAAAGGACCACAGAAGGACAGGAATTGCCAACAAAAATAGGCAGCAGGCTTCTCTGTGAGGGGAAATGAAAAAGACAAGTGTCTTTTTTAGTCCAGCAAGAAAAAAAGTGTAATATGATATATAGCCGGTGCTCCTGAAAGTGACACATGACACAGGAGAGGCTTTCCCTTTTCTCCTTGAGAGGGTGGGACCCTCTAAAATTAGAGACAGAGGCACTGAGTAGAAAGGAAATATTCCTCCTTTCTAACTTATAATTAGCCTGTGATACTGACTTCTGTAGACTCTTACCAAAGGAAATTGTTCAGCGCAGTGAGTCTGGCGGATATTCATACATGTAAACACTGGGATATCCGTCAGAAACACAAGCCAGTAGTCCTCAAGGCATCAACTGATTGCCACTTCAGATCAAGAAGTTATTCCTCCCTCTTCATCTGTGGCCTTACTTACCAGTTGCAATATGGGATTTGACATCCTCAGTGACATAGTCCAGCATCCTGCTAAATTGCTCAGAAGCCCAATGACATATGCAGTAAATTCGAACAGTGAGATCCAAAGCCTATTTCCTTTCTGACATTCTGCTGAGAGTCAAAACCGTGGGTGGTTAGCAAAGGCTCCCCGTGTCACCTGAGCTCCAGGCCAGCTTATCTGTGGAGCTCCCTGACAGATAAATGGATGTGTTAATAGGTCCTGGGGCTTGTGGCTTCCTTGTAGAGAGTCCAGTAAGTCATATGTGCTCTTTGGGTACCAGGGTGTTGGGGCTTGTGTCAACTGTGAGCTAGATGGTTGGCATGACATGGTTGGCACAGGTCACCTTAGACCTTCAAAAGTTGGAGCTGATGCAGAAGTCGAGAAATGCATTGAACACAGGTTGCAAACTCAAGTTTTTATAGGGCCCAGACTGATTATGTGCCTGAGTGAAGCCAGCAAGGGGGCAAACTAGAAAAGGCAGGTTTCAAATTAGAGGGGACAGTAACTGCTTAGCTCCCACTGGTCATAATCAGAGATTAGGTCTAGAGTTGCCAGCTTCTCCGGAGAAGCCAACTGTCTTGTGTTTATATTAAATGCCCTGACTTAAATATTGATATCTAATCAAAGCCCTTAGCAGGCCAAACCAATTTCCCTTGTCAGCAGCTGCCATTTTGCAATCTTGAGCTATAGGTCCTGGGGTCTGGTTCTCTTTGCTTCCTGATACCTGCGCAGTTTTGTGGACTTAAGTTTTAGACATCATTAACTTTGTCATAACAAGTAAAAAAAAAAATGAAAAAGGTAGGCAAGGAAAATCAAAATATGCTTCAAATGTCACAATATACCCATGGGGCTAGGGTGGTTGAATTAAGGGGCACAGCTGAACTTTCAGTTCTGTTTTCAGAAACAGTTCTAAACAGTAATGGTGCCCCAGATCAACACTGAGTTACTAAACAAGCCCTAGACAAATAGTACAAAGCTAGGTAGATGAAGAATGAAGAGCCCAATTCGGTGCCTTTGAAAAATTTGTGAATTCATTAGAGTACTCTGTTAACATGCATGGAGTGCTCAGAAAAAAATGCCAAGATAACATATAGCAAGTGTGGGGTGGGCCCTCAAAAGCAGAATGATTCCTTTTTCTTCCACATCTCTTCTTGATAATAGTCAAGAGAATTGAAAAGCACTGCGGTAGCCACATGACATTACTAGATGACTGCCATTTCTGTTGGATGAGAGTCAACTCTTGCAGACCCTGAAATTCTAGAAGCTAAAGCAGTTTTGGAAAAATAGTTCTCAGATGTCATTAGTTGTAAAGATATCTGTAAATTTTAACCAATCTATGAATTGAAATCAATAGTATGAAGCAAATAGCCTGGATCACCCTCCCAAGAATCACTGCTTAGACAAGTGGTTCTCAAAGTATAGTCTCTGAAGTGCAACCCTCCAGGTGATCTTGTAAACACTAAATTTTGAGAGCCTCTGTTGATGTCCCTGGGAGATGGTTAAACCTCAGATGCCCATGCTTCAGAGCTCCAGAGATGATCACAATCTCCTTTGTCCTGGAAGCCTGGCCATGAACTACAGTGTAGAGCTACAGTGTAGACCAACACCTTGGAAAACAATGTTTGCTTGTTTGGTTGAGTTTTGGTCTGTTTTTTTTTCTGGTTTGTGTATTAATTTTCTATTGAGGCTGTAATATATTACCACAAAGTTCATGGCTTCAAACAGTGCAACTTTCTTACAGTTTTGTTAAGTCAGAAGTGCAGCTGGGTAAAAGGTCTTTCTGGGTGTCTTCCAGGTGCTGGTAGTATAGGTCCCCATCTGAAAGCTCTAGGGGAGAATCGGTTCCTTGGCTTTTCCGGCAGGTAGAGGGAACCTGCTTTCCTCAGCGTGTGGGAGTCTCCCGATTTCCAAAGCCATCAACATCAGAGATGTGCTGCTGTCTCTCTGGCTCTCTCTCTTTTGACTCCCTTTCCACTTTTAAAGACCCTGTGGTTACGCTGGGCCTGCCTGGCTAAGCCGGACTACTTCCCCTATTTTCAGGTCAGCTGACTAGCAACCCTAATTCCCCTGTGCCATGGACGGCATGTTCACAGGTTTTAGGGATTAGACTACGGACACCTCTGAGGCAGCCATTAGTCTGCCTACAGTAATTCCCACTTATCTCTGTTTGGCAAGCTTGTGTAATTGTTTTTTTCACAGCAAGAAATGGCATTTGGTGATTTGATAAAAATATGTTCCAATGCAATGTATGACCTCCTCATCTACACCAATAAATTCCTTTTCCATGGCTTGGGCAGGCAGTGTAACATTCAGTGGAAAAGGCAAGGAAGGCTTTGTAATCACACAAACCTGAGTTCAAGTTCCGACTCTGGTAATTACTAGATGTATAACTTCTGGCAAGTTATGAAATTTTGAGGCATAGATTCCTATATTCTGATATGGAGAAAGTACTTCCCTCATATAATTGTTTTGCTTAAACTAAGTAGAAATAGTGTGCCAGAATCATGGGAGAAATATAACCAATGGTATTGTTATTTTCTGAAATCCTGATTTCCATTTAGGTACAGCTGGGTAAAAACAGTTAACACCAAACCCTGTGTTTCAGTTTAATGAATTACATTTAACGAAAAATATTTCCCTAGGGTAATTTTTAGCATGTTAGCATATGCAAGCTATCTGAATTTCAAAGATAAGGTGATTTATAAGTGCAAAATGGTGTGACTGTCTTCTTGTCGGTAGAGAGGTAAGATCACCTTTGGTGGGAGAGGGTACTGTGAGAATAAGAAGATGGGTACAAAGAAAGAAGACTGAGAGTAACTCAGAATTAAGAAAATAAATCCTTACTGTCAATACAAGTTCCCCAACTGCTAGTGCAAGTAGTGGATAGATTTTATTTTCCACTAGATTTACTTTCTGATATACAGGTTTATCACTCAAGCAAGGACTATTCATCGAGCTATTTTCCATCAATAATCCCAGTTGCCGCACGACAGGCTGAGTATTTATTATTCACTCTTAAAAGGTTGAAGCTCATTTGTTTCTGCCATGGGGAGAAGAGGAGACTGAGACAGAGAGAGGAATGAGGGCACTAGTCGAAATGGCCATTCATTGCAGTCAAGCTTGAATAATATAGAGGCATAAAACAATCAGGAAAAGCTCCAGTTGCTGCTGGAAATCCAGTGTTGACCAACTAATTCCCTAATTTACTGACTTCCCATTTAATGATCCGATTCCCATTAATTCATTCAACAAACATTGGCTGAGCCCTTCCTGTAGACCAGGCCCTGTATAAGACTGTAGAAAACATATGCCAATGCTCACTTGCATGAACCCCACCCCACCACAACACTCACACACATTCAAGCTGGAGCCATAAGAAATTAAATCATCTTTTGTTTCTGAATATTGGGTGCTCTTGTAAAACATCTTATGATTACATCCTGCAGTGCAAAATCCTGCAAACATGTTTTTCCGAAGGCTCCACTGTGAATACTACATGGATCTTTTTTTTTACACGATACAAAATGAAGGGACTACAGTGCACATGGCCTCCCTAAACTAACCTTCAGTTGCACCAGTGCTACCACTAATGCCATACACTCTCAGCTGAAAACTGAATAAATATTGAAGAATCAAAATTCAATTAATTAGCAAGCCAACTCTTGCTTCAAATTATATTGAGTTATTTGTTCCTTTGATGATTAAATGAGGCGCCTCTTAAGCTGAAAGAGGAGACTTTAAGCACTTGTTGCCTCATGACATTCCTCTCTCCATGGAATTTAGGAACCAGCAATTATAATCCAGGACCATTTCTACAGTATACTGGTGCTCAGAAGTGACAAGGTTCATAGGTCAGAGACAGTGACGAAGGAACAAGGGAGGAGGTCAGGGAGTTGGTGGCAGTTTGGCCATCTCAGTATGGGTTCTCTGATTTATTGTAAGGCCTATAAATTCCCGCAAACACGATTAGCACCTGTGTTCAGAGAGATATGTATACAATGTATGCATTCCAGGACTAATTGGAAAAAGCCTTTGATGACCTTACTTGGGATTTGCTTTGCCTGTGACTCCTCTCTTCATGTAAACACAGTGGAATTGCAGCATGTATGTTTTTTGATTCCTGCAACCTCAGCAGTGCAGGGGAGGAGGGGTGAGAGGAGGCTGGGAAACAGAGTGCCAGTGAGAGAACACCCAAGGGTAATTGAAACAGTGCAGCATTTCTAACCAGACTTTCCTTCAATAAGCATATGCCTGGTAGTCAGAGTGAATGGGAGGCTTAAATCTGTCAAGCCCTCAATTTCTACATTCCTGCTGGCCTCTCAAGGCTGAGCATCTTTCCCCCTTCAGTGGAGAATAATTTTAGCCCTTAAAGATATAGTACATATTTTCATGCAACATGGCCCCTAAACACAAGCAGTTACTTTCATCTGGTGCTCAACCAAAGAAACAGAAATGTCTGCTAAAGGCAAAATGCCAATAGTATGTTCCCCGATTAGTGACACTGCACTGAATTCGATGGACCAGTTAGGGGAGCATCAAAGACAGTTTTGACTCAGGGATCTTCTATGCTGACTTTATCACCTAACCCTATCCTAAGAGTGCATAGCACTGTGATCAACACACAGAATAGCTGGCATGTATAAATAGCTGGCATGTCAGGGGAATGATAGGGAGATCTCTCTAGATTTACTGTTTTCCTTCTTTAATCTTCCCTAATCCTAGGTGATACAGCTGTGAGCTAGTACATTGTTTCCACTCCCCATGCCCACCAACTAGGAGTTTGTATATTTTAGAAATCAGAGGAAGAACCTCTTAACTTAAAACTAAATTACTCAGACATGAATTAGAGCTCCACCTCAGGCATTTACTAGCTGGATGACTGTGGAGAAAGTGAAGGTTCCTGTGGCCAGGATTCTCACTTGGCCCTCACTACACATGTGTGGGCAATAGGTTGTTACTGACTCTATATAAAGAGCTCCACCCAATACTGCACAGCAACACAGCTGCACGGCCGAAACAGAGCAGGGGCTGGTGTGGTGGCAGTGTGAGGACGGAGACTGAGACCGCTATGGGGGAAGAGAGGTCCAGCGGCAGAGACTGGCTTGCTGCATGCAGACTTGCCCTGAGTGGAAGGGATTCTAGTGATTGACCTCCCATTGTGGGAATAAAGTTAGGTATAAACATTTTCACCCCAAGGATGTTCCCCTGTCATTTTTTGGTCTCACTGAATCCATAGTGAACTTGTCTGGGACTGAAACCTGGCAAGACAATGACCTTGAAGAAGTTGCTTGCATACTGAGTCTTGCCAAACTGTAAAATGGTCTAAATAATAGCTACCTCCCAGAACTCTCAAGAGAAGTTTCCTTTTAAATCTCTCAGAACAGTGCGTGACACCTCTTAGGTGCTTAATAAATATTAGCTTATCTGCCATCTCCCTACAGACAGACAGACAGACAGACAGACACACACACACACACACACTTTTAGCCTCCAAACTGCTCGGAGAGTTTGGAACATCTTGGAGGGACAGAGGAGAGTTGAGAGTGAAACAACTGTGTACAAAAAGTGTCTTTTTATTTATTTTTTATTTTTTAAAGAACAGTAGTAAGAAAAACAAATCCAAATACTCTGATCTGGGAGGATTTGGTCTCCCACTGGGACCAAGAAATGCAGCAGTATTTTATGTTAATGGAATTTGGTGGAAAAACAGGTTGAATGAAACATTGACTATGATTACTCCATTGCCATTTCTCCAAATGCTTTTTCCCTCTTTCCTTCTCTCTTCTAAAAAAAATCTGAATGATTATTTCTCAACTCACCAGGATTACGCTTCTTTCCCTAAGAATAGTAGGGGGACCCTGTGTGCAGCTGGAGCTGGTGAGCGGTCTGTCCTCATTCACGTAGGTGTGGAGGCCAGCATTGAGCTCAGGTCCCAGGGACTTGCGGGAGGGACAGAAGCTGTTCTCTGTGAAGCACACAAAGGGGGAGAGGACAACTGAACCCTGGGAGGTACAGAGAGGGGTAAGTGGCTTGCTATTATAATCCTGGGGAAACTTCTAGTGTTTCTAGGCATGGCTGAGTGCACAGCTCATGAGAAATGCACCAGAGAATGTGGACATTGGGTTTCAGAAGAAGCCACAATACCAAGGGACAACTATCTGCTTTCCTGGAACACCCAGGTGGCACAACTGGTTTCTGTTGCTCTGTTCATCCATCCAGATGTTCCCAGCTATTTGGACAAAGAGGCTTATGGCTCCCTTGTGTACAGAGGGTTGCATTTCTTCCTTCCAATGACGCTGTCTTCTCTGTGGCTAAGAATGCACCAATGCCTTCATTTCCAAGTATATGTTGTTGTTTTAAAATTGTTTTTCCAGAATCAAAGTTGCAAAATGTACTGACTGTAAGGCAAAAGGAAGGGAAACCAAGATCTATCGGGTGCCTGTTATGTACCAGGTACTGGTACAGCTATTTTGCATATAATACCTACTGTCCTTCTCACTGAAAGCCAGTAAAGTGTGCAGATTTGATTACTGCATGCTACAGTGTGGAGCAACCAGTTTTTAGAAAGAGCATAGGGTTGCCACTTAATCAGCTGTGTGAATTTAGGTAATTAACACTTCTGAGCTTCATTTTTTTTTTGTATAATAAAATCAACAATAATGGCTACTAGGGTTGTCATGAAGAATTGAATATGATTGTAATATAAAGGGTTAAAATTGTTACTTGACCTCAGTGAGTTGGTCAGTACTGAGAGCTCCTCTTACAAAAATAAACAAAAAACATGAAACTCAGGGAGACTGAATCATGTAATTTGTCTAAAACCTCACAGCTGGGTGGGGTTCAGTCAAAACTCACACTCAGGTCTGATTTCAGACTCTACTGATTACTGAAGTAGTTATTTTGTCTGCCCCATCCCACTTCACCCTATCTCCCGTTCCTCCTTCCACCCTGTAATAACTACCTGCACACACTTTGAGCAAGATCATAGGAAATTTGTTAAAATGATGTCAGTGTTGGAAAGTGAGCACATAAAGTTATCACAGGTATTACCTGCACAAATGCAGGAGAGGCATGCTAACCACTCTTGCTCTTGGGCTCAGTGTAGAATGTAGCTGGTCACTAAAGGCAGAGGCCAGTGACAGAACATTGGGATGCACCTGGAAAGGTTCAATTAAGTGTCCTTTCATTGAGTCCCCACCTTATACCTTGGTGTCTTGCCTGAGGGTTTCAGCCCTGGGCAAGTTTACTGTGGAATCAGTGAGACTGAGCAATGACAACAGAACATTCTTGGGGTAAAAGGGTTTATACCTGGTTTTATTCTCCCAGTGGTAGGTCCAGCACTAGAATCCTGTCTGCATCCAGCAGTCTGCAGGTCTGTAATCTACCTCTGCCTCTGCCCAGAGCACTGGGCAGAGCTCTTTATATAGTGATTCAGTCAATAATAGTTTATTGCCTAGGGTGTGGAAGCAGTAGCCTAGCAGCAGGACATTACATCATCAAGTAGTTTAGGGATAGGTGAGGATCCTGGCCAAAGGAACTTCCATTTTCCCCAAACTTGGCTAACCACCTGGGAAGAAGTGTCAAAGATACTTTCAGTCCCACTGTGTCCTGTTTATTATTGTTTTTATTAACACCCAGCACAAAATATGGAAAACATCAGTTAAGGAATGAGCTGAAACCTCTCTATTGAGATGGAGAGACATTATTTTGGGAGTTATGAGTTAATCTGTTCTGATGGGATCACCTATGTCATAGCTGAAGGAAGCAGGGCTTTAAGGAAAGGAAGCCCAAGAAAGATCACTTTTCATGCAAATTACCTATTTTTGATGTAAATTACTGTTTGTTTGTTTGTTTTGGTGGATGAGAGGGAGGGAGGTTTGATCTCAAGGTTAGAGTTTGGGGAAAATAATTGAAAAAGGAAACTCCAGATAAACAACCTGAGAAGGCTGCTCAGTGAACCAGATGACAACTGAGGGCACTTTATGGGAGGCAGGTGATGCAGGAAAACTTGGGGAGGGGAGGGCAGGAAACAGGGTAGAGAACATATTGGAATTGGCATGGATGACACAAAATGAAAACCAAGGTTGCTGAAACACATTGTCTCTTCTATTAATTTTCTGCCGAACGATTCATGGTGCTTTTAGTTCCTTATTGAATGGGATATAATCTAACTACTCAAACTGCTTTCTGCTCATTGGGATAGTGAAGCATTTCCTCCAGCAAATGAAGGTGAAACTGAAAAAAAGTACGATTTCCACTTGTATTTGTTTACGTTAGTACTCACTGTAAAGATGGGTTAAAAATTATCTGGGTAACTAGGCTCCAGTAAATGCTGACTCGTGTGCCCTGCAGGTGGGAGAGGCATGCGAATTGTCAAATGGTAACCATACTAATAAAGAGTAGAAGAAGCCAGAAGCAACAGTCTCTTCTGTGGAAGGCACACAGGGTCCACTGGTGACCAACCCAGTGTAGCGAAGTTGGGGTTCCTATGGCCAGGATCCTCACTGAACTTAAACCACCTAATGATGTAACTGGCCTGTTGCTAGGCTACCACTTCCACACCTTTAGGCAATAAGCTATTATTGTGCTATAGAGAGAGCTCGGCCCAGTGCTCTGGGCGGAGCCAGAGATGCTAGTGCTCGACCTACCACCAGGAGAACAAGCTGGGTAATAAACCCTTTCACCCCAAAGAACGTTTTCCTGTCAATTTCTTTGGCCACATTGAACCCATAGCGAACTTGCCTGGGGCTGAAACCCATTGGCAAGACAATTGGTGAAAGTCAGCAGAGTTCATTGTTGACCAAGAAAAAAGACAGGTGTGCCCTTATGGGAGAGGTGCTTCAGCGGGCTGCCCTGTGAATGGGGAGACAGTGGATTGTCCCCCAGGGGGTATGTGGTCTGACGTGGCTTGCCTTCTAGAGGACTGGGCCCCACCCCAGGACTGGAGGCAAGTGGAGGTGACACCTGAGTCAGTAGGGGAGGCCCTTGGTATAGTAATAAATCCTTTGAGAAACAGAGAGCCCATGAGACAGCAGGGACTGTGGGTTGGCTGCTTCTCACAGTATTAAAAAGGTCCTCAGAAGAGACCCAAGAAATGGTAGCACGAGAATGTGAGCTGCAAACTTCTGTGGATTCCCTGAAGGGAGAAATGGTATTGATGAGAGAGGAGATGGCACGAGAATGCCGGTAAGGTCCCATTGGAAAGGCAAACAATTCAATACAGAACGAGATGGCGGTGCTGCCAGGTGTTCTGAAGGAGGAAGAGGCCATCAAGGAAAAAGACGAACTCCTGAGGGAAGCACAGGCGGTGGTGGTACGAGAAAGTCAGATGCGAAGCATTGAGCTGAAGGTAAGAGAGCTCTGAAGACTGAGGTTGCATTGCTGCGAGGCATGGTAGAAAAGGTACATGTTGTAGCAGAAGAGGCACTCGGGGGAGGGGAGAGAAAGGTGCCATCAGCCCCAGAAATGGAGGAGCTGGGCATGTATGAAGGGGTGGTGCTGGAGGCATTGGCACCTCCTGTATTGAAAGCCCGCCCAATGGTTGTAAAGAAAATAAAGACGCAGCAGCTGAAAGTTCCCCAAGGAGAGAAGCAGCCCCCTCCCCAGGTCCTGGAGCACTCTATGGTCCGCCCCTATACTCAGGCTGAGCTGGTGGATTTGGGCTCCTGGTTTAGGCAGAAGCCCTCAGAGTCAATATCAGCTTGGCTCCTGCATCTGTGGGACTTAGGGGTGGATGGAATTGTTCTGTCGGGATCAGAGATGGGAAAGCTGTCTTCCCTGACAGTGCAGCCTGCCTTGAGGCAGTGATTACAAAATGCACATCAGGGAGTCACTTCCTCCTTGATTGGCTCATGGCTGCACCTCGTGCTGTGTGGCCCAATCCGGGTGATCTACCACCTTTCCTGTTAGATGGCAGACTTATACTGAACTCCAACAGGTGTTACAAGAGCTAGGCATATGAAATGCCATCTATAGTCAGAGAATTATGGCCCAGATGAAGAGATTTTCACTACTGGGATGAGGAATATTGTACTTCAAATGGCTCCTACATCCCTCTTTGCGTCTTTAGTGGCCATTCTTTCCCCTCACTTAGGGCATCCCATAAGTGAGGTGACACGTACAGTGGCAGACTTAGGAGAGTCTGAAGCAACAAGAATCCGGGAAGAAGTAAGACCTGTTACTCCCAAGAAGAGTTTACAGGGCCCCATGAAGGTTGCAAGGACCAGATGTGAGTTGATTTAATATGGGCAGGAGCAGATGGAAGGAAATTAGATGGGAAGTCAAATAGGATCTTACTAGAGCTATGGCAACAGCTGAAACCAGAGCAGCAGTTCCAGCCATTAAGACCAAAGAGGCAGGGGTCACAGTAGTATATCCTGAATGGCCAGAAGGTAGGAGCATCTTACCAGGGAGTTTTGTTTTATCATTATGGCCAGTGCATGCACCTCCAAATAACACTATATATAGACACTTCAGTAACCACCACGGGGAAAGGAGTTAAAGTATGGTATACTAGACCTGGAAGGGACCCCCTTCCTGCTACAGTCCTATCACAGGACCACTCTCTTGCATGCATCCTACCTGATAGACAGGATTTGCCTGTGTTGGTGGCATTAAAACACGTGTCTTATCGTCCCTAAAGACTTTGTGGATTGGGAACTTCCTCTGGCTTGAGGTTTATTACAATTTTTGTTACCTATATCAAAATCATGCTGTATCTTAATTTTTATTATATCTAAGTTGTTGTTATCCTCTGCTGCTATCGAGGAATCTAGTTCTCGCACAGGGACCACTGTGGGAGATGGAAAGCGTGTAGATTGTAAGGCGAGAATCTTGGAGGGGTGGAGTGTGGGGAAGTTGGGGTTCCTATGGCCAGGATCCTCACTGAACTTAAACTACCTGATGATGTAACTGGCCTGTTGCTAGGCTACCACTTCCACACCTTTATGCAATAAGCTATTATTGTGCTATATAGAGAGCTGGCCCAGTGCTGTGGGCGGAGCCAGAGATGCTAGTGCTCGACCTACCACCAGGAGAACAAGCTGGGTAATCAACCCTTTCACCCCAAAGAACGTTCTGCTGTCAATTTCTTTGGTCACATTGAATCCATAGTGAGCTTGCCCGGGGCTGAAACCCATTGGCAAGACACCAGTTTGCCTCTTTATTCCCTTCATCTATTTCACCCAACCCCCTGCCCTATTCCCTATGGTAACCAATAGTCTGTTGTCTATATTTGTGGATTGATTTCTTTTTTGTTTATTAGATTCCATATGTAAGTCAGATCATAGAGTAGTTGTCTTTCTCCATTGGACTTATTTCACTTGGCACAATGCCTTCAAGGTACACCCATGTCATCCCAAATGGCAAGATTTCCTTCTTTTTCATAGCTGAATAATATTCCATTGTATTTGTACATACCACATCTTTATCCAGTCATCCTTTGACAGGCACTTAAGTTGTTTCCCTATCTTGGCTGTTGTGATAATGCTGCAGTAAATATGGGAGTACAGCTGTCTCTTTTATATCCTATTTCCATTTTCTTTGCATATATACCCAGAAGTGGAATTGTTGGATCATATGGTAGTTCTATTTTAATTTTTTGAGGAACCACCATACTGTTTTCCACAGCAGCTACACCAATTTACATTCTCACCAACAGTATACAAGGGCTGCCTTTTCTCAAGTGTTTTGCCAACAGTTGTTACCACTTATTTTCTTGATGATAGCCATTCTAACATGTGTGAGGTGATATCTTATTTTGGTTTTGATTTGTATTTCCCTGATGATTACTGATGTTAAGCATCTTTTCATATACTGTTGGCTATTTGTATATCTTCTTTGGAAAAACGTTTAAGTCCATCTGTCCAGTTTTTAATCAGACTGTGGTTCCTTTTGCTATTGAATTGTGGGAGTTATTTATATGCTTTGGATATTAATCCCCTATCATATACAAAGTTTACAAATATTTTCTCTCATCCCATAGGTTGTCTTCAAATCTGAGCTGGATCATAACCATTGCTGAGATTAGAATGGGTAGAAAAGAGAAGAGAATTCATTGTACTCAAAAGCATTAATGTGTTAAAACACAAAACAAAACTGCCAAGAAAATCAAGTTATCTAGATGAGATAGTGTTTTGGGAAGTGTAATAGTGTTGCCAGGCAGCTGCATCTGGGGAGGTCTCTCCCTGCATTGGAAAAGAATTCCTGATCAGGTCGAACAAGTGCCAGCAAGAAAGGAATTCATTAAAGCAAGAGTAGTAGCAAATGTCAGTGTTGTGTAGTGCCAGGAAAAGTGGCTTTTTCATTTGTGCAGCCATGCAGTCAGTAGAGAGCAAGGGAGAACCGAGGGAGAAAAGGGAAGTTCACTAACTTCTGCTCAGCTTAGGACAAATGCATTGTCAACTCCTAAAGCTAGGGTCACCTGACATTCAGTGTCTGTTTGACATGCATGGTGTGGGAATTATATCCTTGCCACCCCAGAATTTGGGGGAGCCACAGAGCACTGGATGGAGTAAGATTATGTTCTGAGAACTTCCCAAAGCAAATAAAGGAGACTTTTCTGGTCTGAAATAAAACAGGGAGAGACAGGATTCCATTTAAGACTGGAAAGTGAATGCAATGGCAGAGTGACAAAGACATTTACCACCGGTGGTGGATGCTGATGCCTGCTGGTGGATTCTTGTCTTTGTTGAAAGAAAGAATTCAGAGACAAGGTGCAGGGGGCTTAAGCAGCAGAGAATTTATTTAAAGAGACAGTACACATTCAGACAGGAGTGCAGGCAATCTCAGAGAGGATGCTCTCTTAAAGGTTTGGATTGGGTTTTTAAGGATTTCAAGACTGGCATAAGGGGCTGGGGGAACATAGGCTGGCACATGGTTTCCTGATATCTGTCTCCCGTGGTAGAGACATTATTCTGCCATCCATGGTCAGACCTTTAGGTGTTCTGTAAGATAAGCTTACACAAGAGTTTATTAGTCCTGTTCTTTTCAAGGTAATGGTTACCCTCAAATAGTGAAAGCGTATCATCTAAAGCTATCTACTCTGCCTCAAGATAGTGTTGCTTGTTGGCATAAAATACGTTAGGAATCTTGCCTCCTAATTCCCTGATTTTAAAATGAAATCTTAGCCTTAAGATGGAGTCCCTCCCGTTCTTTTTATATTGACTGTATCTCGGTATTTTTTCATCAAAATTGGCCATTCCTGGTCCTGGTTATGCTCTGGAGGTTTGTCCGCTGGCCTTTGTTCATCACAGGTAGGAAAAATTCATCCTGATGCTTGTCCCATGTCCCTGCTCTACCTCAAGACCATCGTGAGGTGGCATTTGTTGCTAACAACAAAGTCAGGGACTCAGCTGGTTCCTTTATATACTTTATGTATTGCCCTATAAAGTAATGATAATTATTACCAGTACCATATATTGAGTTTGCATCCATAATAGGCAGTGGTGCAAGGTGCTGGGATCTAGAGAAGGATGAAGTCTAGTGGTGAAGTCCTCAGAATCTATGTCTTTGATAAAGTCACAAAGCAAGTTTGTTCTAGGATAATAGTGATATAAACCTGATCGAGGGAGCACGTAGAACAGAGCTGCTTACTCTGCCTGCTGGATGCAGGCAAGGCTTTGAGGAGACAGTGAGGTCTGGACCCAGTGATGAAGGAAGTCTAGGAGTTTGCCAGACTGTGAAGATGAAGGAGGCATTCCAGGCAGCAAGAAGAGCATGTTCAAAGGCATAGTAGAGTCCTAAGTTATGTTTCTCTTTATTTCATCTAAAAGAACAAAAAAACAAAGCCTGTTTCACTGATGCCCAGGACAGTATACATTTGCATTCTGCCTTACATATTTTTACCTTGCCTACTTGCGTGTTCACATACCTTAATTTCTCGTTTTATCTCTATGGTGGTGTTCCAGACATATTATCCTACTAAAATAATGTTAGAAACAATGATCTGTCTTCTGCTGTTACCGTCACTGGTTGTTTATGCCCTTACCTTTCAGCCAACCTCAGCGAAGACTGGAAAGAGGAATACAAATTGCTCCAGAAGTGAAATACAAATGCAGAAATACAGATCCCTCCATTATCTCCCACAAACACCAGTTTAATCCACAGCAGCGAATAGGAGAGAGAAATGCCTCACCTTTACTGAACATCATGGGGAGAGTGGGACATTGTGCAGCACCAACTGTGAAAGTCAATATCTAGGAGCATGACCAGAATTTTCTATGCCTCTAGGACATTCATTTTCTAAGTGGCATTTTATATGTATAACTCTCCGAGAGGCAAGCATGGACAAGCACAATTACAAGGTTATGAAAGGGGAAACTGAGTAAAGGAAATTTTTACTGAATGGATAGACACATAAAATTATTTCATTTCAACAAACATTTTTGAGCATCTATTATATTTTAGTCTATGTTATGGATATGGTATATGGATGCAAATAAAACACATATAATCCCATGCTTCTGTTCACATTCTTCTCTGTCCCTGAGACCTCTTTATTCCCACTTACCCTTAACTAATTCAGGTTACCACTATTTTATTGTTAAGGACTAACCCAACTGTCTTCTCCTCTGTGTAACTTAGCTTGACTCCCCCTTACCTCTCTCTGCAAACACAATGATTATTCTACCATACTGGTTTTTAAATAATTCTGTCCTATATTCTATTCTATTTATTCCTTGTGCATTTGACTGTAATTGATTGAGGTCATCTTTATGTCCCTAATAGCTAGTATAACAAAAGAGCATATATATATTTAGTGAAATTAAGCCATTGACCTTGACTGGGATGGGCTCATAATACAAAGGAAATTGGTCCATATAACTTTATTATAGTAAGTTAAGTGCTATACTAATGTATCTGAGGTCTTGAGATTGGTAGTAAAACTAATACTAATTTGCTATAAACTTGGCAAATCTCACTTTCAGGTCTCTGTTCTCTTTGCGATAGATGGCCTACCCCCAAATTTCCCCTTCCCCCCAAAAATAACAATAATCATGGTTAAAAAAACCTGGGGGAATATTGAATACTGTATCCTTTCTCTTGGGTATCCATGATACTGATATGTTAAAGACTGAAACTTCCTGCAGTAAAGATCTCCATCTTTAGTCCCTTTAAAAAACCCACTGGGTTATAGAACTCATTATATGTGAAAACTCATCAGCGTCCACTAATTAGCAAACTTGAAAAGACTTGAGAAAATGTTGCCTTTCAAATCAGTATTTATATTGTGAAGGACTTGTAATGCTTTGTATGAAAACAGTAGCTGGATAGATTTTAACTTTAAACATGCTTTGTGTTTGGTGGGCCATTAGATATATTAAGTCAAAGTTTGCATCTTGGAGGCTTCCAGGCCAGTTAGCATTCCTGATGGGAAAGAGAAATAATGTGAAGGGGTAACAAGGATTTCCCTGAGGAAAAGAGCAAGGAGGCTCTGGGGAAGGTCCTCACTTTGTAGGACCTGAAGTTTATACAGTGTGTGTCTGTGTTTAGGGTGGGTAGGTGTAGTATAACTTCTTTAAGAAAAAAAATTCAAAATTAAATGTAAAATGACTATCATGAGAAAAGAAACAAGGAAAAATCACAAATTTTAAAAAGCTGATACATATAAATATCACAGTAATGCATAAAATCACATACAATTCTAAAATTAACTGACTTCTACAATTCTTTTTCCCTACAATATTATTTATGATCTCTTTGAATGTCTTTTCATATGACACTTTTGTAATGCCATGTTTTTACGGATAGAGTAGAAAGGTAATTTACTCGTTCCTTTAGCCTGCTTGATCAAACGTTGTGTTTTTTATTATTAGTTGTTGAAACAAGTTTATATTAGTAAGGTCAAGTGCCTTTACTTAAACTTTGGGCAAACCTCTGTTAGGATACGAACTCTGGTACTGGATGACCAGGACAGGCCCCTGGGTAGGACAGCCCTGGAGGTGGTAGGAGCACTCCTGGAAGCCATTTCTATACCTGGACAGCAAGCAAGAGCATAATTCTGCAAAGGCCATGAATGATTGTGAATAGCTTAAAGATATCTCACCAAAGAGCTATTATATCTCAATTCAAGTTGAGATCCCAGATCCCAGATATGTTGGCAGCCACTTTAATACCACCCTGCATGAGGGGGGATGTGATGAAAAAGAGGCTGGAGGGGAAAGGCATTGGTGTTTGACCTGCTGCTGTTGAAGTAGCTTACTTAACAAATTTTATTAAAAAGACATATAGCCTAGTGGACACATTGCTAAGGCCCCTTTCAGGGCTTTGGAGCCCTGAATGAATGGGTACTTGACTGATTCAGCTTCCATGGCTTCATGGGACTGGGTGGGAGGGACAGGCTTATATTAGAGGGTTACAAGGAAGGTATTCTGCAGCAGGAAAACTTATATGGAAAGCAACATAAAATCTATTAAGAGGTCACAGATCCAGTATAGAACAAGTAGAAGGCTATTATCTTGGAACAATCAGCCTGTCCACAACGCACTGGGCTCTTAGAGGTACCATCTCCTCCTGGGCCCCTTACTGTCCAGCTACTCACCTCCTCCAACACAGTGGTCGCCACATGGTGTCTGTTTATGACCAGAAGCTGCTTGTGCAACAGAGGCCAGTCCCATTGCAGAGACTGTATTTGTCTTTCCTTTATTTTCCTGGAAGCCTTTGCTGCCATCAGGCTGGTAATTGCACCACACCGTTGCTGAATCGATTGCTTTTAGAGCTGTTGAGCTTTTATTGCTCCTACTCGTTGGGGAGAGAAGAGAAAAGAAGCAGGTTGGCCTGAGTGCCACAACAGATGAGTGTTGTCAGACTGTCTTTACCCAGCTGTTGAAGAAAACTAGGAATGCTCCTCATAAAACCAAAAAGAAAAAGACAATGAGAGTGTGAGGGAAAGGAGAGGTGTCAGAGAGAGAGAAGGAACAAAAGAACAGATGGGTCTGATTTTTCTTGGAATAGACAGCAAAACCATATTGTGATGTTGACTACATAGTGCAGTAATGTTGTAGGACTACAGCAAGAAGGAAAAGACATATTTAAAAATATCTGTTGGCAGTTGCACAAATCTGCCATCTTTGCAGGTTTACTGATGTTTCCTCATTCTTAGAGCTTAGGAGAAAAGTACATGGTTTGTTTTATTTTATTTTTTCTCACTCAGATTGATAGACTTTGTAATTTGATTCAGATATGATGGAATTCCTCCTTAATTACACAAATTACTATTATTTCACTGGCAAATGTCTCTATCCTCACAATCAGGAGGCCAGTTTTATCAACTGTTGGCATCTATTATTGGTTTGTCTAATAGTATTTTTTCATGGTTTTATCCTAAGATACCTGGTGGCAAGGCCATTCATGAGACAATGAGGAAGTCACGTAATTATATTTAGTTAGGGGCATTCTCATTCTAACTGGCCTCCATCTTTAAGAAGCTAGCTAACCTAGCTTCTGCTTAAGGAGCCTCGGAAAACAGAATTGTATGCTCATGTAACATTGGTTTCTACCAATTGTTCACAATTCCAGAGAATGCCTCATTTAACAATTTTGTCCGATATGATATCCCCTTTAACATTCATGTGCATGAATTCATTTCTTTCTTATCATCAACCTTTCAGAAAAGGCTTAATGATGGTTCATGTTGTTTACCTATTTTCTAAAAATATTTCAAGTCAGTCATTATAAATTGGACTTTCAAGTTAAATTGGTCTGAAAGGTATTTAAGCATCATATAAATGTCAGATCTTCCTAGGATTCTCTTCTGCTAAGCAGGTGGCAATACGCCCACTTCAGAATGCCAGTTTAATGTGCAGAAGACTTAAATGACTTGCCCAGGAGTCACATACCATATCAGAGTTGGGCATAAAACCCAGGTGTCCTTATTCCCATTCTCCTACTCTACTGACCAGACTCAATACTACAATATTGCAAATGATAGGCTCTACCTTTGGAGGAGGTACATGTGAATGTCATCTGTCATTTAAATGTATGAGTAATGTCTTCCCTTGTGGTCGCTCTACTGCTTTCAGCCTGTCATGTCAGGCAGCATTGCCTTTACTATTGAAATGAAGAGGGTACTTGTGGACCATTGATCTCAATGGCAGTTGGCATCGTAAGAACTACCAGTCTGTTATGTCATATAGAGAGATTCTGCCTGGTATACAGATTGGCCAGTGTATCAACACAAATTATGGTGTCAGATAGCCCTGCCAAATTGCTGTCTCTTTACTGGCTCCCTATCTGCACCCCTATTGGTTCCTGCCCAGTAACCAGTGATAATGGTCCTTTGAAGTTCCACTGATTTCCATGTAAATATCATACAATTTTGGATTTGGGTTAACATTCCAGTCCCTTCAGCTTAGAGGTTAAAGTTCAGGAGAGTCTTATTTTGAGTTAAAGGACTGTATTTGTAGGACTGTAAGAATCTTCAAAGGGAAGGGAAGGGAAGGAGGAAGGAAGGAAAAGACAGCATTTATTGATGGCAATTTTTTTTTCTACTAAGTGTTTCAACTGACAATCAGAATCTGTTAATCAATGAAGGATGCAAGTTCTTCAATGATCACGGAAGAAACTTTAATCTGTAATAATTCACAATATGCAAATGAAATCCTTAGTAATTCACAATATGTAAGACCTTGAATGTTTAACCCTCTCTAATAAGTTCAACTCACTGTAAACTTGAGGAATAATTAGGGACTTTAGCAGAGTCACCAAGGGTTAGCTCATTGCACAGCCCCTTTAGTTCTTACATGAATATAAATAACTTTGAGAGTAGATGGCAGACTTTCTTTAACACTGAGTTCTTATCCATAGTGGATAATGTTGTACAGAGACTCTAGAATATTATCATTCCCATTTTATGAGTAGGAATCTGTGGACTAGAGAAACTTTAGTGACTATAAAAGTTACCCAAGTGTCATGCATCAAAACTAAGATTTGACTCAGGACCATCCCAGTGGGTTCTTGCCTTTCCTTTTTGCCCGTGTTTGCCCAGCAGCTCATTTCACAAAGGGCACCCACTGGGGTAGTGAGCAAGACCTTTTGTGGGTATAAGTTTCATGGGGCTTCTGGAAGTAATAAAGATGCTATGTAAGTAATGAATGTGTTTAACTTGCTGGAAAATCCCACCTAAACTTTGAGGATATGATCGTAAAATTCACAGGGATTGACCTTAATATTTGACTTGTTAACTAGTAGGATTTTTTTTCCATTACAGTGCACTCTGTCAAAATTGGGTCTCATTAAATAAATCCCCATTCTATCAAAGAGGAGCTTCCCACAAGTAATGTGAAGGCTAACAAGTTCAATTAATGACACTTTTTCTTAAAAAAAAAGGAAAGGAGAAGGCAAGATAAACCTTTTATCCCATTTCCCTTCTTCTAACCACAGGGTGCACTGTAGCCAGTTGCAGGGCTGAGTAATTGAATTCAGTGGTACAAGCTGTTTTTCTACTATAAGTGGATCTCTCTCCTCTATCAGTGAAAGAAAATGGCCTCAAATGATTCCGACTGGGACACAGCAGCCATCTCTCTTGCAGATAGCTGGGCCTTATTGACTTCTCAAGGTAGGGAGCCCAAATTGCTGCCTAGATGGGTCCAAGTAGCAGCCAAGATAGACCAGCTACTTAGTGGTCCTCTGCCCTTATGGAATAAGTGATCAAGAGGACCCATTCCAGAGAAAAGAAGAAAAGCATGATCAGGTGGGTCAAGTAACCATATTTGATGCAGCAGAGTAACTGTGACCAAAGGTTATAGTTTTTAATATGTAAAGTTACATATGTAAGTGTATGTATAAGTTTCATAGCACAACAAATGTCAAGAATCTTTACACAAAGCTCTTCCTGTGTTTTCACTAGTTATTCTTTGCATAGTAGTTTGGGGTGTGTTACCTTTATGGGCATGCTAAGAGTTGAGAATAAAGGAGGGCATTGAGAAAAAGAGAAGATGGTTTGGGTTTCAGACACCATCCCTTATATGGCCATGATGGTAAGGTCTATAATGGTAATTAGCATCATTTAAGTATGCCATGCAGTTTCAGTAGAACTTGCTTTATCTAATACCCAAGGTGGAGTTTCAAAAATGTTGGGAGTTCATTTACAAAAAGACCAAAATGAGACTTGCTGAGAATCTTAACTAAGTGGTAAATTTAGTGAAAAGTAACCATGACCACCACCCTTGCCAGCTCCCATTGTTCCCACACTTTGTCTGGATGACAGGATGGCTAAGCTTGTTGGGATACAGCTCCCAGAGACAAATGGCTCGTGCGGGAGAGGAATTTCCAAGGACGTATTCTCACCCGTCTGAGTTTCTGCAAGCAGCAGATGACAGCAATCACTCAAAAAGAAATTATAATACAAACATATTTTGAATGATCTAGCCATGACCACTTAATGACCAGGTGTTTGACAGTGTTTAATGCCACTGTTGAGTTGTGCCCATGACCACATGGGAACCAAACCTGTCCTACTTTAGCTGTCAAGGGCCAATGAGAAAAGAACAGAGGCAGGTTGAGAACATAAGAAATGTGTTTGTGCCATAGAAAAGATGAAAGGTCAGCATGTACTTTCAAAAACAAAGGTTTCACAATATCTCAAATAGAGAAAACTGGGGGCAGAATTGCTTAGCATGAGCATGACGGGTTCAGAAGGACCTGGGACTAAGCAGTCAGGAGTATTATGTTTACTGCGAGATTGGTAATTTCATTTAAATTAAGCAACATTAGCTGTCATGTTAATATTGTTAATTGAAATTTTACAACTGTTCTAGATTTATTTATATTTAATTTGTAAATCTGTTTTGGTTGCGTAAAGGTTTTAAGCTTATGTGCTTTGTGGCTACTTTTATGTTTGTACATATTTATATAATGCTAAAATAAAAATAATTGGAATGATTTGTGGGGATTCCCATGAGTTCCTTTTTCTTTATAAAAGGGCCTGCACATTATTCAAGTGTGGAAATTACTGTCCCTGGTAGAGATATTTAGAGCCTATTTGCTCAGAATTTGGTGTTAACATCAGTAGGCAGGGTTTTCTTGCCACGTTTGGTTAGCCCAGGTTCCAGTCGTTTGCTGATTTCAATAAGGCCATGGGAATTACCAATAGCCAGAAAATGGTAGCTGTGTTAGCACCTGTTTAGGTTTGGTTTTTCAAGCTCAAAGGCTGAATATTACCTTGTGGGGAAAATGAAAGTTTCTATGACCAGGATCCTCACCTGACCTTAAACTACTTGATGATATAACTTGCTTACTGCTAGGCGACTGCTCCCACACCCACTGGCAATGAGCTATTATTGACTGAGCCACTATAGAAAGAGCTTCACCCAGTGTTCTGCTTGGCAGCAGAGACAGAGGTGAATTATGGACCTGCGGACTCCTGGATGCAGACATGATTCTAGTGCTCGATCTACTGCCAGGAGAATAAAGCCAGGTACAAACCCTTTTACCACAAGAACATTCCATTGCCATTTTTTGGTCTCACCAAATCCATAGTGAACCTGCTTGGGGCTGAAACCCACAGGCAAGACATACCTCAAAGGTATTTGGTAGATTCTCTGAAAGAAAGAGATGCGACTGTGTTCAGGGACTAAAGCTAAACACTTAGGCTGTTCTTAGAGACAGTAATGGAAAAAGAAAGGAAGAATGCGGAAGCCAACTATCTTGCCAATGGGTTTCAGCCCTGGGCAAGTTCACTATGGATTCAATGAGACCAAGTAATGACAATGAAATGTTCTTGGGGTAAAAGGGTTTATTATCTGGCTTGTGCTCCGAGCAATAGGTCAAGGAAAAGAATTACATCTACAATGCAGTCTGCAGGTCTGTCTGTACCTCTGCGCAGAGCACTGGGCAGAGCTCTTTATATAGTGACTCAGTCAGTAATAGCTTATTGCCAACAGGTGTGGGAGCAGTAGCCTAGCAGCAGGCCAGTTACATCATCAAGTAGTTTAGGGTCAGGTGAGGATTATGGCTATAGAATCTCCAATTTTCCCCACACGGGCCAATTATGCTTCCTCCTTAGAGTCATATTAAAATTTCAGCATGAACTACATGGTAAACATAAATTATTATCTTTAATATTTGTTAAGAAAAATAATTCAATTTAGATCAAGAATGGAAGGAATAGAGGCACCAAAGCCCAGGCACACAACTCAATCACTTCACCCCAAGCTTAGTCTGAATTCTTTCCTCTTACTTCGATTTCAAATGTATTTTGAATATTTTGGAGGGTTGTTTAGGGGTTATCTGGATGTCCCAGCTGTGTGGCTTCCAGGCCTGACACTAATTTGCTCTAAAAAGATTCGGAGAACAAGACTTTAGCAGGTTCTTACTCTTACCAGAAAAAAGCATCAAGTTTCCACCTTAACTCCAGTAATTAACTCCATGGAACAGATTCCCTTTGTTTCACTCAAGGTGAGAGCAGAAAGCCTGTCCTG
Source organism: Smutsia gigantea (assembly GCA_032199065.1). Taxonomy (NCBI): domain Eukaryota; kingdom Metazoa; phylum Chordata; class Mammalia; order Pholidota; family Manidae; genus Smutsia; species Smutsia gigantea. The sequence continues at coordinate 543,420 of JAVSCE010012419.1, read as the reverse complement.
GGTGCACTTCCACCTTGGGGCCAAAGCTGAACAGGAAAGGAACTCAAGTATTATGCTCATTGCTTTTAGTTTCCCTTTGAGGATCCTACCTGCCCCCCACTTCTTACTTCTCTCCCTGACCCATTACCACTTCTCAGTTAATACTGAATTCCCTTCTTTTCCAAACCCTGCAGTTTCCTCCAGAATTTCTACTGACATAAACTGTTAAAGCCAAAGCTTGCTATGATTTTTGCCCCCCTGGGGAAACATGTATTACAGGAACAACTAACCCTTTATAGCTTGGGAAACCCAAGGGGCTTAATTGCATTACAGAGGCATATAACCATAAATGCACAGCCTTATTTCACCACGATTAAGTCATTTTCAGGGTGAAATGATGTAATCCACTTTAGATACAGCCTCAAACCCAGTGCCCTTCAAAAAAGTGGTTAGTGTTCAATAAATATTTTAATTTATTTTATCCCCTCCAATACAAAGAATAATGTTATGTAGAGAATCCTCAGTTATCTGTAAAAGTCACTTAGCTGCAACACTTCAGATAAGCTAGGTGTCATTGTATCGTCATGATATTCCTAATATTGTGCATGGACAGTAAAGACAGTAATTTAGTTTAATTGAGGGGAGATGCATGTTTACATGGTAATGATTACATATTATCTTTAAAGAGATAAAGGGTTATTTCCAAGTATTGTAAACTCCTACAAAATGTGGCTTGTAGAGGTCCTATTTTAAGGATCTCGTAATGATTTATAAGTAATGAGCATGCTCAAATATCCCCCTGATTCCTGCAGCCTTTGCAGCTTCCTCTTTGCATGAAAGTATTACAGTTCTCTGGTAATTTTATTTAGGCTATTAATTTAACAGTTATTTTTTGACCCTTGAATGACATAATTTCCTTAATTTAGTTTAGGCTAGCTTTTGTATAAATTGACATGAATTTTTCAATTAGTGACTTTAAAGTCTGTGCATGACATAAATGAAAAATAACATATTTTGTGTTTATGCAAAAAATTCTCTGTGCTGATCAGAAGTGACCTCTGTGTACAAGACAGGACTCGACTTCCACATGTTAATGAGGATTGAAACAGGGAGGGAGCTCCTACTTACTGTAGTTTGTTAAGAATCCCAGGGCACCTCTTAGAATGGTAGAGGTGTTGTTAGCCCTTATGTCCTGGACATGATCCAGTTTAGGTAATTGCTAATTACAATCTGTCTACCCAATTCCCCTGGCTTTTGCTTCTGAATGTTATTTTTCTTCACTTAACAGTATTTAACTATTACTTGATCTTGGTGTGTGACTCGTTTAGAACATCTGCTGATTTCTACTTCTATGGGATGGTTTGCTTTTTGTTTGATAGTTTTGGGTAATTATTATTATTATTTTCATACTACTATTATTCTATTTTTGTCAACCGTAAAGAAAATGAAGACCCCATTAAAATGTTTAGCTACTTGTAACTACTTAGGCTAGAATAAGCCTTGTTAATTTAACATATGGAGTGCCTGGAGCCACGTTTGAGAATATGGAACCACCAGGCACATCAGAGGCCCATACTCCTTTGAAGGTTGTGGCAACTCAGAGATGGATTCCAGACAGACCAGGATTTTCAGTGTCCTCAATTCTGGGGCTAAAATCAGGACAGGTATCAGACATAGATGAAAGTTAACTCACAACTAGACCCATCTAAGGAGCCGTTGTGTTCTGGAACCTTCCCCAAATAGGAAGATGTCTATTTTGGAGACTAGAACATACTTTGATTCTTTTGACCATAATTGAATGGAGCTGAAGAACCCAAAAAGAGAGTGATGAGATCAGAGAGATTATATTTACCTGAAAACACAGGGCCACATAATATTCAGGTGTTCCGCACCTACTTCTGTCCCACTGGAGGAAACAAAATTGTTCCTGATTCTGTTCAGATGTGAGCCCTTGACTTGAGATGCATTATTTGGAGATCAGGTGGAGAGACATCAGGTTTTATCTGTAATCTATCCTCAGTGTGTAAAAATCACTCAGTGAAATATGTTAAGTGGAACTGCATTCCTTCCCTGGCAATGTGAGATGAATGAGGCATCTTTCCCACTAGTCCGTACGGATTGAGCTTTCTCAGTGAGCAAAGTGCTTAGAATTTTCAAGAAACGAACATCCCTGACATCTTGGATTGTGTATTTCAAACAAATCAAACATAGATTTTGACATGTTTTACCCATTCTAAGAGGGGTCACTAAATTATCACCTCAAGAAAAATGTTCTGACTGAATCACCTCTCCAGGACTATCCAGAATGTTACAAATTATAAGGCTCAATTACACTGCTTCCTCTATTTTCCATGTGACTGTGTTTTAACCAGAGATGGGAAGACTCTACCTGTGGATTTTATTAATGAAACAAATATTGTTTCCTGTGAGACTGCAGTGCTATGACTCAAATGCCATGTCCATGACTCAGATGGTGAGTCTGCATTTTATTAGTTATGCTTTCTTCCACGCTTGTTCTTCCTATTTCAATTCCATCAGAAGGAACAAATTGCTTCTATTGTATCTAAGAACACCATTTACTTAACAAGCAGTATTTGGAGTGGAAGTGAGGAGTAATAGTAACAGAACATTGGCTAATAATTGTGCTTGAAATGACCATTTGACAAGGTGGGTGGGATACAGATAATTATATCCTAGGGTAGTACATCTTCTGAGCATTCCTTGGATCTAAATGCTGTTTAAAATGCAGTTTTACACATGTGATTATGGCTCTTAGGCCAAGAAAAAAGGGAGCACTTTCAAATGTTCTGACTTTGAGATGTCAGGCAAAATTTTGATGTCAGAATGACCAAAAAAGAAAAGAAAAACTAAGATTACTGGATGTGTAAGCAAGCCCCTGCTAGTTTCCACGTAGCTGTTTGTCTAGCTGCATGTCAACTTTTTTTTTCATTGTGGTGACTAATACACACCTCCTGCCAAACAATCCCTAGTGCCACTGTCCTGGGAGTATGTTCTTTTCTTTTACAAGCAGTAGTCTGGGTAGCTTTGTGGTTTAGTAGAGAAAAAAAAATCCATCTGTCCATTGCCTTTTTTACTGATGCTAATGGAGAAAACCATTTGAAAAGGCTTCCTTTTTTGTGATGAAAGAAAAAGCCAGGTGCCTCCTCAGATTTTCTATGTTCATTTTAATCAGGATATATGATATTGATCTTCCATTAAAAAAATTATGCAAGCTCTGGGGTGTTTTGAAATTACCAAGTTCCCCCACAATACCCTCTAGTGTGTATGTTGCCAAAACCAGAAGAAATAAAACAAAACAAAACAAAAAACTGAAGGGCTTTTGCATGGGCAGTGTGCATGTATGCACGTGTATGACAGAATAGAGAGAGAGAGGAGAGGAGAGTGAAATAAATCTGAGAACATATTTTAATATACTAAAAAGAAAACAAAACAATCTTCTATAAGCATCACCAGAGTGGACCTACTCCCAGTATCCCCAGGCCCTTATGGACATAGAGCACTGATACTTAACATTTTCTGGTTTAGCATCCCTGCACTGACACTCCTAAATTCTTGGTTCCTAGCTCAAGGCCCTTCCAACCTTCTCTTCATCCCATAACAATTATTTCCATGTGGCCTCTGACTTGTCCACACCAGATCACAATTGTCCTCTCGTATGTTTTCTTTTTTTTTTTCCTTCTTGGCTCTTTGTTGATGTCTGCTGCCTGTCAGTCTACTTGAATTTTCAATTGTCACTGAAATAATCCCTGACACGAGAATGCTGCCATCTGTGTCCCCCACACTGAAAAGCCTTCTGGTATTAAAATAAAACTTAACCTCCCAGAGCCAAGCTTAGTTCTCCATAGAAAGGAGGGAAAGATTCTTCTCCATTGGACTCTAGCTTGGCACGTGGTTTTGGCTGAGGAAGAGACACCCCCCTCTCTTTCCCCTCTTCATTTCTGTCACCTACTCCAGTATTCTCTTAAAGGCTCTTCTCACAAGCCACTCTCCTGCTCTTGCCTAAGGGGAGGAGACGTGCAGAGGCTGACTGGTCGTACGACCCAGAAAGGCCCTGAATCCTTGTCTTGGCTTGGTCTCTCATAACTGACTACCACAGATGGAGTGGCTTAAACAAAATATTTTTATTTCTTACAGTTCTGTAGGCTGTGAAATCCAAGATGAAGACTCTAGTCAACTCAGTTTCTGGGGAGAGCCCTCTTCATGGATTACAGTAGGCCATCTTCTCTCTACGTCCTCCCGTGTCTCTCCCTGGTGTGTGTGCAGACAGGGGGAGAAAGAGAGAGAGAGTGAGTGCTCTCTAGTGTCTCTTCCATGAGGACACTAATCCTTACTCCTGTGAGATCAAGGTCCCGCCCTTATAGTTTCATTTAACCTTAAGTTACTTCCTTAGAGGCCCCACATCCAAATACAGCCACATGAGGGGTTAGGTCTTCAACAAATGAATTTTAGAAGGACACAAATATTTAGTACACAACCATCCACATTTAAACTCATCACGGACCATTGATGCAATTCTATTCATTCTTCTTTAAGTATCCAAATGCTGCCATGGAAGTTGCCGTCCAACGGATGACTGAGACATACTTGTCAGAAACCTTAGCTAAGTTATATAATGGCTTAGTGACCATGAGAAACCTAATATATTTAACTTGGGCTAACTTTTCATAATCAAACTGACTATTTTATAACCCAATAAAAAGAACAAAATTGTTTTTTACTTTCATAAGGTAAAAATGGATTCATAGTACAAGATATACCCTCACTGGGAGATAGAGCCATTTGAAATACCCCATTTAAGCACAAAAGACACTAGAAAGTTTAGTAAGACAAGTTAAAGAAAATAACAACCATGCTCACATATGGTTAAAATAGGAAACATCAGTGGTGATGAGAGAAACAAAGGCAAGCATAAGTGGACTTCTGCAGGCTCCCCCTCGGCCTTTGGCTTTGTTTCCCTGTCTTTTGCTTTAGTGGTTTGTAAGATCACTTCTCTAGCAGGACAGACCTCTGGAGAAGCAATTGACATTATTAGTTTTCACTGTTAACCCTGAAAGTTAAGTTTAATTACAGAAAATAATTGTAGTGGTATGTCCACAGGTGTACATATGTCTGTGTGTGTGTTGGGGTGGGGTGGGGTGGGGTGGGAATGGGGCAGGGTATAGATAGATGAATGTGTGCAATTATGCAGTAGAAAATTCCTAATTATTGAATCCAGAGCCCAAAAAAGTACTGACAAAAGGTGTTTATCTTTACACAAGATTTAGAAAAAGTCTAGCTCTTCAGTTTAACTTATCTAATTTACATGTTACTACCATTTGGTTCATCACCCCTTTGAAGTAACTCAATGGGCTGTTTTCCAACAGATTTTCCTCTACAGAATAAATAAGGAATCATATTTTTGGGGGGGGTGGGGAGAGGCCTGAAATGGTGGCTATTAAAGGCAGTGAGTAATGAGCTGCTGATTGCTGTGGTTCCAGGGATGGCTATAGTATCATGACAACTCTTGCTTATCGCTTTATAAGCAATAAGTATTACAACTCTTGATAATTGCTTATTGCTCTTAAATAAGAACTGTAGGTTATTACATATCCCTTTAATAGTGTGTTCTATAGATCCTGTTCTGCTTTATTACTCATATCAACCACACACAAAAACACACACTTCCTGTACTTCATGTAAATCCCTTGAAACTATCCTGTTTAATATTGACAGGGTGAATAGGACAGTAGGTGTTCCCAGCACCTAGTTCTCTTGTAATACAGCCAAGGAACAAGCCAGCCCAGGACAACTAGACCCTGAAAATAGTAGACTTCCCTTGACTCATCTTTTGAGTCTTCAGAGAAGAGTAGAGATTAAGTTCATTGCATATCTACTTTGTATCAGGCTCTGTGCTAAGTGTTGGAGATAATGATAAATGAGAGTTAAAATGTATCTTTAATACCTTAACATTCTAGGAAGATAACGTGTATTAATGATAATATGTAACAGGTGTCATAATATAAGTATGTACAAAGACAAGGCAAATGAGTTTTTCTGTTGACTGTGGCTTCTGATAAGGTATGACATTGATGAGATATTGCCTTTTCAACCTGGAAAATGAATAAGAGTTAATCAGACCAGAAAGGAACCATTCAGAAGGAGCAACATGTACTAAGGTCCAGGGGTATGAAGCAAGATCATATATTTGGGTAAATAATTCAAGCTAACTAGGATATAAATTATAAATATAAAACATATCTGCATATTATATGGGCAAGGTTCTAAAGAGCTAGATAGTATTGCATTCCTGTGTTTTTCCAGTTAGGTATTTTTCAACAATCTCTCCAGTGATAAGTTCCCACAGATCTGATTGATCTACTCAGAGACCTTATTTTTCTTTTTCATCATTTTGACACATTTAGAGTCCATTTGTCTTCAGCTCAAATGCATAGGGACAGAAAAAGTAAGAGAAGGGAAAAATATACATTCTGTTATTCAGCAAACGGCTAGACCCTATGCTGAACAGATATAGTCTTTGTCAACATAGGGTTTTCAGTATTATTTGGAAATCACAAATCCAAATGCCTAAAGGGGGTAACAGGTGATGTGAAAGAGGGTACAAGGGCAGGTATATAGCACAATAGGGGTGGTAGAGATGGAGGGGAAATAGAAAAGCAGGTAAAGTGGGCAGTTTCTTTCCACTTCAGTCAACTGCCACATAGGACCAGTTTTGTCAGTTTCTAATTTTTCAAAAAAACAAGAAATGGGAAATTTTATATGGAACTCTCAATTTGTGCAAGTCAGAAACTAATTCAAAACTTGAATGAGCAAGTCATGGGCCAGCATTGGGAAGGCCCTACCCAGTCTTAGCTCTTCCGGTTTATAGACCACACACTTCCCTGGGTTGTCTTGAAGGTGCTAGAACGGACGCCATCCCTTTGTTTTGTGGGTTTTGTACACTGCTGTCTGAAGAGGACTGTAAGTACGCTTCAGTGTCCTCAGATGCTTTTGTGGTTGCTTGGCCATTCATAAGACGTATAGATGACAATGAAGTCGTCTTGGAGGGCTGCCATGTTCAGGATGTAGCTGCTTATCTGAGTTTGTAATCCTTTATCAAGTCCCGGTACAGCTTGAAGGCCAGGCTAGGGGTATGGAACAGAATATTAAGTGGTTTCAGTCAAGTCTAATCTCTGCTAGAATCTTCGTTGTGACAACAAGAGACATTATTAATAATAATAACAGACAACAATAAGAACGTATCATTATATTGTAAATTCATCACAAAGTTTATGGCCAATCCCGGACCTTTTCTTATCACAGCCACACATTTTACATAGCATAAAAGAGAAAAATAAAAACAATCCTAGTGTCAACTAGAATTATGGGGATTTGAAAGGAGCATGAGGAATAAGCAGAATGTAGAAAAAGTGGTCCAGAATATGAGCATATTCTACCGACAATGTGATATTTTTTGGAAATCTGTTAACATTTTTCCTTCAAAGTGGATATTTGTTTTGCTGCCATTTCTTAGGAAAGATGGTGCTGCCTAAAGATTAAGAGTGCAGACTTGGATTGATCATACCTGAGCTCCACCACTTAGTATCTATGTAGTCTTACAAAAATATTCAGGCTCTCTGAGCTGCAATCTTCTCATCTGTAAAATAGGGCATAAAAATAGTACTTACCTTATGTCCCACCAGGTATGATTAAATGAGATACTGCATGTAAATCATCAAGCACACTGCTAGATACATTGTATAGTCCCATTAATAAATGTTATTATTAGTAGTATATTTATTATTATTGGAGTTTTAACTCTGGCATGTTTTCCTTTTGTTTTATATTTTATTGATAGGTCTGAGACAATTAGTTAAACCCCATCTTTACCTTGTCAACGCAATTTTTTCTACATGTTGCTTTTTTTTTTTTTTAAACCATGTGCAATCTTATTTCTAGATAGAATTTTAGAAGCCATTAGATTGGGCTTCATACCTTTATAAAGTATCTAGATGGAATAAGTGAGAGAGGCATTAAGCTAAACCATTCTCTCTCCCCAGTGTAAAAGTGGTGTCACTGTTTTCTAGTGTGTGTGTGTGAGAGAGAGCGAAGGAGAGAGAAAGAGAAATGTGCTTTCTAGTAAAAATTTGAAGACCTCATTTTCTAGAATTATTTGTTACAGTCGTGTTTTTGGAGCAGTCATTGGTATGCAGTCTGTCTGATCAGGAAGGTGTGTTTCTCACCAGAATGAGTGTATGTGGAAAGCATCATCAATCACAGTCATCACAAAGCAATTACATACCTAATTGTGCATGGCATTGAGTTCGCTACTGGAGCGAAACACTTCATAGGCCTGCTGTCTACCCTCTCGGGGCTTGGAATACAAGAACTCACAAGAAGATGGAAGAATGGTAGAGAACAAGAACCCATGGCAACAGCAAATTTTGCTTGCAGTGGCAGGGGAGAGGGTGAACTCAGAGGAAAGAAAAAGGAAATGAAGTAAGAAGCTGAGACAGCATCAGACTAAAGAAAGAGATGCTTAAGAAAGACCAAAAGGTAAAATGCTGAATTAAAGTGCTATGGATTTTTTTTTTAAGTATAAAAATAACTGGAACATGGTACCATGTTATGCTTGGGACTCCACTCTCACTGGGTTTCTATCTTAAGTTTTTTTTTCTGTCTCTAAATCAGGATTTCCTCTCAGTTCCTCTTCCAAGTCAATAATGGGTTGTAATCCTTAATTTCCATCTCTACCCCTCCATGAAATTATTGCCTAAGTGTCGGAATGGGTGTATCTGAGGTTTATGTCTATTATTTCCATGCAGAAAGGGAGGAGGACATCCTGCTTTTCATATGCATTTGTAAGTATTTTCAATCAATCATGCATTTATAATCCAACTGGGAAGATATGAATCAGACACAATAGTCCGTCTGCTGCAAGAGTCTGCTGTAAAGCTGTAAAATCGATCAGCTGGTCAAGTTGTGCATTCTTTTTTTTTTTAACTTAGATTTCAGTTTCTTCCTGGGAAGAAGAAAGACAAAGAAAGTCCTGAAACTAGCAGCAGCAGGTGCTGCCAAAATGATATTTCTCTTATCTGTGCTGATTTCAAGGGGAGAGCAAAAGAATATGTAATTGCTTCTCTCTCAGGCTGCTGGATGGCACCCATCTCTCTGGCATTATCTTCTTATTTAATCTAGGTGGAAAGCAGCAGAAATAAATTAAAAATGCATTTTCCCAAAGGCAACAAGGACGTTATTCACATACTCCCTTCCAGCAATCGCTGCCAACTGTGTGTAAATATATATTTAGGGGAAAGCTGCAAAGGTCAAAAGCTCTCCTGGATATTCTGCCCCCTCCACATTTATTTACCTTCTTAGGCACACACAGAGAGGCAGATACCAGAATAGCAAAGAAACTAGGTAACAACTCTGACAGCACAACAGTCTCTTTTGAATGTGACAATTTAAGGAGGTTCATCCATTTAGGCTACAGATGCCAAAAATCCAAGTTTCTGAAAAGAAGCAAAGAAAGAAAAACTTTTAAATGTTAAGTGCTTTGTTTATTTGAAGAGTCATGTTACAGAATGATTGGATGGGCGGGGAAGGTTTCTCAATCCAGGAGGGAGACAAATGGGAAGATGGTTCTGTTCTCATTCTGGCATTAGACAGAAGGCAGCCTTCTGTCCGCTGTCACCTTCTATCTGTTCAGGCTTCATTTTGCAGGCCTCCCATGGACTGGATTCTGACTCATATCAGAGACTCCCTCTCTCGGGCCTACTTTTATCCTAGGCCTTCATCTTTCCTTTTCACTTTCCATGGAGACCCAGAATCCAGAGGGAGTTCATTGTCATCTCTCAGATTATCCTAAATATTTTCAGGTGTGACACCTATCCATATTTTAAGATTTCTCATGGTCATTGATGGTTCCTAAAGGTAGTTGGAACAATGTTCTTCCAAATATTTCATCTCCATGCTTTCCAGTACACTAAAACCCATCGCCTTTTGCAGTATTCCGACTGGCAGTGTAGCAATTGCTTATCATCCATTAGCTGTTAGCATGCTCCAGTATAATTAATAAAGTCTACTTCGACATTTTGCCATGACCTCTATTTTTCAGTCCTTTGAATGTATTCTTATTGCTAAATTTGGAATACTCTCAGTTTTGCTGCATAGTGGGTGACCTTACCTTTTTCTCCCCTTTGGTCTCTTCATTATTCACCTCCCAGCTCAAACATCCTTTCTGTGAAGTCAGTGGCTCACCCCTTCAGAAACTTACTTTGAACTCGGTGAACACCATCACATTTTGTACATACTTTTATTAGTGTGTGTGTGTGTGTGTGTGTGTGTATATATAATCTTCTGACTCATTAGACAGTAAATTTCTCAAACACAGAGATCCTATATTATTTATGTGCATTTTCATGTAGAAGAGCTGGCACATAGTAGATGTTCCATACATGGAATGAGGTGTAAATGAATGAATAAACATGCTGCTGGTGGCAGATAAATGCATGATCTATAGGTAGAGATCATGATCAAGGCAGGGCCAGGGTAATACACCCATTGTAGGCCAGAACTATGTAATATCCCACACTAATTTAATATCCAGTATAAGGATTTGAAGTTTGTTTCCCTACCTGGGGTCTTTTAGCCTCAGAAAGCCAACAAAGCATATTGACAATATGTACTTTGTCATCCTACCAACTCGGAGTGAAGGATAAATGACCCATATTTGAAAAGTTTGAGGGAGTACAGTCTGTAAGGCTGCGGTCACTTCTGACACCAACTGCAAGCTCAGGACTTTCCCCAAACCATTCTCAGACTCAGTAATTTAGGGGAAAAATGCACAGAACTCACTGAAAGCTGTTATATTCATCAGTTTGGTTTATCATAGGGCTAGAATGCAGATCAAAGTAAGCCAAGGGAAGAGACATGGTGGGTAGACTCCAGGGATCCAGATGGGGCACTTCCAGCCACCCTCTCCCCGTGGAGCGTTAACTCCTCCGGCGATGGTGTGTGGCAGACACTTGGAGCACTGCCGGCCAGGGAACTTAGCCAGGCCTTGATGTTCAGAGCTTTTTTGTTTTTTTGGTTTTTTGCAGGGTGGGACCCCATCACATAAACATGGTTTACTGCCCACATATCTGATCTCAGTCCCTAGTTCCTCAGGAGGAAAAGCTGATACCACCATGTCACCCAAAGTCCCCACCCTAAATCGCAGTGCTGGCGTGGCTTGTAGCCCCACCATAAATTAAAGTGTTAGGATTTCTCTCATGCCAGCCCCACCCTAAACAAAGATAATGTTCCTACCAGGCATGACATTCCAAGGGCTTACAGATTACATCCCCAAAACTGAGGGCACAGGCCAGACCTCTTTTTGGGCAAAGTTAAATTCTTTATGTACATCATGCTTCATATTTTAAGCCATTCCCCAAAGTCTCACCAAACCCATCATTTCCAAATGAGAGAAACAGGAAATCAGATCCTGCTGCCGAAGTTGAGACGAGGCAAAAAGAAAGGCTTTTTATCACATTGGTTGTGTTTGCAGAGAACAAAATCCTCTCAAGTCAGTTTCCGCCAAGTCTATGTGTACAGTGGCATCCCTTGGGTATGGGAACCATTTATTAACATCCTCCCTCCACCTCCCTCCTGTCTGTGACAAGATTATTTTCAGTAATAATCATTTAATAATTTAGTGACTCTCGTTGTGTGTTTTATCGGTTCTTTAGTTTTAAAACAACTTACAATTAAAGTAGAAGAATACATTTCACTTTTAAAGATATTATCCAAATACTACCCAGTAGAAATATTTCAGACCTACAATTTGGACATACCAAACAAAAATATGACACAATGCAGTTCTCTGTTCCACTGGGTGAACACAAATAAAACAGAGTTGAAAATTCCAAGTGCTCATGTAGAATGACAGAATTGAAGAAATCAAGGTCTTTCTCTTTTATCTTCACAATCACTGTGCTATTACTCTTTATTTCAAATGTATCATTTAAACAGAGAGATATAGTGCTAGAGGGTTGCAGGCACCTAAGCTAAGTGCTAATGATCCTGGGACATGATAAACTTACTCTACTCTACCCAGCTATATGCTGGGTTTGGGGGACTAATTGTATAATTAAAAGTTCCACGAATTATCTTCCAGGTAGAACACAATGGTCATTAAATGATAAATAATAAAAATGTGTTAATTTGATGCTTACAACTATAATATTAAACTCAACAATGGCTGCAACAATTGTTCAGAATTTTAACCAACACAAGAGTTTTAGTGTGAGTAGAATACTTTATCAGTGACACTGTTCAGAATGGTGGGGGAAAAGCAGAATTAAATTTTCTATCTTTTTAAATTCTCAGTCATTTCTTCTTTGCAGCACAAAAGATTGTGGCTTTTTTCCCTTAACTCAGTGTGTTTGGGAACTATGGAACTTACTCTGATGTCCTCGCCTTGCCTTGGGTGGGATGGATTCTGAGGAGGGGCTGGGATTGCTCATGTGTTACTGCAGAACATTCACGGGTGCTATTTACAGTCCTAATTAAATGGAAGATTATTAGAAATGGGAAGATGGCTATAAATGGTTGGGTCCATTTTATCTGTTTGTGCAGCGTATGGGAAGAACCTCACCAAGCTTCTCCCTTCAGGTGCAGTTGGCTCAGGATGTGTTCTGCTTTTGTTATTCTGCTTTGGCTTAAAAAAAACCTCCTGATGCTGATCAAAGTAGAAAAAAGAACAAAGAGGAATCACTCTCAGTCATTGTAGAATATGGACAGAAGGAAAGCGAAATGAAATGGAAGTGGGGAGGGGTGGGAATGGTATAAGAAAATAGCAAATGTGTGCCTAATCCTTTCTGACAACTTTTTTTTTCTGAAAACAACTAAAAATAAATCTTATTCTCAGGTCTGTGAAAAACTGGTTCACTTCACCCAGCCATAATGTGATCAACCAGTGTGTTCAGAGAGCAGGGCACTGGAGTTGGTAGCCTTCTCTCTCTGCAGTCCGGTTAAGATGCCTTTTTCCAGGGAGTGGGACTCTCTATTGGCTTCTCTTCCTCTGCAGTGGAAGGTACAAGAATCAGCTCAGCTCTATCAGCAGTTCTGTGACTGGAACAGAAGTTGATCTTGCCCCAGTCACCTGGCCCTTGCAAATCCTTGACTTCCCAAATTAGGAAATACCTTTAGACACCGATGTTGGCTCTTGTCCTAATAAACTTCCCCACATAATCTCTTGCTCCAATGTCTCTTCCACTTCGACCTCCCTGAAATGAGCTGCTGGACTCTTCCTTTAAAATTCAGCTTGGATCTCATCTCTTCAAAAGCTTTCAACATTTCTCCATTGCCTGTTTAAAATGTCCCAGCTTTTAACCTGTGTTTAAGATGACCCAATATCCTTTTCGAACCAACATTACCAGCCCTAACTCCCTCCTGTTTTCCTTGGCTCAAATGAGTTCTAGTCAAAGGGATTTACAGGCATTGTGCAAACTCAGGGCATTTCAGTTACTGCTTCATTGTTTTTGTTCATGTCTTTGCTTCTTTGGTATATCATTCTTGTTCTCCTTACCTTAATCTGATCTGGTATCTCAAAGCCAAAGTCAAATCATATTTCTCCCAGATGAAAATTACTTTTCTCCTTTGTCAAAATGTCTTAGCTCTCAATGCTTCAGCCTTTCATTAGCACTTAATAATTGGCTACTTCATTATCTTTACTTGTGTGTCTTTCTTCACTAATTTTAAGGCCCTTTAGAATTATAATGCCCTAAGAATATAATCTGTACCTATATTGAATTGGTAGCCTAGGAAAGATTTTTTTCAAATAGTCTCATTTAATCTCTAAAGCACCCTTTTGAGGTTTAATACGGTCCATAGTTTTGTAAGTAAAATAATAGAAGCTCAAGAGTGGTTAACTCATTTGCCCCAAATCACTAGTCTGGTAACTATTAGCTCTGAATCTGAAAATACTGGGCTTCTGACTATATCATACATTCTTTTCATAATTTTTGTGCCTACTGTAATGCCTGGCACTGGTTACAGATTCATAATACTTGTTTGTGGAGGAGTAAAAAAGGAGTACAAGAAGGAGTGAATGAATGAATGGCAAAAGCACTATGTATCAAACATTAATGAGTTTAATAATTCAGCAGAACTCCACTATGACATATTCACGGTACCTTCCAGGGACGTAAGAAATGAAACCCCTTTATTACTGGTTGTCTAGCCAATGGGTTTCAGCCCCGGGCAAGCTCGCTATGGATTCAATGTGACCAAAGAAATTGACAGCAGAAGGTTTTTTGGGGTGAAAGGGCTTATTACCCTGCTTGTTCTCTCGGCGGTAGGTCGAGCACCAGCATCTCTGCCTCTGCCCACAGCACTGGGCCGAGCTCTCTATATAGCACAATAATAGCTTATTGCCTAAAGGTGTAGAAGCAGTAGCCTAGCAAGAGGCCTGTTACATCATCAGGTGGTTTAAGTTCAGTGAGGATCCTGACCATAGGAACCCCAACTTCCCCACACTCCACCCCTCCAGGATTCTCGCCTTACAATCTACATGCTTTCCATCTTCCACAATGGTCCCTGTGTGAGAAAGCTGGAGCTCTGTAACCAGATTCCACAATAGCAACAGAGGATAACAACAACTTAGAGATAATAAAAAATTAAGATACACATAACAAAAATTATAATAATCCTCAAGCCAGAGGAAGTTCCCAACCCACAAAGACTTTAGGGGCGATAAGACACATGCTTTAATGCCACCAACATAGGCAAATCTTGTCCATCAGGTAGGATGCATGCAAGAGAGTGGTCCTGTGAGAGGACTATAGCAGGAAGTGGGTGCCTTCCAGGTCTAGTATACCATACTTTTACTCCTCTCCCCATGGGGGTTATTGAAGGGTCTATATATAGTGCTACTGGAGGTGCATGCACTGCCCATAATGATAAAACAAAACTCCCTGGTAAGATGCTCCTACCTTCTGGCCATTCAGGATATACTACTGTGAACTTTGGTGGCCACTCTGCTGTTATTCCAGGAATACACAGGAGGTCAGCTTCCAGGCCTTGTCCCCAAGGTGCCAGGAGAGCCAGCCATCATTGGTCCATATGTTGAAAGGTCCAAGGCCATGTGCACTCAATGGAGTCTCTGGGATTCAGTGCAGTTGGTGCTGGCAGCAAGATGTTATTCTGGTGGCCAAACCTCGGCTTCAGTGATTCTTCCTTGGTTTGCACTTGCAGTTGTATAGGGAAGGTAGCCAAATGTGTTAACATGTCTACGGGGCCCAGGGATCCTTTTTGGGGTCTCTCATTCAAACACCGTAGTACAGTCCATAAGGAGACTGACCATCCCCACAGACTATTGGTATCTGACTTTAGTCCAGATTTTAACAAGCCATTGTGCCTCTCTATCATGCCTGCCACAGTAGGATTGTATGGCACATGAAACTTCCTCTTGATTCCCGGCTGTCGCACCTATTCTGGCAGTGTATGTCCAGTAAAATGGGTGCCCTAATCACTCTCAATTACCTGTGGTCAGCCCTAGGCAGCAAAGAGACGCTACAGGCCTCTTTTGGTTGTCTGCTGGTCTGCACAACAGGTAGGAAAAGCAACCAGAAGTCCAGCAGCTATGTCCACACAGGTCATCGCATACTGATATCCTTCTGACACAGGTAGAGGCCCAATATAGTCTATTTGCCACCTGATGAGGGGTATAGGCCCCTTAGCTATTGTCCCATGTTGCTGTGGAGCTCATGTACGTCCCTTCTGGAGCACACGACACACTCCTGCCGGGCCCTAATAACTTCTTCAAAGGTCAGAGGCAAGCCCCACTAACGGGCTACAGCCCATATTGTCTTTTGCCCCACATGCAACAAACGCTGATGTAGCCATTGGTCTACATCAGAGGCAGGCTTTCCTTCTAACCAACGTATCTGGGCCAATTTATCTGCTTCATCATTTCTTGGGGATGCCAGTGGCAAATGACCTGTCACATGGTATACTGTAATTATTTTAGTCTGATCACAGTCTTGCCACAATTCTTGCCCCCAAAGGGGTTGGTGAACAACCAGCCAGTTGGCGTAGTACCAGGTTGGTAGCCACAGGGTCAAGCCCCAATAGACAGCCCAGCTGGCAGTGCAGACAACTATAGGGGAGGGCTCCTGGCTGATCACAAGCCACACAGCCCGTAACTCTGCCCATTGGCTACTCTTCCCCTCACCATCTTCCATCCATATTGTCTCAGTCTTATGATGGAAAGCTATGGCCCTCCATTTTGGGGGCTGCCCATGCTGGAGCCATCTGTATACCGTGCATCTTTGGGTATAGGGGCTCTTCTCTCCCAATAGGGACACTCTGCTACTAATGGTTCAAAAGCAAGTTCTTCCTGCTTTTCACTAGTATATGTCACTGGCCACAATAAGCGTTGGAGTTCTTCACTCAAGGGACTACTAGAAAGGGCACTACGCTGCTGTAGGTAAGCACCCCACTTGGCCAGTGTGGGCGTTTGTGCCACGCCACTCCTTGGCTTTTGGGTCCAGTCTTGTACCCACCCCAAAATGGGACAGGTGGTTTACCTTTATTGGGGCCATTCGAGTGATGGGTTCTGTAGCCAGCAAGGCATGATACATGGCAGCCAGTTGTTTTTCTATCAAAGTGTATCATACCTCCGCCCCTTTCCAGAATTTTGACCAGAATCCAATGGGTCAGCAAGTTCATTCAAGCCGCTGCCAGAGACCCCAGCCATAACCGTCTTCAGTCACATGAATGTCCAGCTCACAGGGCCTTGATGGGTCTATCACACTCAAGGTCTGCACCGCCGTGACTGCCTGTTTTGCTGTAGTAAAAGCAGATGCACATGTCTCATCCCAGTCCCACCTGATGCCCTTTCGTACCAACCAGTATAAGGGCTTCAGAATGTGTGCCAAGTGCGGGATAAATACTCTCTAGTAACCTAGAAGACCCCAAAACCCCTGTAGCAATGCTACAGTTGTGGGGGTAGGAAAGGCCTGGAATTTATCTATAACTGCTTCTGGTATCACTTTGGTCTTTCCCAAACAGACGACCCCCAAGAATTTGACAGACAAACCAGGTCCCTGAACCTTGGTGCTGTTCACAGCCCATCCTTTCTCCTGTAAATGTTGCAGCAGTCTAGGTGCTGCACCTTCTAGATCTGAAAGAGAATTGGATGTGAGCATGACATCATCAATATAATGGTACAGCCGCACCGTTGGCAGTTTCTCCCATGTAGCCAGGACCTGGGCTACAAGTCCATGACAGATGGTGGGGCTGCGGAGGTATCCCTGTGGGAGGACAGTGAAAGTCCATTGCCATCCTTGCCACATGAAGGCAAACTGTTCCTGACTTTCCTGCTCAATGGCAATGGAAAAGAAGGCATTAGCAAGATCTACCACATAATGATATGTTCCTAGTTCACGGCTGAGAGTATCCATCAACCCTGCAATAGAGGGGACAGCAGCATGCATAGGGGGTATGACCTTATTCAGTTCTCTGTAATCCACAGTCATATGCCAGGAGCCATCTGGCTTTTTTACTGGCCCCACTGGGGAAATGAATGGACTATGGGTGGGCTTTATAATACCCACCTTTTCCAGCTCCTGGAGAGTTTCTCCAATCTCTTTATGCCCCCCAGGCAGTTTGTATTGTTTGGTTTTAGTCACCCGCCAAGGCACAAGCAAAGCTATGGGTGGATGCCTAGCATGTCCCCTCAGAACTGCCTTCACCACATGTACTCTCAGTCTGAACTCACCTGCAGTGGTCTGCAACCATAGACCCTGCAGGATATCAATCCCCAAAATATACTCAGGGATAGGAGATACATACATGGTATACTATTTTGGGGGTAGGAGCCCTATTCCCAAAGGGACTTGGGCTTTGTTCACTCTGATAGCCTTACCCCCGTATCCATCTATGATTGTGGGGGTCCCGAGGAACCACTCAGGGTTACCATGAATCAGTGAACATTCAGCCCCGGTGTCCACCAGAGCCAGGACACGTTGTATGTTCACTGGGGACCAATGGGTATCTATTTCAGCATGTGGTCTCCGGTCCCCCGCTGATACCTCAGGGCAGATACCTTGGCCTTCCCCTCAGTCAAACCGTGTTCCCCAATCACCTTCCTTTGTGGGCTCAAGTGAGGTTGGCCCGCTTTCCAGCAGGAAGTCTTCCAAACACATAGGCTGGACTCATGGCTCTGTCTCTGCCCTCTGTCTCTTTGGTCTTAATGGATGGAACTGCTGCTCTGGTTTCAGCGGTTGCCATAGCTCTAGTAAGATCCTATTTGACTTCCCATCTAATTTCCTTCCATCTGCTCTTGCCCGTATTAAATCAACCCATGTCTGGGTCCTCGTAACCTTCATGGGGCCCTGTAAATTCTTCTTGTGAGTAACAGGTCTTATTTCTTTTCAGATTCTTGTTGCTTCAGCCTCTCCTAAGTCTGCTACTGTACATGTCACCTTGCTTATGGGATGCCCTAAGTGAGGGGAAAGAATGGCCACTAGAGACCCAAAGAGGGTTGTAGGAGCTGTTTGAAGTATAATATTCCTCATCCCAGTAGTGAAAATCTTTTCATCTGGGCCATAATTCTCTGGACTGTAGATGGCATTTCTCATGCCTAGCTCTCATAGCACCTGTTGGAGTTCAGCATATGTCTGCCATCTAACAGGAGAGGATGGTAGATCACCCGGATTGGGCCACACAGCACGAAGTGCAGCCATAAGCCAATCGAGGAGGGAGTGACTCCCTGGGGTCTGATGTGCATTTTGTAATCGCTGCCTCAAGGCAGGCTGCACTGTCAGGGAAGACAGCTTTCCCATCTCTGACCCCAACAGAACAATTCCATCCACCCCTAAGTCCCACAGACACAGGAGCCAAACTGATATTGACTCCAAGGGCTTCTGCCTATACCAGGAGCCCAAATCCACCAGCTCAGCCTGAGTACAGGGGCGGACTATAGAGTGCTCCAGGACCTGGGGAGGGGGCTGCTCCTCCCCTTGAGGAACTTTCAGCTGCTGGGTCTTTATTTTCTTTACAACCACTGGGCATGCTTTCAATACAGGAGGCGCTGGTGCCTCTGGCATCACCCCTTCGTCTTTTCCAGCTCCTCCATTTCTGGGGCTGATGGCACCTTTCTCTCCCCTCCCCTGAGTGCCTCCTCTGCTACAACCTTTACCTTTTCTACTGTACCTCACAGCAATGCTACCTCAGTCTTCAGAAGGTCTCTTACATTCACCTCAATGCTTCACATCTGACATTCTCATACCACCTCTGCCTGTGCTTCCCTCTGGAGTTCGTCTTTTCCCTTGATGGCCTCTTCCTCCTTCAGAACACCTGGCAGCGCTGCCATCTCATCTCCAGTGGCACCTTGCTGCCGGCGCTCCCGTGCTGCCTCCTCTCGCATCAGTGCCATTTCCCTCCTCAGGGAATCCACAGAAGTTTGCAGCTTGCGTTCTTGTGCTGCCATTTCTTGGATCTCCTCTGTAGACTTTTTTAATACTGTGAGAAGCAGCCAACCTACAGTCCCTGCTGCCTCACAGGCACTCTGCTTCTCTAAGGATCTGCTTACTATACCAAGGGCCTCCCCTACTGCCTCAGGTGTCACCTCCACTTGCCTCCAGTCCTAGGGTGGGGCCCAGTCCTCTAGGAGGCAAGCCACCTCAGACCACATACCCATTGGGGGCCGATCCACTGTCTCCCCATTCCAGGGGTAGCCCGCTGAAGCACCCCTCCCATAAGGGCAGCCTGTCTTTTTCCTTGGTCAACAATGAACCCTGCCAACTTTTGCCAATTGTCTTGCCAATGGGTTTCAGCCCTGGGCATGTTCACTATGGATTCAATGCAACCAAATAAATTGACAGCAGAATGTTCTTTGGGGTGAAATGGTTTTTTCCCGGCTTGTTCTCCTGGTAGTAGGTCGAGCACCAGTATCTCTGCCTCCACCCACAGCACTGGGCCGAGCTCTCTATATAGCACAATAATAGCTTATTGCCTAAATGTGTGGAAGCAGTAGTCTAGCAACAGGCCTGTTACATCATCAGGTGGTTTAAGTTCAGTGAGGATCCTGGCCATAGGAGCCCCAACTTCCCCACAGTGTTACTTGTCTTTTTTTTAAAACTGATAATGTATCAGTATAAGATAATCTTAGGTGTATTTTTTTCAATAGCAGGTGTTTAAAAGTGAGTTCCACCATATTTATAGAACATGGCACCTCCTTATTGTACTTTAAATGTGGGTAAAATTGTAATATTTCCAGAATATCTTTCCCCGCTTTAGCGCCTCTCCATATCAACAGGCGTTCCTAAGGGGTGGAGATAACTTCATCTCCGTATCAGTGGGTAATTGCTGGGCAACTAAGGGCTTGTCTGAACCTGAGAGGTTAGGGGGAGGGCTGGTTTGCTTCTGCCAGAGCAGGAAAGAGAAACTGCCTTGGACTCAGTTTGTAAGCAATAAATCAGTTTTAAACTTTATTTCTCCCTTTGACTGATTTCGGTTTTAGAGGTATTTTGCCCTGGGATTTCCTTTCCTCAGAGTTACATTAAGTTACTACATAGAAATTAAGTAAAACAGCAAATCAGGTAGTCTAATTCAAAGAATGATCTCAAGACAACAAACCTAGAAAGGGAAATTTTCCTCTGAATTCCCAAGTGGCTAAAAAGAGGACTACATAGATAAATGCTGAATGAGTGAGAAGGGGGCTTCTCTGAGCCTCAGTTTTCTCATCTAAAAATAGAGAAAATAGTAGTACCTCTTCCCATGGTAGTGAGGATTGGTTGAGAAAATCTAAGTTGAGCCCTTAGAATAGTGTCTGGATATAGACATGCTAAATAGCCACTCTTCTCCCAACATCACTAGGGGAGAAAAAGCATTTTGTTTCCTTTTTGCAGATGTAAGCTTCTTTAGTGAATTTCAACTAACTTTTTTTTTGTATTCTTTTTGGCATTTTTTTTCTCTACACTGTCCTCTTTATTATAATACATTTATATTTTGCCCATGGTTTTTATTATTAAAGTCAAGAAAGTTATGTTTTGGCTGATGGAAGAAGGAGGCAGTCCATAGATACACAGATTTGTCTGCTGGAATAAACCACTGCAATCTGGGTTTACTGTTTCTCTCCCTCCCTCTTTTTCTGTGGCTTAAGGTTACACATAAGCTATTCCAGAAAATGAATGTTCAGTCACTCTAGGCAATTCTTCCAAAATCATTAGACTGTTCATGTTTGGAGCAAGGTAGCCAATCTTTCAATGCTGATGACTCTTAGATGGAAGGATTAGAATGATGATATCTTTGGTTCACTGTGTACTAGAAGCAAGGCCTGCTCCAACTCCATGACACCATCATTGACTTGCAATCTGTCACTTGTGAAAATAGGTTATGAAGTGGTAGAGTTTCTGGTCATTACTAGGTTCTTTCTTTCCTGGACATTTTAATTATCATTACTGCTTGTCACCCTTGCCAAAAAAAGAAGTTCTACAGAGAGCTTAACTGAGGCCATTTTCCAGGTGTAAACTGCTTTTACTTTTTTCCCATCATCCTTTAGTGGGCTCAGCCAAGTAGAAATGTATGATGAATAAAAAACATGGTTGGGGCAACTGGGAAAAATAACATTTGAGGAGAGGGGATATAGTGTCAATCCAAAAGTCAGATGGAATGTTCTAAGAGATTTCCAAAGATTGGGTTAGTGAGTCTGATAAGATAAACAAGCAAAGAAAAGAAAAGATAAATCTACTCTTCACAGATCAGATGGACATTTACTTGCATGACTCCATATGCATGTGGACTTTTCTTAACTGGAGGAACAGAGGACAGTGATTACAAAGGTGATAAGAGGTGGGCATGACTATGGAGATTAAGAATAGAGATGCAGTTAGCCCTGATGGCAACAGTTTAACTCAAAATATTCTGAGACTAGGGACATGAACACTGCAACCTGAGACCTAGAGGATGGCGTTTTATACTGACCAGGTGGAGAGGCTCTTTCTCCATTCCACTGGCGACGGTGGTGTGCACAGCTGCAGCGCCTTGGGGGGGGGTTCCTCAGACCACCTGAAGATACCTGCTTTACTTGATTGACAGCAGAAGAGCCAGCAGCAGTAAGGTCAGGGTCCTCTCTGAGACTATGCCTAGCAAAATGAGCAGGGAACTCCACACATGAGCAAAAAAAATCAGCAAAGGGGCGAATGAACAGGAGAGACTGAACAGGAATCTCTATGCCACAAATGAACATGTAAGACCACCTTCTGCAGTCTCCCAGACAAAAGTGTACAAGATTTTCAGTACCAGCTGAAGTTAGGTAGCTGGGGATGCTCCATTTACATTTCAGAGTAAAGCAGGCAAAGCAAGGCACAGGTCTTTTGTGTTCCAAATTGAGGAATTTGCAAGTTCTAGAGATTAGAGGACAGACAAGCCCTCGGGGACTGTTCCTTTCTTAATAAATGTGTTGCATTTATCTCTTTTGTGTTAGAAACTGCCAAAAAACATTGAGTTAATTTTAGTCAAATGATTTCATGCCCATGACACCAGACTGATTTTGATCAAAGGAAGGAAGTTGGTAGGCCTAGAGTCAGAAAGACTTGTTGTCACTTGATCTTGCCAGACCCTGGGGGAGTCCTGGCCAAGATAGTAATTAGAAGCACATGACTCTTACTGGAAGGGCATGGCACTTCCTGGAAGGACATGGTACAGTGTGAAAAGATCAGGGTGAAATCTGTGTGTGAAGTTTGATAAAGACTGAATAACTCTAGCTAATCAAGGGGATAGGGACCAAATGGAAGTATAATTCTTTTTAGTTTTAGGAAGGCACTGGATAACACAACCTTTATAAAGTGAAGACCCTGACCATTTCTGTTCAGTAGTGTTCTTTTAAAGATGAGTTACGAGTGGCCAGCTAACTGCTACTGATTTATAATTAGTGTACACACACCACTGGTTTTCCTGTGTCTTAGCCATGAATGCACATCGGTTTTACAGCATTTGAAGGCCAAGTTTGTGGCTTGGCATATGGTGCTTCTTCAAATAAGCACCATCACCTACCTCTCTGCTTATCTAATCATAGCAACAGAGAAATTGACTTTTCATTTTTCTTTTCCCTGGGCCCTGGGAGATGTATGTGCCAATAGTTGGCATTCTTAGTAACAGAGTCGATCATAATTAAGATTGCAAATTAAAGTACATTGTGAGCTAGGACATGTCATGTTTTATATTATTTGTTTGAGGAAATGTAATATAACTTGAAAACAGCAAAAGAAGAGAAGTAAAGCTCACATTTTTCATGTGAAATAATCTTGTAGAGATTTATTTTATCAGATTATGTTGTATAAACTGAGTAAGCAAGAAATATAAAATATAAAGATTTATCTGAAACTCTATTCTTCTAAGTAATAGTTTTATTTTGAAATGTCCATCGTATAGTGTTGGATGTGGTCACATGTTGTTGGGTGGGAGGTTTATTGGAAATCAACCGTGGAAAAAATATGGTATGCTGACCAGGTGGAGATCACTTTGCCCATACAGTCTAATTTGGCTTCGTTTTCATTAATGTTTCACAGGTGAATGTAAAAATATTTTCTACTTGAATTCATTCAAAATCTATTGATGTATTTAAAGAGGGAAAAGTATGTTCTTCATAAAGAAACCACATTTTCATTTTGGATATGGCACCCTATCACCCTGACCATCCTTTATGAATAAAGCCATTACCCACTCACATATTAGAGTTTAGGCTAAAAGAATTCTTTGGTACCCCTTTCCTCATTTGTGAAGTGAAAGGAAATAGTTGGATGATCTCAGTGAGTTTAAATACTAGGATATTGAGGAGAGGAGTGAAATAGGAAAGGGTATTTAAGAAAAATCATTCACCAACATGGAATTCTCTTTTCTAATCATAAAGTTCCATCCAGACCTTAGCCTTCCTCCCCTTCCTCTTCATGTCTCTCCTTCTCCTGTCTTCTTACCCTGGGGCTACGTTGGAGACATGCCTCTGGAATGCATCTTGATTGCTAGTTGAGGGCAGAACGCCAAAAAACTCAATTTTTATAGCACCTGAAATTCTGTAGGCATAAAATCAGATCTAACATAGCCTTGTTATGTTCTTTGAGAGAAGGTATTGTTGAAATCATTTTTCATCTGAAATTTTTGTGATAATTTTATTCATTCCTACTTTCTTTTACACAAGCACTAGCTATTCATATCCATTCATCTATTTTAGTTTGTCATTGATTAATTGGCATAAATAAACTATTAGCCTAATAATAGTAGTTGCAGGCTGTATGAAGGTATTACTTCATTATAATCACTAGACCCAAGTGAACCTGCCAGTAACCGGTAATCCCTCTCTTGCCAATTATGTCAGTCACACTGATTACTATTTCAGTGCAGTTCCCTCCTCACCATGGTAGATACAGTCTTTTCTGAATTTTCCTCACAGAAGAGTTGTGCCAGACATATTTTTTAAGGCTCTTACTATCCTCATTATTGAATACGGCAGCATTTCATTGGCAGTTTTCACAGAGCTTCGTATCTTAAAATCAGCTTAACTGCATATAGAATTATTTTCTTTAGAACGAAAGGTGTTATGCAAACTAAGTTATTGCTCTTTTTAAAAACTAAAGCAGGAAAAATTGTTCTGTAAGATAATTTTGCTGCTATACTAAGTTATCTCTTCTGTGACTTCTTGGAAAGCTTTTATTTCCGCTTTCACTGTGAGATCTTTGTCGTTTTCTCCATACCCATGTGTCAAGGAAGGCTCTGGATCGCTGCCATGCATCTTCGCTGGACACTTCTTCCAAATGCTGTCAACACCTCTTTTAATTGCATGGTTTAAAAATCAGGCTAGCAATGTGTTCATGTTAGATGGCAAATTTATTTAAGACAAATATGTAAATGTGCATGCTTTTTTTTTTGGTATCCTTAATCACAATTACATGTGCAATATTATGGTTATTAAACTACTCCCTTCATCAGGTCCCTGCCACCAACCCCATTCCATTCACTGTCCATCAGCATAGTGAGATGCTATAGAATCACTACTTGTCTTCTCTGAGTTGTACAGCCCTCCTCATGCCCCCCGCAGCATTAAATCTGCTAATCATAATGCCACTTTTTCCTCCTTGTCCCTTCCTTCCCACCAATCCTCCTCAGTCCCTTTACCTTTGGTAACTATTAGTCTGTTCTTGGGTTCTGTGAGTCTGCTGCTGTTTCGTTCCATCAGTTTTTTTCTTTGTTCTTCTACTCCACATATGAGTGAAATATTTGATAGTTGTCTTTTTCGGCTTGGCTTATTTCAGTGAGCATAATACCCTCTAGTTCCATCCATGTTGTTGCAAATGGTAGGATTTGTTTTATTCTCATGGCTGAATAATATTCCATTGTGTATAGGTACCACATCTTCTTTATCCATTCATCTACTGATGGACACTTAGGTTGCTTCCATTTCTTGGCTATTGTAAATAGTGCTGCGATAAATATAGGGGTGCCTATGTCTTTTTCAAACTGGGCTGCTGCATTCTTAGGGTAAATTCCTAGGAGTGGAATTCCTGGGTCAAATTGTATTTCTATTTTGAGTTTTTTGAGGAACCTCCATACTGCTTTCCACAATGGTTGAACTAATTTGCATTCCCACCAGCACTGTAGGAGGGTTCCCTTTTCTCCACATCCTCGCCAACATTTGTTGTTGTTTGTGTTTTGGATGTTGGCCATCCTCACTGGTGTGAGGTGATATCTCATTGTGGTTTTAATCTGCATTTCTCTGATGATTAGTGATGTGGAGCATCTTTTCATGTGCCTGTTGGCCATCTGAATTTCTTCTTTGGAGAAGTGTCTATTCATGTCCTCTGCCCATTTCTTAATTGGACTGTTTGCTTTTTGTTGGTTGAGGTGTGTGAGTTCTTTATATATTTTGGATGTCAACCCCTTATTGGATACGTCATTTATGAATATATTCTCCCATACTGTAGGATGTCTTTTTGTTCTCCTGATGGTGTCCTTTGCTGTACAGAAGCTTTTCAGCTTGACATAGTCCCACTTGTTCATTTTTGCTTTTGTTTCCCTTGCCCGGGGAGATATGTTCATGAAGAAGTCGCTCATGTTATGTCCAAGAGATATTTGCCTATGTTTTTTTCTAAGAGTTTTATGGTTTCATGACTTACATTCAGGTCTTTGACCCATTTTGAGTTTACTATTGTGTATGGGGTTAGGCAGTAGTCCAGTTTCATTCTCTTACATTTAGCTGTCCAGTTTTTCCAACACCAGCTGCTGAAGAGGCTGTCATCTCCCCATTGTATATACAAGGCTCCTTTATCATATATTAATTGACAATATATGTTTTGGTTAATGTTTGGATTTTCTATTCTGTTCCACTGGTCTGTGGGTCTGTTTTTGTGCCAATACCAAATTGTCTTGATTACTGTGGCTTTGTAGTAGAGCTTGAAGTCAGGGAGCGTAATTCCCCCTGTTTTATTCTTCCTTCTCAGGATTGCTTTGGGTATTCGGGGTCTTTTGTGGTTCCATATGAATTTTAGAATAATTTGTTCCAGTTCATTGAAGAAAGCTGTTGGTATTTGATAGGAATTGCATTGAATCTGTAGATTGCTTTAGGTAGTATAGCCATTTTGACAATATTAATTCTTCCTATCCATGAGCATGGGATGTATTTCCATTTGTTAGTTTCCTCTTTAATTTCTCTTAGGAGTGTTTTGTGGTTTTCAGGGTATGGATCTTTCACTTCCTTTGTTAGGTTTATTCCTAAGCATTTTTTTCTTTTTGATGCAATTGTGAATGGAATTGTTTTTCTGATTTCTCTTTCTGTTACTTCATTGTTAGTGTATAGGAAAGCAACAGATTTCTGTGTGTTAATTTTGTATCCTACAACTTTGCTGAATTCAGAAATTAGTTCTAGTAGTTTTGGAGTGGAGTCTTTAGGGATTTTTGTGTACAGTATCATGTCATCTGCAAATAGTGACAATTTGACTTCTTCTTTACCAATCTGGATGCCTTGTATTTCTTTGTTTTGTCTGATTGCCGTGGCTAGGACCTCCAGTACTATGTTGAATAACAGTGGAGAGAGTGGGCATCCCTGTCTTGTTCCCGATTTTAGATGAAGAGCTTTCAGCTTCTCGCTGTTAAGTATGATGTTATCTGTGGGTTTGTCTTATATGGCCTTTATGATGTTGAGGTACTTGTCCTCTATTCCCATTTTGTTGACAGTTTTTCTCATGAATGGATATTGAATTTTGTCAAATGCTTTTTCAGCATCTATGGAGGTGATCATGTGGTTTTTGTTCTTCTTTTGTTGATGTGGTGGATGATGTTGATGGATTTTCGAATGTTGTACCATCCTTGCATCCCTCAGATGAATCCCACTTGATCATGGTGTATGATCCTCTTCATGTGTTTTTGAATTGGGTTGGCTAATATGTTATTGAGTATTTTTGCATCTATGTTCATCAGGGATATTGGTCTGTAATTTTCTTTTTTGGTGAGGTCTTTGCCCGGTTTTGGTATTAGAGTGATCCGGTTTTGGTATTAGAGTGATGCTGGCTTCATAGAATGAGTTTGGAAGTATTCCCTCCTCTTCTATTTTTTGGAAAACTTTAAGGAGAATGGGTGTTATTTCTTCTCTATATGTCTGGTAGAATTAAGAGGTGAATCCATCTGGCCCGGGGGTTTTGTTCTTGGGTAATTTTTTGGTTACTGATTCAATTTCATTGCTGGTGATTGGTTAGTTTAATTTTTCTGTTTCTTGCTTGGTCAGTCTTGGAAGGTTGTATTTTTCTACGAAGTTGTCCATTTCTTCTAGGTTTTCCAGCATACAGATTATCATAGTATTCTCTTATAATTCTTTGTATTTCTGTTGGGTCTGTCGTGATTTTTTCTTTCTCATTTCTGATTCTGTTTATGTGTGTAGATTCTCTTTTTCTCTTAATAAGTCTGGCTAGGGGTTTATCTCTTTTGTTTATTTCTTCAAAGAACCAACTCTTGGTTTCATTGATTTTTTCTATTCTTTTGTTCTCCTCAATTTTATTTATTTCTTCTCTGATCTTTATTATGTCCCTCCTTCTGGTGACTTTGGGCCTCATTTGTTCTTCTTTTTTCACTTTCAATAATTGTGACTTTAGACTATTCATTTGGGATTGTTCTTCCTTCTTTAAATAGGCCTGGATTGCAATATACTTTCCTCTTAGAACTGCCTTTGCTGTATCCCACAGAAGTTGGGGCTTTGTACTGTTGTTGTAATTTGTCTCCATATATTGCTTGATCTCTGTTTTAATTTGGTTGTTGACCCATTGATTATCTAGGAGAATGTTGTTAAGTCTGCATGTATTTATGAACCTTTTTGTTTTCTTTCTAAAATTTATTTCTAGTTTTATACCTTTGTGATCTGAGAAGTTGGTTGGTAGAATTTCAATATTTTTGAATTTACTGAGGTTCTTTTTGTGGCCTAGTATGTGGTCTATTCTGGAAAATGTTCCATGTGCACTTGAGAAGAATGTGCATCCTGTTGCTTTTGGGTGTAGAGTTCTGTAGATGTCTGTTAGGTCCATCTGTTCTAGTGTGTTGTTCAGTGCCTCTGTGTCTTTACTTATTTTCTGTCTGGTTGATATGTCCTTTGGAGTGAGTGGTGTGTTGAAGTCTCCTAACATGAATGTATTGCTTTCTTTTTCCTCCTTTAATTCTGTTACTATTTGTTTCACATATGCTGGTGCTCCTGTGTTGGGTGCATATATATTTATAATGGTTATATCCTCTTGTTGGACTGACCCCTTTATCATTATGTAATGTCCTTCTTTATCTCTTGCTACTTTCTTTGTTTTGAAGTCTATTGTGTTTGATAGAAGTACTGCAACACCTGCTTTTTTCTCCCAGTTGTTTGCATGAAATATGTTTTTCCATCCCTTCACTTTTATTCTGTGTATATCTTTGGGTTTGAAGTGAGTCTCTTGTAAGCAGCATATAGATGGGTCTTGCTTTTTTATCCATTCTATTACTCTGTATCTTTTGATTGGTGCATTCAGTCCATTTACATTTAGGGTGATTATCGATAGATATGCACTTATTGCCATTGCTGGCTTTAGGTTCGTGATTACCAAAGGTTCAAGGGTTGCTTCTTTACTATCTAACAATCTAACTTAACTTTCTTGTTAAGTTATTGTAAACACCGTCTGATGTTTCTGTATTTCCTCTCCCTTCTTATTCTTCCTCCTCCATTCTTTATATACTAGGTGTTTTATTCTTTGCCTTCAGTTAGTATTTGGATGGTCTGCTTTCTTTGCTATGATTTTATTTTCTCTGGTGACATCTTTTTAGCCTTAGGAGTGCTTCCCTCTAGAGCAGTCCCTTTAAGATATCCTGTAGAGGTGTTTTATGGGAGGCAAACTCTCTCAGCTTTCGCTTGTCTGGAAACTGTTAATCCCTCCGTCATATTTAAATGGTAATCATGCTGGATACAATATTCTTGGTTCGTGGCCCTTCTGTTTCATTACGTTAAATATATCATGCCATTCTCTTCTGGCGTGTAACATTTCTGTTTAGGAGTCTGATGATAGTCTGATGGGTTTTCCTTTGTAGGTGATTTTCTTTCTCTCTCTAGCTGCCTTTAATACCCTGTCCTTACTTTTGATCTTTGCCATTTTAATTATTATGTGTCTTGTTGTTGTCTTCCTTGGGTCCCTTGTGTTGGGAGATCTGTGGGCTTCTGTGGGCTACGAGACTACTTCCTTCCCTAGCGTGGTGAAGTTTTCAGCAATTATTTCTTCAAAGACACCTTCTATCCCTTTTTCTCTCTCTTATTCCTCTGGTACTCCTATAATGCGAACATTGTTCCATTTGGATTGGTCACACAGTTCTCTTAATATTCTTTCATTCCTAGAGATCCTTTTATCTCTCTCTGCCTCAGCTGCTCTGTGTTCCTGTTCTGATTTCTATTCCATTAACAGTCTCTTGCATCTCGTCCAGTCTGCTGCTAAGCCCATCGATCGCTTGTCTCATTTCTGCATTCTTTTTCCTGACTTCCCTTATTTCCTCCCTCAGCTCTTGCATATATCTCTGTAGATCCATCAGTATGGTTATGACTTTTATTCTGAATTCTTTTTCAGGAAGATTGTGCATTTCCATCCCATCATACTCCCTCTCTGGAGTTGTCTGGGTCTGGGTAAGGTTTGTTTGTACCATATTCCTCTGTCTTTTCATGGCGATTGAAGTGGTCACTGATAGGTGCCATATATGTCAGCTGGGCTGTTTAAGACTTTTAAAAAGAAAAAAAAAAGAAAGAGAGAAAAAAAAGGAAAGAAAGAAAAGAAAAGAAAGGAAAAAAGAAATGCCCACTGGGACTTGATTCTGTGAGGATGCTGTAGGTCGCACTGCTGCTCCACTATTCCGCAGCTGTGGCCACGCCGCCCCGCAGGCCCTTTGTAGCTCTGGTTGGGGCAGGAACGAATGGGAGGCTGCTGATCTCTGTGGGAAGTCTCAGTATGGCTATTTTTTCCCTGTCGCCAGCCAAGTGGTCTGAAATTCCCCAGGAGTCCCAGTCTGCTGGGCTGAGTGTGCTGTGATGATCCTGCTCCTCCATTGGGCCCCTCTCTCTTTATGACCGCTAAAAAGGTGCATGCTTTTCTTTTGTCGCAGGGAGTGGCTGAGGACCCGGGTGCGTTCCCCGGCTCAGATCCTGCACTTCTGACTCCAATCTCCGACACACCGCATGATGTGTGTCAGTGCTCCCGGCGCAGATCACCAGGGCTGGTTATTTCACGAGCCTGTTCTTCCATTCCATCCCTGCTCTGAATCCTCTCCTCCCATCGGAGCGCTGGGGTGGGGGAGTGCTCGGGTCCTGCCGGGTCGCGGTTCCGTATCTTACCCGCTTCACGGGGTGCCGAATCCTCTCAGCTGTAGCTGCAGGCTGGGTGCCATTCTATATCTTCTGGTCTCTCTTTTAGGATTAGTTGTATTTGTTGTATTTTCATAAATATATATGGTTTTTTGAGGAGATTTCCACTACCCTGCTCATGCCACCATCTTCCCAGAAGTCAAATGTGTATGCTTTTAAATACACGTTCAACTATGCATGTATAGATTTCAAAAAGAGATCCAAAGAGAGGGTGAGAGAGAAGTCTATATAAGTAAATGGAACGAAAAGTGGAAACACTCTGTGTGTGAGTATTCAATTTCTAGACTACAATGTATCAAAAGTATATTTGGGCAATACTTCTGTACATGTATACATACATACTGCTTTTCCAAACACCAGCAAATCTTTGTGAGCTGGAATCAGTAGACTGTTGATGGTAAGATGTAGAGTTTTCAAAATGGAAGAAGTCTTTAATTTTAAAAGTAATGTTAAATGTTTTCCTGTAGATATGTGACACATTAAAAGGCCATCTGAGTTTGAATTCCCCAAATTGTTTTAGTGTTTAATTTCTCATGCTTATTGTTAGTTTGCCATTGAATTCTAGTTTCTCTATGAATAATAAAATTCTTATATGATATATCTAGCAGGTGACTTACCTCATAGTTATGCTCAAGTATGATTACAGGCCATTTCAGATTCATCCCAGGAAAATGTCACCTGTCAAAGTGTCACTTCTATGCAATTTTTGCATTTTGCTCATTCTATTATAGGAGTGGCTCTCCTTCACAAGCAGCTTATTCCTTAATTTGTGGCCTGTATCTTTGCTGTAGCATCATAAACCAAAATATTGTTATGGTCATATAAATGGCTGTAATATGGATGTTTTAGAATTGCACATTTGGTCTTGCTCAATTGGTATCAACTCAAATCTGTTTCATTTTTGAATCAAAGTATAGTTTTTCATGTCACACACTGTAAACTATACCTGTGAACTTTAAGCCCAGCTGGACCCTACTGGTTTTTTTTTAAGGTTCAGGGGAGTGGGGGAGAATGTCGGCTTATTTGAACTAAACTGATAGTTTTTGTTGATGAGCCATGAGACAGATTAAATTCTGTCTTGCTCTTCAGTTATCCCTGATGCTCTGTGAGACTTACAGTAATAGAATTGTATTTGTGTCAGTAACGTTGACAGCCTTGATTCAGACCACAGAGGACTGAGATGCTGATTAAGAAGCACATAGACCATGGTTTTAGTGCATAGCAAATGAGCCAAGAGGCTCTGTGTTTGTCCACGAACTCGTTAGCAAATGTGCTTTGGATTTCCACTTCTTTACTTACTTGGGTATTATCTTTTAAATACATGGAGTTAGCTCAGGGAAATTTTAATTTTTGCCCAAGACTTATTCAGTGTTATAGTCTAGTTGTTTAGACCCCCACATACTGTTCTTTTTAGAAATAAAACTGGGAATATTCAGAATAATAAACACTTAAGAGAGGGGCCACAGGATAACCAGGAAAAAGAATAAAATGAGGAAGAGATAACTAATAAGTTAGAAGTAAGTATAAGTGATTGGGAATATATTTTATCAAAAATTGCTTTTTAAGTGGCACTTTCTCTTGCTGCAGAAGACATTATACAACAAAAACAAATTCAATTCAATTCAACTTAAATTTATCACTCTATTATTTTAATATATTTACCCAGAGTTAACAACTCATTAAGCATCAAATTGCTCACTCTTAATAAGTCTCTTATGCTGAAATCAAGCTGACTTAAACTTTACTGTAAAATTACAACAGTACCATTGCATAAGGTTGTAATAAAATTAAGTAAATGTTATTGACCACCTGTGGAGTGGAACCAGGTTTGTGACATGAAACAAATATATATGTGGCTTGCAGGAACATGATTCATAGATTCTATCCACAAAAACATGATAAGCTTAATTCTGTTTTGCTGTAGTATAGTCTATAAAATATGAAGTCATATGTATTTTGCTTGCACATTTACCTTGTTTCTACAAAAAAAGACTTCCAGAATCTGTTGAAAAGAGTCAACATGTAACCCAAATGCCTTAGAACCCACCGGTCTATAACTACTATCGAGGTTATGCTGACACGAGGCAATACTGAGTTGACTGTCAGAAATTAGTATTGTTAAAATGTTAGCCAGTTATTTCTGGGAAATTCTTCAAGAGTGTGTCACCTGTACCCACAAACCAGTCAGTCATCTTCAAATATCATATAATATCCCAATCTGCCTTTCTTTCTTTCCTCAACACCCTATTGTCCATGAAACATTGGCTTCAGATCCAATGCATATGCCCCGCCATGAAAACCATCCATCATGAGAACCACCTATGCCTGCTACAGCTTATCTTTGCCCATGCCTGCAGTCCCCTAAGTGTCAGAGTGATGCTGAGTGACTCAAGGAGATGAGATCAGCGGCTTCTTCCCTAGCTCTATGCCTTGGAGTATTGCCTGTGTTAAGTTCTGCCTGTGCCTCAAGTTTAAAAATTTTTTTTTGAATTTTGAATACTTTCTCATCTTTTGCCCACAACCCATTTCTCAAGCCCTGCCATCTCCTCCATCTTCCTAAAATCTCTCAGGGCCTTAGCTCCAACAAAAATTCCTTCTTTCTCTCCCATTATAGAATAAATTTCTTGTGGATATCGGCAGAGCAAACAGACACAGTAGTGGCTGGTGGAGGACAAAGGACATCGGGATAATATTTTCACTAACAACATTGGGACCTGGCCCTGCCAAACAAGAGCCTTGCTGTAAATTTATTCATGTCTATGGTTTGGGGCAATATTTAGATGAAAAATAGGTATAAAAATATATGCTATTTATGTTTCTGGATTTGAAACATACCTTTTGGGTAATAAGATATTAAATTTAAAGGTATTCACTTTTTCTTTTTTCCTTTATTTTTGTTCTTCTATGAAGGCTCACTCTTCAGTCACCAATGCCTTCGGTGAAATCACCATCTAGGAATCATCATTATCACTAATTCACTCTGATTTGAGCCATGATCCTATTTTTCATCTGGTCAATAAGCAACCTTGTGTTGGGATTTTAAAGTTGTTTAAAATATGCATAAAACTATTTTTTTATTCTACCTTGGTTCATCCTCACCTTAATGAATATTTTCAGCAAATCACAATTGCCAAAAATGAAACCAAACACAAAGTGAAGCTTAATTTTAAAATAACAGCATTTCATAGAAGAATTACAAATATAAACCCCCTTAATAGATTTTAAAATAGGTAATATATTGGTCCCAATTTGAGCATTAAAACTGGCCTATATACTGTGCTTGAGGAAATTATAATTTGCATGTTTCTTTCAATACAATTTATGTATTTTGTATGAATGAGTTTTTAAATTTCTTCTTGGCCTGACTTCCTAGATTTCTAATTTCGTGTTTTAAGGATTCAGGAATAATAGGGTTTCCATTTCTGTGTGCTGGGCATTCTCTAATTTATTTTTGCCCTTCCTTCTATTAATGTACTTTTTTGGGTTCACAATCATTTTTATGATAGACCAGTTTCTTACATTAGGGTTTATTTTGATGTTTGGATAGAACAGTGTTTTTTGTTTTTTTAATTGTTCTTAACTTTTATTTATTGAGGTATAACTTATATACAGTGACATGTTCAGATCTTAAGTTATGATTCAATGAGTTTTGACAAATGCATACAGTTGTGTACCCCACAACCCCAACAAGACACAGAACTTTTCAGTACCCACTGAAAGTCCCCTTGTGCCAATCCCCAGTACCCCCCTCCCCATAAGCAACCGCTGATCTGATTTCTATCACCATAGTTCAGTTATTTTTTTGTATTCTAGAATTTCATAAAAAATGAAGTCATACATTATGTCCTTTTCAGCATGCTTCTTTTACTCGGCATACTGCTTTTAGGATTTATTTTTTAATAAAATACATAATGAGTTTCATAGACTTGAACAAGTGAGAATTTTTAATGAGTAGACACTGCACTTTGCTTCCTACTGAATGATGAAGGTGAATCTATGTATTTAAGTGATTTAAGACCCTCAGATGGGTTTTTATCACTGAAATAAAGTAACGTTTTTGATCTTCTCCAAATATTTCCCTGAAATTTCAATGTTCTTTTATAAATTAAATAACTTACTTTGCCTGATTGTGATCTCAACCCAAAGACTAAGTCACAAGGACTTTTTCTTTACAATGTATGCTTATGCTCAGCCTCCTGAATACTGATGAATCCTATTAACTTCTACTAATAGTATGATCAACTAACAAATTAGTTACCTATTGTCATCTTTCTTGTGTATCTTTCATAAATAAATTGCTAACATGATTTTCTAAGATGTTCACTTTCTTAAAAAAAAACAATGTTATTAAGACTATTTGGCTAAAATCCCAGAAAACTATTTAACCTGAAGTCAAGATTTTTTTAACTTGGAGCCAAGCAGAGATTTTATCATCTGTCAACAAACAATAAGAATAATTTTTTTTTCTAAATGGAAAAAGGATGAGGAGGCAGGAAGTAGAAGAATGCCTAGAAAGTAGCAGATAAAGTCCAGAAGTTTCCAGCTGTGGTTTTGATAAAAAATGATGACACATCGGACATCATTTAGAATATTATTTGAAAAATAAGTTTTCATGTATTTTAACTCTCTGGTAGTCTATGAAAGGTGAAAATATGTGGTAATTGTTTCCATTTTCTTAATTGATACTACATATCTGTCATTGTATCAAGTTACGTTTGTGTAATTATAGTTCATATCTTAGCCCCTTTTCACACAGAATCCTTGAAAAACTCTTGACTTCATTTTTTTCATTTTTTTATTAAGATATTATTGATATACACTCTTATGAAGGTTTCACATGAAAAAACAATGTGGTTACTACATTTACCCATACTATCAAGTCCACACCCATACCCCAATGCAGTCACTGTCCATCAGTGTAGTAAGATGCCACAGAGTCACTCTTTGCCTTCTCTGTGCTACACTGTTTTCCCCGTGATCCCCCACACCATGTGTACAAAACATAATACCCCTCAGTCCCCTTCTCCCACCCTCCCCATATGCCCTCCCACACCCCTCCCCTTTGGTAACCACTAGTTCCTTCTTGGAGTCTCTGTCTGAGTCTGCTGCTCTTTTGTTCCTTCAGTTTGCTTCGTTGTTATACTCCACAAATGAGGGAAATCATTTGGCATTTGTCTTTCTCTGCCTGGCTTATTTCACTGAGCATAATATCCTCCAGCTCCATCCATGTTGTTGCAAATGGCAGGATTTGTTTCCTTCTTATGGCTGAATAGTATTCCATTGTGTATACATACCACATCTTCTTTATCCATTCATCTACTGATGGACACTTAGGTTGCTTCCATATCTTGGCTATTGTAAAAAGTGCTGCGATAAACATAGGGGTGCATATGTCTTTTTGAATCTGAGAAGTTGTATTCTTTGGGTATATTCCAAGGAGTGGGATTCCAGGGTCATATGATATTTGTATTTTTAGTTTTTTGAGGAAGCTTCCTATTGCTTTCCACAATGGTTGAACTAGCTTACATTCCCACCACCAGTGCAGGAGGGTTCCCCTTTCTCTGCATCCTCACCAGCATTTGTTGTTGTTAGTCTTTTTGATGCTGGCCATCCTTACTGGTGTGAGGTGATACCTCATTGTGGTTTTAATTTGCATTTCCCTGATGATTAGTGATGTGGAGCATCTTTTCATGTGTCTGTTGGCCATCTGAATTTCTTCTTTGGAGAACTGTCTCTTCATATTCTCTGCCCATTTTTTAATTGGGTTATTTGCTTTTTGGGTGTTGAGGCATGTAAGTTCTTTATATATTTTGGATGTTAACCCCTTGTCGGATATGTCATTTACAAATATATTCTCCATACTGAAGGATGCCTTTTTGTTCTGTTGATGGTGTCCTTTGCTGTACAGTCTCTTGACTTCATTTTGAGATAACTCTCTGACCTCTTCACTGGTTGACTTTTAACTTTAGTATTGATAGAGTAAATTAGAGGAAACTACTATTATAATCATTTACCTCCTTAAGAAAATAAAACTCTAGAATTTATAAAGTGGAAGGGTAAAGAAAATATGTGCATGTGTATTTGTATATGTTTGTGTTAAGCAACAGCATTAAAAAAAAATCAACTTTGGGAAAAATAAACCAAAAAAAGCAACAGATACATTGTTTTTCGCTGGTCCAATGCCACTTCAGAATGAAACACAAATTTAATTATGGTAACCCAAATAATAACTTTCAATTTGATGGATCGTATTTAACAAAGAGGCATTATAGTTTTTAGAAAATAAAATGTTAACCAGTACGATAGGCCTTCCTC
This sequence comes from Smutsia gigantea, assembly GCA_032199065.1. NCBI lineage: Eukaryota > Metazoa > Chordata > Mammalia > Pholidota > Manidae > Smutsia > Smutsia gigantea. The sequence goes on along the minus strand of JAVSCE010012419.1, from coordinate 506,240 downwards.
AGTATCTTCAGCACCACAAGTGGGACACCTCCACCAGACTGAATAATAAAGTGGTAATAACCTCACAACAAATCATTATTTTACTGGTGCAGAGGCACTTAACTTTACAATAGATGCCTCCTAAGGTGCTGTGTGTAAATCACTTTTTAAAAGGTGAATAATTATTTAAATGTTTTAGGGCAACTCATTGCTTAGAGAAACCACTTGAGGTTTTCTTTTATAATGTTAAAACCAATACTGACTTACCTGTTTTGTAAATTAGGGTTTTTTCACAGGTTAGTTGAAAAGTGGCACATTCATCTAAGTGTAAAAGTTTCTTTGAAAATAATGTCTAAGTATATATAATTTAGCTGTTACAGGATATAAAGGCATTAGTATTTTAATGGTTCTGTCTAGAGGAGGTGAGAGGGGGCTCTCAGAATCACTGGGGCTGGGGGTGTGTTTGAATTACACATCCTTCCCCTGCTCTAATGGAAGTCAGTGCCATGAAGAGCCACTGATATGAATCAGAGTGTTTCACATCCTTGAGATATTTGAGGGCCAAGAAAAAAAAGATGAAGAGTTGTAACACAGAGATACTACAGCCTTTAGAAAAACTATTACATGCTTTTGGCTCTGCATTGTTCTCAATGAAGATGGTCCCAAGAGGAAGTTATGGTCTAAAGTAGTACAAAAATCTTCTCAAGCCTAAGAAAAAATTCCAGCTCCTAAAGAATGATGACATGACATTTTTTTTTGTAATTGATAATCTGTTCTATTTCTCACAACTTTGGGTGGTCAAGGAATTCTGTCATAGTAGAGAAGAATCTGAGTATTGAGTGAAAATGACCCAAACGTTTGTGGGAGATAACTTAGGAAAGAAAGGTGGCTAAAAAGGAGAAATATTCTGAGTCCATAGAAATTTACATAACATAATAAGAGTAGCCTTAGAACTCACCTGAGTGTCATAGGGCCTCCTTCAGGTGTGTGTGTGTTTATTAAACAGGGATGGTTTCTTCTAGACATATCCTTCCAAGACATCAGGATGATTTTAGTTCTTTTTTCCCACATGTTAGACAATTCCAAAATTGCTTGTGTATAACTTATTCAACACTTTAAACAATTATTGATTCCATACAATTGACGTATTTTATGTATATTTTGTTGAAAATAAGTCGTTGTTCATTAGTGCTTGATTCTATGACAGGATTAAAAATATCTTCCAAAAAGTAATCAGTTGCTGAAGTCATCCAAGGTACGCAAGTCTTACCAGTTAGTCAGCTTGTGTTTGCCAGTGCCACAACATTTCTGTTCAAGCTGCTGTACTTGTATTCTCTGGGCGAATGGAAGTGGAGGAACAGATCACCTGCCTGACGAACCTGTCTTGTCTGAATTCATATTGTACACAATCAAGAGATGAAACAACATATGAAATATTTATTTACAGTAAATGCCTTCCATTCTACCTACATTGGATATACATGAGTTTAGCTTTCATTTTCATACTTGCTCACTGTGAAAGTCTTAGATATAGTATGGGAAAGGCTTACACTATCTGTTCATCTAGAACTGTGCTGTTCAATATAACAGCCACCAGACATACGTGGCTATTGAGTAATGAAAATTAGCTAGTGTGAATGGGGAAATGAGTTTTAAATTGTACTTAAGTATAATCAATTTAAATTTAAAAACTAAAGCAATGTAAAACATTTTCCATTAAACATAAATGTGTTGTTCTGAGAGGACTATGTTTCACCTAAAATTTTGAAAAGTTAGCATCTGAATTTCAATATGCACTATAAGTATAAAATCTATACTAGATTTTGAAGACCTAGTATTAAACATATAAACTATCTCTATTTTTCTATTAATTAGATGTTGAAATGATATTTTAAATAGATTGGATTACATAAAATATATTACTCAAATTAATGCAACATATTTCTTTGTAGTTTTATAATATGGCCTCTAGGAAATTTGTAATTATATAGGTGGTTCACCTTGTATTTCTGTTGGGCAGAGCTGATCTAGAATATTCTGAATTGTGTGGCAATTATTCTTATATGGTTTCATTAAAAATGTATTAACCCAAGGCTGAGGATTAGTTATGCAAATCTGAAGGGAGTGGATTTTCTCTATGGTTTGTGGCATCAGGGAAAGGGCCTCTTTCACAATATATAAGAGGACCAAACTTGAGCTTGGTAGTATGTTTTGGGCCAACTATGTCATTCTTTAAAGTTTTCTCCTGTGCTTGGTCCTCTGCTTTGTAGGTAGTACATCCTTTCTGGATCCATGAAATGTGCATTATGAGGCGAGGTGAACTGGTAGTTTGAGAAAGTAGTAAAGATTCAGCATGACTGAGTTGGGAAGATGTGAGTTTGAATCATCATTCTTCCAGTTCTCTGCTGCATGACCTTGGGGAAATTGCTTCTACTAAATTTCAATTTACTTATCTAAAAGTGATACCTAATAGGGAAAATTTGGATATCAAAATTAATGAGATTTAAAAGCAATAAGAAATATGAAAATACCTAGTATACAGCAGGTCCTCAAATGTTCTGAACCAAGACAACATCGGTTTTAAATCTGTCTTTATTTAGTGACCATATGGAATTATAACTGTTAAGACTTACGTAGCAGTGAGTCTGACACACACAGCAGCTCACCAGATTGATCCCCTACCTGATGAAGGGAAAGTTTTGTTTCTCTGTCTCAGTCCCTCCTCCTATACTTCCTGCAACCTTTCATTACTTCCACTTATATTAAAATTAAATTACCACTTAGATTAGATCAAAAGATTGTCCCTGGTTTTGAGGAACAGAAGGAATACTTTAAGCTAGCACTAATCCCTTAATACACCATGATATTTGGGTACATTTTTTTTCTGGCATGGAAATTATTTTTCAGGCTCCCCTGAAGTACTAAAAGTCCTTTACCAACATCAGCCCAATGCAGGTTAACCTGTTAGGAGATTTATATTGTGCTTTGGAAGCACTTGTCAGACAAGCTTTCAACACAGAGATGTGTGATTTACATTAGAAATGTTTGCATAAGAAAATGTCACTCCAGGGACAAATTTGCCTCCTTATTCCTTTTTACAATACAGACCAGACAAAGAGGGTCAGGTGGTTGTTTTTTACTAAGTAGATAAATCATTTGATATTTACATTTGGGAAACGTGATGTGCGGTTTTCAGCCAAACTTTAGTTCTCCCCAGCAATGTTTTCAAATGTTCCATTTGTATCACTGTTGCTGTTCATTTATTTCCAGTTTGGGTGACTGGGCTCAACCAAACTCATTAGCCCTGTATCTTCCTCTTTGTTAGTGTCATTTCATGGTTAGAGAGAGCTTACTGAAACGAACTTACAAAGTGGTCGGTGTGATCCTTTGTCTTAAAAGACATAGTAGCCCTTTCTGAGAACTTAATTAATGATTCTTAAACTGAGTCAGGATCTTGGACCTGTGAAAAAAATGACCCAATATGGCATTTGGAGTCATTCTTCTTTGAATGTAAAATACGTAGGCAGAGGAAGAGGTTAAACTAAGATGAATAATCTCAACGTATCAGGAGTAAGGTTAGGATACACTCTTAACATCAAAGGTTGAACATTCTGAGGTATCCACTGGAAGATTTTTTATCCAGAGCCTCCCTATCCCCATCTTCAATGTAACCACTAAATAATTATTTTAAAATTGGTACTCAATCAAGAAAATTAAATGTAGAAGACAATTTTTAAAATGAGTATGTAGTGATAGAGAGAATGGAAAAGTGAAAGGCACTGTGAGATTTAAAACAGATATATTATGAATAACAGGAAAAGGAGACACTTTGCAAGGATAAACTCAATCTTTGTAGCATAATATTATTGGTGCAGAAGATTTGGGAGAGAAATTCAGTTGCAGAGGCAGAGATATATTCAGGGATTTTGTGTGCAACACCATCTTCAAAAAGTCAGGTCATGGCTATAGACCTCTTACCATGGAACCTAAAGAACACTTTAGTTCTATTTCCTATCTAAGGAAAAAATTTTCTTCTGGACGTTCCTGACAGAAGATCATCTGTCTATGCACCAGTGATTGGGTCTCCTTCTGAAGACTGAGGTGGGTGTGGGCTGTACTTGATGGTATTTTATACAGGAAGCTGAGCATGCCAGCCAGTACTTGCTTGTCAGAGATCCTGAGGGAATTGGTGATACAGGAGAAAGAGTGTCAGAGGGCCATGTTACTAACAGCTGTGGAAGCTCTGTTTCCTACAAAGTAGACCTTTTGAAACGGTCTATACTTGGGCTTGAATCTCCTTTTCTTCCCTCACAATCTATTACTTAGCACCAGAAAGACCACATGTATCTGGTGGGATGTGATTTTGAGGGAAGCAGAGGAAAGGTCAACACCATGTGAAATCTGGAAGAGAAAGAACACGTGTCTGTGCTTTTTGAAGTATAGCAACTCCACTGAGTAGTAAAGTGTGGTCAAACAAATGTCCTCAAATTTGACCGGATTATCACGTCCTCCTTCCATGAAGAAGAATAAAGAAGTGGATGGCGAGAGGCAGACCTCAGAGGGGAGGTGCAGACCAAGAATCACCTGCTTTGAATCTCAGTATTTTTTAATACATTCACTTCTGTGTTTGGACAGCTCTAATAGTCAGAAATTTCTGTCTTAAATTAATCTCTGATTCATCTCCTACATTGCACTCATGAAGCCTCATTCTGCAGTCTTGAAATAAACAGTTAACTTCTAATCTTTCTATTGCATGTCAATTCTTCAGATATTTTAAGACACCTGCTCACGATCTAGCCCCCTGTTTTGAAAACTGGGACATTGTTTCCCCAATCTGTTTCCATAATTACTTAAAGATTCCTAAAAGTGGTGCCACAATCGTATCTGCAAGTTCTCTCACGGTCCCGGAAGAGCACTCATGTGGGCCTTTATCCCCGAACTCACTGGGAGAATCACATTGCTCCCCTGTTCTCTCTCCTACTTTGAGCTTGTCTTCCTTGATGACCATGGGCATTGTGATTCTTCTAGTGTGAAGATCACTTCTTTTGTGAGGAAAAATAAAAAGTACCTAGTCCTACTTTCTCTGTGTCTTCACACCTCTCTTTTAAGCAAGAGCCCTCAATCTCCATCGTTGCTCCAGACTGATCGTAAGTGCCACACATTAACCCACAACAAGGCAAAACAAAACTTATCATAGGCCTTTGGTGCAATACTTAATTGATCCCAATCTTTGACTTACCTGATACTACTCATAACAATATTAATATAGAGTTTACTCTGTTCCAAGCACTGTTCTGAGCACTTCACATGTATTTATTTACCCCGTTGACATTCACAACAGTTGCTTTAAGTGGATGTTACTAATATCCCCTTTCTATCAGTATGGAAACTGAAACTCAGAGAAGTTAAGTGGCTTGTGCACAGAGAAAAAACAAAGAGCTGAAGTGGGAGGTTTGAATTCAGGGAGTCTGGCTGTAAAGTCCATGATCTTTTACCATTACTACAATGTCTACTTACAGGAGTATGGATCCTTTTCTTTTCTCCCCTGTTTTTGTGACCCTTATTCTATCTTTTGTATCTTTTTAAACTCTGAGCTCCTTAGATATTTTCCATTGTAACCAGTCAAATTTCTTTAGGTCCTCTGAAAAGTCTCTGTATGGAAGAGAGTTTCCGTCATACATAAAACCCACATGAGTAATTCAGGAGCACAAGACATGAGGTCAGAGCCTGAAGGAGAAAGCATTACAGTATAAGTAATGATGATAAAATCTAAAGAATGATAAAACCCCAAATATTTTAAGGTCAAATACTAGAATCTACAAAGGCACTGTCCTGGTTAAGCAGCAAAGGAAAGGAAGTAGCATAAGGTGATTCAGCAGGGGAGTGATGTGAGGCCAAAAGAATTAAATCAGTGAAGCATGAAGGTAGAATTTGGAGGAGGATTCTAGAAGAGAACAGAGTGGGCTAGAGATCCCCAACCCTCTTAGCAACTTTAAAAACCAGGGGTCTTAGCATCCAGGGCTTGGTTTCTGTTATTATCCAATAAAAGGAACCAGCGGTCCTTGGAGAAATAGCTAATTCTGGGACTAGCCAGCAAATGAGCAAATGCACAAGACAAGCCTGTAGCATCTTTTGTGACAGAAAATAAGAAAGTACAAAAAGAAAGAGAAAAAGAGATGAAAGAACAGAAAGGAAAGAAAACCTGAACAGAAAGATAGGAGTATGTCCCAGGGATGTGGGAGCCAGCTGAAAGAGCTCCCAATGGCCAAAGCCAATTTGAGCAATAAAATAAAGTAATATTGGATTATAACCCCAAATGTAAAATAAATATCCATAAGTCTATGCTGATATGAATAAATTATTGAGTAATTAGAGGAGAACAGACATTATCTCCCACGCTGAAGAATTACAAATATGTAAATACACCCCACTCAAGGAAGCGAAGTGTAACTCCCCATTCTTTAAGTGTGGGCTGCAAATGGTGAGGTCTTCCAAAAAGGACAGTGTGGAAAAGGGGAAAAAAGATAATTTTCAAGGAAACTGACAAATACTACCTCAGCCAGTTAAGGTCAACATCAATAGTGACAATGATACTGACAGTATGTACCCTTGATATGAGATGATGAAAATAGCACCTTTCTGTGGTCTTCCTCCCCAAAACCCATAGCCATGGCCCAATAAGAGAAATAGTAGACAAATCCTGCTTGAGAGACATTCTACAAAATATCTGACCAGCATTCCTCAAAATCAGAATTACAAACAAGGGAAGTATGAGAAACTGTCATAGCCAAAAAGAACTTAAGGAGACATGACTGAATTTAATGCAAGATCCTAGATGGGATCCTGAAACAAACAAAAAGGACATTAGGTGAAACTAAGAAAATCAGAATAAAGTATGGGTCTTAATTAACAATCCTGTATCAACGTTGGTTTATTAAAGTGTCATATGTATCATTAATGTAACAGATTATAACAGGGAAAACTGGATGTGGGATAAATAGAAATTTTTTGTACTATCTTTGCAACTTTTCTACAAATCTGAAACTATCCTAAACTAAAATGAGTATTTCAAAAAAATCAGGTTCAGAGGCTTACGGTTGCCCAGCCAGTCATGGAAGGCTCTAGGGGAAGTTGTCCTGGTACTTTATAACATCATCATTAAAAGGGGTTATTATCTGAAGGAAAGATAATGGAGGCCTCCTACAAAATGATGTAACAAAATCAATATAAGGCCAACCTTTGACTATACGATGGTCCCAGGCCTTCGTTATGGCCCATTCATTATCTGCAAGTTTCTAATTTCCTGGAATAATCTATAGTCTCAAATTTCAAGATAATATCTTTTTCATATCATCCTTCTTACTACAGCAGGTGCATGTAAGTATCTGTGTACATGGGTGTATGTATTAATATGGGAACAATATTAATTAGGGCATAGTAACAATTAAGAGGTCTAATAAGACCCAAGGTTGTTACTCAGGCTTTGCTATACATGCTCACATCTTAGCATTTCAGAGAAATGGTCACTACTACTTCTTTCTTAAAGAATGAAGCACTAAATGCTTTAGAAACATGAATGAGAGAGAGTGAGCTCCTTGAACACTGCCGTGGCATGGCAAGGCTATCTATCTGGCCCTTCTTAGTTTCTGTGGCACTCAGGGGTTCTCAGATATCTGTCCTCTTTGAGAGGTGCTGACTTCAAGGTAGCAACGAGCTCTCCTCAACCCCAAGAAGTGGGATTGGGGTCTACTCTTCACATACTTACCAGCCTTTCTGTGAGGCATCAGATTCTGTGTCTGTTCTTTGATGTCTTGTTTCCGGTAGAAGTCCAACTGTAGAACTTGGAATTGAGAAGAAAGCTGTCCATATAAGGACATAACTATGCTTTCTACCCTGCACTTAAATCCTTCATATTCTTCTTTCTTCAGGGTAAATAACTTGAGTTTAACACAATTTCAATTAAACGGTATCGCTCCTCATTTTCAAGGTACAACACTCTCCTATCTCTATCCTAATCAAGCTCTCAGTTTCTATAAACTTTTTTCTGACCCCTTCTTCACCAAGTATATACTGTTTTTGCTCCATCATGCTGTACAACCAATGCCTTGGGTTCAGAGGTAAGAACAGATCTAGACACCATGTCATGATGGTCTTCATTCTAAAGTAATCTTAAAGGTCACTTTCGGTTCACTACATTAAAAACAGAGGCTACAGATGCATATGCCTACAGGAAGCATATAAAATAAATAAGCCAGCTGAGGTCGGGTAAACAAGTTTGCAAGGCTGGCACTAACTCTTGCCCCTCATGTCAAGACAACAAAGATAGTAGTGGGGATGGTAGGGTACTGGAGAACCTAGTGTCAAGGAGGCAGCCACTTCTCAGCTGTTGCCAATCATTACTGCCCAGGAGTGCTGGACCAGTCCTATGAAGTTTTCTTATTTTTTAAGACAAGCCAAAAGTCAAGACTTTTATATCCACTTTGAATTAATCACCTATATTAAAATTTATTTTGTTTAAAACACTGATTAGGCTAGATAACACTAATCTGGAAGCAAAATACTACCTGCTGTGAAAGTGCTACCTCTGCACTTAAAGAAGAAAGAGAAGTGCAGTGGACTGTCTTGTGCAAACAGGATTAATGTTTCAGTTATAGGCTAACAATTACATAGCAACCATGTAGTTGTTATGTGTTGTATATATGAAATTATGTCATAATGAGCTATCTCAGAACAAAATTGTGCAGGCTGTAAACCATTTTATAGTTCTAAGAGAGAGAGTGGCTTCTGAGCTACTTGATAGTGGTTATTGTTTCTTTCCATCTCACTTATTTTTGAATTAAAAAAATAAATGCTTGCCCAACCCTGTCTTCTCAACTCCAAGTTTTACAGCGGTGTACAGTGTTTTCTCATGATATTTTTTAAAAATAACCTTTCCCGTATGTGGGGAAGTTGGGGTTCCTATGGCCAGGATCCTCACTAAACTCAAACCACCTGATGATGTAATTGGCCTGTTGCTAGGCTACTGCTTCCACACCTTTAGGCAATAAGCTATTATTGTGCTATAGAGAGAGCTCGGCCCAGTGCTCTGGGTGGAGGCAGAGACGCTAGTGGTCGACCTACCACCGGAGAACAAGCCAGGTAATAAACCCTTTCACGCCAAAAACGTTTTGCTGTCAATTTCTTTGGTCACATTGAATCCATAGTGAACTTGCCTGGGGCTGAAACCTACTGGCAAGACAATTGGCGAAAGTCGGCAGGGTTCATTGTTGACCAAGGAAAAAGACAGGCTGCCCTTATGGGAGGGGTGCTTCAGCGGGCTGCCCCTGTGAATGGGGAAACAGTGGATTGTCTCCCAGTGGGTATGGGGTCTGAGGTGGGTTGCCTCCTAGAGGACTGGGCTTCACCCCAGGACTGGAGGCAAGTGGAGGTGACACATGAGGCAGTAGGGGAGGCCCTTGGTATAGTAATAAATCCTTTGAGAAACAGAGTTGCCTGTGAGGCAATGGGGACTGTGGGTTGGCTGCTTCTCGCAGTATTAAAAAGGTCTACAGAAGAGACCATGAAATGGCAGCATTAGAACGTGAGCTCCAAACTTCTGTGGATTCCCTGAAAAAGGAAATGGCATTGATGTGAGAGGCGGCATGAGAACGTCAGCTGCAAACTACTGTGGATTCTCTGAAGAGAGAAATGGCATTGATGAGAGAGGAGATGGCACGAGAATGCCAGCAGCAAGGTGCCATTGGGGAGGTAAACAATTCTTTACAGAATGAGACGGTAGCGCTGCCAGGTGTTCTGAAGAAGGAAGAGGCAATCAAGGAAAAAGATGAACTCCTGAGGGAAGCACAGGTGGAGGTGGCATGAGAACATCAGCTGCGATGCATTGAGGTGAAGGTAAGAGAGCTTCAGAAGACTGAGGTAGCATTGCTGTGAGGTACAGTAGAAAAGATAAAGGGTGTAGCAGAGGAGGCACTCGGGGGAGGGGAGAGAAAGGTGCCATCAGCCCCAGAAATGGAGGAGCTAGGGAAAGATGAAGAGGTGGTGCCGGAGGCACCAGCCCCTCCTGTATTGAAAGCACGCCCAGTGGTTGTAAAGAAAATAAAGACTCAGCAGCTGAAAGTTCCCCAAGGAGAGGAGCAGCCCCCTCCCCAGGTCCTGGAGCACTCTATGGTCCGTCCCTGTACTCAGACTGAGCTGGTGGATTTGGGCTCCTGGTTTAGGCAAAAGCCCTCGGAGTCCATATCAGCTTGGTTCCAGCATCTGTGGGACTTAGGGGTGGATGGAATTGTTCTGTCAGGATCAGAGATGGGAAAGCTATCTTCCCTGACAGTGCAGCCTGCCTTGAGGCAGCGATTACAAAATGCACATCAGACCCCAGGGAGTCACTCCCTCCTCGATTGGCTCATGGCTGCACTTCGTGCTGTGTGGCCCAATCCGGGTGATATACCATCCTCTCCTGTTAGACAAGCAGACTTATGCTAAACTTCAATAGGTGTTACGAGAGCTAGGCATAAGATATGCCATCTATAGTCCAGAGAATTATGGCCCATATGAAGAGATCTTCACTACTGGGATGAGAACTAATGGTCTCTAGCAGCCATTCTTTCCGCTCACTTAGGGATCCCATAAGCGAGGTGACATGTACAGAAGCAGACTTAGGAGAGGCTGAAGCAACAAGAATCTGAAAAGAAATAAGACCTGTTACTCGCAAGAAGAATTTACAGGGCCCCATGAAGGTTACATGGGTTGATTTAATACGGGCAAGAGCAGATGGAAGGAAATTAGATGGGAAATCAAATAGGATCTTACTAGAGCTATGGCAACTGCTGAAACCAGAGCAGCAGTTCCATCCATTAAGACCAAAGAGACAGAGGGCAGAGACAGAGCCACAAGTCCGGCCTGTGTGTTTACAAGACTTCCTGCTGGAGAACAAGCCAACCTCACTTGAGTCCACACAAGAATGTGATTGGGAAACATGGTTTGACTGAGGGGAAGGTCAAGGTATCTGCCCTGAGGGATGGGGGGACCGGAGGCCACATGTTGAAGTAGCTATCCATTGGTCCCCAGTGAACATACAACATGTCCTGGCTCTGGTGGACACTGGGGCTGAATGTTCACTGATTCATAGTAACCCTGAGTGGTTCCCCAGGACCTCCACAATCATACATGGATACAGGAGAAAGGCTATCAGAGTGAAAAAAGCCCAAATTCCTTGGGATTAGGGCATCTACCCCCAAAGAGTATACTGTGTAAATATATCTCCTATCCCTGAGTATATTTTGGGGATTGATATCCTGTAGGGTCTATGGTTGCAGATCACTGCAGGTGAGTTCAGACTGAGAGTACGTGTGGTGAAGGCAGTTCTGAGGGGCATGCTAGGCACCCGCCCATAGCTTTGCCTGTGCCTCGGCGGGTGACTAATACCTAACAATACAAATTTCCTGGAGGGCATAAAGAGATTGGAGAAACTCGACAGGAGCTGGAAAAGGTGGGTATTATAAAGCCCACCCATAGTCCTTCAATTCCCAGTGTGACCAGTAAAAATGCCAGATGGCTCCTGGCATATGACTGTGGATTACAGAGTACTGTATAGAGTCATACCCACTATGCATTCTGCTGTCCTCTCTATTGCAGGCTTAATGGATACCCTCAGCCATGAACTAGGGACATATCATTATGTGGTAGATCTTGCTAATGCCTTCTTTCCATTGCCATTGAGCAGGAAAGTCAGGAACAGTTTGCCTTCACGTGGGAAGGATGGCAGTGGACTTTCACCGTCTTTCCACAGGGATACCTCCACAGCCCCACCATCTGTCAAGGACTTGTAGCCCAGAATTTGGCTACATAGGAGAAACCACCAATGGTGCGGCTGTACCATTATATTGATGATGTCATGCTCACGTCCAATTCTCTTTCAGATCTAGAAGGTGCAGCACCTAGACTGCTGCAACATTTATAGGAGAAAGGATGGGCTGTGAACAGCACCAAGGTTCAGGGATCTGGGTGTCTGTCAAATTCTTGGGGGTCGTCTGGTCGGGTAAGACTAAAGTGATACCAGAAGCAGTTATAGAAAAAGTCCAGGCCTTTCCTACCCCCACAACTGTAGCATTGCTACAGGGGTTTGGGGGTCTTCTACGCTACTGGAGAGTGTTTATCCTGCACTTGGCACAAATTCTGAAGCCCTTATACCGGTTGGTACAAAAGGGCATCAGGTGAGACTGGGATAAGACATGTGCATCTGCTTTTACTACAGCAAAATGGGCAGTCAAGGCCGTGCAGGCCTGGAATGTGATAGACCCATCAAAGCCCTGTGAGCTGGACGTTCATGTGACTGAAGACGGTTATGGCTGGGGTCTCTGGCAGTGACTTGAATGAACTTGCCAACCGATTGGATTCTGGTTACAACTCTGGAAAGGTGCAGAGGTACAATACACTTTAATAGAAAAACAACTGGCTGCCATGTATCATGCCTTGCTGGCTACAGAACAATGGCCCCGATAAAGGTAATAACCACCTATCCCATCTTGGGGTGGATACAAAACTGGACCCAAAAGCCAAGGAGTGGTGTGGCACAAACACTCACACTAGCCAAGTTGGGTGCTTATCTACAGCAGGATAGTGCCCTCTCTAGTAGCCCCTTGAGTGAAGAACTCCAATGCATTTTGGGGCCAGTGATATATACTAGTGGAAAGCAGGAAGACCTTGTTTTTGAACTATTAGTAGCAGAGAGTACCTATTTGGAGGAAAGAGCCCCTATATCCAAAGATACATGGTACACAGATGGCTCCAGCCATGGGCAGCCCCCAAAATGGAGGGCCATAGCTTTCCATCCTAAGATTGAGACAATATGGATGGAAGATCATGAGGGGAAGAGCAGCCAATGGGTAGAGTTGTGGGCTCTGTGGCTTGTGATCAGCCAGGAACCCTCCCCTATAGTTGTCTGCACTGACAGCTGGGCTATCTATTGGGGCTTGACCCTGTGGCTACCAACCTGGTACCATACCAACTGGCTTGTTGGTCACTGACCCCTCTGAGGGCAAGAATTGTGGCAAGACTTATGGGCCTGTGGTCAGACTAAAATAATTACAGTATACCATGTGACAGGTCATTTGCCACTGGCATCCCCAGGAAATGATGAAGCTGATAAATTGGCCCAGATACATTGGTTAGAAGGAAAGCCTGCCTCTGATGTAGCCCAATGGCTACATCAGCATTTGTTGCATGCAGGGAACAACACAATGTGGGCTGTAGCCAGTCGGTGGGGCTTGCCTCTGACCTTTGAAGAAGTTAGTAGAGCCCGGCAGGAGTGTGTCGTGTGCTCCAAAAGGGACTTACGCGAGTTCCACAGCAACATGGGACAATAGCTAAGGGGCCTATACCCCTCGTCAGGTGGCAGATAGACTATATTGTGCCTCTACCTGTGTCAGAAGGATATCGGTATGTGATGACTTGTGTGGACACAGCTACTGGACTTCTGGTTGCTTTTCCTACCCGTTGTGCAGACCAGCAGATGACCAAAAGGGACCTGGAGCATCTCTTTGCTGCCTATGGCCGACCACAGGTAATTGAGAGTGATCAGGGCACCCATTTTACTGGACATACACTGCAAGAATGGGTGAGACAGCTGGGAATCAAGTGGAAGTTTCACGTGCCATACAATCCTACCGCAGCAGGCATGATAGAGAGGCACAATGGCTTGTTAAAATCCGGACTAAAGTGAGATACCAATTGTTTGCGGGGATGGTCAGTCTGCTTATGGACTGTGCTGCGGCGTTTGAATGAGAGACCCCGAAAGGGATCCCTGAGCGCCGTAGACATGTTTACACATATGGCTGCCTCCCCTATACAACTGCAAGTACAAACCAAGGAAGAATCACCGAAGCCAAGGTTTGGCCACCAGAATAACATCTTGCTGCCAGCACCAACTGCACTGAATCCCGGAGACTCCATTGAGTGGATGTGGCCTTAGACCTTTCAACACATGGACCAACGATGGCTGGCTCTCCTGGCATCTTTGGGACAAGGCCTGGAAGCTAGCCTCCTGTGTATTCCTGGAATAACAAGAGAGTGGCTGCCAAAGTTAACAGTAGTATATCCTGAACGGCCAGAGGTAGGAGCATCTTACCGGGGAGTGTTGTTTTATCATTATGGCCAGTGCATGCACCTCCAGTAGCACTATATATAGACCCTTTGGTAACCCCCATGGGGAGAGGAGTAAAAGTAGGGTATACTAGACCTGGAAGGGACCCCCTTCCTGCTGAAGTCCTATCACAGGACCACTCTCTTGCATGCATCCTACATGATGGACAAGATTTGCCTGTGTTGGTGGCATTAAAACACGTGTCTTATTGCCCCTAAAGTCTTTGTGGATTGAGAACTTCCTCTGGCTTGAGGATTATTATAATTTTTGTTATTAGGAACCTCCTCTGGCTTGAGGATTATTATAATTTTTGTTACCTGTATCAAATCATGCTCTTTCTTAATTTTTATTATCTCTAAGTTGTTCTTATCCTCTGTTGCTGTTGTGGAATCTGGTTACAGTGCTCCAGCTTTCTCGCACAGGGACCATTGCGGAAGATTGAAAGTGTGTAGATTGTAAGGTGAGAATCCTGGAGGGGTGGAGTGTGGGGAAGTTGGGCTTCCTATGGCCAGGATCCTCACTGAACTTAAACCACCTGATGATATAACTGGCCTGATACCAGGCTACCGCTTCCACACCTTTAGGCAATAAGCTATTATTGTGCTATATAGAGAGCTTGGCCCAGTGCTGTGGGTGGAGCCAGAGATGCTAATGTTTGACCTACCGCTGGGAGAGCAAGCGGGGTAATAAACTCTCACCCCAAAGAACGTTTTGCTGTCAATTTCTCTGGTCACATTGAATCCATAGCGAACTTGCCTGTGGCTGAAACCCATTGGCAAGACACCGTATCTTCTCTTTTGTTTTTTCTATTTGTTCCAAAGTCACTCCTAATAGTGTCAACAGTGGTGTAACTAATGTGCTGAAGATGAGAGGCCAGTTTGTCATGGTGTTTCATAGTTACTTGTCTACTCTCTAAGAGATGGGAATTTAATATGCTAAAGTTTGCCCAAGACAGAACCTGTATTGCTTATATACACATTTAAGAAAGGATTTCGCCAAAGAACAGATGATATTTGAAAATTGGAGATAAGCCCATGTTCTGTAACTTTCTTTAAAAATATACATTCCCATAGATGATCTTATCCATTTGGCAACAGCTAGTAAGTGGAATTCTTCAATGATTTCTAAATCAGTATCTTGTAACCATATTTCAACTACCTGAATGGTTAACTCTGCTGGAATTACCTGTTGGTATTTATTATGGCCAAAGTCTGCTCACTATCCTTTATTCCATATGCTGCCTGCCTACCTTCCCTGTATAGAGGCTGGCGGCCTTGGGATCAACCCTAATTCATCTTTCACCTTCAAACCAACTAGTAGCCAAGCTCTACTTCATCAACATCTGAAATGCATCTGGAGTCCATTTTCAGCTCTCCCCCTTTTTACAAGGACATGTACAGTAGCTTCTGAATTGATACTCTTGCCTCTGAAAATCCTCCTGTCCAAACTATTATTCACAAATATCCCAAAGTTATTTTCTTTAAAACAGAGTAACTTTGTTTCATTAAATTTCAAGCCACTCCATTGGCCAGAAGCAAACATACTCAATCTCTGTTGTGGTATTCAACATCTAATACATCTTTTGAGCCTCATCTCCTACTTCATCCCCACCTGAGCCTCCAGCTGGAACCACTTTGTCTTTATATTCCCTCTTATCTTCAGCTTTTTTAGACCTTTGTGCCTTTTTCCTACATTACTCCTTCTACCTCAACAGGTTCTCTGGCTTGCCTTGCGTTAGCTAATGCCCTGCTCACAATTTCTTTCTCTGTAAAACAGGATATTTTTTCCCTTCCCTGCATTCTTTAACACCTAATTTATATATGTCTGTGGTACTTATTACAGTCGGACCTTATTTTAGTCATTTTTTTCATCTCTCCTCCCTTTTGAGGGGAGGTGAAGGTGCAAGTCTTCTTCATCTTTGATTGTAACTAGTACCTTGGACAGAGAAGATAGTCAATAAATATTTGGAAAAATCAATTCCATAACTAGTTGAAAATTTCTCTTGTTAATGAAAATTTGGTGAAACCAAGGGAAACTGAATGTTATTTACCATCTTTTATGAGATATCTTCTTATATAAAGGCTTGGAATGGTCTGCTATAAAGAAATGGGAGAGAGGAAATAGAAATGGAAAATTCTTAAAACAATCTTTTCAATTTTTTTCAACTTTCTTCATATGTTCTAAAATCATTCTAAGAAAACTTTCCTAAGATGAAAAAGATCTGAAATCCCACTCTAATCTAATCAGGTAACCACATACATACCATTTGGATCAGGGGAAACAAACAAAACAAAACAAAATTACTATTGCTTTTGCATCTAAGAGCAGAAGCTCTTTCCTTATTTTACCCTTTAAAAACATGATTTGATTTATAGTCAGTGTGAAGCTACAAAACCAGTCTTTCCTTGTGATCTGATGAGAACTCAGCCTGTCTTCTGCAGTATCATTAGCAAGCCATGTGTGTGAGAATGGCCTGCACATCACACATGTGTCAGGGGAGTTCAGGCCCTTGTTCCCTTTGGGGTCATCTGACTCCAGCCTTGATATTCATGTAGGGTCTCTGTCTTCAAGGTCGTACCTGGACCTATGTCAAAATGAACTCTTAGAACATTACTTCAGGTAGTAATTTTATCAGAAGCATTGATAGGATTATCATTTTCTTAAGTGACATCCTGTATATTTTCAAGTAGCCTAAGAGGCCCAGGGTCTGGATTAGATCCTGCCTTGGACTTATTTGACTCCATGGGGTCTTGCAGTCCCTGCATATGCTGTCAAGATGTTGCTTAGCTCTGATGGGCAGTACCCTTGGTACCACACCCTCATGTGTGCCCAGGCTGCCATACCCCATTGGCCAGCATAAGGAGCAAGAAACAAACGGCTATTTGTTACCCAAGATGTATATAGGAAGATGCATACTGTCAAGTTCTTGTTGGTTAACGGTGCCAAAATGATGGAGGGGCTCCATGATTTACACAAAAGAAGGGGCCTGAACTCAAGGCTGCAGCTTTGTAGCAATTGTCTGCTCTGGAATTAGCTAATGAGGCTCTCTGAGCATTGGAAAGCTTCCGAAACCCACTCGGTAGGGAAATTAACAAATGTCTTCTTTGTTACCTCTAGATAAATCTTCATGATGTAACGCATAGCTGTTCCACCTCTTCCATCTTCTTCCTTCTTTGTCCCCAGTGGATAATCCATTACTCTGGAGGCCAAAATAATAAGTAAACAATGCAGAGATATCCTAATTCTTTGTTTAAAAAAAATGGCAGGAAAGAAATGCTTGAGAGTAACGGTAGAAGTTCATAGTCTTCGCATGTTATTCTAAGTACACTGTATTCACACAAACATTTCTGATTATTTCAACATCAGTTATTTGTGTAATATATGATCACCAGCAGCTGCTGGCAATGTCTGAATGTGCTAATGAGGGAAGGAGGGCACTAACCTGACTCCTTTCAGTTAGGATGGACTCGCAGAGGGTCACAGCTAGGTTTTTCCTCTAAGTCTCTGCATAAATGTGATTTTTACAAAGTAGGATAATTCTCTCACAGCTTTTAAGTTCACACTGATTCTACCGATTTGTGTTTATGTTGGAATTTTCAGTGAATGAACTGTCTACAGATATTTATTGAGCATCAACTATGTGCCGTATAGTTTAATCCAGAGTCATGGTTTTTAAGGAACTCAGTAGAGTAGGAAAATTAATATATACACAAATAGCTATAATCTAACATATATGTATATATATGTGGCAATGGTTTAGGCACACAGTGGCACAAAGGAAACGGTCAGCTTAGACACGCTTCTGTGGAGTGTTACTAGGAGAAAACAATGAGGAAGGGAATTTTAGTGGAGGTAGTTACAGATGCACGTGACTTAGGATGCTATAAGTGATTCAGTTTGGTGAATTTGCTTTGACAAAAGGGCAAATATTGTTCCTGAAACTTTTGTTTAAGTTGTATATGGATGTATTTATGTGTATATCTGCACATGCCCATTTGCCTTTGTGTATGTGTGTGTGTGTTTGTACTGTGTCACAATAAAATGTATCTGTTTTTGGATTTAGCAGTCAAACGTGTTTGAAAACTATGTCAGTGATGAAGACTACAGAATTCAGAAAGCAACATTTATATATATTTCATATATGTAATTTTATTTCCTAAAATCTTTGATATAAAAAATCTATTATACTAGTCAACCAGGAATAGTCTTTCCAGGTGAAAAACTCAGGTTGTAACAAAGACAACCTTCCTCCTGGCCTGCAATACACTCTTCTAATACTTAGAAAAAAATAAATATACAACAGCATGTGGAATTTTGATCCCAGCAAGACAGGGGGAAACTGTATAGATCCAGATTCAATATTCTATTTTGGCAAACTGTAACTTAAGAAGCCACCATCCACCAAAATGGAAAGGAGAAAATTCAGGATCTTCCTCTAACTTACATATTTTTCTTTCCAGGAATCCATCTCTTCTGGTAAGAAAATGTAATTTAGGTAATTCAAGCAGAGGGAATAAACATTTTCAAGACTGCTGGGAGAATAGCAGTTTGAGCCTTGCATTTAGATGTTAAGACAAGATATCTTTTCCATAGTAGACGAGGCTCTTTGATCTACAAATATCCTCCTTTCCCCATGGGATCACTCTGATTATATTTTAAGGCTTTGGTATCTGATTTGATTGATTAATATTCCTGATTTTCTGAGTTTTCTTCTTCTTTCAACTCAGTGCTTATATTTTGTCTTGATATTTGCTATAAAATTACAGCTAGATATAATATAGGGTTCTAGAAACAGCAAAGTTCAAAATTTTGTACATGCAATATAATTATTCTGGAGGACGTAATGGTGAAGAGGAAAATTTGAGAATTTGGTGATCTTTAGGTAAAATTACAGTCTGTTTTATCTTCCCTTGTATTTATTTACATAATGCAGTGAAATCTTAGGATTAGGTTTTAGATGGTGACAAATGAATGGTGGTAGGTTGGGGGAGAAGGGGTCGGAGAAGTTACAGAAACAAACAAGGGTGTTGGAGGTGGAGAATTGATCTCCCCAGCATTGATAGATATTAGCCATGTTCTGTTTTCTTTCTTCACTTAAACAAAAAGAAAATTGAAGTACTAGAAGATTTCTGATGGAGCTTTCTGTAGCAGCTACATTGAATCCCCATTTTGTAGTGGAGATAAGCAAGGCCTTTTTGTGGATAAGGGTGTCTTGGATTTTGCTAGTACTGACTCAGCTGCTCCCCTGCCTGCCAGTGGCTGATGTCCAGCCAGCCTGGGAAACCTCTAGTTTCCTATGTCACAGAGCAATATGTTAATGAATAAAAGCTCCGAACAGAAATAGGACACAATTCCATGTATATGTAAACTGGAAAATAACTCTTTTTATTTGTTGATTTTTTTTTCTTCATATGCTTAATGTATGAATGTCAGGAGTGCACTAATAAAAGGTGTTTATTGATTGGCCAGTTCCAACTGAGGCCTCATATTTCAAGACCCAATTCCAGGACCCATACGCTTCAAACTGTTCTGCTATATAATTTAGCTCACAATGATCTTCCCCTCCTCTAGGGCCATAATTTTTATTGACTCAATTCCTCAAGGAAAGGCAATGCATCATTGTGAAAAGAAAATTGAACTGCAAATCAGAAAACCCAGGTTCTAATTCCTGATCTTTCTCATATGTATGTTTAGTCACATAATTCAACCTCTTGGTCTCCTTCACTGTGACTCAGTGTGGTGAGTTTGTGTAGGAAAGTGTCCACGACATGATACTGGTCTGAAAATAGTTACCCAAAAGAGTCATGATGTCCCAGGGATATGCAGGCAGGGAAACTATTATCAGCCCACACTCCAAGGAGATTGAGGTTTCCTTGCCACACACAGTCCTAAGGCCAGAATGCAAATCCCTTCAGAGAAAACCCAGCCGCAGGGCTAGAGTTCAAGGCCTTTGAATGACTCTATTGGGTAGAATTTTTGGAAGTAAATCATTGATGGATAGATTGACAGTTGACTGATTGATTCATGTCTACTCAGAGACACACTTCAATCACATGTAGAGGAGAAGGCTAATATTTATAAGGTTTTGAAGCAAGAAAAGGAACCCTCCTTAATGCAACTAGAAACGTAAAGCAAAACAAACAAAAGTGAACTCTGGCAACAGTACTTGGAGATTATCACTGATCTTTAATGGAGAGGAAATAGGGACTGATAATTTATTGGGCATCCTTTATTGATCCCTATGTGTTACTGCCAAGAGTAAATGGTATAGTTTTTCCTTTCACAAATTGGACTTACTTGATTTTCATTGATTCATGTGGCCATCAAATATTGATTGAACATATATTGTATACCAGCTACTTTGCCAGCATTAGGAACACCAAAGTGAACGACCCAAACATGCTATCTAACCTCATGGAGATGACTGTGTAGAGAGATTTTGAAATTAAAATTAGGATGCACAAATACTGTTACATGTAGTATGCTGATGATGTAGACATGACTGTTAGAGTCAATATTATAATAAGGACAATGGAAAAGTCAAGATGAAATAAAACAAAAATCAAGGTATGCAGTACCCCTTAACAACTTCTTAAAGAAACATTGCTATCCGGGTAAATCACACATTACAAAGAACTGTGAGACACTTGGGAAACTTCAGGCAGTGGCATTAGGTAATGAACATGTGAAATTATTTAATGGCTATTTAAGTTTTATGTTAGTATTTAACAGTTAGCATATTTATAGCCTTTTTCTGCTATTAAATGTAAAATCCTTAAGGGAAAGGATAAGAAGAGGACAATGAGAGAGGAAGTAACATCTGTTGATCTACTCTGCGCTAGCCACAACGCTAGGCACTAAACCTATTTACTTCATTTAAACATGAAAGTCAAGAAGCACTTCTGATGCTCTCGGTATCCCTCACACTGTCTAGGATATATTTTGCATGTGTAGGTGTTCTTACAAATATTTGTGTTAATTGACTTAGTAATTTCAACTCCATGTAAGAGAGTAAATGTAGTCTTTCCTAACAGACTCATGCCCTTCCTTATTAGGCCCGATGGCTTGTGCCGTGTCACATTCCTGAAGAAACAAGGCAAAGACATGGTCATGTTTATACTAAAATCATTTGTGCAGTTGCTCACTCATTTCTCAAAGCCTCTGTGGAACTAAAGACAAGTACAGTGCCCATGTATCCTTAATCTTCTGGGCTGAAAGCTGCCAGTGCTTGAAAATGGTGTAACTTTTCCCTATAGAGATCAATTTGCCCACAGGATGTGATGCAGCCCCTTCTAGAGTGTGGGGTTTCCTCAAAAGGACACAGTTGGCTGCTGGTTTCTTGGATTAAAACCTGGGGAGAGACCAGACCACTTCACATGGAATGGCTCAACTTTTAGAAAATCAGATTTAGAATGCCATTTCACTGAATAATAACAAAAGGTTTTTCTTTTTCTTAAGAAAGTATAGGAAGAGCAAGACTACGGCAAACATATGGAGAGGCTCTTTGTGCTCAGTTGCTAAAGAGATGGAAGTAAAATACCATAGAAAATGCATATGATACATGTTAAGTGAGAAAAGCAAGATATAAATTTTTCATGATCTATATGTGAAAACTAAACAAACTAGACACATTTATTTAGAAATCTAATGCTATGCACAATGATTGGAGTGTATTAGAAGTTGAGAATAGGAAAGCAAGAGAGTGCCAATCAGCACTGAGAAAATTCCTTATCTTTCGTGAAGCGTTATTGCTCAGTGATTTAAAATTTGGGATATGCACTCATATTGTTTGCATGGAATCACAGCTGCAAGAATAATTGTGTTGACACTGGGAAAATTACACTTCATCTGCAAAATGGGAAATATCTGAGGATTAAATTAAAATATATATGGATCATGCACAGTGTCATTCATGGAATATACTAAGTAGTGAATAAGTAGTATTACCATTTCTTTGATATCAGTTGTTGGAGTGATCAGGCGTATTTCAATCTTTATAACATAGAGCAAATTGAGCTAGGCTGAGAAAAAAGAATATACTGTGGTATTAAGTAGACAGGCACTGAACTCTGGCACTACTATTTAAGACTATCAATCCACAGAGGCAACCAGAAACTCAAATGAGTCAATATTAATGGCAATGCCGTATAAATTAAAAAGTCTGAGACATGTGAAGATTCTAGATCCTTTTGCCCCCCCTTTCACACTCCTTGTTTGCAATTCACTCTGTTACCATTATCATTTGTACTTACAGTTTTTCAGTAGTTTGTGAGTGCTCAGTGGTTGAATAGTGTGGTAAGCATTGCATGGGGTTCTTGGACCTCTGGAGGTCGGCTTGGTATGTCTGGGCAATGCGTCCCAAGTAGATAAAGAGGTACTCCAGGGCTATAGCCCTTCTTTGCAATGCAGTGATCTTTGTTGATGGCTAGAAAGTTCTGGGAAAGGAGAACCACCAAAGGGTGGCAAAGAGATAGAAAAGGGAGGTGTGCCAATTGAAAGAAACTGCCAATTCTCACCCCAAGTCTATTTTCTCTTTTTCGGAATAATAAATCCTCAGATTTTATTTACAATGACAGTGCATCCAACTTTAAAACAAAACAAACAAGGAAACATTTCCCAACCTCCTTAGTGGCTACGTGGTCAAGTAACTTGAAGTCTGACAAGTGACATGTCTGCACAAGCGTTCAATGGTACATACAAAAAAAACTGCTTAAAGGGATCTGACTTAGGTGCAAAGGATACCTACCCCTTGCCTTCTTGCTATCTGGATATGATAACTAGAACTACAGCATTCATACTGGATCATAAAGTAAGTTTAAGGATGGGAGTTGTGCTAGGAATGCTGGAACACAAAGATCAAAGATAAAGATAGAAGTGTCTGGGTCTCACATGACTGTGGAAAACTCTGTATCAGCCTCAAACTACCTAATGCTGGACTTTTTTATGTGAGAGAATAAATCTTTGTTGTGCACATACCACTGTTTTTTGCATCACTGTTATTCACATTGAGCACAATTCCTAATTACCACAAATATAAGCTTTGCTCAGGTTCCAATTAATTTTCTCCATCAGGGAAGAACTTAACTCTAAACTGCCTCTGGTGACTATGGATTCCAGCCTTCAGAAAGCACATTGCCAGCTGCTCAGATACTGTACTTATTTAGATTTCTTTAACCAAACCACTTCTCAGCTCCAAGCAGCCAAGAGATAACTTACATTTGCCTTAGCTTTGGATTTGCTTTTTCACAAGCTGTTGACAAAAGTTGTACTAGTTGAATAGGCATTGCTCAAAGATCTTTTAAAACTTCCTATAGTCCCAAATCCTTACAATTTCTAAGAGATGAGCCAACCGTTGACCCATTTACTGACCAATCTTCACACATACTCACTTATTTAAACCAATATATGTTGACCATCTTTTACCCACCAGGAGGTGGGTTCACTGCATACAAAGATGAATCAGCAAGAGTTCTAAGCCAGCCTTTCATTTCAGTCTAGCAGGAAACAAACTAAACCAGAACTGTTTTGGACTGGGGGCCAGTAGCTGGTGTTGCCACCCACAGTGCAGTTCACCCAGCACTATACTTGATTGACATAACTTTTTCCCCCAGTGCTGGCATTTTAAGGCTTTCTGATAGATAGATAGATAGATAGATAGATAGATAGATAGATAGATAGATAGATAGATAGATAGATAGATCCATGCTCAATTCTCTGAGAGTAATTTGTGCCCAGTTATCTGACTACTCTCAAAGGTATCTACTGTTGTTGTTAAAAACTTTAGAAGGCAGTAAGTCTTCTAAAACTGACAGCCTTGTAGTCTGAAGAAGAACAGAGCGAGCACATAAGAGATGCTTCAAGGCAGTTACCTCTGTGATAGTTCTGTTGAAACAGAGAACATATATACACACATACACTCACATACGCACAAAGTGTTTGAAACAAGAATTTCCTTCAAGGCGAAGCACAAAGGGAACAGAGGGCTCAAGGCTTGTTACTGGCCTTAAAAGAGCTTACTGTTGGCTTACTTATAAATGTAAACAAAGTCCAATTAGTCTTCAGCTCAAGGAAGAGAGAGATACAAGAGAGGAAGTGGTCATGGATGGCCTTCATGAACTGTTTGTTTTTTTCCATGTGAAGCATGGAAACTCATTTTCAGTATTGGATTTTGGCTGGATTGTTCTCCTACCCAGAGGCTGGCTCTGCAGAAGTCATTATCAGATCTTTCAAAGTAACATTTTTTTTCTACCTCTGAATATAGATCCCTCTCTTTGCCTCTGCTTCTCTCTCCTTCGTTTCCCTCCCCTCTTATTATACTGATTGCATGCAGAATTAATTATCAGTCCTGTCACATCTTGCACTACTAACAGTGGTCAGTATTGAATTATGGGGAATGTGGATGCAATTTTCAGCAGCCTAATTGCTTCTCCTGTACCCAGCGAAATGTTACATCAAATACCCACAGCAAGCAGATTGTATTCGATTTCCATAACAAACTGGTGGGATTTCATTACCGGAATCCTTAGCATCAACTCACATGACTCTTTCATAACTGCTCTGTCAGGCTAGTCTTGGATAAAGCAAATTCCTTTCCAGAGCTGCAGCTTTCCAGTGAGGAATTGATATGTTGTATATCAAACAGTCCATGTGAGTGAAGTGGATTTGTTCAAACTAGACGGATTCTTCTCTTTTGGAAGTTGACTGACTGAATCCCACAGTGCCTCACTCCATTCTAAACAATTAGGAGTGCAGTGACAAAGGATTCTCATGGCTGTCACAGTGTTGTACCTAAAGATTTCAATAGGTTGGCCCATAGTGACAGATGACTAATGTGTTCCATAGACATTGATTGATACCTTTAACTGTCCAATCCTCAAAGAGCTCAGAGATTAGATGGAAGGGGAGACAAAATGTAAACAAATAACTATAATGTACTGTGTAATGTACAGTGGTAGATGTATCTTCAAAGTACCTTGGTAACTTAGAAGATACTGCAGTTGCAGAAGAGGAACAAGATATTCACCAAAATCTTAAGGGAAAAATTAACACTTGAGTTATCTGATAAAGGTTGAGTAGGAGTCCATTAGGCAGACATAGTGGAGAAGGGCATTTTAGAAAACATACTACTACTAACTAGCATTTGTTGAAAGCTTAATTGTGCTAGTCCTGGTTTGAAGCACAATTCATTCCTTAAACAATTCATCCTCATAGCAGCCCTATGACATATTATCCCTATATTATTAGTAAGGAAACTGAGGCACTGGTAGATTAAGAAACTATACTAACTGTGATGGCTAATTTTATATGTCAACTTGCCTGACCATGGGTGCCCAGAGTAAATGTGTTTCTGGCTATGCCTTGATGGGTGTTTCTAGATGAGATTAGTATGTCAATCAGTGGACTCAATAACGTAGGTTTTCTTCACCAGTGTGGGTGGGCATTATTCAATCCATTGAAGGCCTGAATAGAATAAAAAGCAGAGGAAGGGAGAATTCTCCCCTCTCTGGTTCTCAGGCTTTTTGATTTGCACTGAATTACACTACTGGTTTTCCTAGATTTCCAGCCAAAAGGGCAGATCATGGGACTCTCAGCCTTCATGATTGTATAATCCAATTCCTTATTATATATACGTGTGTGTGTGTGTGTATTTGGTACCAACAATGACTCTAGAGAAACAGACTTTTAAGGATGAGTTTTTTTAATTGGTCCTGGGGTTTCTGGAATTGGCTATCTGATCTGATTAGACTTAAAGATGCTAGTGACTCTATGTAGTAGTAAAGCTAGCACTGATTGTTCATGGTGTGAATTGTTTATAGAGATACCCAGAATATCTGGTGGTGGATACTCTTTAACCACTTATAACAAGCAAGGAGATGGGTGACTATCTTTGATGCCTTCAAATATTTTTGGGAAACTAAAGAATATAATGACATTGGTTGGTTGTTGTACAGCTAATAAATAACAAAGCAAGAATTTACCCTAGCAGTATGAAGAAATCACAGATGAATAGGGAGACAGATCTAGATCACTAAGGGTCATATTGGTCATGCTGTGGAGGTTGGAGTTAATTTGTAGGCAATGGGTAGCCAGAGAAAAAAGTGACAAGGTACGATTTGCATTTAAGAAATAATACTGTATAAGTAGACAAAAGGATTGACTAGAAGGAAGCCAGAACTGGAAGCTGGGGCATTAAGGCTGCACAGTAGTCTAGGCAAGAAGAATGAATGAAAGAAAGGCTGAGACATGGGAGCAGCATCTGGGCTGATGAAGAGAGGGTATTATATGAGAAATTTAAAGGGGTTCATTTGATACGACTTGCTATCTGGGTTGTTGAAGAGAAAATATTGTATGAGAAATATTAAATGGGTGCATTTGACATAACTTGATAAGAGATTGAACTGATGGCTATGGGATTAGAATCAATGAATCTACTGTCCTGTTGTCCTTTCCCTGTCCCTAAACTCACCAGATATCTTGAATGAAGGAAGGGGAAAGGGCTGAAAAAGAAAAAGAGGGAGAAAGGTTAAAAGAGAAGTCTTGAGAAGGGGAATTAAGAAACTTGGAGTATTCCAAGGGATGTGGTGAGCCTGGGAAATGTCTGCAAACGGTCCACATGTTCCATGGAATCAATGTGGATCAACCATTGAAATTCATAAACCTGTAGATCAGCATAGGGCAGGAATTTAGAAAGTTTACTTTTTGAGTAGTCTAGCTTCTGTGTTTTATAGATAAAGAAATAAGGTCTAGAAAGATGGAAGTGATGTGTCTCAGATCACATAGCTAGTTTGACACAGAGCAAAATCTATGCCTCCCATTTCCCTTTGTTTTGGATCATGATGCACTTTAGTAGCCAATTCCCTCCTCCCTGAGAAAGAGCCCCTAAACTGAGCCTGGACCTGAGATGTCTGAGACAGTGAGTTCTTATAGGGGACATGGTAGTGCACTGCCCAGATCCCTCCCCATCCCAACCTTAGGACCCACCTGCTTAGCTGCCAGCAGTCTAGGCCACTGACTGCTCTCAGCCAGGATCCTCTCCAGGAAGTCCCCTCTGCTGGAGTAAATTACCTTCCTTAAGGCTATACTAAAATGAAAAACAAAACAGAAACTTTGTACAGAGGATGTTTGTTGCCATGTACAGGGAGGGAGAGAGCTATGTTTATAGAATAAATTCAGAGGGAGAATTACTGGTTCAATGATATTAATGAATCTTTACATGTTTGGCACCTATTCCTAAGAGGCTTTTCAAAAACATACATCAGTACACCCATAGTAAAGTTCAGTAGTATTCATTTCACCACTCTCTCACCATCTTTTTAGACGCTAATTCAATTTGCATCTCCAACTCCAATAGACTTGGGAGAGGAGTTACAGAAGTATACCTGACTTTGAAGCAGTGAAAATGTATATTTAAGAGTTTCTATCTTCTGCAGTCAATGACAAACTTTAAGAATGAAGAAAATGTTCAGAGGTGACCACTAGCTGACCAAGAGACCCATGTTCAAATATCGCAGTTTTTTATTTGAAGTATGCTTGGTGAAAGGTGGTAATTTCCCCTTCACTCACTGCTAAGTCCTCCTTTAATTAGCATATGACTAAAACCAATTGTGATCAAGGAAAAGATGCAGGAAGAAGCCTATTAGGTGAAGGTGAAAACTGAAGTGGTCAGAGCACCTTAGTCAACCCCTTGACCAGCTGCAGAGTCAAAAATAACATCGACAAAGTTGTCTGGAATCTGAGAGCTGAGTACTGTAAAAACAGTTAAGACTATAATTATCATCATTTAAAATTTTGAATTCAGAGGTTATGTCTGAATAGCAGCAACACAAAAGAGACTTATGATCTGCCTAGTGAAATTACACTCCCTTGGTTCAGTAAGAGAAAGAAAAAGAAATCCTTATTGTTTAATTTTACTGATTAAAACTTTCCATTTCTACTGTTTACTTTGGTTTTTGTTATTGAAGACTTTTCTTGTCATCTCTGGTGCAACTTTTGAGTATTAAGTTTTTGGGTAATATAATGTTCCTGTTTACTTCTGCCTATAAGATTTTTTGTAATACTGAAATCCAAAACTTCCCAAAGGAATTAACTATCAGTAATTGGTTGTACCTATATTGAACATTTTCCTTATTTCATGTCTCGTTTTGGGGAACATCTTAAAGTAGTAACAGAATTTGTATCTTTGTACCTAATGTTTTCTTCAGTATTACACAGAATGCAGTATTCATAAAAGTAAATAAGATCAAGAAATACTTATTCTTCTACTGTACTGCAGATACTCCTTAGGTTTTTAAAATATACGAAACAGCCATAATCTCTACCCTCAAAGAGCCCCCAGTCTACTAAGGAAGCAAGTACCATATACGTGAAAAGATAAATGTCTGTAAGAAGTGTTTCTTAAACATGAGTGTCTATTTGAATAATCTATGGGGCTTTTCAAAGTTATCCACAGAAAATCTCTGAACATTAGTTCCTGACATGGGGCCCATTTGTTTGGATTTTCGAAAAGCTCTCCACAAATGATTTAAGTGCTTACTGCTGAAAAGAAATCATCGTCTTCAAAATTCATGGGAGGCAAAGCTTATTTCTACCTGGAGTTGACTGGTGGTGTTTACAAAGTTAGCATTGTGTGAACTGGGTTTTGAAGAATGGGTAGAATTTTGAGTAAGCCAAGAGGAAATGGGGATATTTATAGTTCAGAATTGAATAATCTCAAGTGATAAATCAGAAAGCATAGGACATGATCAGAGTGATGTACATGGCTGGAATGTAAAGGTTATATAATGATAGGAATAAAGCTTTAATATAGCAAGTATTAGAAATTTCTAAAGGAGGTTAGATTCAAAAAGTTGAATGCAATAAGATGATTAGGACTGTTGGAGAATTTTGAATGTCAAGGATTAGTCTTTTTGATAATGTGAAACCACAAAGGTATTTTGAGCAGAAAAGTGACTTCATGGGTGAATATTTAAGGACATGTGCAAGGATAGATGAGAGCAGAGAGGAATTGAGGAGAAGCTAATTAGGGTACTACTGGTGACATTATAAATACTTGTACTAAGATGGTGGCACTGGAGTGCAAAAAGGATAACAACATTTTCAAGGAAGAATCCACCTGACAGGGTGCTGATTGGACTTTGGAAGAAAGAGAGAATTCATGCCTGAATGAATAGAAAATTGATGGTGCCATTTCCAAAACTACATCGTTGATTTAGAGGGAACTGGCTTTGAGGGAAAGCGAAAACGAAGTGTTTTCTGCAGTTTCAGATGCTAGAGAAACAGCCAAGCAGAGGTACTTGGGAGGCAGTTTGACATGTAGAACTAGAGTCCAAGACCAAGAAGGAGGTGAAGAAAGATGTGTTTGAGAATGTTCCATGAAAAAAATAGTTTAAGTCTTGAGACTGGTATTTGAAAGTCTATGGCATTTGAAGGGATTTGGATATAGATAGAGACAAGAATCAAAAGGTATGTCTCAAACCTTGGAGGCAGTGTGTTTAGGAGGTAGGAGAAAGGAACAGAGAGAAAAAGAAAGGAGTAGCTAAAGGGGAAAGACCAGACAAGGGGCACCTACCGAAAGGGAGCATTTCAGGAGCCAAGGAGTGATTAGCTCTATCAAAATACAATGGAGAAATCAATAAAACAACTGTTAGACTTAATTTCCTTCCCTGTGTAACAAGAATGCTATTATGTTGAGGCAGTTCTGAGGATTAAATGAAATCATGAATATTAAGCATGTAGCATGAGGTTAGAGACAAAAAAAGCATTTAGCCAACAATATCTTCTGTTGTAAATATTATAATTACTAATCAGCACCCCACTACGATGAGTGCTTTTCTGGTTACACATTTGAATAAGTGTAACTCTCATTTTTGAAGAGATCAGTGACAATACAAAGAGAAAGATATGAGCAGGTAAATAACGTTTTATGGCATTGATTCTATGAGAAATACATATACGGTAGAAAGAGACTGAGAGAGAGTAAAATGGACACCTTATGAAACCTTTGTCAGGTAGAAATGATGTGAGTAGCTTTACATATTAAATTTTACCCTCAGACTTGTAAAATTTGGTGAGCCAGTTCATGGAGTATTGAATCTGTGTAATAATTATGTTCCTTTGTTCAGAGCTGGAAGGACAAACTCATAGGAGAGAATAGCCAAGATTAAGAGTCTTACATCTTTTGTCTGTGACCAGGCCCCTTGTTTGCTTACTCTACCATAAATAAATCAGAATGGCTTTGAACAACGGATGTTTCTGTAGCCAGAACAACAGTTGCTTTTTAGCCCCAACTTACAAATTAGAAAAAAGAGATAAATTATTTATAGCATAGCAAAAATAGGATTTGGCTGAATTGAACAGCTTTCTTAGTGCTGTTCTTTGCTCTTCAAAGAATGGATCATTTCACCCTTGCCTGAATCCAGGTTTTTTCAAACCTTTCTCCCCTAATTATGTTACTCTGACCAGCAGCTTAAACATCACTTGGCTTCTTATTTCAAATAGGCAGACTCAGGCCCTACTTCAGATCTCCCGGATCAGAATCTGCATTTGGGTAAGAATTTTAGGGGAGCCATGGGCAGGTTGAGCACCTGGGCTAGAATACCATAGGAGGGCTGAGAAACTTGATCGCCCTCCCATATTGCTCCATTGTAGTGTTGGGTGATGTCAGAGCATCATGAAGGACTCTTGGACTATGGTTTAGTTCACAGTGCATGTGGTGGAGGCCACGATACAAACCAGATACCATTGTTTTTCTTACCTGAGCTATGTGACATGGGTTTGCCCAAATGACTGTTTCTTATTGCAATAGACTCAATGCTTATATTCCCCCAAATTCATATGTTGAAATCTTACCCCCCATGTTGATGGCGTTAGGAGGTAAGCCTTTGGGAGGTGATTAGGTCATAGGGCAGAGTCCTCATCAATGGGATTAGTGCCCATATAAAAGAGCCTCAGCGAGTCTTCTCACTCATTCTGCCGTCTGCAGTTACAGCCAAGAGATGACAGTCTAGGAAGCAGGCTCTCACCAGACATCAAATCTGCCTGTGCCTTGGTCTTGGATTTCCCAGCCTTCAGACCCATAAAAATAAATTCCTGTTATTTATAACCCACTCAATCTATGGTATTTCTGCTACAACAGCCCTTACAGACTAAGACGCTGATCCATTAATGTTAGGGGTAGAAGTGATTATTTTGCTACTGGAAAGTGCTTCTAGACTCAGAAGCAAGTAAAACCTGTGTTTCTTCCAGAATCAGAAATATTGGCAAAGAGCTTCATAGATGGTTAAATCAAATTCACTGTCAGTTGCTAACTGCATGACTTTAGGCATTTTTAAATCTCTCTAAACTTTTCTCATCCATAGAGTATTGGATAATTATTGTACCTGTATCCCATGGCTGCTGAGAAGTTAAATGAGTTAGGGTACATAAAGTAGTTATCACAGTGTCTGAGACCTAGTAAAGGCTCAATAAATATTATTTGTTATTATTTAGTTTATTATGATTTCATTGTAATTGTGTACCTATTATCTATCTAATCTCTTATGCAAGACTAGTGAAGTAAGAGAATTCTAAATACTTTGGGTGAAATTCAATAATTTAAAGTTAAATGATGTTGACAAGTATTGTGATACTGGAAATCCAGGTGGTGCTTAGGAAACTATTTTCTTCATCTCTGTTCTGTGGCTAGTAAAACTGTTTATTCGTTTTGTCCCTGCTACATTGAAACAAAATTCTCCCCACTTTCTCAAGGAAATGCCATCAGCTTACCATCCCATGCTTTGCAAGCACCTTTTACAGCTGCAAAAGCACGTTTGAGCAGATGAACCCAGCAGCATATGAACACATGTTTACCCTGCTTTGCCACAATTCGTCTTACTTTCTATTTTCTAGGAATACATTTCAGGATGGAAATGCCTTTATTCCATTTATATTTAGTCAATTATCTGGCTTATTTTCTGTGTTTACAGCCTAATTAAACTCTGCACAACCACTTAGTTGTAGGCATGACAGCTGTGGAAACTTTGTGTATCTGCTTGGAGAGAAGCAGGAGAGGCTGGCACAGTGTCTTCCCGTTTTGTGACTGCACCCAGTGGAGTGTGAGCATGAATGGTGTTCTGGCCCTGGGATTAAATTCTGCTATTAAGCCTCTGTAGTCAAAATAATGTGAATGACTGTAACCGAGCATGTTTCCCAGAAAGATACAAGTGATTACTTGGAAAGAAATGCCAATTCATTCTCTCAAAAAGAATATTTAAATCCGAACTCAGCCTATCACCCACTAACTGTCATTTCTGACATCTTTTGGCTCCCTCAATGAGATGAGAAGACACCCTTAATTTGCTTCATCTAAAATATTGTTTTTTAATATTCTAGAAACTATGAAAGAAATCCTTGAGCCCTTAGCTCATCTGTTCTCCTTAAATTGTGGACATTAGAACATTTCAGTTTTATTGATTGCATTTATTTTTTTTTTATTCTTCATCCACCACTCTTGTAAGTCCTTTCTTCATACTCTCAGAAGGCTCTGAGAGGAGATTCCATAACCCACCTGGGAATGCCCTTGCCTAGATGCCAAACCTCCTACCATGACCACTCTTCACTTATTAAAGATAAGGATCCCCTTTTGTTACCTCCATGACGCATGAGCCATGACTGTCCCCCTCCCAGGTTCAGGGGCTGCATTCCCCACATGGCTGAGCGACTGAAAATGATTACAAATTCAAAAGACTACAAACAGCCACCTTATTGCTCCCTTAACAGGAAATTTTAAAAACATGTAGTCTAAATTGTTTCTTCTAAAGCTTATATCCATTCCATTTTTAAGGTATCAATGTGACATCTTTTCATTGGTTCACCAGAAGGCCAAAGGGTGGCAGAAGAAAATGTTTCTTTTTGTAATTTTACTACTGACTCGTTGTATTTTCCAGTTCTGAATTTCAGTTTATAGTCCATTTCCAAAGTAGGGTAGAAAGACCCAGGGTAAACTGCAGTTAGAGTCAGTTAAGTCTTCCCATCCTGAATAGCTTTTCTCTGAAGTCTCTCCAGATGCCCTTTGTCCTGCATGTGGAACTGAGCATGTTCCTTTATTTCCAGCTGTGCTGTGTATCCAGGTTTACAGACACGGCATCTGTACACAAGAGAGCTGTGTTAACACTAGAGTGTAGCGATCGACGGCTGAGCTTTGTAGTAATTCCATCCTGAATTCAAATTCTAGCTTTGCCACTTTCCAGTTCTGTAGTCTTGGGCTGGTAACTTAGCCTCTTTGACCCATAATTTCTTTATCTAGAAAATATGTGTAATAATAATACACGTCTCATTGGCTTTGTGATGAAGATTCAGTGAAATGTCATTAGAAAATTAGCATGACGTACCAAGTATAATACTAGCCCTACCTAGGTATGAAGTAGTTAATTTCCTTATTTATTAGTTTACATGTCTGACAAGTACATTATAAACTTTTAGAGGACAAGACTTAAAATGTATTTCATTTCATGTCCATGAAATAGCATAGCATATTGCTTTTGGTTAGTAGTTTAATGAATACTGAATGAATAAGTAATCATTTCCAGTCTGTAATTTGTCAAGGAAATAATTTCCAAGTAGATTTTTTTTTCCTTTAGTGAGTTTTCTTTAAGATAGCCCTAGTATCACTACTTGTCACTACGCTGATGGACAGTGACTGTAATGGGGTTGGTGGCGGGGACCTGATGAAGGGGGTAGTTTAATAACCATAATATTGCACATGTAATTGTAGATTAATGATACCAAAATAAATTATATTAAAAAAATACCAAAAAAAAAAAGATAGCCCTAGTGCTAACACTATAGGAGCAAAGCTGGAGCAGTGAGGCAGCTGGGGCCTGAAACCCCTGGCGGTGTCTTCTGAGACCATCACAGATTTTAGTCATATTCCTTCATTCATTGGTTCCTGCCTTACTAGTCATTTTCCTGATTGTTTTTCACCAGTGAAAAATCTTATATGCTCAATTTTCTAATGCTCATTGTAGTTTTAAGATTTTTTCTCCTTCTTAAGAAAAGCAACAGAAATAGGGCAAACCTCTACAGAAATCCACATTTTCTCACATCTTTTACTCAGAATCTCCATTATTATGCAGATAAACAGTTGTAGATGTTAACAGTGTTGAGCAGAATTGAAACATGGCATTTGCTCTTACTGATCTATTACTTATTTGTGGCAGAAGTCTCACCCGGTTTCATCTCTTTATGCTGCTGCCTCTCTGAAGCAGCCACTTTCCTTGAAGGTTCACACCTCCAAGCTCGCTCAGCACCATACCTCTAATAATATCCCTTCATTCCAAGGCTTCCAGATTTTTCAGATAGAGTAGTAGTTCCATGCCAATCATGTTTAAGGATTAGCACTTTACATTTTCAATAAATAAGAAAAGGAAAGGGAACTGAAGCAAAGTGGTAGAAAGACAGGTAAGATTAATAGGTTGGACAGGCCAGTTATGAGACTTTCACGGAATCCTATACTGATATGGAAGATAGAATTACGACATAAGCGTTAGTTATAAAGTATCTCCCCTTTCATAGCCATAAGCATGTAGCTGTAAGGGGTAGGTGTTTTAGTTTTCAAAATGCCTATTCAAGGCTTCTCCTAGCCTCTTCCTAACATGAGTTTCTGGCCAGTTGGGTGGTGATAGAAATACAGGACTTGCTTACCATTAAAAAATACCTGTGGCAGTTCTGTGAAGAGATTTTTAGACCACCAGACTTAGTATTACTATCCAGTATTTATGCCCTCTTCAGTATTATCAATTGCCAAGTCGCTCACTAAAGAGCAAGGGTGGGATAGGGCTTTTTTTGTTATTCTGGATTGTTGATCTGTGTCTTGTACACCACTACCTATTTTTTTTTCCTTTGGTTTCACTATTTGGATCCTCAGCTATTGAGTTCTATTCTGGTTCATTCCAGCCCCACTGCAACAGAAGACTAGGAATGGACATGTAAGGCACCCATCTCTGAATGCAGAATATTATTCATTAATAATATATATAACTTATTATTATTGCTTGATGCATTTCTGGATCTGTATTATATTTCATTAAACCGTACAGCCTTCATTCACTCATCCTTGTATCAATTCAGTCATTTATTCAATGAATATCAGATAGGACTGGGTGACATGCTGATGATTTTACCACTTACTGGCTCTGTGACATTGGATATGGTTATTAACCTCACTGAACTTCAGTTGCTTCATTTTTAAAGTTTGAGTGATAGTAGTCAACATCAGGTGGTTAGAGGATTAAATGAAGTGCCAGATATAAAGCTTCTAGGGATGGGTACTGACATGTGCTCAATAGATGGTAGCTGAAAAGAATGCTTCTTACATGTGTTTGGTAGTGTACAGAGTGACAGTTCTCAATGTAGGAAGTGACACTGTTTGTGAAGTCTTAATACTGACACTAAAATTCCATCATAGGATTTAAAAAATCTAAAGAGTTGGAGTTTGTCCTCCTTCCTGTATTAGAAAAAGAAGATTTAAAGGGGGGAAAAAAGTAGGTTTCATTTTCAATAGATCTATTAATAGAGCAAAAAGGATGCACTGAGATTTCTTTGGAATGTAAAATAATGGTAAGTTCATAGGTAAATGCTTAAAATAGGAAGGTATGGTTTTTTCACCGTAAGAAGACAGTTTAGTGGTCTTTAAAAATAGGCAAGTGTCTCACCTTTGGGGAAAACTGGAAATAATTTCTTATTCTTACATAAGCAATCAAGAATTGTGAACTGAATTCCCATGGTTCTCTGTCTTCTTAACTGCTACCTTATGTTGTGTTTGCCTCTCAAAGTCTGACTTAGGATTTCTGCCAGGTATATGTGCAAAGCTGTGTTTTTCCTCACCCAGTTCCTATGCTATTTTTTGATGTATCCATTTACTCTGTAATATGTCAAATCTGTGAGTCTTGGCAGTATGTGTACCTCTAGATGATGTCTATATTCAACCAATTTGAAGATTCTTCTGACTGGGATTTGCAGGAGGTTTGGAGTGTGTGGTCTTTGACTTGACCATCCAGGTCCTTTACAGGCCAGGCCTAACTTGTCCAGGTGAGGACAGATACTGGAAGTGAGGAGGATAATTATGTTGTGTGGCAATTTGAGCTTCACAATACCGTATTGACAGATTCAAGCCTTTTTCATAGAGAATGCTGGCAGTAAGATAGCAGGTTCTTGTGATTGGGGCACATGGGCAAGAGTAAGGTGAATGTCTGGGATATTAAGCTGAAGAAGGAAGACTTCCCCGGAAACAAAGCCACTGGACATCGTCTAGGAGACCTCAAAGAACTATAATAAGTGGAGGTTGTAGCATTTCTAAGAATTAGTTAGATATTGAGTGACCTCTTCATCAGAAAGTGAATTCCCCACCACTGAGGGTATAGAAAAAGGAAAGGGAAACACTTTTCAGGGGTATTGAAGGAATTCATCCACCAGATACATTTTGAGCTTCTTAACTACAAATTTCTCCTCTTAGAGGTCCAATGATTGTTCATATTAGATACATTGTTTACCTTATTCCCACTGTCCAGTTGAGGACAGATACTGGAAGTGAGGAGGATAATTATGTTGTGTGGCAATTTGAGCTTTGCAATAACATATTGGCATATCCAAGCCTTTTTCGTAGAGAATGCTGGCAGTAAGAGAACAGGTTCTTGTGACTAGGGCACATGGAAAGTCATTCTCTCTTATACCAATACAGTTTTTCCTCTTTGGAATTTATGAGAAATTATTGAAATCCAGAACATTTAGAGGTAATGGCTAATTAAATCAGTGAAATATCCCCTCTCTACATTAAAAAAAATGACCAAAACTCAGAGGGGAGTTTAACTTATTTTAGCATCATTCTGATTTCTTCTACTTTGTTAAAGAGAGGGAGATAGAAGGAGAGAAAGGGAGAAAACAGGGAAGAAAAGGAAAGTATATTCAATTTCTCAAGGAAAGGCAGAAAAAACAAACTGAATTTATAAATATAAATGTAATATTGTGCCTGAGTTGTTATGATCCTTTATAATGCTCATCTTCCTTTATACCTGGCTGACTTTCTGCTATTTCTGAAACATCTCCCCCAAGAGTATAATCACACAACTGTTAGAAATCCTAATATGTCATCATTTTACCACCCTTCCCCTTCTAGTATTCCTGCTTGGGGAGTTTGCAGAGCTCTGGTTAATTAATGTTGAACCTTTTAGGGTATCTATGAATCTTGGCAGGGGTGATAGGGGACCAGAATTTAATTAAAGGCACAAGCTACATGGGGACTGTGGCATCTCAGATTCCAGGAGGGAGACTGTCAGTATGCAGGCTGCTGGTAGGGCATAAGCAGGGTGGCAAAGTGTGCAAGGACTGAAGGAAGATGATATCCAAAGTCCCAAACAAGGAAGAAAAAAACAGAGAGAGAGAGGGATGGGAATGACCAGCTGAGCTTTGTCAAAAGCATGGTACAGAGAAGACGTGTGTGTGTGTGTGTGTGTGTGTGTGTGTGTGTGTGTGTAGTGTGTGCACACTAGCTTGAAGATAGCAACCCTTTCCCCTGATAGAAATTTGATGATGGCAGCAACAAAATCTAAACAGAGAATAATTAAAAAGCAAGGGGGTAACTAATGAAATGAAAATAACTTTAAAAGGATGAAAAGAAATTGTTGTTAACACACCATGTGGTTAACCTATGAACCTAGCTGCTGTAGAAACATAATAACACAGAGTCAGCTCCTGCAATGCAAATAAGCCCCTTCCTGGGAAGAAACGGAGCTCTTTGGGAAAAGCTTAACTCTTCTGTCCATGGGGGCATAATTTAACTCACTGTAACAGTAATTTGACAAATGGCGCCATTGTAGTCCAAGTGACTGCTGCTGGTTTCTATTAGAAGTAAATGTGCTGAAAAACCATGCAGAAAAACATTCTTGTACTTTTCTCCCCCCTCAACATAAGGACAACTCTGAGCCTGCTCATTTTTGAGAGTCCCAGCAGTGGAAAGAAAGTGTGACTCACACAGAGCCCATTTCTCCAAGGGGGGCTGCTTACTGGCTTAGCCCACACCAGCTTTTAAGATCTTGACTGTTCTATCATTTTGGTCCACCTGGTTCAAGTTAAAAATAAAAAGAGTTTTTTCTACTTGGACTCTGAGTTAGTGGAGAGTGTGATGCTGAGGTATGGTGGACATGTGTGTGCCAGCTTACCTGTAACACAATATGTTGTTTAGCTCATTTCTCTTCATCGTGGAACTGGTAAACACCTTAGCCAGGTAGGGCTGAGGGCATTTTCGTAGTTCTGGTTGTGTTGGGATCCCTGTTCCCTTACCTCCTTATTTTGTCATCTGCTAATTCTCTTCTAAGCCATTTTGCTAGAAAACATTCCTTCCACAAATAAGGAATTTAGACCAGAAGCCAAAGAACCTCTATCTCTGTGCTTGCAATTATTGCTCAGTGTTCACACCTTATGTTCCCAAGTCTTCATACATACATCTCTTGCTATTGTGGTTCTTAACATACCCTTGCATAGATGTTTTTAGATCTGGGGATATTTGAATTTAAAGAAAATAATTCTCTTTTGGTACATGTCCTGCACAAACCCCTGTTGTGCTGCCTCCTGCTCTAGGTTGCAGGGGTAAGAGAAGTTTTTTTATAAAACCCTGGCTTTTGCCAAGGAAAGAACAACTTTTGCAAAATGTACTAGCAGAAGACTTCTCCTCTAGTGTGTTGAAGTCATCCATTCACCCAGTCTTTATTATTATTTTTTGGTATCATTAATGTACAATTACATGTGCAACATTATGGTTACTAGACTACCCACATCATCAAGTCCCCACCACATACCCCATTACAGTCACTCTGCATAACACTTTCTGTTAGTTCATCATTAGTGTACAGGAAAGCAACAGATTTCTGTGTATTAATTTTGTATCCTGCAACTTTGCTGCATTCAGATATTAGTTCTAGTAGTTTTGGAGTGGAGTCTTTAGGGTTTTTTTTTTAATCTTTATAACTCCCTTTTTATAAAGAAGGGAAATACAGTTCTTGCATTAACATGTTACAGTTGCTATTGTTGTACAGAAGTTTATGAATGGGTAGAATTTTGTATATGCATATTGACTAGACAAAGAGGGGAATGGTAGTAAACAGTGATTTTATTCCCAACATTCATTCCATACTCTCATGCCTTCTTGTAATGCAGAGACTGGGAAGCATAGAAACTACATTTCCCAAACTCCTTTTGCACCTTTCTGAGGGTGAGTTGGGTTCCACTGATTCAATGTCCCCGTGTGAGATTTGGAAAGTGGAATTGCAGAAATGATACCGGGATTCTTGTTCACGAAGCCGAAGAATGAGCTTCATAAACAGTCAAGGTAGGAGAGCAAGGTACAGGCTTTTATTTCATTGTCTAGGGGATTTTATAGGCAGATGAGGATTAAGTCAGGAATAAGAGCGAAGTGTAGATCTCCTACTTTGCGGTGGTGAGCATCGAGTTCCATGAAATTGCTGAAGTTAGAAGAGAGTTAGGAGTGCCCCCTGCCTCACTCAGAGGCCAGGGTGGCCTGAAGAAGCAGGCTGGAAGTCAGAGGCAGAGAAAGAGACACTCCTCAAGGATACCAAGTTGGGCTGTCGGGGTCTGATTCCAGACATGCGGACCTTTGAGAAGCCGCTGAAGTGTAGCCTCAGCCTAGACTCTCGCAGCTGCCCACGGCTTTCTTCAGTCCCTCGCATCCAAGGAGATGCCTCTGAAAGGGAATCCTGGCCTCCACCCAGGTGACATTCCCAGCTCCCAAGGGAGATGGGGGATCCACTGAGGGAGACGCAGGGGAACCTGTTGCTTGAGACTTCAGATCGGCAACCAGGCTAGTGCCATTTAAGTGGCTGACAAGTGCCCGATTTTGTGTGCCATAGACGGCTTCCTTCTATAAGGACAGTGAAAGAAAAGGCAGGCTTAGATGCCAATACTCACCTCTGATGTTATCCCAGAAGAGCCGCCAAAGATGATGCCAGGGTTCTTGTTCACGAAGCTGAAGAATGAGCTTCATAAACAGTCAAGGTAGGAGAGCAAGGTACAGGCTTTTATTTAGAAATAAAGTGAAAGGACAGAGCTCCCAGTTCACACCAGGAGGGGACAAGAGAGTCCCATCTTTAGGGTTTTTTATGTACAAT
The DNA here is from genome assembly GCA_032199065.1 of Smutsia gigantea. NCBI lineage: Eukaryota > Metazoa > Chordata > Mammalia > Pholidota > Manidae > Smutsia > Smutsia gigantea. Next base: position 465,971 of record JAVSCE010012419.1, on the reverse strand, counting down.
ATCATGTCATCTGCAAATAGTGACAGTTTGACTTCTTCTTTACCAATCTGGATGCCTTGTATTTCTTTGTTTTGTCTGACTGCTGTGGCTAGGACCTCCAGTACTATGTTGAATAACAGTGGGGAGAGTGGGCATCCCTGTCTTGTTCCCAACCTTAGGTGAAAAGCTTTCAGCTTCTCGCTGTTAAGTATAATGTTGGCTGTGGGTTTGTCATATATGGCTGATATTATGTTGAGGTACTTGCCCTCTATACCCATTTTGTTAAGAGTTTTTATCATGAATGGATGTTGAATTTTGTCAAATGCTTTTTCAGCATCTATATGGAGGTTTTTGTTCTTCTTTTTGTTGATGTGGTGGATGATGTTGATGGATTTTCGAATGTTGTACCATCCTTGCATCCCTCAGATGAATCCCACTTGATCATGGTGAATGATCCTCTTGATGTATTTTTGAATTCGGTTTGCTAATATTTTGTTGAGTATTTTTGCATCTATGTTCATCAGGGATATTGGTCTGTAATTTTCTTTTTTTTTGTGGTATCTTTGCCTGGTTTTGGTTAATGCTGGCTTCATAGAATGAGTTTGGAAGTATTCCCTCCTCTTCTATTTTTTGGAAAACTTTAAGGAGAATGGGTATTATGTCTTCTCTATATGTCTGATAAAATTCAGCAGTGAATCCATCTGGCCTGGGAGTTTTGTTCTTGGGTAGTTTTTTTTTGATTACTGATTCAATTTCCTTGCTGGTAATTGGTCTATTTAGATTTTCTGTTTCTTCCTTGGTCAGTCTTGGAAGGTTGTATTTTTCTAAGAAGTTATCCATTTCTTCTAGGTTTTCCAGCTTGTTAGCATGTAGATTTTCATAGTATTCTCTAATAATTCTTTGTATTTCTGTGGGGTCTGTTGTGATTTTTCCTTTCTCATTTCTGATTCTGTTTATGTGTGTAGATTCTCTTTTTCTCTTAATAAGTCTGGCTAGGGGTTTATCTCTTTTGTTTATTTCTTCAAAGAACCAACTCTTGGTTTCATTGATTTTTTTCTATTATTTTGTTCTTCTCAATTTTATTTATTTCTTCTCTGATCTTTATTATGCCCCTCCTTCTGGTGACTTTGGGCCTCATTTGTTCTTCTTTTTCCACTTTCAATAATTGTGACTTTAGACTATTCATTTGGGATTGTTCTTCCTTCTTTAAATAGGCCTGGATTGCAATATACTTTCCTCTTAGAACTGCCTTTGCTGTATCCCACAGAAGTTGGGGCTTTGTGCTGTTGTTGTAATTTGTCTCCATATATTGTTTGATCTCTGTTTTAATTTGGTTGTTGATCCATTGATTATTTAGGAGCATGTTGTCAAGCCTCCATGTGTTTGTGAGCCTTTTTGTTTTCTTTGAAACAATTATTTCTAGTTTTATACCTTTGTGATCTGAGAAGTTGGTTGGTAGAATTTCAATATTTTTGAATTTACGGAGGTTCTTTTTGTGGCCTAGTATGTGGTCTATTCTGGAAAATGTTCCATGTGCACTTGAGAAGAATGTGTATCCTGCTGCTTTTGGGTATAGAGTTCTGTAGATGTCTTTTAGGTCCATCTGTTCTAGTGTGTTGTTCAGTGCGTCTGTGTCCTTATTTTCTGTCTGGTTGATATGTCCTTTGGAGTGAGTGGTGTGTTGAAATCTCCTAACATGAATGCATTGCTTTCTATTTCCTCCTTTAATTCTGCTGGTATTTGTTTCACATATGTAGGTGCTCCTATGTTGGGTTCATATATATTTATAATGGTTATATCCTCTTGTTGGACTGACCCCTTTATCATTATGTAATGTCCTTCTTTATCTCTTGCTACTTTCTTTGTTTTGAAGTCTATTTTGTCTGATACAAGTACTGCAACACCTGCTTTTTTCTCCCTGTTGTTTGCATGAAATATCTTTTTCCATCCCTCCACTTTTAGTCTGTGTATATCTTTGGGTTTGAGGTGAGTCTCTTGTAAGCAGCATATAGATGGGTCTTGCTTTTTTATCCATTCTATTACTCTGTGTCTTTTGATTGGTGCATTCAGTCCATTTACATTTAGGGTGATCATCAATAGATATGTACCGTTGTAGGCTTTGGATTCGTGGTTACCAAAGGTTCAAGGGTACCTTCCTTACTATCTAACAGTCTAACTTAACTCTCTTATTAAGCTATTATAAACACAGTCTGATGATTCTTTATTTCTCTCCCTTCTTATTCTTCCTCCTTCATTCTTTATATATTAGGTGTTTTATCTGTACTCTTTGGTGTTTACTTTGACTGTTTTTGTGGACATTTGATTTTATTTTTTGCCTTAAGTTAGTATTTGGTTGGTCTGCTTTCTTTGCTGTGACTTTATTTTCTCTGGTGACATCTATTTAACCTTAAGAGTGCTTCCATCTAGAGCAGTCCTTTTTAAAATATCCTGTAGAGGTGGTTTGTGGGAGGCAAATACCCTCAACTTTTGCTTGTCTGGGAATTGTTTAATCCGTCCTTCAAATTTAAATGATAATCGTGCTGGATACAGTATTCTTGGTTCAAGGCCCTTCTGTTTCATTGTGTCAAATATATCATGCCATTCTCTTCTGGCCTGTAAGGTTTCTGCTGAGAAGTCTGATGATAGCCTGATGGGTTTTCCTTTGTAGGTGATCTTTTTTCTCTCTCTGTCTGCCTTTAATACTCTGTCCTTGTTTTTGATCTTTGCCATTTTAATTATTATATGTCTTGGTGTTGTCCTCCTTGGGTCCCTTGTGTTGGGAGATCTGTGGGCTTTCATGGTCTGAGAGACTATTTCCTTCCCCAGCTTGGGGAAGTTTTTGGCAATTATTTCTTCAAAGACATTTTCTATCCCTTTTTCTCTCTCTTCTTCTTCTGGTACCCCTATAATGTGAATATTGTTCTGTTTGGATTGGTCACACAGTTCTCTTAATATTCTTTCGATCCTAGAGATCCTTTTATCTCTCTCTGCCTCAGCGTCTCTGTACTCCTGTTCTCTGATTTCTATTCCATTAACAGTCTTTTGCACCAGTCCAGTATGTTCTTAAGCCCGTCTATCGATTGTTTCATTTCTGTTATCTCCCTCTGGACTTCATCCCTTAGCTCTTACATATTTCTGTGTAGGTCCATCAGCATTGTTATGACTTTTATTTTGAATTCTTTTTCTGAAAGATCAGTTAAATCTATCCTACCAGGCCCTCTCTCTGGGGTTGTCTGAGTGATATTTGACTGGACCAGATTCTTCTGTCTTTTCATGGTGATAGAAGTGGTCACAGGCAGGTGGCATGTGTGTCAGCTGGAAGAACAAAGTCCATTCCTGCTTGTTGTTTGCCTTGCCCTTCTCCTCAGCCTGTGCCAGTTACTCGCACACTGGGAGGCAGTCACTGGGATAATCCCCTGAGCTGCTATGGGCAGGGCCCCCCTCAGGCTAGCCTAGAGCAGTGCAGCAGGTGGCAGCTATGCCAGGTGCATGACAGCACCCCTTTGTGCCTTCCGGACCTTGCTCTGGCTTCCGCTGCCTGTGCCAGTTACCCGCACACCGGGAGGTAGTCTCTGGGATAATCCCCTGAGCTGCCATGGCTAGCCTAGAGCCCTGTGGGGGATTGCAGCCATGCCGGGTGCATTCTGCTGCAAGGACAGCGCCCCTTTGTGCCTTCTGGAGCTTGCTCTGGCTTCCGCAGCCTGTCCAGGTGAGCTGCGCGCTGGGAGGAGATTCTGTGTGGTTGCTGTGGGCGGGCCGCTCTCCTGCTGCTCAGCAGCTGTGGTGGGTCAGCTGGTCCGTTTGCAGCGCCTACTGGGGGGAATGAATGGCAGGCTGCTTATTGCCATGTGGGGCTTCGGGGCTGCTTTACCCGACTGGGGCTTAGGGGGCCCAAAGTTCCTCAAGATTCCCACACTGCTGGGCTGAGTGCACTGGGACGATTTTGTTCAGCTGCTGGGCCCTTGTCCCTTTATCACTTTTAAAAAAGCACCTGCTTTTCTTTTGTCCTAGGGGTGCCGGCTGTGGGGACCCACTCGCAGTCTCCATCTCGGATCCTGCCCTTCCGTTTCTCTAATATCCAGTACACCATGCGATGTGTGTCTGTGCTCCCGGTGCAGATCAGCAGGGCTGGTTATTTAGCAGTCCTGTGCTTCCACTCCCTCCCCACTCTGATTCTTTTCCTCCTGCCGGTGAGCTGGGGTAGGGGAGGGCTCCGGTCATGCCGGGTCACGGCTTCGTATCTTACCCCCTTTGTGAGATGCTGAGTTCTCGCAGATGTAGCTGTAGCCTGGCTGTTGTACTGTATCTTCTGGTCTCTCTTTTAGGAATAGTTGTATTTATTGTATTTTCAAAAATATATATGGTTTTGGGAGGACATTTCTGCCGCCCTGCTTGTGCTGCCATCTTGAGCCCCCTCCACCCAGTCTTTTATTTACTGAGTTCCTGTTATGGTTCAGGAAAGGCTCTAAAGGGAACAACTCAGGCAAGGTCCTTGTCTCCATGGTGCCATATTCTAGTGAGACGAGGCTTTTGACACTGCATCAGGTGAATCAGACATCAATTGCCAATAGCAGTAAGTGCTAGAATGGAAAGGAAGAGAACAAAGGCAGGAAGGACTTGGGTAGCATGTTTGGAAAAGGCCCCTGGATGGGGGGAGGCATCCCACTTGAAATCTGAGAGATGAGAAAGAGCCAGTGATAACAGACTTTGCAGAATGGATTTCAAGATAGGGGGGGAAGAAGTCTCTGAAAGTGGAAACAAGCAGTCCAGAGTGGTCAGAGCAGAGTGAGAAGGGGAACACTAGGAGGGAAGTGGAGGCTGCTTCTGGAAGTAGCTGGTTGTTCAGTGACAATAATCATTGACAATCTCACCCACTTTTTCCAAAACCCCACGTCATAATAAAAAACAATTATACCTCTATTTTTCTTGTCTTTGCCTAAGACTTTTGTCAAATAACAATAACAGTTATAAATTTATTAAACCCATTGCATGCTCTAGTCAATCAGTATTTTATATGTATTATCTAATCTTTGCTAAGAAAAAGTTGTGGAACCAAGGTTTTGAGAAATTAACCAATGTTCCAAGATTTACCACAGCTAGTAATTTGCAAAACCTGAGCATCCTACATAGGCTTGTTTCCAAAGCCATAGATTTACATCTAAACCACACAGCTTTTCTAGCACTACCACTGCACTCCATGTGTTGGTCACTAAATGGATATTCTACACATATTACTTCAATATACAAAATGATCCTATGAAGTAGATATTATTTATATAAATTTGCAAGTAGGAAAACTGAAAAAGAGAACATTCAAAGGATTTGCCTGGAGCCAAACATTAGTAATTGGCAGTGTTGAGATTCAGAGTTAAGTCTATCTGAATTGAAAGTCCATTCAGTCACACTATACAATCTGCCTTGCAATGTCATTGGTACCTCAATCTGGAAACCTAAGTCTGGGGTTCAGGGGCACTAACTTGATAGGAACAGACTATAGGGACAGGATTTAAGCCATGCTTTGTTTTACCAGTTTAATTTCATGCCTCCGGTTGGGTAAGATCTTACCCATTTCTCCTTTTCTCTATAAAATGTGGACTTCTCTATGAGCTATTTCTGATAAATCTGAACCTAATACAATGGCACCATCAGGTGAGCCCATGGTTCTTGTGTCAGTCCACCTTGGTTCTATTTTTTTTGTACATGCTTCATTGATTCTTTCTACTCACTTCCTGCAGGCATAGTCACTCCTTGAGACACAAGGCTGTACCTCCCTCATCTATGCATCCTATGTAACATATAGCTGCTTAATGTGTCACATAGAACAGCTGCTCACTGTTTATCAAAGTAGCTGATCTTTCAGGAAGTGTGGGAAACAACGTATACCTGCTATTCTATTTCTTGGACTCGAGCATTTGAGAGGATTTGTTTGGAAAGCCACAAAGGAATATTTGTAACGAGATGGATAATGAGACTGTCTTTTGAGATGGGAAAAAACACCAGCAAAAGATGGATGGCAACAGAATTGTGCTGTTTTTTGCCAACTAATGTTTACCCCTCTTGTCCAGTGGAAAGATAGAACCAAAAGTCTTCTCCCACTTTTAAGAGAACTAACCAGCTCTGCTTTTAGCCTCTGCTAATTGAATTTTGGCTATATAGTGCAAGGATTCACCTGGGCCAAACTAGGCCACTCCAGAATATGGGGTATGCCCCAGAAACCTCTGCCATCTGAACCTGTCAGCACCTTGTACTCTATCTAGTGGCATTACTGATGTGCTAAGAAATAAGCCACACTCAAAAACTAAACTGAATTAAAAAAAAACATCTTAATCTGTCTCTGCTACCTGTTGTCCTAACCAAAGAATATTGTTCCACTGGGTCCTTTAACAAAAAAATTATTTTTCTGCAGAAGTAGCTGTCATTGGAGAAAGATACAAGATAAAATGCATTGTTCCAATCTAGAGAATAAAGAGAAAATAGAGTGGTTAACCAAAGTAATCCTCCTGGCTAATTCACTTTTGCCTAATGTATCCTCTTATCTAACCCTTGTTGTCTATGGATGAATAATAAGGGAAGACAGGTGTTAGTCCAGGACAGGAGAGATTGAGAGAGAGATTTGTACCAATAACCTCTTTAGCTTTGCATTTGACAGCTGACCTATTGAAAAAGGTTCATTTGGATACTAGGGTTGGTTCAAATCCAAGTGAAAATAATGGCCTTAAAATTCATTACCATTTCAGTAAAGGCAGTCCCTTTGTGATTTTTGCTACTATGCTGTTTTTGGGGAAATATGCCTGATGGGAAAGTAGGCCCGTTCCCATAAAGCATGTAATTCAAAACTCACAAAAATGGCATGAAGTTCGTTTGATTGTGCCCATTTTTCAAATAAAGGAATGGAGGTGCGAAGCGGCTAAGGAAAATGTCCATGATCATTCAGCCAATGAGCTACATCCCCTCCAGGTCTTTCCTGGTCTGCCTCCCTCCAACAGCTATGCTTTTTTCTATTTCCTTTACTGTTAATACATATCTTGAAGCCAGCCAACCTCAAGAGCACTGGTTTCATAATAAACAGAAGAAGAGGAAAATAAGAGTTTAAAAAGAAAACAGGCAAGAGCATTAGCTGAGTCAGAAGACTGTTTAGTGCTTCTTGGTCAGGTTTTGATGTTGGGAACATTGAGGTTTTTCTTTTGCCTGAATCCTTGCATGAAAGGCAAGAGGAATTGATTTAAGATGAAATTATCATCCAGGAACCAAGACTGGGGATGGGGTTTACCGAGGGTATTAGTTTCCTTAGGTGCCAAAACAAAGTTTCACAAACTGGGTGGCTTAAAACAACAGAAGTTGGCCGTCACATAGTTCTAGAGGCTAGAAGTCCGCAATCAGGTAGGGCCATGGTCCTTCTGAAGGCTCCGGGTGGAACCTTTGCTTGCTTCATCCTGACTTCCAGTGGTGGCTCTCAGTCTCTGCTGGTCCTTGGCCTACAGCTGCATCCCTCCAGTCTCTGCCTCCTTCATCACGTGGCACTCTTTCTGCATCTATCTCTTGGCACCCCCTCTTCCTATAAGGAGACCAGTCATGTTGGATTAGGGCCCACCCTCATGACCTCATTTTAACTTGATTACATCTGCAAAGACCCTATTTCCAAATAAGATCAAATTCTCCAGTACTGGGGATGAGGACTCCAGTGTATCTTTTGAGGGGACCCAATTCTACCCTTAACACCAAGATGTAATTGTGCATCTGCAGACTCCCTGTATGGTAATACCTACGTTCACCAAATGTATCTTTGTTAATAGACCGAGGTGCAGGGGGAAATCCCAGGATTTAACATCTTTGACACATGGCCCTAGGATTCCTTTTGCTTGTCCCATCGTTGTCAGTTCCCCATCAGTTGTGGTGATTTTTGCGTCATTCAGCGTGTGGGTTGGCCTCTGACAAAGTGACGCCTAAGTCCTTGGTCTTTCAGGCACCTAACCCAGGGCAGAAAGGCAGAGACCCAAATGCCTTCTCTGAGATTATCTTTTGATTATATATAGAGAGAGCAGAAACATATGGATATGACACTCGATCTAGAAATCAAAGTGAGTGCTCCCTGAGGGAAACGCTAACTGTTCAGATATTACTAAGTGTAAAACGCCTGGGAGCGTTGCATCCGTAGAGTCCTCTGACCGTCAGTGCAGAGGGAAACAGGAGGAGTCCATGGAGCTGATACAGAAACACCCCAGGGACCTAGAGTCCTCCACCAAAGGGACACCATTGGCCAATTTAACAAAAGCTTTTCAGAGCTCTGGGTAGTCCTCTGTTTTTCACTGCTCAGAGAGGATGAGTGCCTTGGCCAAACTACTTCTTGTCAGGTGGATGGCAGGGACGCAGCACATAAATGAGACCATAGAGCCAGTCGGTTGTTGACCCTATAAGTGGAAATTGTCCTTCTGAGGTTTTATTTCATTACACGCAGTGGATGTTGTAGAAGCCACCATGGTGTAGGCATTAGGAATGCTGCCAGACAGCTGAGGTTTGGATCCTAGCTCCTCCACTTACAAGTGCTGAGATTTGGGGTGAGTTCCACTGTCTGTAAAATAGCAATAATAATAATAATAATGCCTACCTCATAGAACTGCTGTGAGGGTAAAACTCAGGTGTATTGAAAGCACTTGGATGTTTCCTCACATAGATCAAGTACCTTTTGCATAATGAGTTAACCAGAATAAACCAGTTAAAAAAGGGTTGATGATATTATTATTATTGTTATTATTATTATTATTATCCTTGTCTTCATAATCAGAGGGATCTGGACATACTACATTCAAGGACAGGAGCCCCAGTGCATTGTGAATACATACTCACTCCCCCTAAGCCTCTGCATGTTCAGAGTAGTGGGAATGATAGTGGAGGCAGGGCAGTGAGGGTGGGCACAGGCTGAATTATAGAGTCACTAAACAGTGTGCAGAAAGGGAACCTTATTGAAGACACCTGCAGTCATGATGGAAGTCCTTGATAATGCCCAAGAAGAGGATCCTTGGGCTTAAGGGACTGATGGGAGATACAGAACATTTACTTCTTTATTATGCATACCCATACTCTACACTCATTTTTAATTTTTCTATCTGTGTCAAGTGCCTTTTCTTGTATCATCAGTGCATTTGCCTCTGGACCCATGTCTCTCACCCATCTCCTTTCTGGTCAGTGGCTTCTAACATGCCATAAGCCTGAAAAGCAGATTACTGTACTCAGGAGACTTTGTGTAAATCAAGTCCCATGCTATATCACTCTCTTCTCCGTTTACCTTGATGAGGTGGCCTATAAATAGAGGAACAATTTGAACAGCGTTTATGAAATTCAGATTCATATTCTGGTTCTTTTCCTGGTTTTGTCTCATTCAAGTCTCTTGACTTCTTCTGATAAAATGAAAACCCATCTTACAGATGCAGAAGCTGATACACAAAGATACCTAACTACCAGAGAGAAAAATAGGAATTCAAAATTCAGGTCTGTCCAACTCAATACCCATGTTCTTTCTGCTTGAATGGCACTCTTGAAGCAATGAAAATGATTAGAGATATAGGTATTTGCAATATCTAGGTATTAATGTATTTTCAAAAATTAATCTTGACATCAAAACATACCTGGAGACCTTATTCCGTTTTTCATGTACTCATCTTGGTCACTACCACTATCTAGGTTTCCTCAAGAGACCACATATTGATGACACTTAAAGTTGCCATTGTGCAAGGGGAGTGGGCAGTGGACAAGATGACAGAGTTTGGGTTGGAGAACAGACTTTGAGCACTGAACAGCAGGCAGCATTGCTGTTGGCAGACTAAGAGAAGGTGCTGTGGCTCACCCATGCCATCATGGCAAAAAATAGCATGGAACAGCTGGTGAGCTGTCAGAATGATCGGAAGGAGGGAATGTGAAATGTCTCTGCTTGGTGCATTAATCAGGAGTCATTTGGACAGAACTGAATTGCCAGGGAAGGAATAAGCAAGGTGGTAACTCTCCCTTCCCTGGCCTTTCATCTCTCCCTAATGTGGTTCTGTGTCACTGGCCTCCTTCACATACACACTCCTCCACTTGCATACTCCCTCCACCATCCCTGACCCATGACCAGAGATATGTGCACACATACCCAAAGAGATAACAGAACATAAAACACATTTTTTTATTAAGGTATTATTGATATACACTCTTATGAAGGTTTCACATGAAAAACAATGTGGTTACTACATTTACCCATATTATCAAGTCCCCACTCATACCCCAATTCAGTCACTTTCCATCAGTGTAGTAAGATGACACAGATTCACTGTTTGCCTTCTCTGTGCTACACTGTAACATAAAACACATTTTAAGTGCTTACAGATATTTCATCAAGACAAAATTTGCAGAGACTTTGGACAGGTTAGCAACTGTGACTTTTTTGGAAGAGAGACCTTTTCGAATAGTTGGGGTTGAGTTGCAACGTGGCTTTGGTTATTTTGCAGAATAGTGTAAACATGTGTCTGAATTAAAAATTTTTAATTTTCCTTGAGATGTCATGATTGGTGAATTCAGTGAAGGGATGAAAGGGAGAAATGAAGACAAGGAAAGGACACATAGATGGAAATAGTTTTAACCAGGGTATGAACTTATTTCTGCCATAGGAGAAGGAACAAATTGAGGACCAACCTCTTGCATCAAATTGCAAAGTATACTTCTTCTGGGAACAGTTTCGGTGACCTGAAGTAGCTGAAGTCATGAATATTTTTTACAGGTAGCATGGAAAAAGCATTTTTAGCAGAGCATCAGGTTGTGCTTTTGGATATGACCTTGAATAGAGGCTTCTACCTTTTGGCTTCCATTTCAGATAATAAATCCTTCTCCCTCTCACTCCATTCCTTCCTCTCAGGGAAAGATGAATGAATCAGGTGCTTCAGAGACTCCTGAAGGAATGGTTTCAGTGTGCAGCAATTGGACATTTAGAGTGGCACAGTTATCTGTATACAGTGTAATTCTTTGGAGTAGAAAGTGAAGAGCTATAATTCGTTCAATAGATGGGCCAAAAAGAAATGGAGGGAGCATTCACCTAAGCCAGGGGGTCCAAATTAATCTTACAAAATAGTGAGTTGATTTTTCCTTGGATTTTGAAGTAACTGGCAATATTTCCAGGTGTGGGATAGAATTCTTTGCTTCTACTGATACCATAGGAGCATTCTGCAGATTGTTGTGGGACACTGCTTATATGTGGTTTTAAGTAAATAAGGATGCTTCTATGTGACTTTTAGCAATTATCTAATTTTGATGTTTTCTTCTGGATTCTGGCAAAGACCATGCATATCTGTATTGGGAGTTAGTCTTTTCCAAAACTAGTAATGAGTAGTTTCCCATTCCTACTGTCCAGATTAACTTGACTATTACCAAGTAACACCCAGTTGAACCCCTGTGAGGGGCAAACTCCTATGAGGGGCAAAAAGCCTCACTGTCATGGTGCCACTGCTCCTTTTGCTTAAGTTTTTAAAATGTGGCCTTTCTTTTTTATCCTGATTACTGGTAGAGTCTTCACAAAGTCCTTAATGTAGTACCCAAAGTATTTAACTCTGGTAAGTAAAACAATCTTTGGCCTTGTTGGAAAACTGAATTTCCTGAAAAAATATGTGCTCTTCAAAAGCCCAAGCTTGGCTTCAATTCAAACATGGGAAACTTCTTGGTGATTTATGTTCTAGTTGATGTGGTTCATCCATTCTCAAGAGAGGCAAAGTACAAACTGCATTACTATGATATAGAGAAAACAGGAAAAATTCTAACCAGTGAATTACCAACAGCAAAACAGACTAATGTGCTCAAATAGAGAAAACTTTTCCAAGCCCATGACATATCCAAGAGACTCTATCATTGGCTCTAAGGTGAGAGAGTAGTTCTGGTAGCAGTAAGGGAAGCTGAATTTCCTTCTGTATTATCAGTGGCTGTTTAGAATGGATTGTAGTACCAAAATTTTGTAAATTCAAAGATTTAAATCAGGTGGCCAAGAAGGAATATTACTTGGCACTTTCTTCTTTAATATAGAGTAAAAGTGTTGTATGACCATTTTCTTGTATTTGGGTCTCAACTTCAGAATCTTAGTACAACCAAAAAGTATTTGAGTCTTTTGTTTCCTGAAGCTGAATATATTAGTCAGCGGCCATTGCTTAATAATGCTGCATAACAAACCACACTGAGATGTGGTGGCCTACAATATTAAGTATTTATTCCCATGTTATAAGCCTACAGGGTGAAGTTTGGCTTATCTCGTCTGGGCTTAGCAGAGTGGCTCTGTTTGGGGATGCAGGTTAGCTAAGATTGGCTCCCTGCTGGAATTAGGTTTAGGTCCACTCCATGTGTGTTTATTCTGGGACTCAGACTGCAGGGTCAGTGGCTACCTGGGGTGTATTCTTTTCATGATACATTCTGGAATCCAAAAGGGCAACCCAAACTATGGAAGCATATTTAAATCCTCTGCTAGCATCATACCCACTTCCATCCCATTGGCCAGACAGATCTTTTCAAAAGCCATAGTGATGAGATGAGCAAATATTTTCTTCTCACAGTGGGAAGACATTGCAAAGCTATACAATATTCCAGGGAGCAAAAAAATAGGACAGTAATCCAACCTACCAAATGAACAACACTAGTTACCTTTTTGGTTATACTTGATGACACAGTTTAGACTTCCAGAAGGATAGGATACTGGAAGTCATCTAGTTTAACCTCCCTCCAAATGTAGGAGTTCTTTCCACAGCATTCCTGACAGATGTGTTTTCAGTGACTTCTTGAGTTCTCTTGTAGTTTTACTATGACTTTGCAAAGGAGCCTGCTTCATTTTAGGAACATTCTAATGGTGGGGAAAAAAATCTTATTTACATTCAAAATCTGTCTTCCTATACATTCTTCCCACTTCTCAGAAGTCTACACTCAGGAACAAAAGTGAATATATACTGCTTTCTTCATGATGACAGCCAGCACATTTCCCTCTTAAAGTCTTCTTTTCTAGTTTCCAAGTCATTCCTCAGATGACATGAAAGTATTTCCAAAAATGTCACCATCCTTGTCATGCTCCTATAAACTATCATTAAAGTTGATTGATGACTATTAAAGCAGGATACATTTTAATAGCAGGATGCTCCACCCTTTGCCTGACTCCTGCAGAGCACAGGGAGACCATTCTTACCTCCAGTAGCAAAAATATTCATTCATCAAGACTTTACATCAAACTTTTTGTAGAGATGCTATCCCACTTCTGGATCCTATCGAGCTCCTGGTCATCTGGTATCTCCAGCTCTTCTGCCTGAATTCCGTTTTGACTGAGTCATCCCAGTCCTACACATATGCAATTATTTATTTCAGTAAACAAATTTATACTTACCTTAATTAACTTTCATTGAGTTCTATTCTTTCTTTTCCTAATCTCACCGTAACATTTGCTTTCTGACATTCAGTATGTCTCTTTCATACACAGAACAGAACAGGTGTGAACTTTTAGCTATGGCTTCTCTTTCTTTATCCAACTCACCAGTAGTTGTTAAGGACTTACTCTGTGGCCAGCCCTGCAAGATCTGGCCATCTATTTAGTGGGTCATCTGTAAATCCTTGTAACATGTAAGCATTCCCATTTTTCTCCATTGTAGTCTCAGAGACATCGCCAAAGACCTTGTCTGATGCTTTGTTGTGATTTTTACTCTCTGTCCACACCATCCTCCTGATCTTCCCATTTGGTGAATGTATTCTCAAGGAAGTGAAATGAGTTCAGTGTGACTATTCTTAGTGAGGCTATGCCAGCTCATAGCACCTTTTTCATTTCTAAAGCCCAGAGGTCACCAAGTCAAATGCTTATGAAAGCCAAGAAGGTAGTAAATATTGAGATCAGAAGCTGGTGGAAGGCCTTCTTTTGTGAACAGAAATACATGTCCTTGGCCTAGATGACTCTGCCAACTGAACAAAATCCTTCTGTCGGCCAAGTTTACCTACTGTTTTATTGTTCCTCTTCTAGGTAAAGGTAATGGCCTGCCATTTGTGTGAACTCGTGTCTTCCTCCATTTTGAAAATGAGGACCATATTGGTGCTTCTCCTGCCGTTGATTTGGAGGGACTATTAGAGTTCCATTTTAGTCTCAACTCAATGTAAAAATCCCCTCTGCAATGTCTCTAACAAATGATTGTGTGGATTTTTCCTATTTATCAAATTAGGGTGATCTCACTACATCTTAGTACAGCTATTCCTCTTTCCCTTCAGTCTCAGAGGAAAAAAATTGGCTTGTACCCTTTCCACAGTTGAGTCTACTTGTGCCCTTGGCCTCCTGCCCTTTTGGGATCTCATGCCATCTGGTACCACATCTCTGTTATATCTGTTATATTTCTCCTCCTCTACCTCTTTCCCATCTGCTCACAACATGTTCAAATATACCTAAAATATATTTGCCATTTCCCTTAATGGCTTCCCAATAACAACTGAAGACAACCAAAAATTTACATTCTTTAATACAACATTCAAGGACTGATGTGATGTGGCCTCAACCTATCTTTTTATCCAGAAAAAAAGATATTCCTCTTCTGTGTATACACTAGTTGTGGCAAAACTCATCTGCTGATCTTCATGTTTATCTTAACCTATCCTTTTGGCCATGTTAGGCTTATTGTACTGAATGCTGTTTCACAATGTTGTTTTCACATCTTCCATTTGTTGAAGTTCTAGATGTCCTTCACAGCCCAGCCTATAAGTCACCACTTTCATGAACTCTTCCCTGCTCTCCTTAGTATAATAATCATTTCACAGAAATCCTGTTGAATTTTGTATATGTTATTGCCTTCACCACTTTCTATTTTTTAATGCTTTTTGTCCATACCTTATCTCATTTACTTGTTGAAAACTTATACTCTGTCCTACCCATCTTTATATCTTTAGGATCAAACATAATTCTTTCTGCATAATATGTGCTCAATAAATGCTTAGTGGTTGATGTAATAATTAATTCTGAGATTTGTTAATAATGATCAATCTAAGTGTTTTTCCAAATCACACTCAACTACCTAATATTGGGGCAGCCACCCTTGAGATTTATATGAACCCAATCCTCCCCCTGTAAAACTAAAGAAAATAGCCTTTATTTTCCATCTGGTATGTTACAGATACTGGATTAGGTTTCTTTCTTAAATATTACACATTCCTTTTTTATCTCCACAAAAAATCCTGTTTTGCATTTTGGGTTGTTGTTTAGATGAAGAAAGAGAGTCTTTAAAGAGTTAAATAAATGATTACTTATTTCAGAGATGGCAAACCGGATCTGTACTAAGAAGCCTCCTGAGAAAACAAGGCTTTTGGGTGTGTGTAAAGGGAGAACAGAGAATTGGATAAAGAGATGCCTGGGTTGTTCTCAGTGCTGCTTTTACTCACTGTGTGACTTAGGAACGTTTGTGAGAAGTTTCTATTTGTAAAAGTGAGAGTCATATACAACTGTGCAAAATATATGTCTTCTTGCTTACCTCCCTCCAAGAGATTAATGAGATGATTTTCAAGGAACACTTTGATTTTCTATGATAAAAGAAATAGAAAAGTATGAAGCGAAGCATTTCCTGCTTCTATTGAAGGTTTTGAAGAGAGTGAAAACAGCCTTTTAAAAGTTATCAAAGTAAAAGCTAGAAAGAGAAACAGCCATGTCCATTTAAAATCAAATCAACAATTAATATAGAGCACCTAATGATCTTCTGATACAGGTATTGTGCATTATAATTTGCCAGGCACTTTAACATGTACTATCTCAATTGGTTCTCATTGCTACCCTTTATAGTACATTGGCTGAGTATTTTTATTACCATTTTTAACATAAGAGAGCTAATATTCAGAGAGGCTAAATGACTTGTTCCATGTTACCTGACTCATATGAAACAGTCCAGGGGTAAAGCCAGGTTTCCTGAGATTCCAAAGCCAAGTTGAGGAATCTTGCATCTGTGTGGTTCTGTTACATAGCATCCAAATTGGACCATCCACATTCTGTCCATATATAGGATTGAATTTAAATCCTACTTCCATTATAAAAACCTTCACATATCACTCTAACCTAAAGCCAGTCTCCTTCCATATTTTTTGTCATCCTTAAATACTTCACGAAAGATCTGTTAAAGTTCCTGTGAAAATCCACAGCTCCCTTATCAGGTAGTCCCTTGGAAGCCTTTAGGTTTCCCTGAAGAGGTAGGTTCCCTGTACTCTTTTCTTCCTTAGAATAGGCCCTTGGAATTCAGTCCAATTTCCATTCTTTATGATAGTTGACACCATCCGTCGTCCCATCTTTGGGACTGAGCATAAGCACAAGAAGTATTGAGAAGATAGAAATGGTTCTGTTCATTTTGGAATCAACCCCCAGCACAGTATCTTGTACACAGTAAGTACTTGATATACTTGCTGAATGAATAGCTAGACCAATCAGTGATCTTGGATGGGCAGAAGGCTCTGAAAGTTTGGTAAGAATACTGGGGAAAAAGGCTGGCACTGGATAACAGAGGAACTGGAATACCAAACTGAAGAGTTTGTAATTTGCCCAACTGACAACAGTGGAATTACTGGAGCCAAGAAATAGTTTTTTTGAATTTTCTACATCTAGGGAAAATTCCACTTTAGAATTCAGCAAACTCCTTGCTTTTTTTCCCCTTGTCTTTTCAACTCCACTGGGACCTCCTCCCACCAGTGCCACTTTGCTGGAGACTTGCAATATGTAAGACAGGCGGAAAAACCCAAGTGAATTGAGGAAGCCTGTTAAAAGCTCTGATTTCTGTGATGTCTGTTTGTTAACTAAATTGTAGGCTGTATTGCTTGGCCAGAGACAGCTGTCAGGCAACTCTGTCTGAACAAGTAACATCTCCAAAATGACACGTGCACTTTAGTTTCATTAGAGGCGGTAGGTATCATTATTGCCTGGGCCATCACAGTAAATATGGTGATTATATGCATCCCTTGGGACTTGGGGTTGACAGCATAGTTGGGATGCACCAAAGAGTCTTGGCTGGTGTGTTGACAGAAATGACAGCAAAGCAGATCTCTGGGCCTCTTAAGAAAGGCATAAGTTCATGATGTAAAGAAAGCTCCACAGGCCTGCAGGAATCTTACCAATTAGTATTGTAATTTCTTTGCTTATAAGTCATACTTAACATTCTTCTAACTAATATGTTTTCTGGCACCCCAGTGTCCAAAACTCTGAGACGTCAGCTTCATACGGCCAGGAATTTCAGCAATCAGCAGAATTGGGGATAGTTATTAACTGGTTAGTCAGAGGCAGACCATGAGATGAAAATTTCAAGATCCCAAACATATACCAACCTGCAAATAACAAGACCTCATTAGATGCCTGAGGGTTTGCTCTCTAACCTTTAATTCTTAGAAGTTAATCTGTATTGATAGGTTTGCCTAGAGAGGGTTTATATGGGCATCTAGTATGTTTAGAAAAGGTATGGCTCCCCCATCTGTACTATGCTATGACGCAACTGCTGTTCTCTGGAAAGAAAATATTGGGATCACACTTCTTGTGCCTTCTTTCCAATCCCTTCTCTAGTTGGTGGGACTGGAAGAAGGGTCTACACATGCCTGGTGAGACCCTTCCTTCTCTCCTTCCTATTGAGAGGGCTCTTCTCCCTGTGCTGGGTATACACAAGCCCAAACCAGTTTTATCTTTGCAGGGGACAATGCGGAAAGGAACAGAGCCAGAAATGTGAATAGGAAACCTGATTTGTGACCAGGTCTGAGTTTCATCCCAGATCCATTCCCTCATTCAGCTCCACATGCAGTAAGTTTGCTGGCCCTTTAGCCTGTGCCTATTTCTCAATTGGCTTGGAATTCAGGATGGAGGGCTATGATGTATTGCCCACTCAAACCTCAACATGGTAAAGTAGCAATTCTGGTTTTCTAGCTGTGATATTGCAATGAACATTTTTGATTCATTTGGCAAGTGTGGTATATAACTAAAATATTTTTTTTCAATATCACGGTCTGCTCAAAATTAAATGGTAGTTCTAGAGCAGTGGCCTATATTAAATTTTCTTGATGGTTATAGCCATGCGGATATATGAACTCACAGAACTAAAAGTGTGTTTGCATAAAATTTATATTCACCTTTCTATACCGAATGGTCTGCTCTTACACAACTTTCAGTATGCATTTTATTAGCTCTGATGCAACTTTCAGTAATGCATTTTATAATCATTATCATTGCTGGCATTTATTAATCCTATTGTTTATTGGCTGAGTGTACATTCCCTGTTGGTGTGTGTCTGAATCTAGGTGACGGTAGCTACCACACTTCAGAGTTCAGAACAAGTCTGCTCTGTTTAAATTGGACCTTCTTATGAAGCTACCTAACAGTGATGGATTTTGTTGTTGAGCTCCAGTCCATGAAAAGTGCATTAAAAGGTTGCGCTGAGCTATCTCTCTGAAGCAGTAGTTGGTTACAGTTTGGCAGGCACTTTAGATATGTGTGTGATTTTATGATCGAGTCTGCTTAATTCATCCCAACCCTTCAAAGAAGGAGGAAACAACAATTCCTTATGTACCTTCTATTACATGCTAGGTGCCTGCTTATATTGGTTTATCCTCATAACAAACTTTTGTGGTAGGTAGTATTTTCTCATTATTAAAGATGAGGCTTACACAATCTAAATACACAGTAAACGAAGGAGTCAAGATTCAAGGCTAGACCTGTCTTACTCAAAAGCCTGTGATTATTTTAGAATATGAGGAGTTAAAAAACAGAAAAGTCTTCAAGGAACAGACTGATGATACAGTGATTAAAATGGAATGGGGTATTAGAAAAATATGCTGCTTTTATTTTTCTTGAATCCCATAGCCTTTGATCTATCTATCACTGAAGTTCAGAAAAGTTGCTAGTTTCATGGTGAAAAAAGTCTTTCCCTTTCCTCTTTACCTTATTATAAAAAACAAAGAAAGCTTGGAAAACTGATGGTAAATGGAAACCGACACTTAGACTTTGTATCTGATAGACAGTGATGTATCTGATAGGGAGTGATGGAGACTGTGGTAAATTGGAGACCCTGTATCTTTCCCCTCCAGTCAGCTCAGGCCTTTAACTGTATTGTTGAAATGTTATCCCAGTGTTGTTAAATCTTCCCAATTTCAAAAAGAACTTAGAAACTAATGCACATTTTAAATGATGCTATAAATAACTCCCTTTAAAAAATAATATAATACACATCTGTGGGCCTGATCCAGCTTATAGGTTCTGAATATATAACTTCTGTGTTATATAATCCAGCTAATTATTATCTCCTGGAGAAAAGTAATCAATAAACAAAAATCTAACCACGAACAGTTTTCACTCCTTTCCTAAGAAATATGTCCCCCAGATTCAGTACCATTTATATACTCTGCTGCTCTGGGGTAGCTGCATGACCCCTGTTCCTATCTCTGCCCTTCACCAGAGTGGAGATGAGACCTGTGTGTCATGGACACTTGGATTTTAGATGCCCCGAGCACTTGTTTGCATGCATTCCCTGGACAGACCTGGTTGTGGGGTAAGCAGAGGGCATGTGTTCATCAGCAATCCTCCTTTAGCAGTTGAATCTGAACACAGTCTGCTGTCTACTAAGGAAGGTATCTCTGCTTGTAGCTGGCTTTCTAAGCTGTTCGCCTCTATGTATTTGCCTGCAGAATGCTTCTTAAGTCAGTATAAAGGAGAGTGGCAGAAAAATACATCTATGTTGGAGGGTTTGGGAGCAGTTTAGCTGTATTCTTTCAGATGAGGCTTGATGGTTAGGGTTAGTCACATCATCTGATTCCTTGGTGGTTCCCTCCTTCCCTCTCCTTTAAGCGTTCATTTTCTTCTGACCTTAATCACTGCTTTCAGTGACTCAAGGTATCAGTGAGCATGGATATGACTAGTTAGCAACAGTAAGATATCCACTAACTGCTGAAACATGGGTGTTCTAGCATCGCTTGGATGATGTCTTCCAGATGGCCTCTGGGCCAGGATGAGGTGTAAATACAGCACAAACCATTGCCCTTCTAAACAGCTAAAGCTCTTATGCTGGAAGAGAGATGTCTACAGCAGAAAACAGGGGAGTGGAAGTAGGTATACTTTGGAAATAAAGGATTTTATTTACATTTATTTTCAATCTTTAGTTCCCTAAAGCCCATAAATGTAATTGTGCCATCATCGAGGAACATTTGCCAGGGGGTGTAGGGAGGATCCTTTGGGTAAGAGAGAAAATATTCTCTAAGATTTAATATGTTTATGAACCTTAAAAATGCTTTCTCACCACTGTGTTGTATATTTGAAACCAACATAAGATTATATATCAACAAGACTTCAATTAAAAAAATGCTTTCTCTTTGTATAATGTTGAGCCCTTAAAGTCTACCTTAACATTCAGGGGTTTCTAAGCAAAAGTTTCTGAAGTTTTAGAAAGCAGACTAGTTGGTTGATGTTCTAAGATGTTTTCATGCCAAATATTTCCTATTTTTCCCTTTCATAGGGTGTATTTCATTTTCATTCCAACAGTTTCAACCTTCTAAACTTCCCCCAACCTCCTCACCACTTCATCTACATGGATCTAAATATGTCTTTTATATATATATATATATATATTTTTTTTTTTTCTCCATAGTTGGCCTGACCACAGCCACAAAAGGTAGCATCTTCTGTCCTGAAGGCACATAATGAATCCACTGCATCCAGTCACTTGGGCAATTTGTCAAGGACTAACTGTAGATGTTTATTTGGAAATATTATATAGGAATGTTCTTTTTTCTTCTGTATTGATTTAGGGAACTCTGAGCTTGTTTCTATTTGTCTTTGTCCCCTCTCTTTTGTATTGATACATAGTTTATCTTTGAATAACACATGTTTGAATTGCATGGGTCCACCTGTACGTGGATTTTTTTCATTAAATATGTTAGAAAAATTGTTGGAGATTTGCAACAATTTGAAAAATCATTTGTTCTCTTTAGATTTATCATAAGACTATATAGCATACAAATATCATGCAAAGTATGTGTTCATCCACTGTGTTATCAGTAAGACTTCTGGTCAACAGTAGGTTATTAGTAGTTTCGGGGGAGTCAAAAGTTATATGCAGATTCTCAACTGGGTTGGGGGTACAGGTTGGCACCCCTGATCCCTGTGTTGTTCAAGGGTCAAGTGTTTTTTTTCCGTGTTCCATATTTTTTAAATTGGCTAAGTCACAAACACCTCTTTTACCTTCATTTGTCACCCAACAAGTTCAGTGATACTGTCCCTCTCTTACGTATGAGGAAACTACACACAGAGTAGTTGTGACTTGTCCCAGAACCTGCATTCAGTGAACAATTAGAACTTAGATCTGTGTCTTCTGACCACAGTGCTGTCAACCTTTCCACAATACCAGATTGGAGTTTACACTCTTGAGCGTTGTATAATGCCAAATATGTTTTTCAGTTCTGATGGACCTAACAAAATGCCAATCCAGAGTGTATGATCAGTAGATACTCAACTATAAAACTTCTATCACTTGACTTGGACTTATGCAACACTGATTTAGAGAAATAAATTCATTGCTTAAAATATATAATTGTGTAACAATCCTCAGTTTGGTAAGTCTAGTACAAATTGAAAATAGTTGGTGGCTGTAGTATAGCCTACTCAGAGGTGGCCCTAAAGGACTGTGATGAAAGAATGGATTCCCAAGGGCAGAGCTTGAACACTACACTGACCAGCAGTCACCACACTGAAGAGTATAGGAGAAGGCAGGGAAATGAAAATGAGTTTCTCTGGAAGTCTAGCATCTTGGATATTTCAAGGGGTAAAACGATATTTAGTGGGAACCAAATGATTCAAGGAAGTGGTAATAGGATGGAGTAGTGTCCACCTCTAGGACTTCAGTTTGAGTCTAAACTTCAGTTTAGCCCAAATAAAGAAGCAGGGTGTACTGAAGGTCTTGGTACTGGATCACAGAATCTCTCACCTCCAGATCTACCAAGCAAGTTCTCCTTGGGCTGCATACACTTGTTGTAATTTACCCTAAAGACTTCAGTAGACTATGTGAAATACATCATTAGCCATTTGGCCATGGTCCCCTGAGATGCGACCATGGTCCATATTTTTAAAAACCACTCTCCCAAAGCAAAATCATAGCAAAAAATCATAAAGCTGTAAATGAAACATGGACAGAGATGTCACACTCTGCACTGAAATGTTGCTTTCTGAGAAATGCAACGGTGCTTCCTCCATTAGGTCAGGTGCTCATCTGAACCTGTAATTGGAGAAATACATATAAAATAAAAATGCATTTTTACTCTAACAAGGCTTGTGATCTGATCAGGGGAAAATCCTCCCATTAAAACAAATATTGAAATGAATCAAACAAATAATTTTATTGTTTAATAGATATTGGAGAGGTTGTAGGATAATTGGAAGATAGGCCTAATTAATCAAAGACAGCTCTGGGAAGGCATGCACGTAGAATTGTATTCAGCTCTATACATCTAGGCAGACTGGCTAGGAAGGCTAAACTCTTTGTCACAGAGCTCTCTTCCTTCATGTGGGAAAGGATGCCTCATTCAGTCGTGGCCAGAGCCAGGCCTAGGAGGTCTGTCCTATCTTTGGGTCATTACTGGATCAGGGATCCTCAGTGACGAACCAGGTCCTTTCCCTGGAGTTCGTGTTGACTCTAGAATATCTTGATGTTTAAATTCACTCTGGAGTCCATAGTTTGTTCTGAGTCAGGTTGGTGATAAACACATATTCCTGAGAGGCTTCCTACGGAAGTGAAGGCCCAAACTTTGCACCGACTGCCCATGTGCTGGATTAGAACTTAACCACAGATGCCTTTTGATGGACACAGTGGTTCCTAGAGTCTCCCAAAGCATCATCACTTTACTTAAAAAGCAAAGGATAGGGTCAGAGAAACTCACCTTGGGGTATGTTCAGTTTTAAGGTCCTGTTTTGGCGTGTGCACACACTTACTTGGGCGTACATACACACCATGTTGTATTTCTCTAGCACTGTGCTCCTTAGCCTTTTGGATGAAATCACCTAGTGTCTTTGTATCAATGAATAAAGTTGTTGCACACCCATGAAGAAGAGAGAAGAAGGAATGTGCCCTTGAATGCTGTAATAGAAATACTTATGAATGGATATATTAAACTCCTTGGATAATTTGTGTGTCTGCAGCTGTGGCTGGCTCCCACATGGCTCACAGTGCATGCCAGCTCAAGGAGGAGTGATGACTTCCTAGTTTCTCAGGAGAATTTCCCCCATTAGGCTGACACTTACTTTACAATTTGGTTGGGATACTAAATCCAAGTAATTAAAAGAAGAAGATGTGTTTCTAACTTTTATATCAGAAGAGCATGCTGCTTTGAAATAGTTCTCAATGCTGGTATATTGGGCGCTTTTCCAAAGGTATGAATCAGCTCCCTGTGACACATTTCAAGTTTCCTGTTTGGGTGTCTTTTGCTCATGTCACCTGGGGCTAGGGAAAGTGTACTTTTCTTTTTTGTACTTGGATGTCCAGAGTACTCTCCCGTCTAGTGGCTTGGACGCCAGCATGGAGGCCAGCAGTCCTGCCTTCTCCTGATGTGCTGCAGCTGTGTAAATTCACTTTCTTTTCCTCTGTTGCTTTTATTATGGTGGTTGAGGGTAGGTCAGAATCAAACTTTTGAATTAGAATTGCTGATACGATCCAAGAGAGAATGTTACACAGGTGATAGCTGACAAAAAGGAGGACCATAAAATTTCACCTAGCTGCAACACTATCTCCAGGACACACACACACCCCAGTGTCCCTGTGTGTAGACAGGCACTGCTGATATATTAGAGTCTGCTGGCCATTTTGTTTACAATAACTAGGAAAGGAAAAATGAACCCCTATTTCAGTGTGTTCATCCCAAGATGATGACAGTAGATTCTCCTTGCAGGTAAACCAAGAGAGCTCAGGTAATCATCATTTATCACTCAAGGGGCTCACGTGTCTTGCAGATTCATTGGAGCCCTAGAGACTGAGATATTCATTGTGCTGCAGAGCCATTCTCTTCTCTCATTCCATCTAATGTAATAAACTGAAGTCCTGGCTTCAGAGGCAAGTGTGCTGGCTTTTAGAGTCCCAAGCCTTTAACATGTACACGATTCACTTCGCAGAACTAGATAAATTTTCAAAAAGAAATGTCGTATCATTATAATTTTAATAACTTTACAACTTTGTTCCATCTCCCCCATTAACAGACTATTCCTAGCTACCATCATCTTTTGCCAGAAGCCTCTAATTCATTTCTCTGTATCCACAGCTGCCTATTTTCAAACAGTGTGAATGTTGAATTGATTTTAGTACCTAAACCACCCTTAATGGATCTGAGATAGATTAGTTCATGCCTAAATCGAGTGCATTCTTATATTATTTGTCATATTAGAAGTATGCTCTATTTGCAGGTAATAGTTGAATGAGCAGGTCTAGGCTCCCTGTTTGACCCTCCCACTCATATTTGAGTTATTCTGACCACATAAATATAAGCTATTTGTCATAAACTTAAAAAAAATCATGGCTACCTTAGGTTGTGCAAGATTCCACAAGAAGGGTAAGCAAACTTTTTCTGGAAAGGGCCAGAGAGTAAATAGTTTAGTTTTGTAGTCCATATGATCTGTGTTGCAACTACTCAACTCACTGTTATAGTGCAAAAGCAGCCAGAGACAATATATAAATGAATGAGGATAGCTGTGTCCCAATAAAATTTGATTTACATAAACAGGCAGCAGCCAGATTTGGCCCACAGTTTGCTAAGCACTATGTCAGGCCAATCTGCCTCCTACAACTTTTGCATACCCATTCTCCCAAGCCATTGCAAAATAAACACAATAATCTACATATACTTTCTGATAATCCCAAGCACTAAATCTCCTGGTGCTGAAATGTGCACTCAACTTTTTTCCAGCTAGAAAATGGTATAGAGTTTAGACTGGGAATTCATCCATGGGAGTAACTGAAAATGCCTTATTTATTCAATCAAAAATCCATGGTTGATGTTTATTGTTCACATAGGTCCGTTCACCTTGAAGTCGTAATGTTAACTCAAGTCTGTCACTTGAAAGATAGGTAAATATTAAAGCACTTTGGAGACTAACTGAAAATCTTCTTACAATACAGAATAGGTCCTGAAGGGTTCCTGGCTGTTTACTGGTCTCCCTTCCATAGGGGAGCTACTGCTCATCCTCAGACTGGGAGATCTTGTTCTAGGAGAGGGAGTTTTTCCTTTGCAGCCCACTCACAGCTGATCATACATCTTTGTGGAAATCGACCAAAATTACCTAGTCTGCAGGGAAGGGTCAAGGAACTAAACTGGAGTTGGGGCTATCAGCTAATGTCATGGTGCCAGGGGAGATGAACTGGAGACTTTTCTTGGAGGCTAGCTAGCAGCAATGGGTTAAAAGAGAAGGGGGTTACCAAGACCAGATAGGGAGAATAACATAGGACATGTATTCCGGACCTGCTACTTTCTGGCCATGTGAACTTGTATTTCCAAGTTTGCATCTGTAAAATGGACACTTGAGTACAACACAGAGTAGATGGAGAGTCGGATTATCCATAGGTGCTCATTGTCCGTGCTCTGCTCTGAGGGCTAGACCACAATGTCAAACCAAGTATGTAAAAATGCATACAGGCATGCACTTGCATACTTGTGTGTACTGTGTAAGTGAGCATTGTGTGTGTTTATGCGTGCATGCATACATCACAGAAGTCTTGTGAGTAATACATCAGACCGTATATATAAATGCTCACAGAACAATTTCTGTCACACAATGCACGCCTCCTGGACACGGGTTGACTAATGAAAGTTTTGTACTCCTTAGTGTAGTCTCTTAATGACACTGTTGATATTATAGGCCAGATATTTCTTTGTTATGTACTGTTGAATATTTAGTTTTCCTCACCTTTACTCACAAGATACCCATGCCACTAGCCCCGCATCCCCAGTTGTGACAACCAGTAATTCCTCCAGATGTTGCTAAATGTCCCTGCACACAGAGTCACCCCCAGCCAGAACCGCTGCCCTAGTCAAACCCAGACATCAATGTAAGCAGTTCCCAGACTTTAGCAGCAACTGAATCACCTTGAGAGCTTGTGGAAACCCAGACTTCTAGGCCCCACCCCAGGGTTTCTGACTCAGAAGTTCTGGTGTTAGGGCCAAAAATGTTCATTTCTAACAAGTTCCTAGGCCATGCTGCTTCTGCTTGTCCCAGGATCACATTTTGTAAGTGTGTAGGTCAGATGCTCCGGAAGAATTATAGGTGATTTCAAATGCTTCCTAATTCTGAGGATTATAATCTTACTGTGAGTACTAAGGCCTCTTTATTATAGCCATTAGGTGGTTCCTCTCAGGTGCAGTAGAGATTTGGGGAAAAGGCAAGGCATTTATGGGAGATGTTCGGTCTGTACTGGGCTTCATTCAGCACTGCCCTGCCAGCTGTCATCTGAATCCTGCCAGGAGACTGCTCTAGGTCTTGGCACAACATGGGGGCTCCTATAGAAATGAACTTTAATTTTTGCTTTGTAGTCAGACTTAAAGACCAAACAAAGCAAAATGACATTGGATAAGAAGCGAATGTTCAGAATTTGAAGGACATGACTCAGAATGCCAATGTGTGACCAGTGACCATTAGAGCCGTGGTTCTGACTTGCATTTCATTTACTGCACCAGCTGTCTTGTCCTCCCTTGATTCTTTCCCTTTGGGTCAGAGTTCCTGTTGTCCTGAGCTGTCATCTGTGCACTCCCCCTTCTTTTTTTCTTAGTTTGGATGGGGCTGTCTTGAGCTACTTATCAGTCTTATCTCTCTTGGCCCTCTGTTAGTATTTCAGTCTGCGAATCTAATCCACTTTAATTGATTGACCTCATGCAACCAGACATCAGCGAAACAACAGGAGAAGCATAGCTGCAACCAGCAGGAGAGACGGATGCAATTTTGTGGGGTGGATGCAAAGGTCATTGAGATCTGTGCAGATTTAGGAAAACAGAATTTGTTTCCAAGCCATTTAATGTGAATTTTCTAAGGACAATGTATACAGATTCTGGAGTTGATGATCTTGAACGGGAGGCAGTCATTCTAACCCGAGCAGTACCCTGTAGGGTGTGTGCAGAAGCCTCCTAACTTATCCATGATCTGTCCTTCTGTTTCCCACCCAGCTACCCCCACTGTCTTCACTATAATCACCATCTTCACCCTCACTACCAACATCAGTTTTGTATCATCCTGTGTAGAGCACTTCAGAATTTGCCAAGATTTTATCATTTCTCTTAAGGACTATACAACACAGGTATTACTATTATTGTTGTATTTGTATTGTTCTCATTTTTCATACAGATAGTTGAGGGACCTGTTCAAGATGTTCAAGATCACCTGGACAAGATGTGGAGCCTTGACTGGGCTCAGGTCTTCCGAGTCTAAGGTTTAAAAGCTTCTGGAACCCAGAGAAGACATGTTCTTCTCTTTCCTTCCCATTCCAGCCACACTTAACTTCCTCCAGGGTAGGGGACCAGGCCATTGTCATGGGATGACAGTGAAAGTCCAAACTGTTTCCACGTCCCATGACTTGGAGGCTTGTTAGTTTGGGTGATTCCTGGTGGGCTCTCTTAGACTCTTTGAGGAAGGAACCTGGTCTCTTACATCTCTTAGATCCTTTAACAGTGCACGGCTGTGCACACAGGAAGTTCACACTCACTGCTTATGAGCAAACAATTGTCCTGGGTCTAGAACAGGAGATCAGAACATTGAAAGAATGGACTGATGATCTTATTGAAACACAGTAACAAGGGAAAGAGCCCATACTGTGTTCTGTTAAACAGAGTGTTTGTCCTTGTTTTAACATCAATAAAATTCTCCCTCAGCCAAAATTATCTGATAAATCAAGTACAATTGTACATCATATTTCTGTATTTTACTAATTGCATATATAAAGCACAATGAGACTATTTTGTTTAAGATGTGTTGCAAAAAAACCCTGAATATAGATGACCGATTTGCTACATTATCAACTGTTCAAATTCTGTTTAGCCTCCCACAGTACAAAAACTTATCAACACACTTTTTTTTTCTACCACAACCACCATTCTGATGCATTATGCATTCATTCACTTATCCATTTAACAGACATCTACCAAGTACCTGTTAGCATTGCTGCATTTGACAGACCCACAGTTAGGTTAGGCAAGTTAGGCAAAGATAAAGTATATAATATGTAGTATGTATACCATCTTCTATAAATAAGTCAATCTCAACATGTAATACATGTGACTGAAACATAATATGGTGGCAAATCTACAAGTTAAATATGTCTTCTATTAGTTGTGTGAATTCCCAGTTCTCTGAATCTCCATTTTTTTAACCTTTAAAATCTTGTGATTTTAAATTGTGGTAACTGAGGGTAATTGTGAGAATTTGACAATTCTGCCATTAGAAAATATTTGTCAAGTACTTACTCTGTCTACCCAGATGGTCTGCGTTATGCTGCAGTAACAAGCAGCTTCAGATACGTGGTAGCATAAAGTAACTAAGCTTTGTTTCTCAGTCATGTCCCATGTCCCTTGCAATTTGGTCTATTGCCATCCTCACTCAATGACCGAGACTCACTAAGAAGCCACCAGGAGTTTGCTGGGTGTGGTGGTGGGCAGGAGTGGGAGAACTCTGATGGGTCTCACATCCAATTAAATGGATGGCTCAGGAGTGATACCCAATTTATTGGTTAACACTGGTCTCCTGATCTTATACATCTCAAGGCGACCTAGAAGTTCTCTCTTACCTTAAGCCTGTAATGGGTGAGAACTAGAAAAATGGGGTGGTGGTGCTACATGGATTATTTACTGTGACCCAGACTTTGAAATGGGTCTGGCGGGGGATCACACATGTGTTGTGCTCCATTTTATTGCCCAGCACTGAACTCACAAATTTGTGGGAAGCCTAGAAGCTGAGATACTGCGAACTGCTTCCTTTGCACATTTTTCTGGTGTACATCTGAGAGTCCCAGCTATGTTTCTGTCAGTTGCGATTTTCTAAAATAGTGGAGGGTGCATTCTGCCTCCCCAGGGGCACTCTGGAATGAATGAAGAGATTGCCTCAGGGAGATCTTTATTCCTGAGGATTTTTCTTGCCCTTGTGCATTTCTGCTTCTGAAATCTGAGCCTGGTGGTAGTATGTCTTGGGTCACCTCCACAGCAATAGTTGTAATGTGGCTGATGGAGAATCAGATAGCTGCAAGTGGACTAATTCGAGGAACCAGTTGGGCTCAGAAATAGTCATTATTGATGAAAAATGACTTACTGGCTATTTAAAGATAGCTGTTCCTGTGCTGTTCCTATTTTCTGACTATTCTTGAGGATTCCTTGGTAATGCCTTCTGATTTACCACTTGTCTTTGTTTTTAATATCAAGGCAGAACATAGACTGAAGTAACTGCCTTGGTAGCAACTTTAACGTTGATGGGTGTGGAGTTATTAAAATTTATAGTCACCCTGTTTTTGCAGGTACACTTGGCTTGTCTTGGAGAAGCATATAACAGGCACCAAGGAATGTGGAGAGACAGCAACTACCAAATTATAACAGGAAATCAGCTGTGCACGTGCTGTTTTTTAAATGTTTTGTTTACTGAAATTTACATTTATTCCCACAATATTTCTTGATAACCATGTCACCAAACCAACCAGTCCTTAGCTTGTGCCACTACTTTCAACTATACCAATGAGGGGGAAGAAAAGGAACAGAAGACTGGCGTTTATGGAGGTCCCAAAGTATGCATAGCCACATGCCAGGTGTTTCACACATGTGTTCTAAAACCTTCACAACAAGCTTGAGAGGTAGAAGTTTGCCTTTCCCCTCCTCCATAGATCTCTTTATAGAGGAGAAATCATAAGTTAAGTAATGTACCCAAGGTCATACAGCTTTCAGAACCAGCAGTATCATTTGAATCATGCAACGCTAAAACCCATATTTATCTTACTGAACCAATTAATTTTTCCAGTAATCATAGTGTAGATATGGTTGGTGATTGTATAGTTTCTTCTCCTGGTCTCATTTATCCCTTATATTTGTATACAATTTTATTTATGAAGTATTTTCATATTGATAATATAATCATATAATTTCAGTCTTCTAACAGCCCTATGAAGTATGTAAAGCTGGAATCCTGTCCCCATAATATATTATTAAGAAATGGGCTCAGAAAAATTGAGTGATTTGCCCAAGGTCAGTCAGGGCTGACTCCAAAGCCGATGATTTTATCCCTCATATCTTCTCTTCTGTGGACACGCGAGCCAGCAGAGTTAATTTTCTTAGCAGCTGAAAGTGATGGATTCAGGCTTGGGCAACTCTATGGGTGTTTGCCACAAGGCTTATAATGAACTGAGACAAAGCAGTTAGCCACAGATTATAATGCCACTGTGGTCCCATGACAAATGACAAGGAGGTTTCGGTAATGAAATCTTATTACTGCAAGTGAAGAGACCACATCTGAGGTTTAGCCCAGTCATATTTACCACTGCGGGAAACACAATGAAACATCTGGGTAAGGGTCTCCACTGACATCGGCAGTGTGCTAGCAGGATTAAGATCTCTCTAAAACAGTGATTGCCGTGGCAAATGTGTGGCTCCTCAGATAAGGACCAAATATTTATTCTGGCAGAGATTAAATCTTTTCTTTTTCTGAATCTATTATAGATCTTGCAGAAAATCTGCCCAGGGATTTATCTCACTGATCAGCCCGCTCACTGAGCCAGAACTGTCCTTTGCCACTGCTGTTGTCAAAAAGCTCCAGAATGCTGGTTTAAAGGTCTCTCTCTCCCCGCAGAACTGTTCTCCATCTATGATTAATTTAGTGACTCAAAAGTGAATTGAATCACCAACCATCCTTTCCACACATCCAGGATTTATATAGTGGTTTCTCACTGAAGGAAAGGGGTACAATAAACAGCTCACATTTGTGGGTGGCATAGGAGTCGGCAGCCATGGTTTCTTAACTCCTCCAGTCCCCTCATTCTGCTAAATAGGTTATGACGCAGGATATTATAGCCTTACTTATTTAGGATGGAGGGTGGTTGGGTACCAACATTCACACACACACACACCCACCCTTAGAAATGGATGCCAACTCTTTAAGAAGAAAGCAGAAAGTCATATTGTCATTTCTGAATTCCTAAAGAGTTAAGGAAAAATCATATTATTAATTATGGGCATAAAAGATTCCAAAGAGCCTATCACTGGGTTCATTTATCTATGTATGTTTTAATGCTAGGTACTTTTTTAGTGCTGGAGGTGTAGACATGGAAAAAAACCTGAGAACATAAGGTCACAATAAACAGGGATTTAAGAAATCATCCATACACTTAGTCACCATTTTGGGAGACACTGAATAACTTCCCAGAGAACAGACCATGGGAATTGCAGACATCATTTTACATTGTGTACTGTGCCATCAGGGTACACAGGAAGCAGTCATGTCCACCCTGTGTCTCAGGATCCTGCATTCTGAAAGTAGCCTTTGTTGACCAGCTTAGGTTCCTACTTTCTAAGCTCAAGACTCCTGGGTACGTGCCCATTCTTTTATTGGGCACAAGATGTGTTCACATACTAAAGGGAAATCAACAAATCGAGAAA
Organism: Smutsia gigantea; assembly: GCA_032199065.1. Classification (NCBI taxonomy): domain Eukaryota; kingdom Metazoa; phylum Chordata; class Mammalia; order Pholidota; family Manidae; genus Smutsia; species Smutsia gigantea. The sequence continues at coordinate 434,378 of JAVSCE010012419.1, read as the reverse complement.
AGCCTGTCTCTTGGAGAAAATCAGTGATGTATACCAAGCTACATGGAAACCAGTACCTAAAATCTCACCAGAAGTCTTTCTTTTTTTACTTTAAGCATAGTAAGTACTTAGTAGTGTGCTTATGTATTGAATGAATAAGTTAATGAAGGAATGAACCACATTACTCAATCAGAGATTCAGTGAAATCTTTCCAGTATCTTAGTTTATATGGATTATGAATTTCTTACCCCCCCATATTCTTCTCCTTCTTGAATAAGGAAATAAAGGATGTTATCACAGAGTCTATGTGAACAAATATTGTGACTCAGCCTTGTAGAATGTCAGAATTATTAAATTTTATTATACTTGAATGCCCAACCTATTGCTTAGTCATTAAGTCAGACAACTAGAGGAATGGAGACGGATGTCTCCCTTCTCTCCTTGTCCATCCCTCCTGATACCCTGAATGTTATGATACCTTTCCACGAGGTTGAGAGAGACAGATTATATCAGATCACTAATGTTACTTCCGTTTTATGTCTCACTGTGGATACTAATTCCAACTCTTAGTCATAACTAATTATTAAAGGAGAAGAATAATGGTTTTAATAGCATTATTATTTATGTTTCAGTATTTCTGGGCACTTTCCAGGAAGTGAATGCTGTTACCGCTTCCACCTTCAACCAACCACCACCATCACCATCATTAACACGTTCATTGCCACAGTGTTACTCTTCTAAAATTCATTGTTTTTTCCTCCCAGAAGTCTTTTTGGGGCCACAGAGGTTCTCTGCTGCTAATACACTGAATATTTTATACCTCTTTGAATTAAGTTTAGGAGAATGACTGTAAGTGGGGGAGGGGAGGCAGCCATCTGACTCAGAAAACCCCAGCTCAGTTTCACTGGCCTCTACTGAGGATAAATTTTCTGTGTGTCATAGACCTACAGAAAGTACCATCAGGAGTTCATCTGCCACTGTCTCCTAACCATTCTTGGTACCCCTCCCCTTGGCCTTGATTGCCCTAAAAGGTGAAAGCAGGCTTCTATTTCCTCTTTAATCCTAAATCTAAACTGTGAGGTGATCTAGGGTCCAGTGTCTCAGTAGCCTTTCCTGGAAAACAATTCGTCTTTCAGAAATGAACTTCACAGAGTCACTACACAGCTGTCAGGTGGTTCTGTGGTTCCAGCTTTCATATCTGTTGAGGGCAATCAAATGAACTAACCTGTACAGTACAGCCCATGAGAGCAATTTGGGTGGCTTTATGCCATTGGTTTTCATGTTCAAGATGAAAGCCCACGGAGCAATGTAGGACTCTGTTGTTAACTTCACGCCGACAGCGCTCTCTGGGTACCCACAGACTTATTGTTAGAGGATCAACTTGAAAGGGAGAAAACCTGTGGTTGGTGATAACTATGCTTTTTGTGTTTCTTTGTTACAGGAACAGGGGAAAATTGGAGTTGTCTTCAATATTGGCACCGTTGACATCTCCATCAAAGAGGACAGAACCCCTGTAAATGATGGCAAGTACCACGTGGTGCGCTTCACCAGGAACGGTGGCAATGCTACACTGCAGGTGGACAACTGGCCTGTGAATGAGCACTACCCCACAGGTACATGTTTTACTCTCAGTGACCAACTCCCACTTGCTCTCCTAACTTCTAAGTGGTGATTTTCTCATGACCGCCTCCAAATCATGAAACACTGAATCTTAACCACACAGTGATTTTTTATTTTTGTATGAGAAGATAAGTTATTTCTTGAGCACGTGGTCCAGGTAGGGAGCTTCCGGAGACTTACTAACTATGCACTGAACACTTTTTGTTGACTTGACTATTACTGCCTGACTGGCTCACACCAAAGACAATCATTGTGGGTTTTCCAAATCACTGAAAATGACGAGCAACAGAGGAAAGGGGCACCATCTCTACCACAAGCTCTTGTCAATAATCACGGAATAATCAAGTTGAGGTCTGGACTTTGTGGTGCCATTTCATCATGTATGGTTGAAGGTCCAGATAGCCAGAGATTGCAGGAACACTTTAGAAGGAACTTTCCTAAACTTGAATGGATGGACATCAAGTCAGGGTAACAATGACAGAAAAACTAAGTGTAGAATTTCATTCATTTGGTTGACTTTACCAATTTTTTTCTCTCACTTACACTGAACCCGCCTTGATATTCAGAGATTGGTCCTAGTAGGCATTTTAATAGCAAGCATGCTGGTGTGGGAAGAGAGGGGTTAATCATCTGTTTAAATTTTATGGTCAAGGAGCATTTGCTAACAAACTCCCAGAGCCAGATGGCTGAATCAAGGGCAATGAGAGGAAAGATTGCCTTCTTTAGAAGAGATCATTCAAATATTCCCTTTCCTTTTCCTCTCATCTCTCACTTCTCCCAGGAAAAGAGCCCTGCCTTAATGGCAAAAGTTACAGGAATGGAAAGGAAAATACTTTAGCTAAAGCTCTTTGCTCCACAATTGCATTATCACCTTGTAGATGTTAGAGAATAGCTCAGAATATTGAGCTTTTCATGAATGTGGGCATGATGCCTTGTCTAACTCTCTATCTCGTACACTCCAAACTCCCCATAATTTTCTCACCATCATCCTCTCACTTCCTTTATAGTGAGGTGGGCACAGAAAGAGGAAATCAGAAACACATTTCCAGATGTTTAAGAGCTGTTTAGCTAATAACCATACTTGAGGCAAATACAGCCAGTTTGCCTACTATGGTCCAAGAATTTTGAATGCTTTGAAGGCTGTGATCATATTTTCATGCCTAAGTCAGAGTTAATTTTTTTAAAACTTCTAACAGAAGTAACTGTGTTACTGTTGTTGTTTTTTTCCCCTAATAGTCAGAGTCTTCCTATGTCTGGTTTAAGAAATACAGGAACATCCATAAACTCCCAAGGTATTAAAGCAAAAAGCCACTCCTACCCATTTATCTATCATCTGTGTCTCCATTTACAATATCCAGCTCAGCCTTTGCTGGGAGTGTATTGTCATACTCTTAGCACTTCTTAGATTAAGACACATAAATGACCTTAATGTGTTTATCTTCGAAGAGAGCCAGAGGTGTCAGCAGCTAGTATGAATTCTTATCATCACCGAAATTCAGTAGACACCAATAGACCTGATTTTTAAATGCTTCTTGCTTAAGCACTAGGGGAAGGGGCAGGGGGGATAAAAATAGCCTGAGATCTTAAAAGCTGTTCATTTGCTCATGGGAAAAAATCAGTCTCCCTCCATGCATATTATCATTGGCCCTGCCGGTGCAGCTGTAGGGTTAGTGGTATTTCTATGAGGAATTTCAAACATTTCTAAATTGATGTTGTTAACCACTTGCTCTGAGGCAATATAGAATCCACCAGTTTGCTACCAGCCATGAAAAGGCTCTTTAATGGTCATCTGAAAGCCACAGATAGGTAAGAAAACCAGAGCCCCTTGCTGTGTGCCTATCTCTTTGTATCTTTAGTTCCAAATTATGAGTTGCTTCCTGTGATTTCAAAACAGAATAAACCTTTCTTTAATGGCATAACTTCCCACTGAAAACTATTATTACTAGTAACTATTGATTAACTGTTATTTAGTAATAACAAGTGTTATTATTACAGGCCATGATACAGTGTAACAGTTCTAAGCATGTGCTTTTGGGTCAGCTGGCTGGAGCCGGGATCTTGGTGCCATTAGCTGTGAGTCTAAGGCAGACTGGATTAAGACCTTGAAATGCCCTAAGCAATGAAATATTCGGTAGGCACCCCATGTGTAATCCAAAATACATTAGCACTACACTGTAAAGTAAGTGTAAGAATTTCTAGCGGTTCTGATTTTTCTTCTCTGATGATCATTGTAATGTTTTAAAATAATTCTTTCCCCCAACATTATCATTCCTTAGTCTGTTTTCTTGGTTCTCTAAGTAAGTGCTTATTCTTCCTACTTGGTGATCCAGTTTCAAACCTTAGGCAAGTTATTTAACCTCTGAAACCTCTATTTCCTAGTCTGTAAAATAGGGTTATGATAACGCTTACATTGTAGGGCTAATGTGAAGATAAGTGAGCTTAATGCACGTAAAATGCTCAAAATGATGCTGGACCAATTAAGTCAGTAGTCAATAATTATTAGCTATGATGATTACCAAACATTTGGGTGGCATGTTTTTATATTAAATATTCACTCATACAAATTTCTTCATTTTGACTTTTAAATAGCCTGTGAATTGGCTAGGGTAGATATTCTTATTCTCATTTCAAATTCAAAAAGAGACACAACGAGATTCTTTGTCTTTCCTGAGGTCATGTAGTAAATTAGGAAATTAGGAACAGAATGAAGACCAGATTCTCCTGTTCACAGTTGGGCACAGTTTCTACTATTGCTCCTACAGCAAATGGGAGATTTTGAAAAATGCAGAGGTAGAAGTGAGCATCTTTCTTCTTGTATCATCTCAGAGTTTTTCCTTCTTTTCGAAAGTGTCACATTACAAAGGTCAGTACCAATAACTACACTAAGGTGGTTATTGTGAGATGGGGAGTTGAAAATCCTCCTTCGTAAAAGAAAAGTTCTTTTAGCTGTGTTAAAAGACTCATTTGTAATGAGTCCAAGCTGTTCTGACAACAGTGGCAATGTGCTTCCATGAAGCAATTGAAAAAATACTGAGTATTTAAAAGCACTACCACCTCACCCCATTGTCTAGATTGGAAAAGGTTCTTGGAAAGGCCAACTTTCCATTTTACATTCCACTCTTCTAAGACTTCCTAGGAATGGTTCACCTTTAAGCTTTGGATACCTTATATTCTCTCCCTCCTGTTTTCCTGTGCTACTGAAAGGCTACTTTAAGTTTAAAGCATCATTCGAGCAATCTGGCAGTACTTAGTTTATATTAAGCCATATGATCAAAATACCCCTCTATCTGGGCATCAGAGAACAAAGCCACTGGTCAGCCAATCTTGACACAGTTTCTACAAAAGTGATGTATTCTCCATTGCCCAAACCATTCTATTTTATGGATGGTGATTAGAATAGAAACCATCAAGAGGAGTTCAGGTGTGCTACTTACCTATTGCTAATGTTTAACAGTAAAGAAATATAGAGTAGCTCCTACATAACATTCATGTAAGTTATGTCATTCTGAGGGCATGCTCTCAGGGAACTGTTCTTGTTTGACAGGTCTCTATGCATCAAGATGAATGAGTAACTCTAGGATCTTATCATGCACATTTATAGGATTTTATGTGGCTCTACTGAAACATCCCACTGTGAAATATTTAGAAACCAGCTGGGCACATGGCTCTTTGTGAATCAAGAAGGATCCAAAATGAAAATAGTTCTGTAGCCATCAGAATCTTATATCACTTTAATTCTGGGAGATAGAACTCAAAAGCAACTTCTTTCTTTGAACCTGAAAATAGAAAAGCTAAGGAACAGGCGAGGGAAATAAAAGAAAGATCAGCCTAGAGCTATCATCCCAGCACTGACAAATGTTCCTTATAAAGCCTCTGATAGCTGTCTTGACACAATGCAGTGGTGGGGACAAAGGAGGGGAGGTAAAAGGTGAGTTGAGCATAAGGAATTAATTTTAGCCCCAGCTCTAGCCCCCCCACCCCAAGGAGGCTGAGATGACTGGAATTGTTAAAGAGACTCTCTCTGCTGTGACTGGTTGGCTGGTCATGTCATCACAGCTATCTGAACCGTGAGCTCACTGCAGTATGAGCATTTTCAGGTCAGAGGCAGGCTTCCTGCAAAGCGGAGACTGAGAAGCTTTCCATCATGCTACGGCAGGTGGCACTGAAGAGAGCAGGGTCTCAATTGTTTGACTCCACGGTGTTGCACGCCAACTCCGTTGAAGGGCTCTCGATTGGATTCCCCTTTGTCGGCCAGTGAAGTGCCCACTGATGACCTAAGCTTAAATCCTGTTTGACCACCCAACTTAGAACAGGAAAAGAATATACAAGTGGCTCCCCTTCTAGATCACTACATTAGACAATCCTCTCTTTGTATTTGAATGTCAAATTCCACAAAGCCTTGTTTTTATACAGACCTACAGGAAAACATAGCTCTAGTGCTTCGGATGCTCAACGTGCCTTCATATGTGTTGCTGTATCTGAGTCTCACTCCAGCCTATGAGAAACCTGCTTTTTCTCTATCCTGATCCTCAGATTGTACTTCCTCAAGTTTTCTGCCTATTTTCCTATTTCTCAGAGTCATGATTTAATGCTACCAATACTAGGTTTTTAGATTTGGGTTTTGATTTGGGTTTCGTTTTTCCATCCAAAGTATTTGGCACCCTTGACATTCTTGTCTAGAAAATTCTTTGCTGTGGGGCTGTCTTGTGCACTGCAAGATGTTTAACACCACCCATGACCTCTACCCACCAAATGCCAGTGGCACATCTCCAATGCCAAGTGTCCTCTAGAGGAACAAAATCACCCCTGCTTGAGAATCACTGAGTTAGAGAAAGTCTACAACACATCTTATTTGAAATGCATATTGTTCTTTCCTGGTTTAGGCAGTAGACATAGCGGTAAGAGCGATTTCTTTCTACACATCTCATCTTAGATTACTGAGACTCTGAAGGGTTAAAAACAAGCCTACATATGTGACATGAAACTGAAATTTCTCAGGTTTTGGATTTTCATTAATTCCTAGACAGGAGGTTTTCTTTCCTTTTCTTCCTGGCTTTGCCTGCAAACACATTTGAGGCCTGGCCAGATTTGAAGCACACATTAAAACAAGCCCTATCTACTTGCTCATTCATCCATTCAGGACTAGTGTTACTTTCAGTTCAATAGGGAGAAAAAACAGAGATAGTGAAGTCCTGCAAAGGGACTAAGAAATATAAATACAATGAAGAGGGAAAAGCCAAATTTGAACATGATTTCAAGGCTGCAGAAGTGTAACGGCAACTAGAGAGAGGCTTACTTAATGAATGTGTTTGAACATTGCTGGGTACATTTAAAATCATCTTATAAATAAATTCTTCAAACATTTGGTTGCAATTAATAAATCAAGCCAGTGCATCTTAACTACTTGCACTGCTAAATAGTCATTCTTTCCAATTTGTCAGGAATTAATTAGGATTCACAAGTAGGTGAGTTTCTATTTCCAAGGGGCTTTCAACTTGCTGAGATTAGTCTTCAGTGAAAAAAATGTAAAAAAAAAATCTTTTCACTAGATTTGTTTTTCTTTTTTTCTGTGAAGCAGTGCTGTTTAACTTGGCTGCAAATGAGATCCTCCTGGTAAATTTGAATGAACTTCGAGTTGTCAGGCTCCAGCTCCAGGTAATCTGATTTGATTTGCCTGAGGTGTGGTCCATGGATTAGTAGCATCATCATCCCCTGGTAGCTTGTTAGAAATGCAGGCTCTTAGGTCCCATTCCAGACCTACTGAATGAGAACTGGCATTTGAACAAGATACCCAGGTGATCCGTGTGCACATTTGGGAAGCTCTGGTCCAGGAGTGGGTATTTTTATAAAGCTCCCAACGTGATCCTCTGTGCAGCTAGGTTTGAGAATCACTGCTGTTTTGAAAGCTAAAAATGTCTCTTTTTTTCTTCCTTCAGCCTGACTACAGGTGTTTGTCAGTATGGTAGCTGCTAACCACGTTGCAGTATTTGCAATGTGATTGATATGACTGAGGCCCTGAAGGTTTATTTCTACTGTGCAATTATTATGTCCTGGGCACTGAAAGATTTAAATACAAGTTTTCTTATTCAACCTTTAGGCCAGTACTATGAGGTTGGTGGCTGATATTGAGTAGTGCTAGATTAGAATATACTCTGCTATTTCCTTTTCCCTATTTTATATACTGTAAATTTTATTAATGACATTGCTCATTAATAAAATAATGGGCACTTACCTTCATATACCTTCTGAGCTCATCCAATGTATTTTGTCATTATATAGTCACTGGGATAATAAATCCAGTTGGTTCATGGGGTTGTCCCAGAGATGTAGGAAATGGCACACGTGTCCATCTCCCGGCCAGTTCATCCAGAGGGTGATGGCTGCCCTTTGTGGAGCATTTGCCCCATTCCCCCCGCCCCCCCACTTCATGCACAACATAGTATTTTGCCTTGTTATTGTTAGCTGTATTCCCATTTTACAGATGAGGAACAGTCCCAGAGTCCTTAGGTACTTGCTTGGTTCACAGCAAGAGTGGAAATGCTGGTATTCCAACCCAACACCACCTGACTTGAGGGTCCCATAGATCACACTCTGCTCCTTCCGTGGATTCCCTGTAATACTGTGGAACACTTGCATGCCCCAGAAATTCTGGTCTTAACTGAAGTGTTGAAAATTAGAGTTTTCCTCTTAAATCAAATCTCTAATTTCTGCCAAGTTAGATGTCATCACTTACCTGGGCATATTTGACATTTGCTTCCTCCACATCATCTGCTAGGCCTTTGGGACTTCAGTGGTCTTTCCTTTTATGATCCCATTTCACTTTCTAGTACCATATCTAAGTAGACAGGAAGAAAGTCTGTTTTCCTGTTTAATGATCTTGCTTGAGGGATAGGAGATCAGGGAGAGGGTGCTAAGGTTGTTTTTTCTTTCTCTTAATTTTTGTTTTATCAGGCAAACCTCGTTTCTTTTCTGTGAATTCACAGCCACAAGATAAATAGTCTTGTATCTTACAAGTTAAATACAATTACTGCTATCAAACCTAGAGCCTTTCTCTCCCTGTAAATGTCTCTTAGAGGCTGATAAGCATTTCAAGGCAAACTGTGGGCTTCTGGCTAGTGCTAAAATTAAACATAACCACCCAGAAGACAAAAAGACAAGTCTATATATATAATATATATACATATATATTTGCATACATATTTACATATATATACACACATCCTATGGAAGAGAAGAACATTTGATAGAGGGAAAGGGAATCTGTAAACACAGAGAAACTTAGACACGAGGCACATGTCCCTGAGACATTAAGCTAACATGCAACTCAAAAGTTATTTATAAAATAATTAGAAAACACACAAAGGAGTTTGTTATAATGATGAAGATTTACATCAGATAACATGGTAGCAATTGAAGTAACTGAAGACATTATTTATACAGAATTCAATTGTGAACCGGGCATTGCTTTTGACCTAGAGGTTGGTCAGCAAAAGAACATTACTAGAAGCTTCTTAGGACTTTATGAGATGCACACCTTAATATTTGATTCTGGTTTATGTGTTTCTCATCTTTAGGAGTCTACCTGGAGACTTAAAGGGGAAGGTGAACTTTAAAAAATTAGGAGACACATGATATTTATTTAACCATGAGTTAAGTATTACACATATTATAGTCTAGGGACTCAGTGAAATAAGTAATGAGAAATTTGGGGGGCTACTTCTAGGTATTATTTAACTAGAGATGTCAGGGAAAGGTATCACTAATTTCTATGAATAAAACCAAATCCGTGGAATAATACTTTCAAGATTAGAAATACATGGTCACCTTTTACATGATTTTTAAATTATACTCACTTGAGATAGTGTGACAAAAATATTAGTAACATCTCAGTCTATATGAGGCATCTGTAATTACACAAACTCTTCCAAATTAAAATAATCATCAAATATTGCATAATTTCAATGTGAGGCTAACTGAATTACAAGTTTTGTTTGCTCTATTGTCACAAAGAAGCTCTAGTTTAGGTAGTATATAAAATTTCTGGCCTGCAGATTTTGTCTTTAGTTATGAAAATCCAGAATTATTATCCCAACCAAACATGCAATTACCCTGTACCATTTTCTTTCTGCCCCAGGCTCAGATAAACATCAAATGTCCTCTGACACCTGTATAAGAGTGTAGCTTTATTTATAGGAAAAGTTCCCAAGTTTCAGTCTCTTCAACTTGAGTTTTGCACAAAGTTACCGTGTCCCTTTAATTATTTAAAGCCTAAAAAGAACATTTAGCTTCTTTGAGCAAGGTAGTACATAAATATCTCAATAGTAATAATATATATATTCACACACAGTATGTTACTTATAATTCTATGAAGCACAGAGGGTAATGAAAGGAGCTCTAAACCGTAAATCACTCAATCGATTGTCATCATATTGCAGCTCATCTCAAAGAGATAAAGACCTTCCACTTCTCTAAAACCCCTGTCAATACCCCAGCAGGCTGAGGAAGGGGAAAGGAGGCTTAGTGGAGGAAGGAGAGGATGAGTCAAGGACAAAGAGCCACTTTTAATCTTCATGAAGTTAATGTGGACTGGATTAAATTTTCAGTGATATTTACAGTTTCTCCATGAGGTGCATGTACTTTTACAGCCTTACAGTAAGTCCCCGATGTTCTCTGTTGGCTGGGGTGGAGGGTTTGCCAAATGCCAATGGTTGATATACAGCGCTGCATAAGAACACTTGGGGACTAGGTGCATAAGTGGAAAATGATAATTCAAGCCAAAAGCTAAAGGGTATGTATCAAAACAAATGATGGCAATGAGTTGATAAGAAAATATTTATATTGTACTTTCAAACAGCGGAAGTACTTCAAAAGTCTTTTTATTAGTAAATGGAATTGCCTTTTATATAAAAAAGATGTTGCTCATCTCCCAACCTCATCAGTGGGGTGGGTGATCACCTTATGAATTCATTCACTCACTGTTCAATAAATATTTATTCAAAATTTACTTCACATGGGAACTGGTGCTAGGTGAAGGATAAATAATGCAGTCTCTGCCCTTGAGAATCTTACAGTCTAGTGGAAGAAAAATGCATGTACACAAGCAAAATAATTTTAATACTTAAATCTTACTGTTCAGTTATTAAGTGTCAGGCACTGCAATGAGTTCTTATATTAAACCTTCACAATAGCCCCAAAATATTTTATCATCATTTTACAAGTGAGAATATGGGAGATTATAAACTTAACTCTTCCAGGGTCATAAACTAGTACATGAAGACCTGGAACTCAAAACTGTATCTCTTAGAAGGCAAACCTAATGTTCTTATACAGCACACTATATGGTACTTGCAGTTCCAAACAGTGTAAGCAGGTGAGATGTGGGTTCAGTGGCACCTGTCAGTGGCTGACAGAGCCTGAGGAGCAGACAGGGATGGCATGGAAGAGAATTTGGGTTGTGACCTTAAGCTTTCTAGTACAATGCTAGCAAACTGTTCCCTACCTAGAATACACAAGCATAAACTGTGATATGAAACGTCTAACTTTTACACCCGTAGGACTAATGGACAGGCATTGTTGATTGATACATTATTTCACCTAATATAATCTGCCTAATGGTTGCAGGAGAGGGCATTAATCTCCCTCTTTTACAGATGAATAAACCAAGGTCCAGGGAGTTTGGGAACACTTATTGCAGTCACAGGGCCAGAAAGTGTCAATGCTGGCTTTCTACAGAGATTTGTTTGTTCTGACACCCCTCTCCCTTTCTCTTACCCCACTGTTCAATCTGTTTCCCAGGAGGTGCTCCAGTTTGCCTTGTATATAGAGCTCAAATTCATTTGGATGACAGATGTAAATTCACATGCAAATTTACCATTGTTTCCCACATCCCAGTTCATGCAGTAGACTCTGTAATCACATTATTAAACATTTACTAGAAATGTGCTTCTGCCCAATGCACAATTGCCAGTCTCAGTGTTTAATTAAACTAGATTTGTTTTCATTTTAATCACATCAGAAATGTGGTTTTCTTAGAGTTCAATGGTGAAATCTTCATTTTAAATGCCTACAAGTGTCTGGGAGCTGCATATCCTGGAAGAGAGATAAGGCTATTACAACATAATATGGCATAGAGGATTTTAGGAGAATAACATTAATTAATAATAGGTAACACTGATATACTATTTACTTTGTTCCAGGCTTATGGATTAGTACACTGAATCTTCACAGCATCCTGAAAAGGGACTCTAGTATCATTCCCATTTTAGAGATATGGAAACTGAATATAAGAGAAATTAAGTAACTTACTCTCCAGTATCACACAGCTAGTAAGTTTGGGCCTACATGAATTTGAATATAGACATGGAGACCTTAGAGAAACCTTTTCTCCAAAAGGCCAAATAATAAATATGTAGGCTTTTCAAACGATAAAGTCTTTGTTGCATTTACCTAACTTTGCTGTTGTCGTGCAAAAACAACTATAGGCAATGCATAAATGAATGAGCATGGCTGTGTTCTAATGAAACATTTTACAAAAATCAGCTGTAATGAGTCAGGTTTGCCCCTTGGTTATAGTTGGGGGACCCTTATCACAATCATTTGTATTTTGAAGCCTGTATCTGTTTTTTAACTGATCCATCAGCTTTAGTTTTTGGTTTGTCTCATCTCTGTTTAGAATAAAGGGAATAAGATAATCTCTAAGTGGGTGAGTTAAATCCCAGAGACACAGGGAATAGGACTGCTAAACAGAATAGCACAGAGCCACTGGTGAGGTTAATTCAAGATTAAGAAAGACATAATGGGACAGGCAACTCATTTGCCTGTACTTAAACTCACAATCACAAACAGCCTTCCTAACTGAGCACTAAAGACCTGGATTCACTTCTACCTTTGTTTATGTTATGCCATACATTGCTCTGTTATTTGAAATTAACAAACAGAAAGCATTAATATTTCTCTAGTTCTGTATCTTCTACTTAGTAACTGGAAGTTGTGGTGATCCCAATACTCTCTCCTTGGGGAAGTTGCATACTTTTCTTCTGAATTCATGGGTTTTTTATTAGCTGATAGAAAATTTATTAGCATCAGCTGCCCTAGCCTAGTCTCCATAGCCCTCCTGCATAAAAGTGCCAACTGACTTCTTGGCATTTATTTTTTCTCCTACCTGCTCACTGATACGTGCATCTTCTAAGTCCCAGAGAACATTGCATTGGCTTTGCTGGACCTGCCAATGGGAGCTTCCTGCTTCAGCTTCTCTGTTTCCTGCTGTTGATCAGCCGTTATGACCCTCCTTAGAGGCAACTCAACCTACTTCCTGCTGTGTTGAGTTTTAGAGACGTTATTATCTGTTCCTGTTATAAAGTAACAAGGACGAGATTATGAGTTTTTACAGGTGTGTAGATATGCACAAGCATGCTCAAGTTTAAAATAAATTTTTAAAAATCAAACTAAGGCAGACCAATATTACTTATACAAAATAATGATCCTTTTACATTTTACTCATCTCAGTATTGACTACAATAAAGATATCAATCAAAATTCAAAGTTCCCGCCACCAGACCAGAAAGCATGTACTACCAGATTTGGCTCTCTCTAGTTCAAGCAAAGTGTCCACTGTTTTGTTAATTCCCTTCCCCTCTCTTTTTGAGTCAGAGTTGCAATATAGCAGATATTCAATAAAATGTTAAACTGTGCACCTGTCCTGAGATTATTGGAGATTTCTTTTGATTTCATTGTCTACATATACATGATAGCAAAATACACCAAGATAAAGAACATCCTTTACAAGCATTAAATATACTTAAGTTCTTTTTAAAAGCAATACGAAAAGATCAAATGTTTCATTATGAATAACTTTTAAGACTTTGCTGGGAAATTTTTCTTTGTTGAAACAAATCTGATTTTATTAAATCATAATATTTTTACATTGCTGAGATGATTCTCTGTAGGTCTCAAAGGTGTATTTCTCAGTATTCTTGGACAAAATAATAAACACGAAGAAGGAGAACATTCAGGGGTCCATGAAAGTTAAAAAATTCTAAATATAAATCTAACATAAATGTAAATGTGAAGTAAAAGTAAATCTAAAATCTCCTCAGATAGCTAAGCCTTAGAAATACTTATTACTTCATTTTTAAACCAATATAAAACTGTTGTGAGATGCTGACTCTCTCAAATAAAATGGGAATTTATATAAGTAGAAACTGAAATAGAACCAAAAATGCTTTTAGGCTTTCAAAATGAATAGCTAGATTTTTTTTTTTTTACTGAATTTTCTGTGCAATAAGGGTGGAGCTGGGCCTCCAGGAGAGGTAAAAATGAAGGTAATACATAGAAAAGGATATATTGTTCTCAGGGAGCAATTGAGATCTCCTGGAGGAGATAAACCAAGTAAAATCTAATAGTCTTGCTTCATTTTGTGACTTTCTCCCACTATGACCTCAGAGGATTTTGAGCTCCAAGTAGGTCCATAAAGGGAATTTTGAAATACTCTTAATAGATATGTTCTTGAAATGAGTCAACTGAACTGAGCGAGGAGCTACACCAACACATTGACTCAGAGTCCTGACCAACCCTGATCCCAGACCTTTGCAACAATTCTCTAGTCTTACTTCCATTCTCAGTAGTCATATGAAATTCATCCACACTTGTTCTAAGCTCACCTTCCTGTGGTCTCTTTGAAATGCAGTAGTAGTTATGAATGTCACCAATAAAAACATAGGCCAAAACATTAATGAACTTTTCAGCCAATAAATCCAGCTCATTCTGGGGCTGCATAATTATATAGCTGCATCATTCAATCAGGTTGCAGTTGCTTTAATTTTTTTCTGGCCAAATAGAATAATCAGTGTAAGTGTACTTTGTTCCTCTCTTTTCTGACTTTGATTTCTTGATTTGTACCATTCCATCCAGTGCAGCTAGTTACAACAAGCGAACTTATTGACTAGAGGGCTTAAGAGTTTCAGCAATAATTTGCACCTTCAAACGTTATGCCTTTTATAAGAGTAGTACCAGCTGAAATTCCAGTTGGCAAAGCCAACTTCTAGGGACAGATGCAACCCTAGTATCTATATTCCTCTGTTAACAGAAACCAGTCAAGTTCTCCTCTGAAAGTATTTTTTAAGCACCCATCTCTATAAATTCCTATGCTAGGAACTGAAAAATAGAAATTGGACCATTATTCAATCAGGCCGTATTTAAATCCAACAGGATAAATAACAGGGAAATCTACATATTTCTATATTATTCACTGTGTCTGAGTTCTCCTTTCTGAGTCACACACACAATAAAACCTTTGGAAAAAAAAGTTTTTGGGTAGCATCCTTGAGTTTGGGTTAGATGGGAGATGTCAATCTCTGTTCAGAAAGCTAAATGCTTGCAAGGATACCAATGTGATTTAAATAAGCCATCATCCCTGATAATCAGAAATGCAAACATAAAACTGAGAAAACTGCATGCTCTCCTCTCCCATCTCATCATTTTTCCTAATTATGCCTTTACTTACTGATGTTGTAAGTGCTTTTTGACAAGACACGAACAGTACATCAATAGATACTGCATGAACTTGAGTGGGCAAAGAAGAGTCACTCACAGGCCTTCTTTTAATCTCTTGGATCATTATTGCAAAGATAAAAGTAGGTTTCTGAAGTAATAAAATTCAAAGGAACCTAGCCATTAGGATGGCAAGAATACCAGATCATCTGGTCCATTTCCCTGGTTGGTTCAGAAATTTCTACACATTATAGACTACTCTAATTTGACTAGTATAATTTGAAATGTAACAGATGACAGAGTTTGCCTTTCTTCCACCAAGAGAATAGATCTGTCTGGTTTCTCCTCTTTGGCTTAAAAAATATTTTTCTTGTTGTTCAACTCCATTATTAACAAGAATGTCATTTAAAATTATTTTGAATAATTTCTTTAAATCCTATATATTTATTTCTTACAGATGTCTTTGAGCTGTTTCTTTTGAGAAGGTGCAAAGTTACACAAATATATCTAAATATAAAATAGCCTACAGATCTTTAGACATATACCTCAGATAGCCAAGATCTAATGTCATATTAATATCTTATCCTAAATGGCTAAAAAAGAGTCATTCATACTTTATTTATATGTCATAGATGTGTAGGTTTTCAGAGCTTATAAGAACCTTATAATCATCTAAACCCTCAAAGATAATAATTTAATAATTTGCCGGAGTTAGGACACCTACCTCTGTTCAAAGCAGCAATAGTCATCAACTTCATGAACATTCTTGAGCACTTAAGGTGAGTCAGTATTTTGGGGAGAGGATTGTGGAAATAGGATGGTGTAAAAGATATTTAAAAATACCTTGCTCCTAAGATGATTATAATTTCATACAAAAAAAAACATGCCCACAGGAACTGATATTCAGTACAGGATAGTGGAGTCTAGGTGCCAGGAAAATATTTAAAATGTATGGATAATTTTACATAATTACTGACCACTTTCTTTGAAGTGTAAAAATAAAGCCTTAATTTTTTTAAAATTCCTATTCTGACCACCACATTTACAATATCAACTAATATTTGAGTCATGACATAAATCATGACATACTTTTAATTATTGACAAATATGTGTCACTTGAGTTGTAGTCAAACATTTAGCAACATTAGTTAGTTCTCTTTATTTAGCCCCTTAGTCTCTAGATTTTGGTCATTTTTGATGCTTTTCTCTAGAGTCCAACTGCATTTCACATGCAGAGGTAATACAATTCTGATATCTGTTGTTAAGTCCCAGGAAAATGACCTGTAAACTCTTCTCAGTGAGTATATAAAGGATGTGCTTTGCTAATCCATAAGCTTTAAAAGGGGTTGAAGAGGCCAGGCTTGATTTTTGAAAGCCAAGGTTGCAAAGTAGAAATGTATTTTGTCTGGTTTGGGTCACTAATTCAGTGTTTTGATTTGTTTTTATTGTTTTGTATGGTAGGGAATATGGTGGGAATATCTTTCTGTTCTAAGCCTAAGTAAGGCTATTCATGACCAGTGATTATTCGTACTCTGCAGGAACATAAACCATTTGATTTTGTTTGGTTTGAAGGTTGGAGTTAGTGATGGGAGTGAAAGCAATGTTCACTTAGAGAAAGAGAAGGCAAACCTCCTAGGTTTCTCATGGAATCATGTAAGGAGTGAAAGTCCCTTGATAGGGTGGGGGTCACAGTTCTAGAACATTTTACCAGTAAGCTCAGCCTATTCCTTTTGCCAACCCCTGTCCACCCCTCATTTGAATAATAATGAGCAGGCACCTTGGCCCCTTATTTGCTCTGTGCCTTATCTCTAGAGCCAACCCTGCCATTTTCCCACCCTTCCCCTAGTCTAAGACTAGAAATGGGAATCAGAGAAATAGCAGTCCTCCAGTTTTCCTGCCCATCCCAGCTCCCTCAGACTTGGCCTTTCTGAGGAGCCGCATTATTTCATCCCTTCCCTTGCATTTGATAGTTCTCTCTTTTCAGTGAGGAGGAGGGCTAAGAATAGGTAATGAGGCCCTCGCCTGCCTGTCTCCATTCTGGGACCCTTAAGGCTCGTCTTTGACTCCACAGAGAGCACCTGAGCATTCCCACTTCTCCTGTTGGTTTTTGGAGGAAACCTTCCTGCAGCAGGCTGCTTCATTCACCCATCCTCAGCTTTCCAGTCCTTCCCTGGTTTCCCAGCTCCCTGGCTGTATCATTTAATGTTTGCGGTTTAACAATCCATTTTAAAACGTTGTTATTTGTTGGTTCTGTGGGTCCTGAAGGTGTTTCTTCTATTCCAGGCTGGCTTGGATGGCGCTGGCTGATCTTGATGTCTTCACTCATGTAACTGGGGCTCGTGCATGGCTGGGGTTTCTCGAAACATGTTGCCTCATCTTCCAGGAGCCTAGGACAGCTTTCTTCATGTGTCAGCCTCAGGCTTCAGCAGCATAAGAGGGCAGGCACCAGCATCCAAGGGCTGCTCATACCTCTGCTTGCATCACATTTGCTAATATGCCCTGTGCCAAACAAAGCAAGTCTCAGAGCCAATCCAGAATCATGGTGTGGAAAAATAGACTCAGCCTCTAATGGGAGGTGTGATAAAGTCCCATTGCAAAGGGGCATGGATATCAGAATGGGATCATAGCTGTTTTGCAATTCAACACATTGTCACAGAGCTTGGGAAAGGCTCTGGTTGCTGTAATTCTATTTTCCTCTTAAAATTTCTCCCTCTCAACTCTAAATTCAGGCTTCAAACTGCAGTTGGAAACTAGTGGCTTTCACTGAGAAATTGTCCATTTATTTCTTTAGGGTATGACATTTTGGAATTAATCTTGGCTCTTTCTGTCGTATCCCAGGCCCTTCTCTCTTCTTTCATTTTTTTTCCCCAGCATGTCTTACCATTTTGCCTTAAATTGAGTTAATTTCTTTTTGAAAAGTTAAAAATCCATTAAAACTTTTATATCTTTTTTTTAATATTCCCTCTTGATGCTTTCAAATACCTTATCTGCCTTCATTTTGGGTATTTATGGATATATCAGTGTTATTTATAAAACATGTTTTATTTGTATAAGCTGTGTTCTCCCATTCATTTCCTTCTTTCTTTCTTTTTTTTTTTGAGACAGTTATGTTACAAAAGCAGCCCCCATGCTGATCTACACTTTTCTCTAGACATTTTCTCTGAGCTCAATACATGTTCAGCTTTATCCATTGTAGCCACATTTGAGGCCATGCTGCAGCTCTTCCAAACAAATCAATTTGAATTAATTTGCCAAGTAGAGTTAACAAAGCATTGTATGAATTCAAGATCTACAAAGGCGTTCCCTGAGGTTATTTCTTCACTGGGAAAATTTTGATTCTTGTACCACATTTCAGAAGCATATACCTGACCTTTGAATCTTGCAGTAAATGATGCATGGCTTCCAACTGGTTCATTTTTGAAAAACCTTGGAAATGCCACATAACCAAACAAACAGAAGTATAGACAATTCTTTAATTAATACTCTATGTTGGGATGGGGGGGTGGTCTTCAAGATCTGCACTCTCTGATGCTCACCTGTGCTAGAAGCCCTACTAAGTAAGTGGAAGTTTGAGAAACTCTGAAGTAGGGAAGATTCAGTTCTTAGATGACCTTTGAGGTTACTTCAATTTTGAAATTATAGATTCCTTCTCTCAAATATGAACTGAAGTTCCAATGGATTCTGTTCCCAGAAAGTGCTTTTTAATTATAAAACACAAAAACCCATTTGCTTCTGAGGGTCCTCAGTAGTTATGTGGACTCCCTCTCACCTCCACCCCTTATACCGACCCATCTCCATCTATTAACAACAGTTTCTCAAGCAACGAGACCTTCTCTCATCAGACTGTAAAGGCAGGTATAAACAAAATAAATAGGAAAATTCTCCTCCTAAAAGAGGAGGAAATGGCAGTAGAGTTCTTCAAAGGAGCTCAAATCTCTGGGTCTTTGATCAATAACGTCCTGAAATGCTTAAGAAATTTGAATTTTGATACCTCATTAATGTTCACTGAGAAAAATAATGATGGGAGTCAGAATAGAAAACCAGTTTGAGAAAAATGTTTTAAATTTTACATTATATAAAAGGATAGATCTCTTAAACTTGAAACTGATACATAAAAATCCTCAAGTGTTTTGTTTGATGGATAAGTTGTTATATATTTAACCATACATAGCAAGGAATCTGGTGATGGCTGAAGACCAAGATGGGCTCATCAGAAAGTCTAAATCTCCTTTGGACAGCATTAGCAAATTGGCAGATGTGGAGAGTGTCATAAATGTAGTGTTCTCTTCTTTCTCGTGAAAGAATATGAGCTATGACAACATCCTAAGGAGATTTGCCTCTAGCTGAACTGAAACACTCAAGAGAAGTCTTGCAGTTTCTCTGTATCACTTGCTTTGTAACAAATCATCCCAAAACTTAATGACTTAAAACAACAAACATTTATTATATCACAATTTTTTTCTGTAGGTCAGAATTTGATAGCAGCCTAGTTGAGTGGATTTGGCTCAAGGTGTCTGATGAGCTGAAGTCAAGATATTGACTGGTGCTGTAGTCATGTCAAGACTTATCTATGCCTGGAGGATCTGGTGGCCTCAGTTCCTTGACATGTGGGTCTCTCCAAGGGGCTTCTCTAATGTCCTTATGACATAATATTAACTTGCCCAGAGTGAATGAAGAGAGAGACAGAGAGACACAGAGAGAGAGGGAGAGAGATTAACAGTGCCTTTTAAAAAAAAATTTGTCTCTAAAGTCACACACTGTCACTTCCAACATATCCTACTCTTTATAATCAAGTCAATAAGTCCAGCCCTCATGCAAGGTTGGAGAATCAAGCTCCACATCTTATAGAAGATTTCAAAGAATTTATAGACATTTTAAAGCCACCACATAATCCTCCTATTCTATAAATTTTTCAGGGTCTTGAATGAATGCACAAAAGATATGCTTATCAAATTTGCAGAGGACACAGAGATAAGAAATGTATCTCCTGCAAGAAACAAAAGACCTACAGCTGCACATTTTCTTATCAGGTTGGAATGCCATTATGAAACAAAAAAGAATAATTATAATGGGATGTAATTAGAAGTCCTGCTTTACAGTTCATAAAGTATATTGCAAGAATGCAAGATGGCCCAAACTTTTGGGGAAGCAATTTAGTTGAAAATTCTCTTATGTTTTAGTTGGAAACAAGCCTAGTGTGACTATGCTGCAATGTGGTTGTTAAGACAACTGTGACAAACCAAGTCAAGGATGGATGGTACAGTGATTGTTATTTTTAGATCCCTTGGGAATAAAATACTCATTTGTAGGCATGAAGTTCAAGGTGGGTCTAAACGACCTATAATTTATAAACACCAGGACTTTCATTAGATCAAAACAGAAGGATTACTATAGCATAAAGTGTATTGTGGCATCAGAGATGTTGATATCAGCATGACTTCCCTATCCAGGAGATGAAAATGTTCCCATGTGTTGCTCATTAAAACTGTCCTCCCAAACCTCCTACCTGTCCTTTGAGCCATGTAGGGACACTACATGTGCATATTTGAATGAACAGAATGTTTTTACCAAATATTCTGACATTCTGGCTTTAAAAATGTTCAGTTTGATATCCTCTGCATGAGAGGAATAGAAGAATATGGGGATGGGGAGTGGGTAGAAGAAGATAGCTAGAAAGAAATGAAAGAAACCAGCAAGATCAAAGAGACCCAGGGAGATGCAGAGAATCGACATGCGGGAATGCTTGGCTCGTGGGGAAGAACGAGCTCCAAGACAACACTGTGGCTTTTGCAACAAGGAGGAAATCGCAATAAGAAGAAAGGTGCCTGGGGGGGTTCTTGAAGGGATCATATGTCAAGTTGCTAAAGACCAAACATTAAGGATTTATGTTGGAAGATTTGACACTAAAAATTGTGTAGCGAAGTAATTCTTGTTAAATTTGCTGCATTTTTAGTGCAACCCTTCTGGATCAGGTACTGTTAAACAATAATAATGTGCCATACATTGAGCACTTATTTTATGCCACATGTTGTATTAAGAGCTTTACATACATTTAATTCTCAGTTAATTCTTACAACAACCCTGTTTGGAAGTTATTATAGACCCCATTGTATAAATGTAGAAGCTAAAGCTTAAAGACACTCCAAGACATAGATATACCAAACATACCAGAAAGGAACTAGGAAAAATTCAGACATTGAAATTGACTAGTCTAGCTTCAGGATGACTAGTCTAGCTTCAGGATATATTTTGGAACAATTATGAAAGAAGGAAAATTTTATAGTCAATTTATGTTTTAATTTATGGCATGTCATTTTTGAAAGTGGCTTTTAAATAAAATATAGGTGCTAGGTAGACTTATCATACTAAAGAAAGATCCATTAGAAGTTACTTGAAAATATTATCTTAAATTATGGAAGCAAATAAATATATTGCAATCACCTGGACCTTGTTGCATTAATATTTCTGGGCTTTAAAGTATCCTTGATGGATGAGGATAAGTAAGGAGAAATTCCAGGAAAAATGAGTTTCAGGAAGAGAGTTGAGAATGGCCTCAAATGTGGGGAAAGGATAGGGACTGGTGATATGTTCCAATTATTGCATCTGGGTACATGGTCTTTTGTGTAATAATACTTTTATAGAAATGGCACTTTGATTTAGATTTAGGATATGAAAGAAAATTTTCAGTGTTAACATATTTTCACACAAGCTTACCTCAGCCAGGAACAAAGGTCAGGTAGACACACGGCCACTTGGGTAACTGGACATAAAGGTTTATATCTCTAGCATGGCCCCCAGTCGTACCCCATAGACTATAAAGTTTTCAAACATGAGGACTGAATGTGTATAGGCATATCAAATGGTTCTAGAATCTTGCTAGGGTGGGGTCCTCCATGCCTCCATCCACCCATACACACACACTCCCTTTCACTATTTATTGGGTTAAAGAGCTTCCACCTTGGGGCCTTAGATGTGTAGGGAAAGATTATGAGAATTAAATCGCAGACTCTCCCCATTCCCAATCTCTCTCAATTCCCCATAAACATAAGTCCTTTTTGCCTAGATTATTGCATTTAATTTGTATAAACCCTGCAATGTCGATATCATTATCTACTTTTTTTTTTTTGACAAGTGGAGAAACTGAGACTCATCTAGATTAAGTAAGTTGTTGTGAAGTTCACAGAACCGGCAAACGTCTGAGATAGAATTTCAACCGAAGTCTATTTGGCTTCATGGGCAAAGCTCTCTTCACTTATGTTTGAACCGTCTTTGCTAAAATAGCCCAACGCCAGTAACCTAGAGATGGTAGCTTGAAACTTTGACTTTGATATAGGAAGGAAATGATAATATGTCTGTCCAATGTATATTTTCCATTTCTGAACATATCCAGAAGACATGAGACAGTGAACTTCATCAGCCAAGTCATGGTATGCCTGGATGGCCCACACTGCTTTCCAGGGGCAAACATCTCCTCACTTGGGAGAGGTGGTTCCCCTTGGCTCATGGAACCACTCAAGTAAATCTGGAAAACCTTGCTTACTTAATAATGCCCTTGTGCTCTGGGTCTGTTAATTTGTGACCTCCAGCTGAACAGTTTTCTGCTTCAAGAGATTAATTTCCTTACCTTGGCATACTAAAGAATCAAGCCTCACAACATATAAATAGTTCTTTTTTCTTCAGCCCCAAAGATGTGTTTGAGGATTAATGAGATGATGCTTATAATTGCATTTTGAACTCTAATAGAAAGGCATTGTATAAATACAAGATATTAGTTCTTTGTTGAGGTCCATCCATTACTTACAAGTGGTTGAACATTCCAGGTGCCCTTCGAGTAGTACAATAGCCCCTTCCCACCTCTAAGAGAATTCATCTGGGTTCCAACACCAGGAATAAGATCAGAGATGAGCTTAGAGTGTTTCCCCAGTTCTTTTTCTTTAGTGTCTTATTATGTACTTTGAAACTTACAAAGTGTTCTTTAGAGAGAGAGACATTGTAAGAACCTCTAAAATGTCCTACTGCTTGAGCCTGCCCACACTGATTTTCTTTTGCCTCTGGCTGTAAATATGTAGTATTCATTCTTTGTTCATTAGACCCATGGTTTCATTTTTTAGTGTCAACAAAGCAATAAAGAAAACTTCCTTCCTTTATTGCAAGACTCAAGACAAAATGCAAAAATACCTCTGGCATTAATTTTGCACAGATGAATGTTGTTACAATATTCCTATTAGCATGTCCATGTGCTTGACAACAGTCCAAGTGGTATTTATAGTCTACCTGCAAGAAAGCATTTTTTGCCACCCTGGTGCAAATTGCCAGAACCTTTAAGCCACTCTTCCTCAACTTTGCAGCAGTATATCATCATTACTTGTGGCTGGACCAAGAAATCACATTTGTCAATGCCTGAATTGCTCTTTTACTTTCAGTGGTTTTAGAAACCCACTTTGTTTTGGAAATGGGGTTAGCTGAGTATATTTTAGAAGATACAAAAATATAAAAAGCCACAGCTAGGAGATTTAGGGGGTATTTTGGACATTTCATTGTCTACGGTTAGTTGATCTTTGGAAGATAACATTTGTAGGAGTGAATGAAACATGGTCATCTTTTGAGTGGAGGCCTGGTAAAGCTCTAAGACCATGGAAGCACAACATAGAATCAATATGCTTCCTTTTTATCTTTAGGAAAGAGTTGAAGCATATTAGTAAGAAAATAAAAGTTGTCTTAAAAAAAAGAATTTTTCATATCCCAGGTTCTATATATGTTCCACCTTTTATTATCCTATACCAAGTCCTATGGTGAATTGGGAAATGGGGAAAATGAGGCTAAGTGACTTGTATGAGGTCACACAGCCAGTAAATGATATATAGTTAGAGCTCAAAGCCAAGTTTGTCTCCAGAGCCCATGGTCTTAACTCCTATGCTGTATTGGTTATAGCTTAAGGAAAATTAATATAACATCTAATAAATAAGATCTATGTTTGAACCAACAAAGTGTAAAAATGGTATTGTAAAAGTTATTTGCTGTGTTATAAAGATTTCTCTCAGTTTTTCAGTTGAAGGAATGTTGGCTGCTTTGGTACTGATAACAAATTTCAAATTTGTTCCTTCGGGACCATAAAAAGGGACTGGTATATTGGGGTACTACTGAAGGGTCAACTTGCTTTCTTTGTCTTATCTTCCTCTCTTCCCTTTTCCTTCTACCCTAAGTGGATTCACCCAAGTGTTGGAAATGTGAAGCATTTTCTGCATAAAGGTTGAAGCTATGTGTGAACCAGTTGGGCTTTAATAATTTCATCTCAGAGTATTCTTCTCTTCACAGTATTATAATTCAACAGTGCATGTTGTATGTGTCTCCGGGAGTTGAAATACTTGATAATAGAACCAATAGTACAAATACAAATGAATATAGGAAGCCAATGACATAAAGAATCGCAATTTATGATGAAGAATGGATAGAGATACACATACACATGCACATACACACATACCTACTTTTATTTTAAGTAAAATAAAATATATTCTTTTCTAAAATTCAGTTCTATGTAGGTGAGTGTCAGATCCATATAAGTAATTTAAGGACTATCTATTTGAGGATCTCATTGTGCAATTTATAGATTTCTCAGTGTGGTTAAGAACTCTAGTCTTTACATTATTTTGGTCTTAATTCGTAAGGCACATATATATCTTTTTAATGACATTACTATTCATAAGCCCATTCTTTCTTGAAGATAGCATCACTTTCTGTTTTGAAGAGTTGATTTCACTCTGTTTAAATTTTCACACTGGCTGTTATATGCAATGTACAACTGAATGTCATCAACGATTGAATACAAATGTATATGAACTTGGCAGGGTTTGCTCAGCTTTCAGAGCAGTCCCTATGTATGAATTCTTGTATTGAGAAAGTTTACTCTTCAATCAGTCTAGCAACATGGGGCTCGGGGCAGATGAACTCATTCTCATGCACATGTTTCTAAAACAGTTCTCATTAATGTTTGAGATAAATTAAAATAAAAACCAACAAGAACATGAAAAGAGACTAAGAACAATGTTAATGTGACAGTTTAAACCAATTTGGTTTTCCAAATGACCTTCCATCTTTCACGACTTTTAACAGTATGCAAGATTGCTATCATTAGTGCCATACACTATCAGTCTGGTGTGGAAAACCTAAAACTTTTCTAAATGTCTTTAAAGCTGAGGTGGGGAAGAATGACTCTCTCTCTTTCACTCTCCAAAGGGTCTAAGGTTGAATCATGGCTATGCTGCCCTCCCAACATATCCCAACATACTGATCATCCAACACAGTTTTCTCTTTTCCTAGCCTGTACCATGTCCCAAAGTGATTTTCTTTGGAGCTTTAGGTTTGAAAGAGTGGCTTGGTGGGGGAATGCTTTAGAGGGCCAAGAGTCCTATGTTTTTGAGGGAAGGAAATCAATGAAACTTCTTAATTAGTTTGGTGCATATAGAATTGTGGCAATTTGGAATTTTGGATACTTTGCTTTTGCTCTGTGTGTTTCTGAGAATATTTAGCTTTATATTTACTATTGACTTCACTAATCCATTCCACAATGAGTAGAATGAAGGTCATTACTATATTTAATGTTGCAGCCAACGACAGTTACAGAAAACCCAATGTAATAGAATATATTCAAAGTGAATCTGGCACAACCCATTTGTCATTTCTCAGTAAAACATTCTGTGGTGACTAAAACTTGAGAGGGGTCAAAGCTTAAGAAGATGGATGGCATCCCTTATGATAGTTGTCTCCTGCAGGGTGGGACTAAGAGTTATAGGTTCTTTTCAGAAAAGTGCTTGCTACTTTTCTATAAAGACATGTGAGGATTTACCCAACTTTATTTTGGATTAATAGAATCTGAGCAACCATATCTACCAGAGAGGATCATTATAACGATCTCTAATTAGTAGGTATATTAACAGGTAAAAACTAACTGTTTTCCCCATGGACTTATTGAAACACCAAGACGTTCAGTTGTCTTTCTGTTTTTTTCTCCTTACCTGTACTCTCCCTTTATTTGTTTTCTCTGTGAGCAATAGTACTTTGAGGAAAATTTAAAATTATACACTGTAACCCAGAATTTAAAATTTTTCTTTCCATTCATTGCACTTTTTCTTTGACATGTTAACATATTATGTTTTATGCCAGCCAGATAGGATCCCATAAAGCAGGCTGGAAAGAGAGCCACAGTTGCCTCTTTCTTGAGCTTTGATTTTTTGTTGTTGTTGGGTTTTTATTGTCAGTTTTCATTCTTGAGTAATGAGAATGAGTCAGCTTCTTAAAATAATTAGTGCATAGGAGAAATGAATGGGGAATCTTGGAAACATCTCCCAATATTGCCACCCCTTTCCCATCCTACCCCTCATGGAAGTCAGGTACCAGTTTAGTCACAGGTAAAATCCTCTCTGTCAGTAATAATTCCTCTATGGAGGTAGCCCTGAGAGTGAAATGCCATAGTAAGCTTCTGTTCACTTGGCCTGCTGCTATATTTAGTCCTAATATTCATTCTAGTTTTTAGACTTCTCTGTAAATGGTTTCCAAGCCATCTGTTCTGAGACCTTGATTTCATTTTTAATGTTTGTAATTTGGAATGGAATTCCCTAAGTTACAGTATAGAGCTCTGAGTCAACAGTAATAGAATTCACTAGTTTCTGCTTGATCACTGTGTTGGTTGATGAGATAGAACAATTCCCGAAGTATGGCTTGATTATTTTGTGATTTGAAGCATATTCATTGGGAGTGTATCTCTACAATACCATTCTCCAAGTCCGTCCTAACTGGACATACCATCCAGGGGTGGTAACAAGTTACAAAAGGATAAAGGGGACCTACTAGCAGTTAAAAAGCATTATGTTTGAGGCTTGAAACTAATTAGGTATTTCATACCTGGAAGAAGTATGAATGGACACTTGTTCAAGAAGAACCTCTCATAAGAAGGTAAGAGAGAGAGACTAAGTAAACATAGAAAGCCTCCAACTATTAGTAGCAATGAAATGTAGGTGCTCAAAAATCTGCACATGTTCTATCACTATATTTATAGCTGTTCTTATTTGCTGATATTTATTTCCATTTCCTTCTTTTTTTAAAAACTGTGGACCAAATCTGGACAAAAGGAGAGAGCTGTAAAGAGTCATCTGTGATACTCTACCTGTTTAACATAGCAAATGGGATGACAGCATCTCCTTTATGGAATGTCCCTCTGGGCCATCAAGACTTAAATTTCCTTCTTCAGTTCCCTCTTCTAGAAGGTAGAGGAGTTACAAATACTTGAGAAGAGAATAAGGAAGTCCATGGCTCCATGCTTCTGGTCTGATTCAGTGCAGTCCAGCCTGCATAACTGATATGCTGCAGATCTCCTACCACATCATGAAACTGATGTGGTAGGTGAATTACTCACAGGTCAAGGAGATCCTTATGCCTCCACTGGCCTGATTAAGGTCTGCTTGGGGTGAGATGGAGAAGAGTGAAGGTAAACCCATTTCTGTAAATGGCCAAACCTCTTCCTTCTTCCCATCCCATGCCCCATTTCCAAAACATGTGGAGCACCGCATAGCTAAGACTAACCTGACCTATACAACCTGTCAACCAAGGGCAGAGTGACTTCGACTCCACCTCTACTAAAGATAAATTGATATCTATCTCTAAAAACTTTATAAAACAAACCAAAAACCTAGGATGTTTTTAATGACTTATTGACTTTTCAGATTGTTCTTTAAGCTGTTTTTTAAACTTTAAAGGCAACACTGATAATGAACGCTTCCAAATGGTAAAACAGAAAATCCCCTTCAAATATAACCGGCCCGTAGAGGAGTGGCTGCAGGAAAAAGGTAACCGTCATTAAAACTTTCATTTTAAAATCATTTGATTCTAAACCCTCATTTTTAAAGCCTGCAAATAAATGTTCCTTAAATGATAATCGCCTGCTGCATAAATGACTGTTTTAATTTTCATTATAATTTGTGTCAGCTTCCACCTGCCATATGTTGATAAATCATGCTATAATACATTGCCATTAAAATACAGTTAAAGGGACTAACATCTAGCTTGCTATCAGCATGACAACTACAAACAAGAAATTCCAGGAACCTCTAAAAAAAGAAGTGTATTATGGCAATTTAACCACTGCATGACATTTGTTAATTTGTTTTAAATTACCTTTTATACCAGAGCTTTCTAAAGAAATTTCAAAAGTACTTTTTAAACTTACATCTCGAGGCTGTTTTGGCTTTACTATCTGTAGCATGGTTAACAAAAATCACAGACTGACTCTTGTACCTAAAGCTGCTTAAGACAAATGTGTTATAAGGGAGCATTGGTTTTTAACATTTGTTTTTAAACAAAGAAAAAAATGAGAAAGGTGGATTTTGCCTTTAGATGTAAAATTAAAGAGGCAAAAGTGTTTCATAAGAGGTTAATTGTGTCGTAGGTGCTGACTGAAAGTAAAACAAAAGAAGCCGAAACTTATTTTACACTTTGGTTGTACGATAGCCTGTGTATTTACTACTTATGCAACGAAAGTGTACGTGCTGAAGACAATGAGTTGGAAGAGGAAAGGACCACGAAAAGCAAAACAGCAGTTTCTGATTTGCTGAAGAAAATAACCACTCTGTTAATAAAAGGGCAGCGGTTATATCTGATGTTAGAATTTTCTGTGTGACTTCTCCTTGTTAGGATGAAAACTCTTATCTTTCAGTGAAAAAAAATTCTCTTTTTATTTCCATTTCCTGTTCTTGCCTGAGCCAGTGTAAGCTACTCTTGCCTCAAGACCTTAAAGTGAATTCTTATAATTTGTAGAGATTTGATTGAGCTATATACATTAAGTAATTGGATATATTAGTTAGCATATACCTTAACCAAAGGATGACTACGGTTTAAATTGGTTGGAAACAGACCTTTAAACACGGAAAATCCTCACTGAGTCTTAACTGTTTGCCCTGATTTTAACGTATGTGGTCTAATTAAAAATAAATTAAGAATAACTCTAAAAAGCAAATAATTCTGTTTTGTAATCACCAGCTCATAAAGTCCCTTTAACATTAAAGACAATGATTGCCTCACTTTTTAAAAAGGAAAAGAAAACTAGATGCATGTCTGAGTCTCATGTGCCTGAGACTTTTTTGTTTCTTTCAATTTTATGTTAATAATATTTTATTTTACTCCATTGCCTTTTGAAGTCTAAGTTTAATAGCATGCCAGGCGTTTTCATTTGTATAAACCATTATAAAGTTATTAGTAGGCTTTTAGTTTTCCTTATGATAACATTGTTATCAGTTGGCTTTCATATAGAAGGATGCTTTCAAATACACAAGCTGAAGGGATGGGTAGGGGTGGTTCAGGTGGGATGGAGGGAGGCATTCTGGTTTCTTAATCAAATACATATATGTTCCTATATGCATATAATATCAAAAATAATTATTTTCAAACTTGGAGATTCTCTCTTCTACATTGTTTTAACTGAAATTACTTTTTTTGTTGTTCTTTGGGTGAGTAATAGCGATTCATTCTATTGCTTTACCCCTTCCTCTGTCTAGCTAACTTTCCCTTCAAAAGTAATAGAAAATACATACCAAAAGACCTTGTACAGACAACAAATAAAGAAGGATAAAGACAGAAGGATGATTAGACAGACATATTAGGAGGTAGTTGGAGTGCCTCTTTGGAGTTGTCTGTCACTGGGGAAGAGATCTGGGTCACAGCATTCCCAAGTCTGTTTTCCGGCTGTTTTTCTGCTATTGACTGACTTTCTGACCTTAGACAGTCCACTTAACCTCTTTATATCTCAGATTTCCCATCTGAGCAGAGGAGAAATAATACTACCTGTTCCCCAAGGGTGTTCTGAGGTTTAATTAATTAGTCTTTGTGCAACACTGACTGGAGACGTGCAAAGGTTTAATTTAAGCACTTATGTGAACTTGATATCCAAATGAGGGAGCAATAATAACTTCCAAGAGGATGGGCACCCAAAACAAAAAAGTAACATGCTGCACATTTTGAATTATTGATAATAAAACAATTTTCACATTAGGATAGATATAGATATCATAATCATTTATTTTTAAAAAACTTGATCATAGTGAGTGACAATAATGAGATCTGGCATTGCTTTGAGAAATCTTGGGCAGATGATAAAATTTTCTCCAGTCAGTCTCATATATCCTTCATAGGGAGAGGGTAGTGATGGCTGTTTCTCACTTATTGACTTACTCCTGCTTACCTAGCTAAGAGACATAAATTGATTGGAAGAAGAGATGGCAAGATAGAAAGAATATCTCACTATTATTTTAGTGACTTCCAGCTTTCCTATTAACCACCTAATCCAGGGTACAGAGGGCTAGGAAAGGGTCTTGAAGCAGGTGAAAAGCAGGTCTAGGCAGAAATAGACCAGAAACAGACAAGCAAACAAAAATCTAAATACTTCCTATGACATGATGGAAAACTGAAACATGGACAGCTTCCTTCTCTGTCTAAAGCATTACTTAGTCAGATCTCTCTGGGAAAGCAGCAACATCCAGAGTGGAGCAGTAGCTTAGTCATATGGCCAGGAAACATGTCTTGCCTTTCTTCATGCCTGGCTCAGACTGAACAAGCACGACCCCTTTATAGAGCAAACTATGGCAACTGAAATGGAGGCGAGCCAGTGTAATTCAGCTTTGCATTTCAGTCCCCTCTGTCCCTCTTTTTATTTCTAAGCATTGGCAGAATAATATCACCCAGAAAATAAGATGAGGGCTATTATAGATGTGAGGTAGTTTCAGGCATATTAGAGATATAAATTCTACCTATAATCAGTTATAACCATTACCTGATCATCAGTGCTGGACTTAATGCAAGAAAGGAGATGAATAAAAATTAACAGTTGGCCAACAGGTGCGTGAATGGAAGGGATAGCTTGGCATTAGGGCCATCTGGTGTAAAATATGAATTTTATCCTAGAGATCTCCCATTAGGCACTGCTTCTATTATTATATTGAGGTGCTCTAAATGCCTATGTGATGTTCAGGGCATATTTATCCTCCCCTTACATCATGGCATTTCTTTTGTGGTAAGCTTTGGGCTCCCAGAAAAAGCTATTGTCAAAAAATAAATAGTAAAGACGTATGAGCTCCAGACCATTACCCAGTGTTCCCATGCATCGAACTTTTTGCTGCATCTTGTATGAGAAATGAGAAGCTAAAGGACAGGCGATGATGCCCGTGCACAGGACACTGGAGGAATTGGTGGGAAAACAGTGGGAATCTATTAGATCTATTCTGACTATACCCTTAGGATCCAGGCAATTCTGTTATCATTAAGGCCAGCAGATTCCATTTCCATACTCCAGGTATTTTTATAGTGTGCAGATCCTGTTCACTAGAACAAAATTCTCTGGCCAGTTCTCCATACTGCAGTGTTTGAAGCTTCCAAAAGGATATTATTTATAAGTCATTCTTGACTAATATGCCCTTAAGAGTTGCCCAGTGCATGGAGTTGACTCATATAAAGAATACCCTTCTGAGCAGATGCATTTTCCCTTCTTTGACTCTTCCATTCCATCCGTTATTCTAAGCTGAGAAGTTTTTCTGCATTATACACCAAAAATTTAAGGATAGCTAATCATTATGTAGACTTAAAGACCATGTAATAGTGGTAGAGGTTAAGAGCCCAAACATCACAGTATGCCTCTATTCATATTTGTTGTGGAACAAAAACCTCAGTCTTTTAAAAATAAACTACCTTTTATTAAGCAAGCAAGGACAACAGAATGTTGTTTCTAGTCATTTATAGCTAAAACAATTCAGGCAATTAGATTAGGAATGAGTGGAGTGTTGTTTTATCACTGACTAAAGGATATATTTAATTCCATGAATAAGTTTTCCCCCCTTCTCCATATGGAAAAGCACGAGGAAATAATTGGAGAAATAATAACATAGAAGGCTTTACCCTTGGAAAGCTGTTTGGGTTATTCTGGGCAGGGTCTAGCACTTAAGAGAAGCTTTTTTAAGTGGAACTAGTTGGGAATAAGTTGAGTGATACTCCTTTAAACTCTACTCTGCCATGATTTCATTCTGACAGTTTTCTAGCCACAAAAGCATAAATGATTTCCCAAATGAGAACTCCAAATTAGATGAGGTATTGATATTCTTCAACCCATCAGTATTTCTCTGTGTCATTTTAAGAAGTGTTACATGTTGCTTTTCTTTTCATTAATACCCATCCCCCCTATTAATATTATTTGATTTGGAATGCTAGCTTTTTCTCCTCCCACCCCCCACCCGGAGCATTAACAATGGCTACTTATTTTCCCTATCTCAGGGAGAGATTTAGCTGTGTGCCCTCCTCCTCCACAGAATGAATAGAGATAAGAAATTATCTGTCATGATGTTTATTAAACAGAAAGTATAGGTAGAATATTAATGCACTCTGAACATTTCACATTTCTAGGAATTGAGGTGTTTGGTGACTGAAATGTTCATTTTTATAAGTGTGCGATGAATTCAAGTCTCTTAACTGGAATGGAATTTCATTTCAGTTAGTTGAATTATCAGACCTAGGTTCCGAATTCAGAGTTCCGAGGTACCTCACTGAGTTTTTCTTTGCCAAATATGATTCTTTTTTAGTTGACATTATGTTACTTTGTAGGTTAAAAAGCCAGTCCAATAGGTATTTGTGATTAATTACTGTCATCACCTAATTTGAGGAATCTCTTTCTATCATGCACAACTACATACCCAGAAAGGCCACAAAACTGTTCATCATGGAACCAAAATTTCTCCCTCCTTGCAATAAAGAAATAGAGACTCAATTATTCAGGTTACCTAAGATACTCAGCTAGACAGTGGAAGAGATAAACATGGTGAAATATTATTTGCCAGTGTCTGTATTGAGTTTTTGTTATGTGATTTTTTTCCCTTTTAATTGCTCAAGGAAGCCTGTTTTAATGCCTGGTCCATTCAGTCCAGGCAAGGCAAAGAGAAAGGACGTATGGGAATAATGATATTTCCTCCACCCAACCCACTAGGTCGGCAGTTAACCATCTTCAACACCCAGGCGCAGATAGCCATCGGCGGAAAGGACAAAGGACGCCTCTTCCAAGGCCAGCTCTCTGGGCTCTATTATGATGGTTTGAAAGTACTGAACATGGCAGCTGAGAACAACCCCAATATTAAAATCAATGGAAGTGTCCGGTTGGTGGGAGAAGTCCCATCAATCTTGGGAACAACACAGACGACCTCCATGCCACCAGAAATGTCTACCACTGTCATGGAAACTACCACTACTATGGCTACTACCACAACCCGTAAGAATCGCTCTACAGCCAGCATTCAGGTAAGCCTTTCTCAAACTATCAACTGACTCTGTTTCCTTGTCTTTGAGGCATTGCTATCATGGTCCATGTTGCTATGTAGCTAAGAAGTCTGAATTACAATGTTTATAGGAAGGTGCCTACAGACACTCATGTTAATAAGACCTGGGAGTACAGAAAGGCAGGGTCATTGCTAAAGAAGTTATAAAAGTCTTGTGCACACTCATGGGTTATTCTTCCCACCATATTTATTGCTGAAATGGTAAAGCCATTATTCAAAATGAGCAGTGGCCAATACTTTAAGTATGAAATACTCCCTCCTCTCAACTTATTACTTTTCTTTTCAGTAGCAAAAAGGGAAAAGGGGGAAAGGAAAATTTTTTATCATAGGAAAGACAATATCCTAGATCTGCTTTGTTCACATCCTCCCAGTGGCTTTGCTGGAACATGAATTGTTCATTTTTAAGGCCAATGTGTATCATTAAACCAAGGGCAACTGAAGCTGGAGATTTGACTAATCCTCACAGAATATAGTTTTTATATTTGATATTAAGTGTTGATTAATCACTTGT
Organism: Smutsia gigantea; assembly: GCA_032199065.1. Lineage (NCBI taxonomy): Eukaryota > Metazoa > Chordata > Mammalia > Pholidota > Manidae > Smutsia > Smutsia gigantea. The sequence goes on along the minus strand of JAVSCE010012419.1, from coordinate 400,421 downwards.
TATTTTTTTTGTCCATTTTGTTTCCTTTATATTTGACTGAGGTCCTAATTACATTAGAAAATGTGAAGATCTGAGTTTAGCTATGTAGGACATCCTTAGTTTTGTGATAATGCTTTTTTTGTTGTTGTTGCCTAAAAGTAATTATACCCAAGCTAAAGCTTAATGCTTTACTGACTCCCTTGGCATTCCATAAATCTAGTTAGTAGGGGGCAAGAGGTTAATCAAGTTTTTAGCCTTAAAGGCTCTGGCATAAAATAAGACATTCCAATTGCTTGTGGGGAAATTACCCCAGCCTAGTTAGTGTTTGTAGAAGATTCAGTAGATCGGTACTTGTCCTTTCTGTTTTTTAGTTTTAAGACAGTTCCAGGGACTCAACTGAGTCTTTGACATCACCCTTCCATTGATTTCAGTGGACATTGTAAACTTTAAGTCAATAACCAATTAAACGCCCTATGTGTCCTCAATCTCCTGAGTTAAGTTTATGTGAGGTAGGTAGAGGTGAAAGTGTTATCTTCCTTTTGCCTTTTTTTAACAGAAATGTCCAGACAGGTCCTTACATGACTCCACAGGAACAGTTTGAAGCTGTGTGCACTGATGATGTTATCAGGCCAATTTCATGTGTTTTAGGAAGGCTCCTAAGAACCTGGTTAGCATAGCAGTCTTGAAGTGGCACATGCTTTTACATGCATACCTATGCACATGCTCAAAAAAAGCTGCTTCTTCACTGATATTAAAGCAATAACTCTTGACACTTCACTCTACTCACGGAAAAGAAGATAAAAGGCAATATATATTTCTATTATGACTCTCTATAGCTCAAGAGCAGATCTGTTTATTGTTGGTGAAAGGATAGTTCTGTCTGCACAGGTCTTGGCAGACTTGCTCTGTTTCTGTCAGAATACATTCCACTAACACTGTGGGAAACACAGGAGCAAATGGCTTTTTCTTCATAGGAATGGCCTTGTAGTCTTTTTCAAGGCCAAATTTTCACTGACCTTGGGAGGATTTAATGTTGCATAAGGATTCAGGGACTAAACCATGGTAATTATCAGGTTTTAGCTTTCCTTCCTACGGAAAATACATAAATGGGAGCAGATTGGGTGACTCTTCCCATGACTAAGAAATCCAGACACTCTGGAGAAGAGTAGGATACAAGGTACAAAAGTCTTGCAAGTGGTTATGACTCTAAACATCATAGAACCTGTTGTCTTTTTTGAGGATATAGACAGCCAGAGGATGATCTCTCTAACAATCTCCTGTCTGGTGTGTTTCTTTTCCTTTGAGTCCAGTAATACTTGGATTACGTCTACATGTGTTTCCTTTTAGCTTCTACCAAGACTATAAAAATGAGTTATAAGTCTGTTCACACTCTTTGTTTTTAAGGGTGTGTAAATACATTCTCTTGAAAGAAAGCCAACAGACTAGCAAGAATGGATGAGACTGGGATAAACAATCAAAAACCCCATATTCTTTGTAAAGATAGATAGAGGAAATAACTTTATGTCAAGGATTTTGGACTTTTTTGTTTTTGCCAAGTAACAATAAAAACTTTTCCCTGGGCTCCAGAAAAACTCAATAGCTTGCCTTGTCTCCAAGCCTATTCTGATATTAAGTACATCCTGTGGATCACATTAAGCCATGTTCAGAGTAGGGACCCAACAGCCCTTAGATTCTAGCCAAGATTTAGGGCTATTCCCAGAATCTGAAGACTTTGGGTGAGGAAGGTCAGTCTCAGAAGCTCTAATATGTGCTATGTGATCCAGCTAATTTTCTTGATGAAGTAGACTCATAAAAATTTGATCTCTGGGAGATACTTCAGAAAGGAGAAAAAGAAATAGAGAAGACTGGATTTCATGTTCACCAGTCCCTATGTGTGAAATCTTCACCTATGCGTAAAAACTTACAGCCTTTTCCAAATAATACTCCGTTCTGTCTTCCTTTGCTTTAATAACATTGCTAGAGCAGGGTTGTCCTAAAATTAGACTCCTCCAGGAGAAAGAAAATAAGCTTGTGCATCCACACGTATAAAAAGTCTTGTTATTCAAAAATCTACTGGTTCCTTCTTGAAGCATAAGCTAAAAAAGAATTTGAGCAGTTCATGTCTGATAGGCCTTGGTTAATGTTGATTTCAGATCAAAGGAAAACTGCAAAGTCTTTCAAGGCTGCTCTTAACTGTGTATGAATGTGAACAAATAGTTTTTTAGTTCTTATGGCCCTCCAGTGTGCCAGCCTCCTGGAAGTAATCAATACTTTGATCTTTCTGATACTCTAGTTTGTTACAGAACTACTTGCAAATTATATGGACTATATAAATTATATGGACTAGTTAAATTACTCACAGCTATGGTGTCCAAGCATCGGCTCTTCACTCTATGTGAAGAAGGATGTCTCTAGGTGTTCCCCTGAATAAAAAATAAGTAAATTAAGATTGAGAAAGCAGGTGGATGAGTGACAATTCTCAAATAGAAGTCTCACACTTAGGAAGTGCTCAACAAATATTTATTGAATAAATCAGAAAACAAGACAGGCTTTATTACCTACCTTTCCATCATTTAACAACCAGAAGTAGCATGGCTTGGGGGGTTTTCCCCCCAGAATGATCAGTGTGTTTTTATTTTAATTTTAATTTTTTCAGTGGCAGGGCTAGAGGAGAGTGATTAAATGCATGTACTTAGAATCAAATTATCTGAATTTAAAACCTATTTCTTCATATTAGCTAAGTGACCCTGGGCAAGTCACATATTTTCTGGTTAACTATTGCTATGAAGTAAATTTTGCCATAACTTAGTGACATAAAACAACAAGTGTGTCACTAGAGCTCACAATTTTGTGGGTCAGGTATTTGGGCAGGGCTCAGCAAGGCAATTCTTCTGCCCCACATGGAGTTGACTGAGGTCATACAGTGGCTGTCTGGGCAGGAGGGTCTGCCTTCACTCACGTAACTGTGTCTTGGCAGACACTGGACTCAGCTAGGTCCATGTCCCTTTCCATGTAGTCTTTAGGACTTTTTTCATGGAAGCTCAGGGCTCCTAGAGGGAGTATTCCAAGTTTCAGTTTCAGGAGAGGGGACATAAACCTCACTTCTTGATGGGAGGAGTAGCAAGAATGTGTTACCACCTAACTCAACTACACTGTAAACTTGGGGGGAAAGGAGGATAATACTAGTGCTTATATCATTTGATTATTTTGAGAATGACTGAATTAATATAAGTAAAATGCTTGAAACAAGTATATCATGAAAAGTAAGATTAAATTTTAACCTTATTATTATATTCTATCTCCAACATTTGGTATGCAAGTCAATGCCTTTTCAAACAAGGATCTACCTCAATAAAATGGGGCTATAGTTCAGAGTGGTGGTGAGATTTGGGGGTAGGTAGAGATTTGAAGGAGGGTCAGAGTAGAATTTGTAGGCTGAAATTAGTCCTGGCAAGTAAAATGTTTCTAAGGCCTCCGGAATAGATTTTCTGATACCTCACTGTCCATGTTTAAACCAACCTGGAAGTCTATAGGCCTTGGAGAATATGTTCTGCTGTGAAGTAAATATATCTACACGTATTTTTGGAGTCACAAATAAGAGGGATCCAGGATCCTTGCCATCTAGGAGCTTACAATGAAGAGGGCAAGTAGGCTTGACATTAGTTATCAATATGAAGTAGTGACTTCTTAATGGTGGTGTGGGAGGTTGGAGGTGAGGAGTGGTGTGTGGGATGGCTTGGCTAGGTCTTATGGATCAGGCAGGAATGGAACTGGGCCTTGTGGAATGAGTACAACTGGATATATGGTGAGAGAAACAAATCCCATGTTGGTTGAATGTCAGAAGCTAATTTGTTGAAGTCAGAGATGATAATTCCTGAGAGAGATAGCCAAGTCCAACAAGAGCAGAGGGTGCATAGAGGGGTTTGTGAGAGACAAGAGGTCCAGATTCAGAGAGTTTTTGTCTGGAACTCACCCAAATGGGAGAGGAGTGAAAGGAGAGAACCGGATTGGGTTCCATGTGGGTCTTACTACCAGGGGTGCCTCAGCAATTGTGCCTGTACTTCCATTACATTACAACTGACCCCCAAGTGGGCAGAGTGCTATCATGACACTGATTGGGGTCAGCTTCTAAAATGGGAAAAGTTCAGTGGAGCCTACACTTAAATTCCTTGGTCATCATTCAAGCTAGAAGGCAGAAGTGAAAAATAAGAGTCTTTCAATGGTAATGTATAGCCATGACCAAAATGTTCTTGTGCAAGAGGAAGGGACCGAGAGGAAGACAGCATCAAGGATAATGAGCTCTTCCCTTAGGCCTCCAGACCAAGTTGCTGTCAGGAAAGGAACTCAGTGCATCCTGTGCAAGCCACCATTTGGAATTGTTTATGAGCTGGTAGCAGGAAACTGCCCATATTCCACTTTTTCTGTGCTAGACATTGGTAAAGTGACCTTGATGTGGGGCGTGCTGCCTGGCATCAGAAAACACCAGAAAATCACAATGCTCAGCCTGGATTGGAACTATCCTAATAAACAGTAGAAATGAAAGACTTGATAGCTCTATGATATTTCATTCTTATCTCAAATTCAAAAATCTGGTAGTCAAATGTAAACCACTTTCAAAAATTCCAGAAAGAAGCCACAATTTTTCAGTCTTTGTAACAAATCTATACAGAAAGTTCTCCAGGTATGTTTTCTGTTTTAGGCTGGGGACAGTGAAAAGCACACTTAGGCACTGATATGGATTATTGCAAAACAAAACAAAAACTTGTGTTGCACATGTAATTATAGATTAAAGATACCAAAAAAATATAAATAAACATAGATCAACAGTAAAACAAAAAAAAAACTTGTGATCAAAAAGTTGATTCTTCACACTGTATGTTCCTGGTAGTGTGTCCCAGTATGTTAAAAGGAAGAGAGTGCACTTTAGAGTCAGAATTTCTGGGTTGGGCTCCAAGTTCTTGCAGCTACTTGGCTGTGTATCCCTGGGCAGGTTGATTAGTTTCTCTAAGCCTTAACTTCATTATTGTAAAATGGGCATAACAGTACCTTTCCCATGAGCAAGAAATACAATCATGGGTAGAAAGAACTTAGGCCATGGCTTACTCTGTAAGTCTTCTCTAAATGCTCTACATTGGGAAACCACTTCAACCCAACACACTTCCAGAACTCACAGATCCTCATAGGACTTAGCTTTCCTGTCTGGTTGGAGAAGCAGAGAAGAACCATTGTGTCTACCCTCTCAGGAACCCATGATAATCCAAGATTTCCTTGGAGGGTCCCAGATGGAGCCAGAGCCCTGCACTCATCAATTAGAAGAAATTTCTATGGAAAACTCTTTTGTTTTCTAGAATGGGAATTGGCTTTGCTGACTGATTATTACATAGAGAGTAATTCTGTTAGGGGGAAGCACAGGAAATTGCCATGTTTTAATATAAAAATGGTCAAATACCATCAATTTCATGTAGTTCAACAAAATACATGGAGACACATTTACAGCATGCTGTTATCATTGGCATTCTAAGACTCTGACTAGAGCACCAAATTTTTCCAAGGTTCTTTGAATAATCAAACAGCTCGGATTGGTATATGAGACAAATTTACCTTATCCCAAATACCATGTTATAACAGGAGGAAGATCATGTTGTATCAAGAATGGTCATACGTAACCAAAGAATTATCCCGTCTGAGTTCCTCCAGCTTGTCCCAGCTGCCACCCACTTGACAGAAGTTTAGACAAGGAGTCGACACACTTTTCTACTCCTCGCTTTTACCACTAGACAACAGAGCTTCCAGGGGAAATTTATTTTTAGAAGAGAGCTCAACTAATATTGATGAACAGCCTTGTGCAGCTCCAAGGCTCGTTCTTTTCCTGCCAAACCTCCTAACTGGGAGGGCACTGAAGATTTGTCCATCTAATTAGACTTTAGCTGCCAGCCAAGAAATAGCTCTGTCTCCTCCTTACCCTCACACCGGTACCCTTTGTACCTCTCCTAGTTACCCTCTTTTCCCCTCTCAGAGAATAATTTTGGGGGAAGGATTGGACTCTAATTTACTCATTACCTGTAAGAACTCTCCAATGACATTTTCTCTCCAGAACTGCATAATTCCAATGGGGGAAAAGAGGAAAAGGAACTTGATAGGTTTACCTACCTCTCAAAGACTTGTACGTTGGCAGGACAAATAGGTCAAGGAAGGGATTGTACTGTTTCTTTTCCTCTCCTCTTTAATATTTTAACTTCCCAAAGCTGACTTCAGCCACGTAAAGGGTCCTCTGAGAAGGTCCGCTTGTACACAGGAAGTCCTTCGGTTGCCAGGAGAAGTTGTAGAGATGCCGTAATTAGGTTCTAATCTTTATAGGGTAGAATTTCTACCAGAACTGCTTTGGCGCTGAATCTTATTTTGAGCCATCGGAACAGCTGGGAAGAAAATGGAGTCAGCTCTTGGCTACTCGCTGTGGAAGTCCCCAAAAGTTCCTAAAATTCTGGGTGGTCTTTCTGATCACCTAATACGCTATTTAGCCAAGTCTAAAGCCCAAATCGTTACTGTGTCATGTATGGATCTCCTCCTCACTCTCCCTTGACCATGTTTTCTACCTGCCTCAGGTGCACAGGTCTTCCTGATCTTTCTTGAATAAGAAGGCCAGGATAAGAGAGAGGCAAAGGAAGGGTTGTACAGTATGGTCGGATACCATTGGTATTTAAAATGTTGACATTTTGCTTCTCATGGATTTTTTTGCATTAATGTTGACTTTAAAATATTGCAATAAAACATGACCTATCTTGGCAACTGAGTTTTGGGGCACTTCCTTAAATGGCATATCTTAGATGAGTGCCTCCTCATTCGTCGCAGCTCTGCTTGGACACACTAAGGACGTCTGTGTCTTTTCACTTGCCATTTCCTCTGCCTGAAGCAGCTCTTCCCAGCTGTCATGTATTTATTTGTTCACTGGGTCTATTTATTGAAATGTGAGTTCTCAACTAGCAAGATCTTCGTTTTAGGCACTGCTAAAGGACAGTAACACAGAGTAAACCCTCAGGCATTATTGGTTAAAACATGGGTGAACACCGTCAACCAGCACCTTCTCGGGGAGCACACCCACCACATTATACTTGCAGGCTGTCTTTCCAAGCACCCTGACTCCTAGGGGCCCACTTGGTGAGGCTCAGCAGCAGGAATGGTCATTAGCAGTGGTTTGCCCCTCTTGAATCTTTGCCTCACGAATAAGGAGTCCCAGAGACATGTCCCCGTGTCTGGTGAGACTGTTGGCTTCTTGTCTTAATTTCTCTTTCCTTGGGTCTTATTTGTCACCATAACAGCAAGGACTGCTTCCAGCTCTTAGAGTTTTCAAAGCACTTTTGGAAATGTAGTATCACCTACATTTTCTTCTCCTTATGCCTCTCCCAAATTTCTGAATTCTTAATTCTCCTAAAATCTACCTTTAACTGTAGGCAAATAAAATTATTTTTAATGACCCATTGCTTCTATTCGTTGGGATGGATAGAAAATTAACTTGGGGCTCACTTACCTGGTTGTATGTTGTGAACAGGTTAATGGGACTCTTCTACTGGCTTTCACTTACCTCCTTTGTTCTCTGTAATGGCCGAGTGTGTTATATGAGCCCATTTATTCCTGGTCATGACCCTGTGATTCAGCCAGCTCCATACTTCCCTGTTTACTTCATGGTCTTTCAAAAGAACATTGATGGAAGGTGCTGTGAGAAACCACTAGACTAAGAAAAGGAATCATCTCTGTGTAGTTCATCCCTTGATATTCAGGACTGGCAGGGTGCCTACCTCAAAGTGGAGCTCAATAAAGGTTTGTTGAAGAAAAGAAAAATGTACTAAACACATGAAAAAATCTGCTGAGGGAAGGGGCAGAGGAGGGGGGTCAATATTATTTGTCTTTAAGGTAGATAAAGACAGCTGTGAGGCAGTATTCTGGTCTGAGGGAAAGACTCTTCCGTGGATAAAGAAGTGGTTAAAACCATGACTAGGCAGATTTCATCTTCCATTTGTGGGATTTTGGCTATGTTGCTTTCTGGAGCTTAGTTTCATTATCTGAAAAATAGGGATATGACACCAACTTCATGGGTAAGTTAAGGTAATACAGATCAAGGGCATAGATTGGTGCAACCCATTTAAAGGTTATTATTATTGTTTTTGTCATTTTAAGTGAGATTCTAATCCAGGTCTTAGTAACACCTAAATTTTATTTTTTATTCTGTCACTAATTGGCCATTTGGCTTATGATGTGGCAATTAATTTCCTTGAGTCTCCACTCTTTCATCTAACAAGTGTAAGGATAGACTGACATTTTCTACAATATCTTCATTTTTTTAAACAGTATCTAACACAGTGCCTTGCACATGCAATGGTAGTTGAATGGATAGATAAGTGAATTAGAGGGAGGATGGAGAAGGAAAGAGAAGGAGAGGAGAGGGCAGGCAGAAGTACCCTGTGATTACATTGCTGTACAAACTATCTACCCATCTCGTGGACTGGATGGCTAAGGTTGAGAGAAGTGAATAGAATATCTTTGATCTAATAAAATGATAATACAAGTAATGATTTCTTTTCATGGCCACAACCCCCTGCCCCCTTCAATGAAAGCTTTCAGAAAGGGCTCCACAATGACCTCCCAATGTAGAAGATAAACTATTTAATAAATGTCTCTTGAGTCATCAAAAAGAATCAATGATTCCAGTTTAAGCTGAAGTTCAAAAATGAGTTTGATTTTTTTTTTCTGCAAATACATCCCCTTTTTTCTATTTATATATGACAAGGAAATGACTTCCAGCAGCAATCACTGCTAGCCAGGCTTCAAGATGGATATTTCCATTCTGTCTTTGACAAGGCAGGAGGAGGAGGGGTGAGATGTGCTTTCATACCTTTCTGGTGCATGTTGGAGTGATTGTAAAAATTAGAAACACACTGAAGCTGTTATGACAGGCCTGCCTTTGGAAACCTTCTAATTAATGTCTTGGTTGTCTAGAGAGCTAGTTCTATTGGCTAAATGGAGAATGTAGGATTCTCCTTGCTTTCTCATCATCCAGGGATGGGATGGGATGGCTGGGGAAATAAATGCACAAAAATATCTGTGGTGGCTAGCAGTTATGGAGAGAATTACTTAATGGGAGTTTGTCTGACTTGTGTAGATAATGCAGGCTCTTCTATGTGTGTGTGTATGTCTGTGGGGGGGGAAGGGGAGAGTAAGAGGTTGAGAGGATGCTCATGTGTGTTTGCCTTTATTAACTAGAACAGTGCTTCATAAACTGTTATGTGTACACAGATCACAAAGGTGGTCTTATTAAAGGACAGATTATGATTCATTTTGGGGACAGAGCCTAAGATTTTGCATTTCTAGCTAGTTCACAGCTTACGTCATGATTCAATATGTGGACCTCACTTTATGGAGCAAGGATCTAGCCTATATTTATAGTTACTTGCTGAGTGGTTGAAGCATCTATCTACCTGTCTCTTTCAATGGTCTTCCCAAACTTAATTGAGGGCTCTTCAAATCGGGAAATCTTGTTAAGCCAAAGTATTATGTAAGTGAAAGCAGATACCCCATTGAAGATCAGCAAACACTTATCCCCATGACAGTCCTGCTCCTGATTCTACTTGTCCCCTCCTTCTGTCCCTTATTCTGCTATATGCCCCCGAGGCAGTGGAAAAAAGTAGGTAGAATTTAACTTGTCATAATATTTATCCCCTTTTCTGAGAGGTGACCTCCAGTGAAGGCAGAAGGATGTGAATGATTTTAATCCGCAGTAATAACGGGGAACCAGTCCTGACCATCTTGAGCAGTATAAATATACAAAATGACAGGTTTTTCTCCTCTGCCTCCCACTTCCTCCTCCCAGATACTGAGAGAGACACATATTCATGCACCCACAACTCACACTATAATGCACAATGAAATTTCACCCAGCTTTTATCTTGAGGCTGCTGTTCTGATGATTAATGCCCCACTGGCTGGGAAGCTATTTCTCTGAAGAAAGACAAGGAGAGAAGAAGACACATTAAATATATCTCTAAGGCCATTTCTCATTATTATTATTATCATTATTAGTTCCTCTCTGCACTATCTATCCTGCTTGGGAATGCTTGATCGATGGACAAGGGCATGGGGATGACATTTGAAAGTGGATTTCCTGAGGGAGAAATGAACAAGGACAAAGATAGAAATAGATACTTTTTGCTAAAGATGACTGACCTGGGTGGGGTTCTGCTGTTGTTATTTATTTTTGCTTTTGTTTGTTTGTTATATTATTTTTGTTGTTTTCATTTTAAAGCCAGATAAAACAGGTGCCTCCATCTGTGTCTTCTGTGTTTCCCCCACCCAGATATTTATTTCTGCACATGTTCTTTTGCTTTTATTGAGCCTCTGTCTGCAAGAATCAATATGATGTAACTTATGCAAATATTACTCCTGACCACTTAGGCAAAAGACTGGACAGAATCCTTTCATTGCTTTGTAACTTCCATAATATAATTGCCTCTATATCCTGCTTGATTTCTAGTGTTTGAAAGGGCTACTTTAAAAAAATGATAATTCTCTGTATGTATGTATAGTATAAACCACAATGTCCAATTCACTCCTGTTTCTTATTCAAAGAAAGGGTGATTTCTGGCTCTGTCATTTAGGAGGACTACACAACAGTGGTGCTTGTTAGAAAGATGGGACCATAATAAAAGCACTATTGCAACACATCTGTCTACTGATAAAATGGCAATTTCATTAACCTAGATAGAGAGTACTCTAATCTAATTTAGAAAGTGCTGTATTTTCAAAGTTGAGTTTATAAGGATATCGCATTTATAGCTATGGAGACCACATGTAACTTCAATTTTAGTTGGATTATATATTCAATTTAAAAAATTATGGCATGAATTGATTACTTAATTTTGCCCAAGTACTGTTCTAGGCACTTAGGCTACAGGAATATACAACACAGACCCAAAAAAACCTCTTTCTTCATAAGGCATATAATCTATACACAAACATTGGGCACCTCATGAGTGCCAGGCTTTAGTCTAGTAGAGCTCTTAATTATTTCCTAAATTTGAGCAGACTCAGTTTTAGGTCAATTTTCTACAGAAACTGGAGCACATGGATCTGCTATTACAGTTGCAGACACAGCAACTCTATTTCTGCAGGTCGCTTTGAAAAATAAGGTCTTTAATTTCTACTCCAAAAAGACAACTTGCAGATGTAAACAATGTCTCTTTTTAGACTAACAAAGATGGCAATAGTAAACCACATTACAATAAAGTGATTGAATTCGAGGACTAAGTTTACAATATTTACTGCAAATATTTTGTTCATTGGTTTGAGATTATAGTCTCACAGAATTTTTATGTTGGCAACATCTCAGAGATCTTCCAATTTTTGAGCCCCACACAGCTAGTTGAGTTTCAGAGATGGGCCAACCTGGCTTCAAGTAACCGACTCATCTTTCAAAACTGTATGTCGGGGGGAAAACTGCTTGTCCACCTTTTTAAGTTTAAACAGTAAGCATGTATTAATTTGATGCTTTGATTTGATTTGTATCTAAATAATGCATTTGAATAGCTTAAAACCTCACACATCACCCAAATTCCCATTACGTTAGGGCAGAGGCATTCTTATTTCAGCTGTGAGGAGTGTTAGCTGATGGCTATTGGCTGAGTCCTTCACCAGGAACTGTCCTAGAGTAAAAAGCCACCTTGCCCAAGTCAAGCCCCTGTCTGGGGGTGGGCCATATCCAGTGAGTAGTGGGGGGGGGTCTGGGGGAGACATATAAAGACGCAGCCCTGCGTCGCAAGTCTGAACAACTGGGCAATGTCTCCAAGCTAGATCACTCCCTATGTGTGTTAGAATCAGCTGAGCTCATTGTTGCAACTGCATGGAAATTCACCTCCTCTCCTTCCCAAACCCTGACAACCCTCCTCCCAAAGCTTCCTGCACACCAAACTGGGTCTCAGAATCTGTTTTCTGAGAAACCCAACTTAGGACAGTATCTAGACAGATGGTAGCTAGATTTATTGTGGTGATCACTTCATAATATCCATAATACTGAATCACTGTATTGTACACTTGAAATCACTATAATACTGTATGTCAACTGCACTGCAATCAAAAAAAAAAGGAGTATCTACAGGCCTAAAAGAAAACAAGCAAGCAACAGCAGTCTCTTTCCCCTCCTTGCCATGCCATGTAGTCCTGCTCCATGCTTGCAACGCTTTTAGATGCTTTTTCAGATATGTCCCTGCCCATTTCTAATAACATGGTTATATGTTTTCAGTTTTATATTCAACAAATGTTTTCTGACTCTGGAGGAAAATGTTTGAGTTTTCTCCCCCATCCATCCCCCAATACACGTACACTTTCTCACTTCCAATTTCCAAATAAAATTCTGGCACATTTTGATTAAATCAGCATTCTGAGTTTACATTATTATGACATTCATTTATTGAGAAAAATGTAATATCATACGTACACTCATTTATCCCACAAATATTCACCAGGTACTTAGAATGCATCAGGTACTTTTCTAGGAACTGAGGGTACAGCAATGAAAAGAACAGAATACATGCCCACCCCAACGTAACAGTCTACTGTTATGATTATGTTTCTTTTCCCCTGCAACTCTTTGTTAGAAAATGCCCTCATTGTCTCACTAGCTTATTTTTCTAATCACCTATCGGTGTTAGAGCTAACACAGCGATAAAACTATGTTCAAGATAAACACACAGGTAATTTAGCACTTCCATTTTTTTCTTGGAGTTCTTCTCCCCAGAGTCTGCAGTCCTGTGCCATTCTGATCTGGGTACCTCACAGCTGTCAACCTGGATCTTCCTTCCTTTTCAGTTTGGCAAGTCCATGGGTTTCCCTTTTATGTTAAATCCCAAGTTTTGTCTTCCTTAGCTGACCCCTCATTCTGGAGGTGTGCATCTTCCCGCTGCCTCCTGAGGAAGGGTGGGTGGAAAGTGCAACTACTGAGACTTTGTCTGTCTGAGGAATGTCCTATCCATCCTCACCCTTGATTAATGGTCTGCCTGTTGGCTGGAATCGTCTTCACTAATAAATTTGAAAGCATTTATCCAGTGTCATCAGGCATCCAATGATGCTCTTGCTGAGGTAACAGTTGGTGTCTGATTCCTAGAATGAACCTGTTCTTTTCTCTCTGAAATCCCAACTCCTGGTCAGTAGAACTTAAACAAGCACTTACAAGTCAGGTGTCCAGAACTGCATGTGCTGCCCTGTAAGCCTCACACTTGTGCCATCGATACTCACCCATTAGCTGTCCTATGGTGTCATCCTAGTTTTGATATAATTTGTTCAGTTAAGCTATTACTAAACATACAACACACATGCAAACACAATGGATAACTATAATTTCAGAAAAGCATGGAGTTTTGAGGGTAACAACATGGTATAGTGGAGCCTTGAGTATTTTACATATATTAAACTTACCATTGATGCAAACTTCCGAATTATTGTTACCAACTCCTTCCATTTACTGCGGCAAAAATTTTACCTTTTTTCCCTTAGGGGCCTCTGTTGTGTGTGTGTGTGTGTGTGTGTGTGTGTTTCTTTCTTTCATGCTAGTACTCATTCCCCAGCCATCTCAGAGGGAGTATGAATTAAATGATACATATAAGTGCTTTGAATATTTGGCATCTAGAAATGAGCATAGCTCAGTATTTCTGCCTTCCACCAGATGCTTGTGTTTTTGAGATGGGCAAGGATTGGAATTGCCGTTTGGAATTTTTATGCTATGGAACATCAGTCAGTGTGTTTGCATGCTATTGAATTCTATCATACAGTGTTTGGTGGTAAAGTCTGTTCACTTGGCTCTCAGCTTCCTTCAGCTTTATCTCTTTATCAGGCGTATTTATTAGCTTTACTTTTTACATGTGCTTGTTTAATAGGTGCCGTAGAAGAATTGCCCTCACGCATTTTCTGTCCCTCAAGAGGAATAATACAGTCTAAGAACACAGATGGGGCTACATGTGAGCACATGCACACACACACGAATGAATTAATATTGGACATGTGTGGATATATATACTAGAAAGAGGATTTAAGTAATTACACTAAGGACGAGCCAAATGTTACATGACTGGAGTCCGGTGTGAGAAAAATCACAAATAGGTTTCAGGCGAGATTTAAGTGGAGATGGTAAAGATGTTCCCAAGGCTATTTCTATAGGGAATTGTTTCTATCAGCATTCCTAACCAGAAAACAAAGATTGCTAGAGGCTCTGAAATAGATCAAAATATTTGAAGAAGGAGGAGGGTAAATATTAGCATTCGCTTCTGAAGCCATACAGAAAGCACCATATACTGTTCTTTTGACTCCTAGAGGGAGTAGCTACAGAGAAATTCATGATTTTTAATATGAGGGATTTGAGGTTCATGTCTAAACAACTTTTTTTGTTATGTTGTAATCAGCTATATACCTAATAATAAAAGAGGGAAATATAAATTACATAAAACAATGCCAGTCCTGTTATTGATGAGAGGGAAATCAAGGTGTGTTTGTGTTTTTCTCTCCCTCCCTCCCTCCCTCATTTTCAATGAACTACGTTCTTCTGTTTTCCTCCTCACTCTATTAGGTATTTTTTGAGAGCTTTCCTCTTTCTTCAGTTGTAAACATTTTTTCCCATCTCAGCATCCTTTTTAAATTCAAGAATCATTTTCCTTTGCAACATACAATGAAAGGCGATTATGTTAGAAAATATCAGAGATGGCGTCTTCATGTCTGGCTCTGTTAAATCATGTGTCCTAAAGAGCTTGGTAAATGAGGCCAAGGGAGTGATTTGACAATTGAACAAGGCCTCCTAGCCAGATCTACTAGCCTTCCCCAAAACTCCCTGAGGAGAGAGAGACCCAGGTGGTGAGTACAAGTATTCTTTTTTTAAAGACTGGAGATTCTGGCATATCTATATTTGGGGTTTTGCTTGTAAGGCCAAGACAGCATTTGCCAAGGGGACTTTGTGACTTTGTTTTCTAGTACTTAATTTGAATTCAAGATGATGGTAGGAAATTGAAAGCAGAAGATTAATTGCTCAATAAATATTTAGTAGTTACTGCCTACTATGTAGAAGGATTTGGAAGGAGATGGAGGGGTGAATAAGCCATATGTATGCTGCCTGTATTCACAGAGCTTACATCATGGGAAGAAGGAACAAAAGAAGCCAACTTCACAGATAATTATTTAATCACAATCAAAGGGAGTGTGATGAAGGAGGACAGGCTGCCAAAAAAGCAGAAAGGTACCTGAGCTAATAGTCTGATCTGGGGAGATTTTCTTGGAGAAATAGTTTAGGAACTGTGCTGTTCAGGATAAGAAGCTGCGTAGACAAAAGAGGACAAGGAAAACTGTTCGAAGCAAAAGGAACAACCTTTGCTAACTCCCTGCTGTAGGGATCATACTGTATCCTTTTTCTCGGTCTTTGGTCCATAGCTGGGCTCTAAAGTCTGAAAACATACCACATCTGATGAGGCTGATGCCCTGTGACCAGGCTAATGCCCACCTTGAAGGGCTATCAGAAGGCCACTCAAAGGTTTTTCAATAGGCTGAAGTGCCATCCCATGTTTACGACAGAGTTATAAAATTTTTATGTGAGACTGGTTGAATGGGTTTTTAAAGCTGGATTGAGTGACCTGGCCATGTTGAATGGGATTCGTGTTCCCCCATTCTGAACCTTTTTTGATTACTGCCTCTGTGGTATGCCAAAGGCACAGATTTCCTCAGTGAAAATCAAGACACAAATAATTTAAGGCAAAGCCTCATAGACATATGTGTAAGATTGATGGAAATACATTAATACACTGCATTTATCACAGTTTTGCACAGTACATTGAACAATGTTTATTAATGACAGACCATACACATTGAATAGCTCATATAATTGCCATGGATGTCATGTCACTAATGTCATGGAAACAGTCCTGTGTTATATCAAGAAACCATTTCATACGTATGTGTGTTTAGATCTCCAGACATCACAGTCATCCCATTTTTCACTCATTTCTTTCAATAGAATACTAGTAACGAGAAATAGGTAATTTGAAAACTTCTGATTCTTCTTTCTATTTTCTAATACCTTGCTTTTTTCTTCTGGCCTGGTGGAAACTGTGGAGTTCAGTGGAAGTTTTCCTATGGTCTAATTAGCCTCTCTATTTAATTTTGTAGTAAAAACTGAACCGGAAGCTGGAGGTAATGTGCCCAATTCAATGCATATATGTCAATTTCTTTTTAATTGTTATTCTTTGCTCTAGCTCTTCCCACTCTCACTGCCCAGACATAGCTGAGCCTTGGGTGATTATAGGACTTTCATGCTTACACTGTCAATTATGCCTCCTGCTTTAGGATTAAAATCATTTATTATCATGGTTCTGATTACTAGTAGTCATAATGAGCATCTCTACCCAAACTTAAATGAATAGTAGTTTTCACAGTGTTTGACTCCAAACTTAGCTTGTTTTAGTTAGACACTCAGATAATTTCCTCCTTCTTTCATGGCTTGGAGCACTCAGTTTCCTGTGTTGCACTAAAGTGCCATTTTAGATCATTCAGAAAATAAGGATTTCTTAGAAGATTCTTCTTGATGTGTGGAGATGGGGTTTTTACCTTGGGAAGGATTCACCAAATAATGGAGTTTTCTCTTGATAACAGCACTGCTACTTTGAAGAATTATTTAAATCAGCAAGGGCATCTAATAGTTATCCAGTCTCATCCTTAGAAATGGCTTTGACTCCCATGTGACTCCAAAGGAACACTTCGTTTTCTTCCTTTTTGATAGCCGTGCCCCCACTGCCATCACCAACAGAACAGCAGTGTGCTCCAGCCAACTTAAAAATGGTATTGGCCCCTCAGCAACATGTCAGTTCTTTCAAACTTTCTTCCCAGTCTCAAATCTCAATACGTTTTCTGTGCTTAAAGCCACATGTGTAGTAAGATTACCCAGAGAGCTTCAGGAAAAGTGGTCAGAGAGAGCCTTGATGGAAAGTCATTTTATTACCTTGCACTTTATTTTTTTAGCAAACCAGAAGAAAGCAACGCAGTTTAATTCTGAGTATGTAAAATATTTGCACTGTAAATTGTAAATGCTTCTCAATGATGAAGCTTCTGCAAATAATGTTCCATGGACTTTCTACTATGAGCCTACCTGTAGTAGGTACCCAGGCTACTACAGAGCCCTTTCTGATCTTGGTCTTGTTTTCTTACTGTTGCTCATTGATACAATTTCCTAATTCTCCTGTTCTTGAGTCATAGCTTCTTAGACCATTAAACCTTTGCCTATAAAATGAAGGGTTTGGCTAAGAGTCCCAAATTGTAGGCCATCCTTCAAAGGCTGCAACCTCTCTGCTCATTCATTCAACAAGCATATGTGGGAGGGTGGGATGACTTCTGCCATGGACCACTCTTCTAGACTCTGAAGTTGCAACAAAAAATAAAAGACCATCATTCATAATTATGGTTCCAGTTCCTGTGACACATACATTCTGGGGGCAGGGGTGGAGGTTGCCAATAAATAAATTAGCAAAAGAATCTAGTATGAGCTGACAAATGCTATTCAGAAGATAAAGCAGGGAGATGTCACACAGGTTTAGTGGTGGGTGGGTAACTACTTCAGGAACAATGTCTATAAGGAGGAAACATTTAAACTGAAAGCCGAATGACAAGAAAGCTCAGTCATGCAAAGTCTGGGGGAAGGACTTTTATGACAGAGGGAACGGTTAGTGTGAAGGCTCTAGGTTGAAATATATGGGGAGAGTTTGAAAAAAAGATGAATGTAGCTGGAGCAAAGGGCGTCTGGTATGATGGAAGGTCTGAGGTGTAGACAGGGGCTTGATGGTACAAGACCTGTTAGGCCATGGAAAGGACTTGGGATTGTATTCAAGTTCAATGGCAAACTATGAGAATGTCCGAAGGCATGACGTGACATGACTCATGATCAGTCTGGCTGCCATGTTAGAAAAGATTGTAATGGAACTAGAGACAAGGCATAGTACCTATTATGTGAATATTGCATCAGTTCAGGTAAGATATGATAGTGGTTTGAACTAGGATAGCAGCCAGACCCCCTCTACACAGCAGCTCAGCTTGATGGCTTCTCTCTGTGTCTCTGCATTGCCCTGAACTGCTAAATCTCTGAAACCTTAAATCCGAATATCTCAATTCTCACACTTAAATCTAGTTGCTTTCCTTTTCCAGCAAGTTTCCATTATTCTATAAATTGCCTCTTGTTATTGCTCTCAATTCTCTTCTTCCTTTGTTGCATTCATTCTAGGTCATTCCAAATGGTTTCAATCTTTTACCCCAAAGGAACCTTCAGCCTGTTCTCAGAAGCCATTCCTTTCCTTCATCAGCAACCCTCTCATCTCCAACTTTTGATCAATACCCCTTTTTACTTCTGTTCAGTCCCCTTTTTTACTTCTGCACCATTGGGTTTCAAATGCTACTTTCTTTCAGAAGAAAATATTCATCAGTCACAAATTTCTTCAAATTACCTCTAAATTCATTCATATTTGTGTTCATATCATGACCACTATCTTCAGAATCTTATGCTCATCATCCCTCTACCCTGGCCTCTTCCCAAGCTTTTTGACATCATTCATTACCTTCATTTTCCATGGGTGCCATTGATATCATCCTTTAATGCCATAAATATGTCCAGGGTTTTTCCATCTTAAAAGCACAATCAAAACAATGAAAAGCAAATTTCTGTGACCCTGCTTCCTACCCTTTCCATCATCAGTTACCTACTGTCCTCAGATAAAGACACTTTTTTTTTCTTCATACTCAAATTTCCTAGGTTTTATACTCTCACTGACATCCCTTTCTAAACAGGTAACACATACTTTTGCAGAGAAAAATTATAGTTAAATAAATTCCAGCCGTGATCTTTCCCTCCAAGTAGAATCATACTTACAAGACCCTACCTACAGGTTTCCCCCCTGCCTCCCTTTCCTTCTTATCTAGTAGTATTGCTCATGTGCACCCAACACTCTAGTCATACTCTGCTATAATTTTAGAAATGTTCTTCCTACTTGGGAATTTAGAACATACACAAGAGCATGCTTCTTTAGCTATAAAGTGAAGATACTAAAAATAACAACATTTCTGTAGGGTTACTGAGGAGAAAATGGGTTCATATATTTCATATGTTTAGACTAGTGCCTGGTACCTGGTAAATACTCAATAAATGTTAGCTATTATTACCCTTATTGTTTTTGTTCTTTTACTTACTCTCCACGCCTAGAAAAGTAATTATTCCTCAAAGGTCAGTACAAATCCTACCCTGTCTGGCATCCCAGTAGTTTCTACAAGGCAGTCAGGATAACTTTGTGCAGTGCATACTGATTAAGCCATCTCCTAGTTTAAAATTTCCAAAAGGTACCATTGTCTTCAGGATAAAATATGATCACCTTCTCTGTCAGCCTGTCTCACTCTGCCATACTCAGTGTGGTGTCTTCTTCTCATTGCCTCCAGAAGTGGTTTACTTGTTGTGACCATCTAGGCATACTTACATTGGCATCCCTTCCCATTTCTCAGATAGGGAGATTGAGTGTATCTTAGCCATGTTTTCAACCAGTGACTGGGCTTGCTGTTTAACTCCAGCATCCTGGAGAACTCATCTGTGCTGCTGTGTGAGTCCCTGATGACTTCTCAGTCAGGTTCCTCATCCATTTCCAAGTTTTTCTCCCCATTGAGATACTTCAAGCAGATATGAATGAGCCACAGATAAATTGCACAAAGTTAAAGATAAGGAAGATTAAACCCATTATAGTCTTCTCAATATTATCAGAGTATTTCAATCAAGTACAGAGAAAGAATTCTTCACAATTATGTTCACTGTGTGTGTGTGTGTGTGTGTGTGTGTGTGTGTGTGTGTGTCCCGTGGGAAATTTCTGTCTTAGAGAATCAGAGAATTATATTAAAATAAATAAATACTTAATGTACAGAGTTTTCAGGCATATTTGAAACCTCATTTTGGAAAATATGTGCAGACAGAGAAAACCTAAGAGTTAAAATATTGAGTGAGTTTCACTCTGTATGTTTCTGTATCTATAATAGTGGAAGCTATAAAAAGCAGTATTTATCTGTATATATGTTCTATATCAATGTGATCTATCTCTCTAATTAGATAGTCAATTATTTTTAAAGAGCTGCAAATAAGCCCTATAAGAATATCATAAATGCATTCCATTTAGAAACATATTACAAATAAATTTTATTTTTATTCTTCCTACATCCTCCAGCAGCCTTAAAAGAACAACAACAAAAAATCTTACTACCCAACTAATCCCAGATACAGATCATTACTGCCTAGTAGTATGTTGATCATACTTACCATTCCTTCTCCTTTCACATCATTATGCTTTGGGATAAAAAAGGTGAGTGGTACGTTAGTCTACTTGGAGTAATGAACAGTTGGAGTAGACAGGCTTCTCAAGAGATTCAATGGTATTTTTCATGCAAAAATTTCCAAGTACTATAAAGGGGTTTGAAAATGGTGACAATATATGATATTTAAGCCAAATTATTAATAAGAACACTGTATCTTTTGATTCCATGGGATGTTCCAAGATCAAATTGAAGATAGGCCAGGGAGAAGTAACAAAATTGATTAGGGGAACTGAAGAAATGACTTATGAAGAAAGATTAAAGGAGCTAAATATGTATAGTTTAGCTAAGTGACAACTCAAAGGAAATAACATTACAGACTACAGATATTTGAAAGTGGCCAGCCACAAACAGTGCAAGGGATTAGTTAGGTAATGGAATGAAATCAAGGGAGGGAAAATTGTAAATTCAGTATCTGGATTATTTTCTTGACTCTGAGAATTATTAGATTGTAAAAGAGCTAACCCAAAACGTACTGCTTAGATTAAAGCAAGAGAGAGGGTGTGGTAGTATGAAGTCTCTAATAGTTTACCCAGTTCTGAGCATCTCATTGCCAGGAAGCATTTCTTACTCATTTTTAATCCCTAGGATTTAACACCTTATAAGAACTCCCTAGAGAGATAAATCATGCTCAGTTCAGTGAAAAGAAAATGGTCTTCAGAGTTAGGCATTGAAGATCTGATGACATCTTTACTGGTTTATTATTGTATGACCTTGAGCAAATTACTTAACTTTCCTAAGATCCATCTGTAAAGTGGATATTAATATCTATGTTCTATGACTGATGGGAGGCTTATGAGAATCATCCTAACGTCTCCTTGTACCTATTTAATAACTACTAAATCCACCCTCCTCTCCATCACCACTGCTATTGTCTTACTTGTGTACTTCAGTAGTTTATTAATGCTCTCCTGGACTGCAGTCTTGCCTCTCTTCAGTAGTTTCTATAAGGCAGTCAGGATAACTTTGTGCAGTGCATACTGATTAAGCCATCTCCTAGTTTAAAATTTCCAAAAAGGTGCCATTGTCTTCAGGATAAAATATGATCTACTTAGGCTGGCATGCATCATGCTATCATTAACCTTCTGGTTCCATCTCATCTTACCCCACCTTTCCCACATAGGCTCTAGCTGTGCTGACTTGCTTGTCATGAATTCCCAAATGAACTTTCCTCTTTTATGCCATCAACATGCTGTTCTCTTTGCTGAGAACCCAATCGCTCATTTTTTTTCTCTTCAAAAACTCCGGCTCATATTTTACCTCTTTTGGGATATCTCCTCTGAGATGTAGGTGCCTCTCCCAAGTGTTTCCATAGTCATCGAACTTACCATTACCCTACTATTAAGTCTATATTGTAATTGTTTTATTTTTACATCTGCCTCTCCAAATAAACTTTAAGTTTCATTTGGGCAGATACTTAGATTAATGCCCGTCACTTGTTTTAGTTTAAAAAGAAAAACATATGTATTTTTAAAAAAGAACAATGGTGGATGTAAGGATGGGTGAAGTGTAGCAAAATACCTGGAATATAAGAAATCATCTGTGAATGTCAGTTCTCTTCTCCTGAAGTGTTGAGATTAAGGAATGCATTCAGTGGTGTTGGTGAAAAAACATTTTCCTCTACCCTTCAAGGTTCTTCCAGCTGGTCTAAGAATTAAACTGACATAAGGCAGATTAACAGGGTGAAAAAAAAAGTTTAATTACAAAGTTTATTTAGGTCCAATAATTGAGACCTAAAGAAATGACCAAGGCAGGCAGTTTTTATACTGCTTAGACAAAGAGACAATAAATCTGTGAGGAACTGACAGGACACAAAAAACTTATGTTCAAGGGCTTCAATAAGTAAGGAATTCTAAGCAGAATTTGGACTAGGGTAGTAAATTAGTAAAAGTTCAAGGTTTGTTTATATAACCTCTTAGCTCTGAATGCTCTCTCTGGTGATAAGGATGTGTCCTCACCACCTGGTGCAGAGAGGGGACCTTTCACATGGGAGATTATTTTATGCTTTCATGAGGACAGAAGAAGGTCAGTGTGTTCTTGCACTGGCTCTTTCTTAAGTAACTTTTAATTAAAAATAATCAATATGCCAAAGTGTCACATTTTAGAGGCAGCCTGGCCTTGGCCCCTACAGTTGTGTCCAGTAACCATGCTTTTGAATGAGTTTTATTAGTTATTTATGTGTATTTATATCTATACTATCCACGCCTGTCTGCCACACTGGGAAGATATTGCCATCTAGGAAGAACAGCAGGAGTGTTGGAGACCTGGGATGTATATGAGCACATGTCAGAGGCTTTGTGAATTCTGGGAGCCCAATGGAAGAGAGTTGGAAAGGAGGACGAGGGGGGCTGACATGGGAGGACAAAGAGGAGGGGAGGAGAGAGAAACAAGACAAACTTCTTTTCACATATTCCTTTTCCTCTGGTGCTTTTCCATAGCCCAGTAGCTTGGCATTAAGACACACGGCCAGCCCCCACTTGTCTCGAGTTTGCCCTAATTGTTGGGTGCATTGTAGCATCTCAGATGATCCATCGTTAACGCCAAGAGCAGAATATTAAGATTCATGAAATTCAAGTCCACTCCATTAATAACCTGAGCAGCATTTCTCATTCCAGCTTCCCCTTTCTTTTCTCCTTTGCCATGTTTCTATTCTCACTCTTTTGTGTATGTGCATGTGTGGGAGACAAATGAAACTTCAGACACCGCAATGAACTGCCACCTAAAAGCACACTCTAGGCTCTTCCTGTGTCCCCTTGCAGCTGTGTGATAAATTGCCATCTTTAGAATTAACTGTTACCTTTTCAGGAAGTGTTTACTCATTTTTGCCTCTTTACTGGTTCACTAGTGAACCTCTAAGACAGAGCCAAGCTTTCCTTTCCTCTGTCCGGAGCTGGTCACGAGGTAAGAACACAGTCAGTGAAGCTGGCAGGGAGGGCTGGTGCCTCCACCATCGTTTCCTGCACATGAGTTCAGAGTAGGCTGGGGCTAGGCCATCTGGGTTGCCTTTTAAAAGACTAACTTGTTTCTCTATTCTTTTGACTCTGAGTTCAAATTTCTATGAAATTTTACTCGAAGCTGGGTCTCCCAGGCTCAGGGAAGGAGGCACCTTCCTCTTCTTTGTGAGATTGCTGCTGTGTTCAAGAGCTGAAAGAAAGTCAACCATTTTTCATGCACCTCTTTATGAACAGTACTAAGCCTGCTCAGGTTTGCACCGGGAGCTCTGACACACAAAGGTGACCAGTCCTTACCCTGTCCTCAGAGATAAGTCTCCTAAAACAGTCTGTTTAAAAGGGGCCCTGCAGGCCCACCAGTGAGAGTGAGCTTGAGCCCCTTTGTGCTACGCTTTTATCGGTATCCTATCTCCCTAAGCCACAGGGATCCAGAGAGGTTATGACATACTCTGTGTAACTAGTACCTCTAGTAGGGCTGCAAAGGTAATGTATTCAGTGGTTCTCACTCAGGGATGATTTTCACTTCCCTTTTTCCCGAGGGGACATCTAGCAACATCTGGAAACATTTCTGGTTACCAATTGTTGTGGGGAAACACACAGAGGTGATACTGGTATCTAGTGACTAGAGACCCCACAGATACTGTTACTTATCCCTAGAATGTACATTAACTTTGGAATATGTAAATCGAGTAAGTCTCAGTATCTTTCCTAGTATACTGTGAAAGTATAAGCTATGACTTTTGTTCATTCTCAAAGCATTAAGGAGAAAAACAGTCAATGTTTATTTTTAAGCTCTGACTATATACAAACCTGGATAGTAACTGCAAAGCAGTGCCATGGCTGAGCCCTTGAGGGACTTACACTCTACTGGAGAAACTCAAAATCTAGAGAGGAACTAACACAGATGAGGCAACATCTGGCGTGCTTAAATTCAGTACTGAATTTGATGATATGGTGAAGGCTAGAAAGGTCTAAGAAGATTTCCTGGAGAAAGGGATGTGACCGGTCTTGAGAGGACTAAATGAGGAAGCAGAGAGGTAGGATCAGGGGTGATGTGTGTATGGAAGAGTGACAAGGGCGGAGCACCTGGGATGAGGAACTGAAACCTAGCTCCCTGAACTCATTGTCAAACCTTCCAGTATTGCCCGGCAGGTGCCAGGAGCAGAAGTTGCAGAACTGTCTGGGAGATCAAAGAGGAAATGTCTATCTGGTTTTCAAGGCTTCAGGACTGCTTCTTAGAATAACTGTTTTTGGTCTTGGAAAATGGGTAAACATAAGATATGGGCTAAGAAATTTGGAATTCCTGAGGGACTCTTAGATTGACGCATGTCTGAGAATTTTCATTTTGCAAAACAAGACAAGACAAAAATGATAAGTGAGCTTGGAAGACAGTGTTTGCTGCTCCCTTTGTTTCTGATCAGCAGAAGTGAGATTTTAGACACTCAGACCATTGCACGGGTTTCTGAAGGGAACCTGCAACCAGTGTGTGATTTCTTTCTCTTAGGCAGATATATCCCTGACTTTTCTTTATTCCCACCTCCCTTTGGCCATCAGACAGGAATGTGTCTTTACAGCACTATAGGATTGGAAGTGGAGACTTGAATTCCATTTCTTACACTATGCTAACTGGCAGAGTGACATGGGTCAAACCTGCCAATGTAGAGGTTGGGCCGGACTATGTCATGTTCTACTCTACCTTAGATTCTGATTCCCCCACTGACTTCCCTGTGCCATTCAAAGAGGTTAAAGAAAATGTGGCATATCCTAGGCATGTTTTGTGGTCTTCCAGTGAAATGTGACATGAGCAATGTCAGCAGCCTTATGTTCTCATGAAGTCTGGTGTACTTTATGAATAAGCAGCACTAGTTTTTGTTACTGGATCTCATTCACAGCATATTTATAAAGTCATAACTCTACAGTGTTTCTTGACAGAGATTCTGGAAGGGGAAAAATGACAGTGCAGCTATTTGCTGATATCTGGGTGCACTTTTTGCACATGCTTGTGGCCCTGAGGAGAACTGTTCCAAGTTAGAAAACTAATGTGATTCACATTTCTACCTAAAGGCCCTTAAAGAAACTGTCAGATGTTTCCCACCCTGATGATTCTGAGCCTCAAGGAGCTCATGGAAGTGCAGTTCAGACACATTTGAGGGAAAATCCCCACTATCTTGTCAAGGGAAAGACTCCTACGATATTTTGTCATATTTTTGGCCAGCGGTACAGAACCCAGAGACAGAGGCTTAGAGTTTTCCATTTCTCTTGTTGTCTAATTTGTTAATTTAAAAAAGCAAAGTTTAATTAAAAGCAGTCAGGTGACTTACAGATTGAGATAAATGATTTGCTTTAAAATGTCCCTCTCTGACTCGTTTCTGCACCTCAGTGATTGCTCTCTTGGAAGTACTGGTGTTGTGTTTTCTATCATAAAATTCACATGGTCCATCTGGATAAGTAGATTTGATTATAGAGCTAACTGCCTCCACATAACTTCATTCTATTAATAATTCGAGTAGCAGAAAATTTTTTTTTTAAATGCTCCACTTCCAACTCTTTGTACACTGACCATGACATATTTCTTCAACAAAGAGATTAATATGTTAAGTCTGAAGGGCACAGAGTTTGTCTTTCAACTGACTTGTACAAGTTAGTTGCTCGGTGCTAGTGAAGAGTTTTGGAATTAATGTAAATTATCTACTGAGGATAAGGATCATATCCCTGAACAGACTGCTTACCAAGTGGAGTAAATGCATCCATGACGCTGAGAGCTTCATGTGCTGGTACTATCATGTCCTCAGCGTATAGGTGAGGAAAGCAAAGTGCAGGTCAGTGATATGTTGCAACTCCAGGGGGATACATGCCTTTTGTTTAATCTCTTGTTGAAAAATTCCTTATGCTTTGAAATACAAAAAAAAAAAAATCACATAGTCCTATTGTTCTCTGCAGATTCAGGGTCATGCAGGTTAGCCACTTTATTATTGTGGTTCGGAGTAATTATGCATGAGGTAGATGAAAAAGTAAAAGAGGTCAAGCAGACCTGTGTCCACTTCTAACATAAGGAGGTGCCATGTAACTTTGGCAGAATTACCTTGTTCTCCACTTGCAGTGTAGGAAAAAATTTTTTAAATTTACATTAAAGTCCCTAGGATGGTGTCTGGCAAATTGTCAGTGCTCAATAAATGTTGCTGGTATCGCTTTTGCTACTGATATGAGTTAGCCGTGTAAACACAGAGCGCTAAAAGAGATTAAGCAAAATCTGTATTGATTGATATTACAGCATTCCTATCTATGCACTGCCAAAAATGTGTTTCTGATTAACTTTTCTTAGGATTTGCTACTTTCTACTTTCAGTATAATAATATAAATAAATATTTGGTCTTTGTCCCTGGTTCCTGGCACAGAACTCCCAAATCCCTTGGAACTTCCTGAGCGATGGGAGTGCCTTTTGTTATTCACAAAGAGCCACTTTCTGTCAAACCTGGCTCTGTGCTAATTAGTGACTTTGAATGGGGCCTCTAGAAAGCCTCTGGATGGAACTGGTTACCAGAAAGACCAAGTGATTAGAGGGTGGGAATTTTCAACTCCATCAAGGAACTCCAGGGAGAGGAAGGGGCTGGACTTTTAGCTCCATAAAAACTCACAAACAAGGAGATTCACAGATCTTCAAACTGATGAACGTACTCATGTACCAGGAGGGTGACACATCCCAACTTCACCATGGCAGAAGCTTCTGCACTCAGGACACTTCTGGACCCTGCCCCAGGTGCCTCTTCATCCAGCTGTTCGTTTGTATTCCTTATAATAAACTGGTAAACATAAGTAAAGTGTCTGAGTTCTTTGAGCCATTGGAGAAAATTATCGAACCATAATTTGGAGGAGTGTGGGAACTAGGCGGCCAAGTGGGACAGAAGTGTGGGCAACCTGGGAACTCAGTCCTTGCAGCTGGTATCTGAAGTGAGGGCAGTCTTTGTGGGACCAAGTTCTGAAACATGTGGAATCTAATGCTAATTCCAGGCACTGAGTGTCAGAATTGAATTGAATTGCAGGACACCCCGTGGGTGTCCGAGGAATTGGAGAATTAGTTGCGCCCCCAGGCTACTAAAATCTGAGTGAAACCACAATGGCCATAAAGTCTATTTATTTAGACCTTCAGTTCATCAGTTTCTGGCTAACTGGAATTTTACTCAGACCAACAGATTATCAGCAGCTGGCTTCAGGGGGACCATGAACATTGGATATGCAGAAAATTCTTGGTGACTAATCAAAAAGGATACAGGAGATGTTATTTTCTGAAATGTATCCATGCCCCTCTGGAGACCTCTCTAGTGGTGTGTTCCCTCTTGGGTCACTTCAGCTTTTCAGCAAAGATCAAGGGACAGTGACTACAGCCACAAGGCAGCAGGAGAGCCTACATGTCAGTCCCAGAATGACATAAATGTAGAGGATCACGGCTCAAACGACTTACTTGTTTCAGGTCGCAGCCCTATGTATGCCCGCTGGTGATTAAATGTAAGAAAAACGCTGGCTGGCCTAACCTTTGCAGCTAAGAAATTGCATTGGCGAATGTCTCATTTCTCTTTCCTTTTGCTTTACTTCATCTGTGTGAATGACCCCTATTTTCTCATTGCTGTTTTATAGCAATAAAAAAAAAAAAGAACTCCCACTGTGCAAATATTATCCTCTTCTCTTTGGCCTGAAGGGAAGCTGCTACAAGAGAAATCCTGATTTTTTTTTTCAACCAGCTCTTAAAGGAAATGCCAGGTTATGAGCAACCCTTAAAACAGCCCCTGATCTCAGGCTAGGATCCTTCTGTTACCTCCTCAGAGCCCTGAGTTGGGGAGGGATGGCATTCCACATGTGTGCAAATCAGCTGCTAAAATTCTACAAGGCTCCCCTTGCAGGAAAAGTGATCCTTGCCCCTCAGATCTCTGGCCTCAGTGGAGAGGCACCTTCTCCCTGAAGCAAAGTGGGAACGTTCCTTTGAAGCTTTATACAACTCAACCTCTGCTTTAGGATAAAACATTGTAGAGCTGGAAGAGTCCCGCAGTATGCTAACCGAGTAAGTGTTTCGACTACACCTTTAATTTAGGAGAAAATTAAAGGCAAAAATGACTATGTGGACTAGCAGGGTCTTTGTATGTTTGGAATTTAGACCAGTTAGTTGAAGGACCCGTAGAACCCATGGTTCCCTTTTCCAGCCTGGGGAGAACCTGTGGTGAGCACGGTGGTCAGCAGGAGTCCAAGCTGGAACTGACAATTGGCAGGGCCAGTCCTGCTCACATCAACCCAAATCTCTCCCCTGCCAGGAAACAGCTCCCTCTCCTCTCCAATTGCTTTCCCTTATGAGGAGAAGGTCGTTGGTGCCCACTGCTTTTAGGGCAGCCTGTTACAGAAGCAGTGGGTGCCTTTGAAAGGCAAACTGTGGCAGGAAGACTTTGAAAGCAAGAAGAGACTTTTTGATCTTCACAGGCCCCAGCTGCAACACTGGTTCTCAGTGCAGTACAGGCAGTTTCAAAGTTATCGCCCATGCTGATATGAACGTGATAACACGGAGCAGAGAGGTGCCGTAATGATTTCCTTTCAAATGGCTGCCTCACCATTTATCTTTGCACACTGTCAAAGACTGATATGGTCGGGAGTTAGCAGTGGCGTGGAATAATTAATCACGCACTGGGGAAGTAAGTTCCTCATTTGTCTCCTGAGAAATTAGCACTGCCTTGACAGAGAAGGTAGGTAAAACAATGAGGAAGGAAAAGGGGTATGGTATTTTTAACTTCGGGTGCCAAGTTTTAGAG
Source organism: Smutsia gigantea (assembly GCA_032199065.1). Lineage (NCBI taxonomy): Eukaryota > Metazoa > Chordata > Mammalia > Pholidota > Manidae > Smutsia > Smutsia gigantea. The sequence goes on along the minus strand of JAVSCE010012419.1, from coordinate 371,299 downwards.
TTTTGATTGAGCCCCTACAATGTGTCAAGTGCTGGAGATACTGATGACTCCTGCACTGGAGTAGCTCATATAGTCTTTTGAGGGTCTTATATTATTTCTCAATGCTTGTCACCTTTATAAAATGCCCAAGCCTGCAAGGTCTAAAGAAGAGCTGGGTTTCACTGAGTGTCTGCACTAGTTGTTATAAAGGCTCAATTTCTATAGCATAGAACTTCCCCCTCCACCACCACCAGTTCACTGTAGCTCAGGAAGGAGACAACCCAGAGGGTACTGGCCTAGGACTAATGGGCTCCCAAGATGTGGTTCCCTTGTCTGGATTCAAGTCCCACCTATTCTCCAGGCAGTGGGAAGAGGGAAAGGGAAAGAACTACCTTATCATATTTCAGGGTAAGACTCTGGAGTAGCATGCATCACTTTGCTCCCCTTAAGGCCCCACCTCTCTGCACAGCAAGAAAGGCAAGAAAATACAGTCACTAGCTGGAAAGCCACGTACCTTGCTTAAAACTGGTTGGTGTTCTCTTTCTAAAAGGACCAAAGGAACCAAGATATTTTGAGACAGTAAGCAATCTCTGCCAGAGATACTGGTCAAATTCATTTTTATTTCTTTGGATGTCGAGTAACTCACCTCTTTAATGAGGGATTCATGGAGGTGAGCTGTATAGTCTACTTCAGTTCCAAAGTCAAGTAACAGCTGAAGGCTCCTCCTCTTTCCCCAGGTTCCACTGTGCACAAGGCATAGTGATGGGCTCTGCACTGGGAATTTGGTTTTGAGCTGGTTTCTTTTATTTGGAAACACCCAGGTGCTGTCCCTACAGTAGATTCAAATCAGAGCAGGGCATGGTTCTGTGAAGCTGTTTGTGGATAGAATCAACCCTGTAATCCTCATCCTTTGAGGCTGTAAATGCACTGACTGGGCCAAGTAAAACAATAGTGTGATCCATGGGAACCAAAAGCAAGATATTAGACTTGGACAGTGATAGGTAGCTAGGAGAGCCTCCCATTGTACAGAGATCAACAAAGGCGTGTTTGCTCAGAAGGGGAATGCTGGCCTAGGGAGAAAAGAAGAGGACTAAGGGAAACATATCTGGTTTTAGTGGACCAAGGCAAGCAGCCAGACTATGCTATCATGGAGTCTGATGGTGCATGGCTTCTCCTGTTTTTCCTACTAAGAGATACTGTTTTTTACAAGACCCAGGAAATTTAGGCCACAGCCTTCCCAGATTGTACCTTTGGAACACAGGGGACCTTTACCACATCACAGACAATCTTTTAGCCCTTGAGGTGGCTGAGTAGGGCCTGATGTCCCTATAGTCCTGGGCAAGTCTCCTCCAACCATGGAGGCCTCCTCCATTTCTCTCGTTTTATATGTGTGCTGGGATTTGGGAAACATTGCAAAGCACTTTCTGGAATGTACATTAGAGTGGTTCATGCTAGACACTTGACAACTAGCTCAGCTGGTCACTATGGTGATGTAAATTGTCTTATTGAGACACATTGGCAAATCAGGTCTGGCATTTTGATTTCCTTGCTAAGGGGACTTGTGGGAAGAGGTTCATTATGATAATTAAGGAAGATTTATGCAGTAAGTAGTTTTTTTTCCTGTATCCTGTTACACTACTGTTATTTTAGGACCAAAAAATTGAGTTCCAGAAATTAACTGTTTAATTCCAAAAATGTGCTCTTGAATGAGTTATTTGCAGGCTAGAATTTAATAAGTGGAAACTTATTGAAAATTGTGTAGGAAAGCAAACCATCATCGCCCAACAACCTAAATATTAGTTTGACAGTCAGTAAGCTCACTCTTTCCTTAGGCAGATATCTTACCTCTCTGGAAAGGAAAAATCAGTTTCCTCCACTGTAAAATGGTTCTCAGTAGGGATGGGACATTAGCAAAGGGGTCTCAACATCTACTCTATCATTCTGATTTGATGTTCCCTTTGGAAAAATTCACAACTCACAAAATATACTGAATGAAAATTTCCCACTATACAGGAAGACCGTGGTGGGTGGCTAGAGTGTGGTTTCTGTGGTCGGAGTTGAGAAAAACAGTGGTGTTTTCTCAGCCCTTGACTCAGCTGTGCAGGGTAGATCAAATGAACAGAGCAAGCCTCAGCCACTTGTTCAGCTTCTGTCTAGTTTGCTTCTGCAGAAATGTCCCAAATTATAATAATGCCAAAGTGCCTCCTAGCTATGACAGAGACAACTCATAAATTGCCAAGCAGACAGAGCTCACGTTGAAAGAACTGCCTTTATTCTGAGCAACAATTGTACTTGTGTTTCAGTCATTCCTTCAGATTTTTCGTTTTTAAAAGATTTCTCAGAAACATGGTGCAAAATGGTAAATAATATAACATTCTCTCAACCACACATCCTGCCTAAAACTGATCATTATGTTTTCCAACTTAACAGCCATTCCTTCTGTATGATGTGTTCTTACTCATTTTTTTTTAAATAACATATATTGAAAGTTAAATACAAAACTCTTAACTCAGAAAATGAGCCCAAACTCATTAAAGGTTTCTGCCCATGAGCTTCTTGGCTCTCCAAAGTGACCCATTTTCCCCTTCCTTTATTTTTAATTAGATTTCTATTTCTTTTCTCTCGGATTCTCCTTTTTAAAAAAAACTGTAGTCACCTAAATTCTCCTTTCTATTGTTTCATTTATTGTAACCCCAATTCGAAGGTATCTGCTTTTGTGGCTTTCCTACAATATTTGAGATATTTTGGCATTAGTTGAATATAACCCCTATATTATAACTTCCTTCACCTACCCTAGTAAGCTCCACCTATATGTATAAAAATAGAAATTAAAAGAATTGGTCATTGTAACTCTGGGGGGGAAGATATGTTCCCAGCTCGGAGCAAATAACCTTTGAAGCTGAAATCAGTCAAAGGGAGAAATAAAGTGGGAGAATACTGTTTGTTGCTTACAAGCAGTCGTCCACTTCTGCTCGCCCATGTCTCTGGTGACCCGGCTGCAAAAAGGAACCCACCAAACCTCTCTGGTCCAGATATACCCTCTCTCCCCCAACCCTTGTAATCACCTATTAATATTGAGATGGACTACTTCTCTCCACCACTTGGAAACATCTACTGATATGTAGATGCTAAGGCCAGGTGAGAGATTCTGGAAATATTGCAATTTTACCTGCAGTTATATTTGTGTGTCTGTCCTTGTGCTTTTATTGCATTTCTGCCTCCAGCACATAGTCTCCTGGTAAACTGGGCTTTTTCCCCAGACCCTGGAGTACCCCGTGCAGTACTTACTTGTCTTAGACTCTTTATTTTTACCATAATGGATTTATCCTGTACACCATTGTTGGGGATGAAAAACTTTCCTCTACCCTTCAAGGTTCTTCAAGAATTAAATTGACATAAGACAGTTCAACAAGGGGAAAAACAAAGTTTAATTAGTGTGCATGGAAGCCCTAAAATAAAATTGAGACCCAAAGAAATGACCAAGGTAGGCAGCTTTTATACTTTTTAGACAGAGAGACAATAAATCTGTGATGAACTGACAGGGCATAGAAAACTTATGTTCAGGAGCTTCAATTATTTAGGAATTCTAAGAAAATTTGGGCTGGAGTAATAAATCAGTAAAAGTTCAAGATTTGTTTATGTAGCTTCTCAGCTCTGAATCCTCTCTCTGGTGATAAGGATGTCTCCTTACCTCCTGGTACAGAGATGGGACCTTTCACATGGGAGATTTATTTCTTGGATCTGGAGACAAAGGAGGGTCAGAATGATCTTCTTATACTGGTTGTTTTTAAGTAACTTTAATTAAAAATAATCAGTATGCCAAAGTGGCACATTTGGGGGAAGACTGCTTTTGGCCCCCACACCATATGCTCAGATAACAACACTTATCTGATAAAGTAACTCAGGCTAAGGTCATTATAATGGATAAGGTCTTGGTACTGAATGAATCCTAAATTCACTCTAATAACTTAGTTATTTTAACTGAAATTGTAAGCCTTGTGATATGGGTAGGGATACATAATGTGTGGGGCCCTATCTAGTGGGCTTACATTGTGCCCCACAGGTTTGTATCTCATCTGCTTATATGTAAGGCCAGCTTAGTCTGTTAGGCAAGAGGAAATTTAATTTGTCACCTATTTTATTAGAGGATAAATTAAGGTACATGTGGGAATTGAAATCATCTAAGGTAATAGAACACAGAAGTTGCCTAGATTTAAAACTGGGTCTTTTGTGAGTTCATTCATAATGACAACACAATAATAGCTACATGTGTTAAGCACTTTTGAGCCAGGGACTGTTTAATATACTTTTACATTTATTAATTTACTTAATTCCCATAACACCCCTATGAATAAAGTTCTCTTATCTCCATTTTATGTATGAGAAAACTGAGGAGTAAAAAACCTTAAGAAGCTTTTCTTAGTATAGTTGGCAAACTTTGGAGATGGATTTGAATCCATTTACTCATAATCACTACTTATACTGTATGACTGTGATGAGAAAGATAAAAAGAGCAGTGACTTTTTAGGGCTCAAGAGAAACTGTTCAAACCCATATTTTGGTATTATTATTAATACCAGCAGGATCAGCAGTTAAATAAGTGTTATATATAAGGCCCTTGCCCTCAGATAAAATTAAATCTTATGAATCTACCACTGTAACCAAACTGAAAAATACGCAGTGGATGAATAATCACATCCAGATGTGTCTTCCAGCAATCGCGGCAGCAAAAACTGGAGGTGGAGGTGAAGGGAAGATCGACATGACAGACTTGGTATTCATAAAAGTCATGCTAATTAATTTTAAAGTAAAAATGTGTTTTCAACACCAGCCCTCCGCTAATCCTAAGAATCGCACAATGAAAAATAAAATCCGCCTGCCATTCAACAGCCAGCAATTTGAGCGCCGTCCTGCATCAAGTATAATAGGCATAACTGGATTTGCAATTTGGTTTTCTTAAGGAGAAATCATTTAGTTCTCATTAAACTCTTTGGGAAGCTGGTTTTAATAGCGTTCTTTGGTTATTGTGGGTATCGTTTTTCCTTTAGGCACAGAAGAGAAAATGTGGAGCTAAAACCTTTACTGTATGTGATAATGAAGTCAGTCCATTTCTGTGCAGAATTGCAATGATTCTTTATTATTCAACATGAGCAGAGGTGTGAAAGCAGGCAGTTTCTCAAACTGTAGGAAATTGCTGAATTCATAGATTTCTATCTCAACACAATGAACTGGCTATATATTACATGAAGCTCAAATTTGGACTGTTGATTTGTGTTTTATGACCATGATTATCTTTTAACAGAATAATAGTTGGGGAAAAAATGTATCATAGAAGATGTAATTGTTCTGTTCGCTAATTTCTTTTTTTAGTATTGTATTTAAGAAGGGTGGGGAAAAATGACAGAATCTAAGTTTATCGTCATACTTGTGTCCTTATTTTCCTGCATGATTTTCAGTACAGATAAGTTCCTTGCACTTTATACAGGAACCAAGGACATTCCATTGCCTTGCTTGCTCTAGAAATATGTCAGGATCTGTTTCTGATGCTGATACAATTAATTAAAACGATACACATGACTTTAGCTAACATCAGTACAGTTCTACCACCACAACATGCTCTGGATTGCTTTTTTAATATTCATTGACTCTTGTTCACTGAAGGTACCAAATCTTTTAATCAAACATCTTTTATTAGGGATGGCAAAAAAGTAAATTTCTGAGCAAATTTATTTCTCCTCTTTATTTCTTGCCCACCCACCACCACTCCAATATTCTTTTATAATTTACAAAGAAGCTCTTTTCTGCTGTTGTTAAAAGGGGATGCAATTCTGTGTATACTCTGGAAGTCTGTTTAAGAGGGCTGTCTTTTAACTTAGGAACCAATGCAGGATGTAGGGCGTGTCAATTTGGGAATGCTGAATGACTAAAATGTCATGACATTTACAATCCAGATGCCGTGGCAAACTGGGAGACCAGACAGCTTGGTTGATAATTAGATGGCAGATGTCCAAATAGTCTCACATAATATGCATTATTTTTTTTGCATATTTAAGACTTGTGACCCAAGTCCTGAAAGATAAATGAGAATCACCTCACCCATTCGATTTAAAAAAAATTAAGCCTCATAATTTTATGTCCTTTTTAAAAAATGTATTTATTGAAAATAGCATACATATAAATATCACTCATAGTTCCTAGTTTTGGCATATCTCTATGAAGGTAAATATACTGGTTATTATTATTTTTCTCTCTTCAAAATGTAAACTACATTTTACAAATGAGTGAACTGAGGCCTGGGGAGTCAATGATTTCTAACATCACTCAGCTTGTTAGTGGTGGAAATGAGACCAGAATCCCATTGTCTCCTGATTCTCATGATCGCATTCTTTCCAGAATATCCTATTCCCTTTTCTCCATTTTCTTGAGATATAAGCCACGTACTATGTAAGTTTAAGATGTACAATGTGTTGATTCGATAGACTTTTATACTGCAAAATGATTATCATTAGCATTAGCTAACACCTCCATCAGCCAACGTAATTGCCATTTCTTTTTTGTGGTGAGAGAATTGGGTATCTACTCTCTTAGCAACTTTCAAGTATGTAATATAGCACTTTTAACATAGTACATTAGGTCCTTGGAATTTATTCATCTGATGAGTGGAACTTTGTATTCTTTGACCAACATCTCCCATTTCTCCCACCGCTTATTCTTGAATTTGATTATAAGTACAAGGATGCCCACTCTTCGATCCCCTTCTGAGTGAATTCTTGAACCAAATCCCTAGTGGCTTCTTGAAAAAGCAGGCCATGAAGCCTTAAAGCCTTGATTGCAGTATTCTGATTAAACCTACATGGCACCAAAGCAATAGTCTAAAGTACAGAAAAATTTTAGTTGGTGACTTGATATATTTTATTTAATTTAAAGAGTATTTGGGGAAAAAAAAATGTAGTGGCTTCCATGCCTGGCCATTCATAAGTTCCACCCATTGAACTCCTTAGTCCTGATTAGGTATCTTGTAACTATAGAAAGGTTGATTGAACCTCCCTTCCACTCCACTATATAGCACTTTCCAATCTTTAATTTTTCAAGTCCAAAACCTTGTGGTTTAAAAGCAAAAGTCAAATCTATTGGTACTTTTGTGGTTTTGTACACAAGTTTGAAAAAAGAAATCAACCTAGTCATTATGTACATTATTTTACAATGCAAACACATCAGTTGTTAATTATTACACAAAATTACTTTTTTCCATAGCAACAGCAAATGCTAACTATATTTATAACATTGCAAAACAAAGTCCCAGTTAAAAAGAGAAACATTCCTTGAAAAATCAGATATTAAAGCCTCGAACTTCCTGGGCTTGACATTGCCTTAAACTCATTGGAAAGAAAAATTTTAGGAGAATGTATTCAGCTGTCTCATGAGTTACTGAATCAGGAGAAAAGTGGTATTTTATTTACACACAACTCAAAAGCAACTAAACTTTCAGACTTCAAACTTCGCACATGGCTATTGTCCTCTGAGGAGTGGTTGGGTGTAATGCAGAAGGAAATGACTGGAAAAGAACAGGGTTGCAAAGTGTCTGAACACTTCTTACATGAGGGTCTTGAAGAGCTTCTGCAGTGAAGTTACATTCTTTTCTCTAATCTGATAGGGTGAAGTGTTCTTATTACTCTTAAGTTGCTGGTTTCTGCTAGGACATCCTGCTCAGTTCCCTGTCCTGTTACCCTGGAATTGTTTTGAAGGGCCTGATGGTTCTTGCCAATGGTTTGGGCCCATCTTGTTCTGGAACAGGGAGGAGTTTGGGTCAGTCTTGCTGCTGGTTGCTCTTAGGCTTCCTGCCCTCAGTACTTTAGCCACTATTTCCCTTGAAGGGAACATCTCTGCTTCTCTTTTCATATTAGGATTCTGGTGACTGGTGTCCTACTTTGTTCCATTAATCTGAGACCTTCATTAATACCCCTCCTCACCTAGCTAAGTCTAACTCAGCACTCTCTTACATTTCCAAGTAGCCACATTCAAAACTTGAAAACAAATTAAATTAATTTAAACAATATAATAACAAAATGTATTTTATTTTATATTCTCAGCAAGAAACTGCTAATACAGTTTCCATGAGTGTTAAGAAGGTACGTATCCGGACCTAACCTAGACGAGTTATTTCGAAATATTAGTTTAAAATGTTTCTTGCTTTTCCTGGCTCTGCCAAGTATCTTTTTAAAAATTTGTGTTAGACTTGCAGAAATGTATGATGAGCTTTACAATGCTCTAACATGGTTTAAGTGTTCAGCAAAGTAAGTGAGAATTTCCTCTGCTGAGCACATAGGCCTATCAATGACATGTATAGAGATGTAGGTATAGATGTGCTCAAGTAGGTCTCATAAAATAACAGCCTGACTCTGCAGTTAAGAGGAAATATGTAGCTTCTGAATAAACTTGAAATGGCTAACGGCATCCCTTGAAAATGAATCATTAGCTATGTCCACATGACGGGAAACTAGCAGATTAAAAAGTAAAGTTTCCATTAATACTCTCGGCTACATGATGTGTATCAAGCATCCAGATGTTCAAGACATCCAAACTACAATTCAGAAGTTTTATACTTGCATATATTATTCCTTTCCTCAAAGACCAAGTACAGAATCCAAACTGTACTTTTCAAATCACACCTTGAAAGGGTAGTAGCATCATTCCAGATTCACGGAGAGCTCAGTTATTGGCCCATGGGTTCTCCGCTTTGTGGTCTGGATGTTGAGAGATGTTGGCTCTCTACAGGCTTCCTTAGTCACTCAGCAGCTACAGGCAGTAACTTCAAATATGCTTAACAAGTGCAACCTAATATTAATATTATTCTAAAGTTGCTTCAACTAAATAGTAGATGATTTGACATACCTAATAAAATTAAATGTTGAGTTATCTACTGTTAGATCTTCTATGTCACTGACCCCGTTTTTAGCAAAGTGATTAAAAACATTGACTACAGGAGTATTTTATTGCTATCAGCAACTATTATGGCACTATATATATCTTTATTTCTGTCATATATATTATGTCTCAGCATGGAGTTTATATTATGTATTTCATTTTAACAATTCTGTAATTGCTGTCACATTTTGTCAGGTTGCATATTTTGTGGCCTACAGCATTGATTTCATCTTAATGTCACCAGTGGGAATTGATGATCTTAGGTTCAGCATAATATTAATTAAATCCATACGTCATACCATGGTGTCGTGTTCTTATGAAAGTATGCAAACATTTAAATCCAAAGTTAAGATTACTTCCAAAAATGGTGGCCTTCATATGGAACCTATCATGTGGTAACAGTATTTTGAAGACTGGGATGAACGAGTTTAGACCAACATTGATATCAAAGGCCAGATGCTCTTTAGATCAAAATTCTTATCTAAGCTAACATCTTGGCATTCAGGATCCCATAAGGAAGACCTAGCTGGGAATGTCACCAGGAGTGTCTTGAGAGAGTGAATCAGCCCACCTATATGTAGAAGGCTGAACTTTGTCTCCCAAGGCATCAGATCCAAAATTCTGGAACCTGTATATTTTGCCTTTTATAAAAAAAGGGTCATTGCTAATATGATTTATTTATGGATAGTGACATGAAGAGATAATCCTGGATTATCTTTATAGGCCCTAAATATCATCACAAGTGTACTTATAAGAGAGAGGCAGAGGAAGTTTCTCTGAATGTGCAGAGAAGAAGGTGATGTGAAGATTGAGGCAGACATTGGTATGAAGCAGCCACAAGCCATGTGATGCTGGCAGCTACCAGAAGCTGGACCAGTAAAGGGCCAGCATCTCCCTTAGGGCCTCCAGAGAGAGTGTGACCCGGCTGATACCTGGATTTCACCTCAGTGATACTGATTTTGAATTTATAGCTTCCAGAACTATAAAAGAATAAGTTTCTGTCTCATTTTGTGTGAATTTGTTACAGGAACCATAGGAAACTAATATGCCAGACACCTGAAATGGTAGTAACAATAATAACCAAAAATGAAAAGACAAAGTATATAAAGTGTGAGTAAATGTATTTGTAGAAAGTTCTATTACACTATAATACAATGTAAATAAAAACAGATCTTAGTATGAAACTTGCAGTTTCAAAATACATCTCCTGACCTCCCATTCCAAGTACACTGATGATATTAAGCTCTTCTTACTGAGAAATTCTGAAGCCATCACTGCCTTTGGGGTAAGTTGAAATGAAGGCACTTTGGTTTCAGGGGTATATTCTTTGACAGAGGGGCAGAATGGAAGAATTCAGAGTCAAAGCCTGGAGCTAACAGCAGGAATACATCAAATACAAAAGACAAGGATAAAGGAGTGAAGCTGGGGACCAGAGAAAGTTAAGAAAACATTTGGATGGGGTCCAAAGTACAAGTGTGGGAGAGTCATTTAGAATATTACCTTCAAATGGAGAGACAGGGTGCTGGACCCTGTTGTCTACTCTGGTCAGCATATGCTGAGGGCAATGCCAGCTACCAGAAAGGGCCCTGGGGAGGGGCTACCCCAAGTTTATGCATCTTCTATTGTTAACCACTATTCCTCAGATAAAACCTCTTTCAAATAATTCCATCTGTAATATGCTTCACACATACACACCCTCAAATCTGGATCCTTTTTCCTGGTGTCATATATTGGAGTGAATTTCCGGGTCACCCTTCTTTAAAAATGTATCTTCTTTCTTGAGTTCCAATTCTCAGCTGCTTCCTGAATATGTCCAGAGAATGCTAGCTGCCACCTCACACTCAGTGGGTAAAACCATCTCACTGTTTTCTCTACAAAAACCTCCCTTCTTCCTTTTCCTTGTCTGAGTTATTGGATCACTGTCTTCTCCAGAGTTTCAGTCCCTCTGCTGAAACCACAGAAAGGTCTTTAACTCTGCTCTTCCCCTTCCCATTCAGTCAACTGACAATAAATAAATAAATAAATCTTACTTTTTCCTTTTGCCACTGTCCTACTTTGACCCCTAATCTCTCTTCTGAAATATAATCACCTCCCATCTGACCACTCTGCTTCTATCTGCTCAGTGGTCCGATCCCCCTTGTCACCCGAGTTAACTTTTTGAAACACTGTCACAACTTGTCAGTCCAGTCAGAAGCTTTTGGTGACTCCTGGTGCCTGCAGAAGTCTCAGATTCTAAGCATGCATTCATAGCTCTCCACAGTCCAGCCTCAGCCTGTCTTCCCAATCATCTATCCTGTGCTGACACACACCAACACTTGCCCTTTGCCTCAACCAACGTGCCTGCCACTGTTTGCATCTCCTTCAGTTTACTCATGCAGTTGTCAGAATGTCTTCTGCATTCCACCTTCTTTGACATATCTTTTTGTCCCTCAAGACCCAGCTTAAGACTTCTCCATGAAACCTCTTTTGATTCCTGTTCTCTGCTTGTGACTTATAAGCTACTGGATTAATATTGGATTTTGCTTTTAGTTATATAATGAAGCTTCTTCTTTTCAACATAAATGATTATTTCCATCCATGTCTATCTTCCCTTCTTTCCAACACTAGGTTGTAAATTCCTAGAGACTAATATGCCTCATCCCTTAAGACTAAGCTTAAATGTCACTTTACCCATACTGACTAATACTTTTCCCTTTATCTTAGCTCCAAAATATTATAAATGTATATTACATAATTTAAGGCCATTAAAAAATTAGTTCTTGATACAGTATCTTATCTCCCAAATTAGATTGTAACCCTCTCAAGGTTAGAGTGCCTGTACTATAATGAACTCTTATATCCTCCTCAGTATATTACACAATGAATACTTGTTAGATGATTCAGTTGACATATCTTCTTCACAAAATAAAAATATCAGGCTTTTCAAATAATTAGGTTTGTGAACTGAGACAAATCATTTGCCCTCCAGAGAATTTAGTTTGCTGTATTGTGAAATAGATAATACCTTCATTCCTTAAATGTAGAGATTCACTGATGTGTTCCTATAAATCACAGAATTTAGTTTTATACTAAGGCTAAAAACAACAACAAAGCAAACAAAAAATTCAGAATCAACTGCATGCTTTCTGAAAGTAATATGAAAGGCATTATTTAATAGAATTCAGTTTCATTCTAATTTCCCTTCAGAATTTTAGAACTATATCAGACATTTTTCCTGTCTCATAAGTTAAAATAGATATACAGTAAGTACATATGTGTGTATATATATATATATACACACACACATATTTATTTGTATATAGGTAAGTATACATATATATGTATATATGCAATAGATTTGTTTTCCAGCTATTGTGACTATTGTACTAATGTTTATGTAAAACAGCAGTTCATAGGCTAATCTCTTGCATCAAGGTCCTCATACACCTTTGTCAGCCACTATTTTTCTTAAAATCAGAAGGAGACCCTATTGTATTGTTGTGGTCATAATTTGTTTCACTTTGTTTATCTCTTTCAATATATTGTCAGATTGGACAATATTCGAGGTGAATTCTTTTGGTTTAGAATTACAGTTCTGTCATTGTTAGAACACAGGTTGCATTAACAATACTTTCCAAAGTCAGTTTTTTTCTTGACAATTCAATTATTAGGTGGCAATAACAGAAAGCATTCCAAATCTTAGAGTTTTGCAAGATATTGTATCTTTTGTTAATTGAATTGAGACATGATTGCCCTATAATTACCTTGTTTCAATGGCTGTATAATTTACCATAATGATAATTAACTTCTTGTACTGAATGGGGTGAAATGTGCAAGAGTTTGTTTCTCTCTCTCCCTCTTTCTTATCCTCTCCCTCCTCCTATATATGCAGCATTATAAGTAAGCATTTTACGGTCTGACAGGACTTACTATAGAGGCTTTCCCTTATGTTACTCTGTCAAAATATCTTTAAATAAAAGGCCATTTTTTTCAAGTTCTAGGTGATTGGTTGCTATTGGACTTATTGTTTTGATCTATGTTTTGGTTTATAAAAAAAGGGCCATAACCTGGCCCATTATATGGTATTTTTATTTCTAAGTTCATTTTCCCCTAAATTACCCATGTGCCTCAATATTTCAGAGATGATATTAGCACCAAATCTTCTACCACTGAAATTAAACAATTTTGGAGTTGATCAGATGATCAAGCTGATGTACGATTTGTAAATACTTCATAATTCTAGGATAAGGGAGAAAGAAGTAAACTGCAACTCACAAATACATAAATGCTTTCACAAGTTTGCTATTTGAGGCTCCCAATTTTTTCACATGAGAAAAACTGAAGCACAAAGAGCTGAACTATATATTGTGGGTTCTTCCTTATAATGATGTAATCAGGAAAATGTTTGCAGATGAAATGATATAATTCTGGAGCTTCTGCAAACCCGCCAGATAGGGAGGTGGTTGGGGAAACAGAGGGGACAGTCAGCCATGAAGTGGGCGTTGTTGAACCTGGGTGTTGGGTACATGAAAGATCATCGTATGATTTTGGTTACGTTTGTACATGTTTGATATTTTCTATAATAAAAAGGTGTTTAAAAAGAATATAATCAGATCTATAGTGTGACACGTGTTAAGGGAGCCAGGTGAGAATCCTGGCTCTGCCAGTACAACTTCCTAGACTTCATTTGTCTTTCCGTAAAATTAAGGCATTAGATGAGGTTAGTAATTCCCCAGAAGGTGTAATGCCTGGGAAGTTTTTTTTTAATTTCACTGGCTATTCAGAATTTTGTTTGGATTTAGGAAATATAGGGGAATGTGTATTTCAAAATAACTTCTCCTGTAACTGTGAGACCACCGTTCCTTACATGCACACAAACTTGAGGGTAACAAAGACAGTGCTTATGACCCTATCTCACAACACTTTAGTAGGCCTGAGAATATGCATTAAAAAAAAAAACTCTTCAGGTAATTCTAATGGGGTCTGTATGCCACAGTTTGAGAATCACTTGTCTAAGTTATTCCCATGGTCCCTTCCAACTTCAACACCCCATGATGTTACATGAGCTTTATCTTTTCTCTGCTTCCAATTTTGTGCCATTCCATGAACAGGTAATTTAAGTGCAAATATATAATGGTCAAGAAAATGAAGCTAAGTTTCTTGCTTGAGTAATCAGGCAAGATAGAACCATAGAATCAGGTTTTGTTAGAATTCATGTTTGAGACCTTTGGTCTTTTACAAAGAAAAATAGTCAAAAATCTATATATGCGTGTGTGTATCTGTGTATGTGCATAGCCAGAACAGAATTCTTGTTGAGGAAAAGAATTTCCAAATTAAATTTAGCTCATCGATTTTATACTGACTATTTAAAACAGATAAATTATTTTAGTATATTGTCTCCAGTCTTGCTTCTTAATCCTTACATTGCATAAAGTTTTATTCTTTATGCTGTTCTGACTGGATAGATTAATATATTGAGATTAATGAGAGTCTTCCTTTTCTTCCACCTGTTTTTAACCAAATGCCTATATGCGCATGAGCAGAGAATCAGGTGACCGGCCATTGCTGATCACCAAGCGTCTTTGCATAGTGAACAAGGGTTAGATGTGAACGTCAGCAAGAAAAATGCTGTGATAAATGTAAGCCTCTAATAAGGAATCATAAATATGGGGCAAAAAGTTCTAGTAACCCCATTACTTTAAACCGCAAACCTACATAAGCACTACCCCCAAACCTACGAAGTATAATAGTTTAGTGGCCCCAGACTACATTTTTGAGGAAAAGACAATATAAGTGAAGCTGAAAACCAGTCAAAACCTTGTTGTTGTTTTTTTCTTTATCTGTCTAACCACTTACAACTTTCCTACCCTAGAAGAAATTACTTTATAAAACATTATACATGTGACTCCAACTGAGTATTGATAAGAATTATGAGATGTCATTACATGGCATTTCAATGCATGCTGAGTATGTAGGAAAACTAACACTTGTGGGGCATAACATTTGACAGTAACAATGAAGTTTTTGCCCAATGACGTTGCCCTTTGTGCTCTCATTCTCAAAGCTTTTCTGAGTCAGAAATTGTAACATCCTATAAATATGCTTAATATTTCATTTATTTCAAAAAATATTACTGAGTAAAGGACTTAAATAAAATTAGAACTAGCTCTTAGCCAAATAATATAACCTGTCTCTGTCCCTATGAGCATTGTGTGTGAATCTCACTACAAGGGACTCGGGTAGCCTGGTTCTGTGACTATGTTGCAAAGCTAAGGGTGACGTGTAAAGTAATATGAGCCACACACACACAGGTACAGGTTGCCTCAAAACCTAAATATTTTATTGGAAAAATTTCTAAATCAGTAATTTCTGTTCCTGTGGTCCATGTCAAATAGGAAGGAAAGTTGTTATATTCCTAACAATGGAATCGTTAAGTACCTTGTATATTTTAAAGAGACTCTTTCTCCAGAAACACTACTCTTGCATAGCTTTGTGGATTTTGTTACTACATTAACCTGTAGATAAGTTGAACAATTCCCTGGTTCCAACTAGTTCTCTGGTTCTAACTAGTAATAAAGATGTTGGAGTAAGTTGCAAGGGGTGAGGTGTAGGAGTGAGGTGACCAAGAAACTCTATTCCTATTGTCCTGAAGTATCTGGAACAGAATAAAAAAGCTCAAGTGGACCCAAGTCAGACCTCTCAGGAGTCACTAGAAAAACTTGCTGTGGTAGGGTCTCAGAACCAGGGCTGCTCAGAAGATGAATTTATCAGGCAGGATCAGTTTAAGTCAAAAGCTGAATGTAAAACATATCCAAGGAGGAAAACCAAACTGGCCGAAGGCATAACTATTTTTAGTTACCTCTAGAAAAAGTGCAGGGCTAAAAATGTGAATCCAAGGAAAAGATAAGAAACTGAATGATGTAGAACTAGGGGAGAAATTAAGGAGCAAGAAGTCCAAAAGTAGAATGGGCTGTACAGTTGGTTGGTTGTTTCGGCAGCTCAAAGATGCCATCACAGACCATTTCTTTCTCTCTTCCATCCTCACTATGTCAACTTTGCCCTGAGATGGACTCTGCTGTATGCAAGATGTCTGTTGCTCTGCCAGATGTCAGATCCAGAAATGACAAAATCCAGAGGAAAGAATCAGCTCTTCTTCTATATCATCTTCTTAGGTGCAAGGGAACTTTTCCCAGCTCCACCTCCCCCAACTGCCCCTGCCATCTTATTGGTCAGAATTAAGTCACATGTTCATGCTGAACCCAGAAAGGGAAAAGAGGGCCATGGCTAGACTATACTGAAATGGAATAGATTTTGGAAAGTCAAATACAAATCTTCTCTATCAGCAGAAGATGGGGAGAATTCATATCTCATTCCGATCCACAGCTCCATCATTGATCCGCTATAATGTGGTCCTACATTTGGGATTGGAAGAGATCTTTAGTAGTTGTAATAATTTCCTATGGGTGCTGTAACAAAGTACCACAAACTGTGTCACTTAAAATGACAAAAATTTTTGCCTCACAGTTCTGGGCCTTGAAGTGCAAAATCAACATATCAGCAGGACCATGCAACCTCTGAAACCTGTAGGGGGACCCCTCCTTGCCTCTCCCCAGCCTCTGGTGTTTGTCAGCAATCTTTCCGGTTCATTGATGTCCTAGTCCACTTGGGCTGCTACAACAAAATCTTATAGGCTGGATTGTTTATAAAAACAGAAATTTACCTGGAGAAACTGAGGTTAGGAAAGAGTGCAGCTGGAACTGGAGCCAGGCCTGAAGTCAAAATGTACAGTCTTTCCATCATGCTAACAGGAAGTTAAAGAATCTTGGGTCATCTGATGCGCTGTTGTTTAATTTCCTTTTCTTATTCCCAGGGTTAAACCCATTCTTGTTTGATCTTGTCCTTGCACAGAGCAACAGACAGCTGGTAGCCATCCTCCACTGTGTTTTCATGTGTTTTCCTGGTGGGTCATTCGTTTGTTTTGTTTTGTTTTACTTCTTTAAGAACCTCTAAAACAACTCTGTTCCTTTGGAGAAGATAATTATTTGTCAAAGCAGACTTGCCCTGTGATCCTGCCTTGAGCAGGGCTGAAACAAAAGCTACCTGCCACTGTGCTTCCCTTCTAGCATCCCTCAGGTTCAAAATAGGCCATTTGACTCTCAGCAGTTGATGCCAAGTCCTGCCAGAGAAGAAATGAGACTTCAAAGCTTTCTCCAAATTGAACCCGGGTCAGAAAAGCTGCATATATAACTGTTCAAAGGGCAGGCAGTTTACGGAAACTGGAATGTGAAGGAACTGGGACCTTGTTTTCCTGAGAACTTTGCCACTAGGATTTTATTTTCAGTGCAGTGAGGGGCTACTGAAGGCTTTAAATCCAGATGGTGACATGATAAAATTTCATTTCTAAAAATGATGATGGCTGTTAGGAGAAGTGAATTGGAAAGGGCAAGAAAAAACTAGAAGGTACTTCACAACTTCTCTAGGAAAATAGTGCAGTAGGAGAACCACAGACTGAAAATGTGGCTCATTTCCTGCAATATTTTCCAATCTAAAAGATATGGTTGTGGAATTCTAGGGGCTAAGGTTAGTTGCCCCTTTACTTCAGCAATGTACAGGGACTGATCTACTAAAGTCATGTAGTAAATTTAGGAATTTGTATAACTCAGCCAATTAGATGTATCAAAATCCAACCAACAAGTCTAACATATATTGCTACTAGTTTTTCAGATTGTAAGAACTGATGTCTTAAAAACAAAAATAAAACTAAAGGACTCTCACAGAAGCAACTGTATGCTTATTGCTGAGTCCCTGATGTTCATAATCAGTACACAGTGGATTAGAACCTGAGCGCTGGTGTCAAACTCAGCCACCCTCTTGCTGGGAGTGAAATGAAACTCCGTCTCATTTTCCTCATCTATAAAATGGGAATAATAGTATTTACCTTATAGGATTGCTGGGAACTCTTTATGAGATAATAAATGAAGAGGGTTAAGATAGGGCCCACAGCTGGCACCGAGCAAGTGAGTGTTAACGATTGCTGTTTTATAAATAATCATTGAGAATTTTATACAAATTATTAAGCAATGTTTTGTACTGGAAAAAGCAGACGTGTGGATGATAAAGGTTGCAAATGGAAAATAAAGATTTAGAGACCCTCACACAGTTTCTCTGACAAGCCACTTCAAGGTTCACTCTCCATCCTTCTGGTCATTTTTCCCCAGTAAAACAGTGTATTCATTACCAGCTTCTGACAACCACATGAAGAGTTGCTTGCCTTCCACGCAGTGCTGAATTACGAGCAGGTATTAAAAGCATATATTAACTGTCCTCCCCACGCGTAGCCAAGAACCACACCAGAGCTCGATAAAGAAGAGGGGGCTGGCAGGAGGACTCCTTGTCTGATTTCCTGGTGGTTCTGCCTGCTGAGATCTGATGCCTGGCTCCTGCGCTCCTGCCCTTCCGCCCCTTTCTTGCGTGAGAGCTGCTGTCAGATGTGTAAATACACAGTGAATTGGAATGGGTTCTGGGGCCAACTGAGTGAGAAGGAGCCTGTTGCCCCCATAAATATGCTTTCAACTGAAGAGTTTGTAGACATAGTGATTGCAGCAGATGAAAAAGGAAAGCAAGCTAAATTGAAAGGGAGGCGCCGCAAAAGGCTGGGGCAACCTTTCAACTTGAGGTCGGGCGGAAACCAATGATACATTTTTTTCATATTGTGAAGAGAAGGAAAATGTTGTACAGTAAATCTATTGAGGTGCTTCGGAGGCTTTTCTCTTGATCTAATTGAGCTGTTTGAAGTGTGCTTGAAAGTTCTCATCCAGCCCATGCCAGCGTCCTAAGCCGTGAGAAGTTAATTGCCTCTGGCATTGTTAGGAGAGACTGTCAGGTAGCTAGTGGCTGTCTATCCGGAACGACAGTGTATAGTGATGGAAAGCAGGTGTGTCCATGTTTGTCTTTGGGGCATGGGGCTGCTTGACTATGCAGAACTGCCATGGAGGAAAAAATGTCTTCCCCTTTACCAACGTTAGGTTCTCTGCCTGGGGCCCTGTTAATTAGACTGGCAAGGTACATGAATGAGAAAAACAGAGACTTATTAACACGTGCATCACGCACGTACACATGGGGGCACACAGTGATGAGAAGCCCTAGGGGTGGTTAGAATGTGGGCTTATATATCATTTTAGGCTTAATAAAGGAAAAGTGGATTTTGGTTTCTGGGAGAGGAAGGCAGTAATAGGAAGGTGACCAGGACTGGTATGGGAAATGAAGGTTGTTTAGTGAAATTGTACAGATTTAAGTCAGTACCTTCTCCATTTATGAGTTAGGAGTCTTTAACTTTCTAGTAAGAGAAAGAGGGACACCTTTACAAATGTAAATTTTAAATGTAAATTTCCTTTATAAAAGGAAATCTTGCCCTTGTTTTTAGATCTTTTCCTTTGTCTGCTGTTTGTCAGTGGCCTTAAACTCAAAATAATTTACATGCCAAAGAGGCATATTCTGGGGAGGCATGTTATGGTACCCTTCAGAACCACACCCACACCTCTATCTAGATGGTGCCTGCTAATAGTGTCAGTGCCAGATAATTCATGGCAACAGGCAGGTAATCCACAAGACAACTGTGATTATCAATCTTACTGTCTCCTGCTTCCAAGACTTGGAACATGCTGTTCCCCTATCTGAAACAACCTTGCAAGACCCTCACCCCTGTCTTCACCTTCCATCCCCTTTGCCTTCAATCTCAGGTTAGATATCACCAATCTGGGAAGCCTTTCCTGCACCTCATGACACTGAGGTTAGGGGTACCTCCTAGTTCTCCTAGAACCTTGACTTTCCATTCAAAGCACTTAATGCACCAAACTGACTTTGATTATGTATCTAAATACATTCCTTTCTGGTTCATACATTCAGTGAGTTTATGTCATGTTTATCCCAGAATTTAAAGCAATCCCTGGTATGTAGCAAACTGATAACTTCTATCAAAATAATTGAATAACCGTACTTTGAAGGGAGAGAGTTTGTCTGAGAGCACAGGATGCTAGCTCATGACTTGTGGATTGTCAAGAATCACTCATACTCTGATAATTTTTTTTTCATTTTGTTATCATTAATATACAATTACATGAGCAACATTATGATTACTAGACTTCCTCCATCATCAAGTCCCCACCACATACCCCATTACACTCACTGTACATCTGTGTAGTGAGATGCTATAGAGTCACTACTTGTCTTCTCTGTGTTGTACAGCCCTCCTGTGCCCCCCCTCCACATTATATCTGCTAGTCATAATGCCCCTTTTTCCCCCTTATCCCTCCCTTCCCACCCATCTTCCCCAGTCCCTTTCCCTTTGGTAACTATTAGTCCGTTCTTGGGTTCTGTGAGTCTGCTGCTGTTTTGTTCCTTCAGTATTTTTTCTTTGTTCTTATACTCTACATATGAGTGAAATCATTTGATACTTGTCTTTTTCGGCTTGGCTTATTTCACTGAGCATAATACCCTCTAGCTCCATCCATGTTGCAAATGGTAGGATTTGTTTTCTTCTTATGGCTGAATAATATTCCATTGTGTATATGTACCACATCTTCTTTATCCATTCATCTACTGATGGACACTTAGGTTGCTTCCATTTCTTGGATATTGTAAATAGTGCTGCGATAAACATAGGGGTGCATCTGTCTTTTTCAAACTGGGCTGCTACATTCTTAGGGTAAATTCCTAGGAGTGGAATTCCTGGGTCAAATGGTATTTCTATTTTGAGTTTTTTGAGGAACCTCCATACTGCTTTCCATAATGGTTGAACTAATTTGCATTCCCATCAGCAGTGTAGGAGGGTTCCCTTTTCTCCACATCCTCACCAACATTTGTTGTTGTTTGTGTTTTGGATGTTGGCCATCCTCACTGGTGTGAGGTGATATCTCATTGTGGTTTTAATCTGCATTTCTCTGATGATTAGAGATGCGGAGCATCTTTTCATGTGCCTGTTGGCCATCTGAATTTCTTCTTTGGAGAAGTGTCTATTCATGTCCTCTGCCCATTTCTTAATTGGATTATTTGCTTTTTGTTTGTTGAGGTGTGTGAGTTCTTTATATATTTTGGATGTCAACCCTTTATTGGATATGTCATTTATGAATATATTCTCCCATACTGTAGGATGTCTTTTTGTTCTACTGATGGTGTCCTTTGCTGTACAGAAGCTTTTCAACTTGATATAGTCCCACTTGTTCATTTTTGCTTTTGTTTCCCTTGCTGGGGAGATATGTTCATGAAGAAGTTGCTCGTGTTTATGTCCAAGAGATTTTTGCCTATGTTTTTTTCTAAGAGTTTTATGGTTTCATGACTTACATTCAGGTCTTTAATCCATTTTGAGTTTACTTTTGTGTATGGGGTTAGACAGTAATCCAGTTTCATTCTCTTACATGTAGCTGTCCAGTTTTGCCAACACCAGCTGTTGAAGAGGCTGTCATTTCCCCATTGTATATCCATGGCTCCTTTATCATATATTAATTAACTATATGTTTGGGTTAATATCTGGATTCTCTATTCTGTTCCACTGGTCTGTGGGTGTGTTCTTGTGCCAGTACCAAATTGTCTTGATTACTGAAGCTTTGTAGTAGAGCTTTAAGATGGGAAGCGAGATCTCCTCTGCTTTATTCTTCCTTCTCAGGATTGCTTTGGCTATTTGGGGTCTTTTGTGGTTCCATATGAATTTTACAACTATTTGTTCCAGTTCTTTGGAGAATCCTGTCAGTACTTTGATAGGGATTGCATTGAATCTGTAGATTGCTTTAGGCAGGATGGCCATTTTGACAATATTAATTCTTCCTACCCAAGAGCATAGTATGAGTTTCCATTTGTTGGTGTTGTCTTTAATTTCTCTTAAGAGTGTCTTGTACTTTTCAGGGTATAGGTCTTTCACTTCCTTGGTTAGGTTTATTCCTGGGTATTTTATTCTTTTTGATGCAGTTGTGAATGGAATTGTTTTCCTGATTTCTCTTTCTGCTAGTTCATCGTTAGTGTATAGGAAAGCAATAGATTTCTGTGTATTAATTTTGTATCCTGCAACTTTGCTGAATTCACATATTAGCTTAGTAGTTTTGGAGTGGAGTCTTTAGAGTTTTTTATGTACAATATCATGTCATCTGCAAATAGTGACAGTTTGACTTCTTTACCAATCTGGATGCCTTGTATTTCTTTGTTTTGTCTGATTGCCATGGCTAGGACCTCCAGTACTATGTTGAATAACAGTGGGGAGAGTGGGCATCCCTGTCTTGTTCCTGATCTTAGGTGAAAAGCTTTCAGCTTCTCGCTGTTAAGTATGATGTTGGCTGTGGGTTTGTCATATATGGCCTTTATTATGTTGAGGTACTTGCCCTCTATACCCATTTTGTTGAGAGTTTTTATCATGAATGGATGTTGAATTTTGTCAAATGCTTTTTCAGCATCTATGGAGATGATCATGTGGTTTTTGTCCTTCTTTTTGTTGATGTGGTGGATGATGTTGATGGATTTTTGAATGTTGTACCATCCTTTCATCCCTGAGATGAATCCCACTTGATCATGGTGTATGATCCTCTTGCTGTATTTTTGAATTCGGTTTTCTAATATTTTGTTGAGTATTTTTGCATCTATGTGTATCAGGGATATTGGTCTGTAGTTTTCTTTTTTGGTGGTGTCTTTGCCCGGTTTTGGTATTAGAATGATGCTGACTTCATAGAATGAGTTTGGAAGTATTCCCTCCTCTTCTATTTTTTGGAAAACTTTAAGGAGAATGGGTATTATGTCTTCTCTATATGTCTGATAAAATTCAGCGGTGAATCCATCAGGCCCGGGGGTTTTGTTCTTGTGTAGTTTTTTTTATTACTGATTCAATTTTGTTGCTGGTAATTGGTCTGTTTAGATTTTCTGTTTCTTGCTTGGTCAATCTTGGAAGGTTGTATTTTTCTAGAAAGTTGTGCATATCTTCTAGGTTATCCTGCTTGTCCGCATATAGATTTTCATAGTGTTCTCTAATAATTCTTTGTATTTCTGTGGGGTTAGTCATGAGTTTTCCTTTCTCATTTTTCATTTTGTTTTTGTGTGTAGATTTTTTCTTTTAATAAGTCTGGCTAGGGGATTATCTCTTTTGTTTATTTTCCCAAAGAACCAGCTCTTGGTTTCATTTATTTTTTCTATTGTTTTATTCTTCTCAATTTTATTTATGATAATTTTGGTGACTCTAACTTCATGCTTTCAGTTTACACAGGTCTGGATTATCCTGTCATTAACAGGCTGTGGAATTCCCAGCCCTTTGCAGTTGACCAGCGCTGAGGAATGGAAAGTGGGTCAGCAGCAGAGAGGGGC
The DNA here is from genome assembly GCA_032199065.1 of Smutsia gigantea. NCBI lineage: Eukaryota > Metazoa > Chordata > Mammalia > Pholidota > Manidae > Smutsia > Smutsia gigantea. Next base: position 348,079 of record JAVSCE010012419.1, on the reverse strand, counting down.
AAAATTAGGACAAGCTCCAGCTCCCCTTTTCTGATTAGTACTTAAAATTGAGAGAGGTGGGGACTCAGCCCAAATGGAGAGCTAATGTCCTGGGCACATTCAGGATAAGCCTGGGGGATGAATGAGGGAGGAGTGCCATGGCAGATCATTTCACATTTCCGTTATCTTATACATTCAACCCTAACTGGTGAGCATTTTAAAGTAATCAGTCAAGTTCACTACATTGGTGTGTTTGCACTCTCACCAACCATCTGTGCTATGGACGTTGCCCTCTCCATTGATGCCTTTGAATGTGAATTTGTTTTTGTCTTTGTTGCATTTGAGTTTAGACTGTCAGCAAATTGACTTTATGATTCTCTGTTCTACCTCTGGCATACCTTATAAATTTACCTGTAACCAAATCTCTTTAATGAAGGTCATAAAAACTAAGTCAGCATGAGAACTGGGAAGAACCCAGTGGTCCTGATGTTTCTGTTCACTATGGAGCATCCTCCTCCACCTCACCCTCCCACCCCGCATTGTTCAGGTTATAGAGTTTCGTGCCATTTTGTCATATTGATTGAGTCATACATCTCTCATTCTGCAAAGTCAGAGTCCTGTAAGTACTTCTGCGGAGCCATAAGGTCTCTTCCTCAGTAGCCATCTTTGACTTTGTCATTGATATTATTTACTACATTTGATAAAAAAAAATTTTTTAATGTAAGATGTCAGAATGACCAGGAAGGATCTTAGATAGGACACCAAATCTCTCCTCCCTGCAAATAGGTTTGAAAACACACTGTCCTCATTATGAGGCTGATGTTATCCCTCTGAATAGAACCTTGTCTTGCCAAAGGGTTTCAGTCCCAGGCACGTTCGCTATGGATTCAATGTGACCAAAGAAATTGACCACAAAACAGTCTTGGGATGAAAGGGTTATACCCAACTTTATTTCCACGGTGGCAGGTCAGTCACTAAAATCCTGTTCACTCAGAGCAAGTCTGCATGCAGCAAGCCAGTCTCTGCCTCTGGGCCCCTCTGTCCACACCCCCATCCTCTGGGCCCCTCTGTCCGTACAGCCATCCTCTGGGCCTCTCTGCCTGCACAGCCTTCCCACACAGCCGTGCTCTGGGCCTCTCTGCACAGTTGTCCCACACAGCCATCCTCTGGGCCTCTCTGCACTGTCATCCCGCACAGCCGTTCTCTGGGCCTCTGTCCTTGGCGCTGCCACCACTCCAGCCTCTGCTCTGCTCTCCTGCAGCCTTGCAGCCATACCACCATGTTGCATGCAGAGCACTGGGCGGAGCTCTTTATGTAGAGTCAACAGCCATGTATTGCCCACAGGTGTGCAGTGAGCTAATCAACCAGGGCCAGGTGAGAATCCTGGCCACAGGAACTCTCATTTTATCCACACTCCACCCCTGCAGGATTCTCTCCTCTCAATCTATGTGCCCTTAGTCCTCTGCAACGGCCCCTGTGCAAGGAAGCTCGAACATTGTTCTCCAGCCTCTCCAGCAAAACGTCTTGCAGACACACAGGCCAGACTCGTGGCTCTGTCTCTGACCTCTGCCTCTTTAGTTTTAATGGCTTGAACTGCTGCACTGGTTTCAGTTGTTGCCATAGCTCCAGTAAGATCCTGTTTGGCTTCCCATCTGATTTCCTTCCATCTACTCCTGCCCATAGTATCTGGATCCTTGTAACCTTCATAGGACCCCTTAAATTCTTCTTGTGAGTCACCTCACATTTTGTAATCGCTGCCTCAAGGTGGGCTGCACTGTCAGGGAAGATAGCTTTCCCATCTCTGATCCCGACAGAACAATTCCATCCACCCCTAAGTCCCACAGACACCAGCTCAGCCTGAGTTTAGGGGAGGACCATCGAGTGCTCCATGGCCTGGGAGGGGGCTGCTCCTCTCCTTGGGGAACTTTCAGCTGCTGGGTCTTTATTTTCTTTACAACCACTGGGCGTGCTTTCAATACAGGAGGGACCAATGCCTCTGGCACCACCCCTTCATCCTTCCCCAGCTCCTCCATTTCTGGGGCTGATGGCACCTTTCTCTCCCCTCCCCCGAGTGCCTCCTCTGTTACAGTGCCTCGCAGCAATGCCAGCTCAGTCTTCAGAAGCTCTCTTACCTTCACCTCAATGCTTCGCAGCTGACATTCTCGTGCCACCTCTGCCTGTGCCTCCCTCAGGAGTTCGTCTTTTTCCTTGATGGCCTTTTCCTCCTTCAGAACACCTGGCAGCACTGCCGTCTCGTCTCTAGTGGCACCTTGCTGCCAGTGCTCTCGTGCTGCCTCCTCTCACATCAATGCCATCTCCTTTCTCAGGGAATCCACAGAAGTTTGCAGCTCGTGTTCTTGTGCTGCTATTTCTTGGGTCTCCTCTGTAGACTTTTTTAATACTGTGAGAAGCAGCCAACCCACAGTCCCTGCTGCCTCATGGGCATTCTGCTTCTCAAAGGATCTGCTTACTATACCAAGGGCCACCCCTACAGCCTCAGGTGTCACCTCCACTTGCCTCCAGTCCTGGGGTGGGGCCCAGTCCTCTAGGCGGCAAGCCACCTCAGACCACATACCCATTGGGGGATGATCCACTCTCTCCCCATTCACAGGGGCAGCCCGCTGAAGCACCCCTCCCATAAGGGCAGCCTGTGTTTTTCCTTGGTCAACAATGAACCCTGCCGACTTTTGCCAATTGTCTTGCCAATGGGTTTCAGCCCTGGGCAAGTTCGCTATAGATTCACTGTGACCAAATGACAGCAAAACATTCTTGGAGTGAAAGGGTTATACCCAACTTCATTTCCTGGTGGCAGGTCAGTCACTAAAATCCCATTCACTCAGAGCGAGTCTGCATGCAGCAAGCTGGTCTCTGCCTCTGGGCCCCTCTGTCTGCACAGTCATCCCACACAGCCACCCTCTGGGCCTGTCTGCACAGTCGTCCCTCTCAGCCGTCCTCTGGGCCTCTGCCTTTGGCGCTGCCACTACTCCAGCCTCTGCTCTGCTCTCCAGCAGCCTCGCAGCCGTGCCACCGTGTCACACCCAGAGCACTGGGCGGAGCTCTTTATATAGAGTCAAGAGCCATGTATTACCCACGGGTGTGCAGTGAGCTAGTCAACCAGGGCCAGGTGAGAATACTGGCCAGAGGAACTCTCATTTTATCCACAAACCTCAACTTCTTTCCTTAGAAATTCTTCAGCCACCAAAACTAGCATTCCTAAATGCCTAAATTTTATAAATAATTTATTGTTACTATTACTTTCCTTGGAATATAGGCTAGATTCTTTCCCAGTGCAAACCCATACTTCATCTTTGGTCTTCAGTGTTTGATAAAAGGATTTAATTTCTGTCTCTTGGTCTGGAAATTCCTTGTTAGCATTTTTTTATGAAAAAAATTAAAAAGAGCCTGAGGAGTTTTTTTTTTTTTTGGTGCCATAAATAGTTTACTATCTTTGTCTACCACTCATTTTTAATTATTATTTGTTTTAACTCTCCACCATTTCTCTTGTTTTCCAGAAATTCCTGTATGATTTAGGAGAGACAAGTACAATTACACTCAGCCACATCTTTCACATTTTATCTGCGTGGTTTTGGGATAGCTTGCTTTATATGCTGAGCAGCTTCCCGAAGAATCAGGCGGAAACTGAGTCCTTGGAAATCAAGTCATTGCTTAAGGATGTGTAGGAACTTGCTGTTTGAATGAACCTTTCCTGCACTTCTTTCCAAAGCAAATAATCACTCTTTATCTTATCTTCTATGTTAAGTCTTGATTTCCACATTTAAGCGTTATTTCAAGCAATGCCTGTTGGTATAGTTATCGTTATGTAATGGTCATTCTCCAATCTTGTAATTAAAACTTAGGTAATTCTCATTTACTTTCTGGCTTCTCTGCCAGAAAAGCTCTTTTACCTCAAGTTTTATTTTGGTAATTCTTTTCGAGGAACTGAAGTTGTCTTTGAAGAGTTGTCCTATCTCTGTGTCAGTCTGAAAACAAAACAGGCAGAGCATGTCCTAGGAAAGGAAGTACTCAGAACCAAGGTAATTGCACTGTTGATGACTTGTAAGGAAATTGAAGTAAATCGTCATTTCCTCATAAAAATAAAGTGTCAGATATGTTTTCCTTCTCTCTCTTTCACCTGGGTTTATGCTTGCATGTAAATGAGAAATAGGTCATCTTGATTTTGAGTCGTTTGTGAAGAAAGGTTTCCTAATTGTGAAAAGAGAGATCATTTTGCTTTCAGAGAGGATGTCCCCTTTTAGGCCAGATGAAACAGCTGAATGAAAAAAAGTATCAGAATTGAATGTGAAGATGAAACTTAACTTGTATTTTTTACCATGAGATACATATTTGAAAAATGAGCTGTTCTTTTATAGATTTTCTCCCTTTGTCACATCAGTACTGATTTGAACCAGAAAACTGGATCTTAATATTTTCCCCAAGGTAATGGGCTGTTTTCTGGCCAGTGCCAGAGCAGAAAAGGCCACTGAGCACTATGGAGCTTCCAGCCTGATTTTGTTAAACCTCATACACTTGGCCATTTCAAAAAGCATCCATGATCAAGGGGCCCCTAGGGACTGAAATTTTTGCTCAGTGAATCTTGGCTGGAGCCATTCCTCCTTCTGACCCCATCTTCAAGTTGGTTTCCACAGGAGGTCTTAAAATGAAGCAGGGTAGAGAAATTGGCTTGACTACTGAGAATCTGAAAGTTCACCTAGTGGGGGAAGAAAAAGAAAGAATGGGGTGTTTTCCAGTGATCCTATTTTTGTGAATGGTCAGGAAATGTCTCAAGCTCCTATCTTATTCCTTGGCTAAGGGAGCCTGAAATATGCCCACCGAGGGTTGTGGCTTACTTGGAATGCCATACCATCCATGATTCCCCATGCTCCAAGGACCAGCTTCACTTTCAGATCCAGGCAAGCTTAGGGCCCACGAAGTCCCACTGGTGCTCAAGCCTTCCATATCAGGAGGATATTTGCGTCAGAGGCACCTCTCCAAACTGGCAGATGAACGACAGCTGTGCTCTAGTTAGTTTTCTTCAGGAGTTATTTATTGCTCTCATATTAGCAGCATATTCAGATGGAAGGAAAAACAAAGGCAGTTGTAAAATGAGGACACAAAAGAGATGCAATGTGTTTGTTTGTGTACTGATGACAGAGCAATGTGGGTAAATGAAGACCACCTTGATATTTTCTACCACCATTCTGTTGGTGGCTCTATTTTCCTGAAATGCTGAAACTGATGCAGTGGGCCATGTCTGATCATTGATGGATTTCCTGACACTGTTAAGAAGGACAGGCCAAGTTAATGGTGATATTGTGGTTAATTTATCATAAATTCTCCCTGCAGTTTTAATTAGCTCTGCTCTTTTTCTCCTCCCATTTTAATTTCAAGGATATGTGTATTTTTATGTCATTAATTTGAAAAGTCCGCAGTGCATTTGATATCATCCATCTAGTTTCAAAGTAAGTGCATCAAAATACAGTGGAAAGAACACTGAACTGGAAATCAGGATTCCTACGTTCCTGTCCAGGTCTGTCACTAATGAGTAGTCTGACCTTGGACAAATCTTGCAGCCATATTAATTTTTTGCTGTTGCCAGTTTACAAAGCTTCTTCAAGTTTTGGGGCAATAAATATACTTTTTATCTCCATTAAATATACATTCTCCTTTAAAGCAGAGTGTGTCATGAACTGACATGAAGGGAATTTTCTAAGTATATGTTTTTTTTCCACAAAGATAATCCTTTATGGAGCAGGATAGGATTACCTTTCAGAGCAAGTTTAGCGTATTTCCTTCATTATAGAACTTTCCAGTGATTTCCAGACCAACTCTTGTTCCCTTTTTTCCTCCCTGACTTCATAAAGGACAAAACTACAGATGGTTGCTCTCTCAACCAATGCCCACTTGCTCTTAGGGAATGCTCAGCACGGTGTCAGAAATCCAGAAAGAACCAGAGATTGAGAGATGGTAGAAAGTAAAATTAACTCCGCACACTCAGAAGACTCCTTAAAGATATTTTAGTGCAACCACAAAAACATTGTTCCAAACACTTTACAGGTCCCCACATCAGGCTTTCCATACACAGGTTTCTGTTATAACTGCCCAGGAAAGCCATTTAAACTCCAGACAACTCAGCTTACTCATCGACAGGAAAGAGAAATTGGACCCAATCATCCTTACATGTTTTTTGCTCTGATATCCTCTTATTCCACTAGACGTTTTCGGCATTTCGGAAAGAAATCTGCTCTTGGAGAAAAAGACATTGAGGGGAAAACAAAGTAGGTAATAATGAGATTTTTAAAGTAGCAGTAAAATTAAATGCTTGGAGGTTTGGTATAATGATTGAGCAGTTTAGTTTCTCCCTGAGAGTAAGAAGTTAAGGAGGCTGATGTATTCTATCAAATCAGAACTTCCTGTTATAACTGGATAATAAACATACTTCTTACTTAATAGGAAGTGGCTGAAACTTAAAGAAGACCAACTGCTAATACCCACAAGCAGCCAGACAACCCATCTTTATTATTGGCGTTGCATTCTACAACAGACTGTGCCTTTTATTTCTTGTCTTCAGAGAAGACAGTGTTACTTCTCTGCTATTTTTGCAACAATACACAAGCCCAATAAAATGTAAGCCATATTTTCCTAAACCATTGCTCCTAGGGGTATTCAAATTAAACTGAGAAACACTCTAGATATTAAAAAATATATATATATATTTTTTGTAAAGTCTCTTGTTCAGAGCAATTAAGAGGAGCTATTTTCTTTCAGTCTTGTGAAGAAAAGCAAATTCCTCCTAGAAGTTGTATTTCCACTTCTAGTGCCTCACTGGTTTATTAAGTGGAACTCAAAGAAAAGACTTGAAGTCATATTTTTAGTAAAATATTTAATTCGACAAATAATTTAGACTATGACTTCAAAGTAAAATTTTCAAATTCCTGAAATAAAGTTTTACCCCAACCTTGCTAATAAACTTCTCACATCAATAAAGATTATTCTCAGGATGGACATGGTGTCTTGGTTAGAAAGAAGCACAAATGAAAGATTTATTTCATGGAAGAAAAGAAATATGCTTATTTGGCAAGAGGAAATCAGACCAAATATATTTGTGTGACATTTGAATAGGGTCATATGGGAAGGCAGACTCTGTCTTTACAAATATTTGTAGCCACTGACATGGAAATGAGATTAGGAAAATGAATCCTGTATGTTACGTAACTAAAATGCATGTGGAAACTTAGGCAGGATGATGTCTGAAGTTGGTCTTCGGGAAATAACCTTCCAGATATATATACATGCATTTTTTTAATTTGCTGAACTGCGGTGTGTCAACACATGAAATAGACTTCTTGGGGTAAAAAAAGGCAGTCTTTGATGGGATGAAAATCAAGTGGAATCATCCCCAATGATGGACCAGCAGGCATAATTCTTTATTTTGAAACAGTCTGAAGACCATTTATCCCTAGATATGGGGTTAGTAACTAACTTAAAGGGCCCCAAACTTCCTAATGCAAACATCAGTTCTAGTCCCAGAGACTTTTAAAAAAGTAATTATTATTTCAAATTCTAAGGCTTTGAGCATAAGTTTGAAATAAATCTTTTTTTTTTTATTTGAAACCTCTCTGGGAAGTAATACAGCTTTTTGGCCTGAGGTGTTTTCTTTGGAGGAAAGGAAACAAGTTAGAAAGACCAAAAAATAGTGTCTGGAAGAAGTAAGCAGAAAAAATATTCAAGCAGAGGGTAACATTCAAAAAATCATTTTGCAAAGAGCAAGGAGGAACTTAAAACAAAAATAAGTTTGTTTTAAACTTCAAAGAAAGAGCATCCCCTAAGGGTTAAGTCTCTGGCCCTTCCATTCTTTGGAGCTCCCACTTCTGCAGGCTTTGATCAATCCTTATCAGCAAGAGAGCTTCAAAGAGGCATTGACGTACATTGGCTACTGGGTTATCCTGACTTGTCTTTCCTCATACCCACAAGGGCCACCAATCACAGATTAGAGCAGCACACAGATACATGTGTGCATGCTGGCAAAATCTTGACTGGCAGCCAGGCATCCCTTCTGCATCACTAGCCTCTGGCCTACAGGTACCCCACCATGGTCACCGAAGGTGGCCCCAGGAAGGACGCACTTTGTAACCTTTTGCCATAATTATGTGAATTGCAAATGATCTGTATCCAATAGGAAAAATAAAATATTACCTTCTGAGGGGTTGAATGAAGAAGGGATTGAGATGGCTGAAAGAGAGAAAAATAATAAGAAAAGGAGAGAGGGAGAGAGAAATCTCTGGTGATTTAATAGAAAAGTGAGAGATAATACAAAAAGGAGAAATACTCAGTACATGTTTAAGTATTTAATGTTCTTTTTTGTTGGCAAGCCCAGCTTTTGATTGGCTAGTAACCAGCCAGGACACCTTTTGCTACTTAAAGGACCTTTCTTAACACTGGTTTTCCATATTACAGAATCTGATAAAGAAGCAGGGAACTTAGTGCTCAGTTCAATACAAGTACCCTTCATCATAGCTGAGTATAAAGAATATTCTTCCCTTAAATGTGACACAGATTGCTTGGCCAATAGATGAGAGAAATGTGTACCGTTGTCTTCCAAATACCTTTCTCATTACACCATGAAAGTTGGAGCGACAATGAGATGGATTTCATTTAAATCTTAAGTCTTAAAATTTCAATGGCAATGCATCTCACTGGAAATATTCCCAGCTGAGCAATAATATCCAGTGTTCTCTCAAGTAATTTATATTTTGATTATATGTATGATTTTAGTGACTGAATCAACTCATAGACAAAGGAAAAGTCTTTAATTCTTCATGTGAGCTAAAAGCCAGAGCATAAAAGGAAGGCCTTTATTATAAGATCCTCCTTGCACATTTAAGAGGCCCTTTGAAACCGTAAACTTCAGTTTGACCCTGCCTGATCCTGCATTTGATATGAGCCATATGTTTGTAGCAGTCACTCTTCTGTGACTGTATAAATGCCCTGTGTCAGTTTTTTGTATCCTGAATTAATTTGCATAAGGCATCTGGGGGAATGCTTATTTCATATTGGAAACAAGGTTAGGTGGAAGCCTTGGAACTGCCTTGTGGGAATTCTATAACTCCGCCAAGTTGTAATTCTCACTTCTATCATAACTCTAGAGGAATCAGTCCAGTGACTTCACAAAACTAAATATTGGAAAAATTGGTAGCACTACTCAATCAACCAAGTTCTGGCAATTTACTCTGCAACAAAATCAGTGCCTCAACTCTTACCTACCACTGACTGCATTGGAGTTGCACATACTCTGATTTGTGAAATGCTGCACTTGCATATGTGAGCAGTTGGAAAGAGGAAAGAGTACAGAACCAGATGTTGTCCTGAGGCAAGAAGACTGCTTGAAAGGTCAAGATGGTGTAGATTGGCTTATGCATGTGCCTGACCCAGAGCCTTCAGAATTCCCCCTGGTCTCACATTGTTCCCAATGTAGTGATTTTTTTTTTTCCTAGGGAAAGGCAAAACTTCCAGTGAGCAAAGGGTTCATGCTCTGATGTCAGGTACTGAGCTCATGTAGCCATCACTTATTAGCTCTAGTATCTTGATCACTTCATTTCACTGCTCTAAGTCTCCATTTCTTGGTTTGTAAAAGGGTAATCTGATAATAGAACTGGTTAGGTAGAATTGCTGTGAGGTTTAAGTGTTACAACCCATGTTATTTAGTTAGGGCAGTGCCTGACACAAAGACCCAGTGAGAAGGAGTGGCTATCTCTCATATTCCAATCATCACCATTCCTAAGGCAGATGCAAAGTGATGGTAATACTCAAACGTTTTCATGGAGAAGTTAAATGTGCATGTGCCAGTTTTTTTTCCTTTTCTCAGTTGTTTTAAAAAACAATAGGGTTAAGCCACAGGTTACATAAAAAATCATGCCATGCATGATGAGAGTGAGTTTGAAGGGAAGATGACATAAGGATGAAGTACATTTGAATCCTTGTTTCTCCTTAAATTCTTTGCTTGCTTTGACAACTTATTTAACCTTTATTGTGCTCTATCGATTTTGAAAATGAAATAATATTTAGGTACATGTAGAAGTAGCACAGTAAGTTATTTCTAAAGCAAAATGTTAACTCTTTTGTAAATGCCATATTATTAAATAATTGTTTGCCTTGTCCAATGATGCTAAGTTTTTCTACTTCTGGAACAAAGTTATTAGGTCACTTTTTTTTAAATATATGGCAGACGGTGTTACGGTCTTATCCCTAGGTCTCAAAACACTTAAACATGAAACATTTGCCCTCATTTTCAACCTTACTTCTTTAGCACCAACTGCAGCCATGTTTATACTCTGTTCTCATCCTAGTAAAGCTGAAGGAAGAGTAGAATCCACTAAGAAAAAGAATTTCCCTGGAGAGTGACTCATAAAGAAAATCAGCAATATGAAAGGGAGAAAATGTTTAATCACTGAGAGCAATAATTACATTCTAAATATTAGCATAGCTGATAAGGAATAGAGAACTAAAAGAGAATGAGGGAGCTGCTTCATTATCTATCTACTACAGCTACATTTAAGGTCAACAAATAAATGATGTTTCTGTCTTTCTTTCGTCTAGACCCTATTCCCTCATCTCTGAGCTATAAGCAAGGGAACTGTCAGTTATAGAGCATTTCCTTACATACTTCCATGTCACCATTATACAGAGAATTCTGAATGGCCTGTTGATGAGTGGCCTACTCTGCAAGAGAGCAATTAGCTGTGTGACTTTACCTATGCCAAAAAGTATGGGTCTAAAACATGCAAAGCCACTCATTTATATAAACCAATTCTCAAAGCAACATTTATCCTAGTTTATCTGCCAAATCCTTTGATGTCTGGTGAACTGTTTTCCTTGACATGTTTGGAAGCCCCTTTATACTGTTTTATTCTCTACTATGGTACAGATACTCCGATTTTTTAATTACATGTTTTGTAAATTGGTCTTACCCTCCCTCCTTCTACATCTTCTTTCAACATTCACACATGCACACACACACCATACTTATAAGTCAGTTAAGACCAATAACCTTATCTAATGCAAGGTAGCATTTCTTTTATTCTTTGTCAGGGTGAGTGTAATGTCCATGCTGTAGCCTGCTGACATTGAAGCAAACTTGCATAAAATACCAGATTATTTCTAGCTGGTTGGGAAGCTCGGCTCCAACCTATCAGATAATGTTGCTGATTTATACAATGGGAGGCAAGAGAAAAGAACTATGGGTGAACACAATAAACAGAAGACAAAAATGGCCCTAAGCATTTCACTTGTAGCCTCTCTAAATCCTGCAACCTCTACCTTTACCGCAAAATCCACTTCTCAGTACCTTCAGGCATACTCCCAACTCTCTTTCAACAGAACAGTTTGTTTCCTTTTTCTTTTCTACTCTTCATTGAAGATTTACTGTATTGTCAGTACTGAAGTGGACACTTTACATTCATTTGGTCCATTTACTCTTGTGGTAACCCTTTGCGGTATGGTCGTGTCCCACTTATGGGGGTTCTGTGATCCTGGAAGGGGAGTTTTACAGTGGATGTGTGCCTGGTAATGCCTTCACCCAGCTGTAACAGATCCCTTGTGTATGCATCGCTTCCCTCCTCAGATTAAATCCCACTCATTATTTTATCTTCAGCAAACATCATAGTGCCAGGTAATTCAATATTGGCCATTTGAACAAAACCCTGCTTATAAAACCTGGGAGCTCTGTACAGGGTCATTCTGGCCAGGGACTCACGCTTCTGGCAATAGGAGAACACACATTCAACACAAAACCCATTAGGAAATAAGAAGGAAGCTTGTATTATTTTTCACATACCCCATTTTTATTTCAGAAGTTCTTAAACTTCAAGTATGTGAAAACATCAGTATTTATGTGGTCATATTGTCTAATTTCAGTAGTAACTGTACACACGTGCATTGGCATATGAAGATGTTCCCAAGACAATGTTAAATGGTGGGGGGAAGCCCTCATAATAGCATATGTAGAATAAACAAAATTTTGAACATATAGATGCATATTTGTACATACATATCAAAGCACATTTTTATTTTTCATTCTTATTTAGTCAACCCCCTATTGTTCGTTGGGCTATTTCTAACATTACATTATTATTATTGGGGGGGGAAACGCCTGCACCAAATATCTGAATACAGTCTCTGTGCTTGTCTAATTATTTTGTCAGGGTAACAGGACCCCTGGTGTCCACTTCAGTGCAGCTACTTGCTTTGAGTTGCCTCTCTGCCTCCAGGAATGGGCTCTGTCTCTGGGATAGCAGCCTCTGTGTTATCTAGTGACTGGAGTAATATGACTTTATGTGACGTGATTAACGAAGCATGCCCAAGATCATCTGTATCTTATTTATCCATGAGTTGTCTGACGCCTCTGAGAGACATTTACCTTTCCTGAAAGCCTGTTCCTGAACTGAATTCCTAGGACCAAATGGCAGCAAAGGCAGGTCTTCTCATATGAGACTGAAGAGGCAGGAGACAGATTACACCAGACCTTATAGGCTACATTAAGGGTTTTTTGTCTTCTCTAAGAGTGATGGGAAAGCCACTGAAGGAATTGTGACAGATGAGAACAAGAATTTGTACTGAGGTTCCAGTTCAGTACTCATCATAAAACCAAGTGAGCAAGTAGTGTGACAATCTCTAATCTCATCTTTAGTCTCTAATCTAACACACATGACCCCTGGGCAGAGGGCCTCATGAACTCCGAGTTCTATGGGCTTGGGTCAAATCAGAAAAAAACAGAAGACCCAGAGAAAGCAAAGACAGAAAACTAACACTCGTAACCAGTGATTTCAACCACAGCTCTAGAATGAGACTGATATTTTAAAATAAACTGAAGTTACAGGATTTTTGAAATAAGGTACTTAAAAATGTCGAAGCTTCTTCCTGGCTTCCTTGCTGGTCATGCTGAATGTGCGGTCTCACAAAGATCTTCTTAGCTCTTGGATGAGCTGATCCTGTCTGAGACCCTCATGTTAAAATGAGTACGGGTTCATTAGTGCTGACAGCAAACATTTCTTGCCTACCATAGTCAGTAGCATTTTATTTGCTGATATAGGATCTGTGCCATAAATGAAAAATAGGAGCTACCAGGCAGGGCAAGAGGAATAAGGGCATTGCTGATAGAGGGGGCCACATGCCCAGGATGCAGTGGTGAGCCCCCATGGCACATGCGAAATTGTGTCTAGGCTGGCTTTGCCCAAGGTGGGCTGAAAGCTAAGGAGTGATGGGAAATGAACCTGGATCACATACTGGGAAGTGGGTGACAGAGGCCCTGGCATCTGCATAGCATTTGTTACACTACTTGCTCACTTGGTTTTTTGGTGAGTACTGAACTGGAACCTCAGTACAAATTCTTGTTCTCATCTGTCACAATTCCTTCAGTGGCTTTCCCATCACTCTTAGAGAAGACAAAAAACCCTTGATGCAGCCTATAAGGTCTGGTGTAATCAGTCTCCTGCCTCTTTAGTCTCATTCTTTACCAGGCCCTTCTTCCTTCCAAAACCTTTCTTATGCTCCAACCATATTGACTGTCCTTGAGTTTTGCTGATGGACCACATTGCTGTGTCCCAACAAAGCGCCTTTGCACCTTCTGTTTACTCTACATCCTCTTTCCTCTTTGCCACTCTTGCCTGTTTCTTTGATCTCTCAGGTCTTAGCTTGTTTTTTATTTAAGAAATATGTCCCCAACTTCCCTAACTGGATCTAATTTCCCACTTTTATACTTTCATAACACCAGGTAGTCCTCTCTCACAGTACTCTAAGAGCAGTTGGTGGTGATATATTGGTATAATTATTTGATTAGTGTTGCTTCCCTTCTAAAAAATAAATCCTCATCAATACCATCATCTCTAAATCAGCCAGCATTAGTTGGGATGCTTGCCATATGCCTCACACTGTTCTAAGCATTTTATATGTATTAACTAATTTAATTCCCATAACAGTCTTCATTGTACAGATGATAAATCCGAGGGACAAAAAAGTAATGTAACTCACTCAAAGTTACACAACTTTTAGGAGATGAAGTTGGAATTTGAACCCAGGCAAGTTGGATCTGGAATCCATACTCTTAACCACTGTATTTCTGCTGACTGCTAAATTCTAATCCTATCACATAAATATTTGTTGAAAAAATGAATGTATAAATATATTAATGAAAACTTCATATATGCCCAACTCTTACCTGGGGGCAATGGAGTATGGGTACAAAAGAACCATGATAAACTCTTCATTGGCAAGAATATATTCTAGAAAAAAATTGAAAAAAGAAACCCTGGAGTAGTTTTCAGTGATTTGTGATGAAAGTCTTACAAGGTGTTAACCAAAGAGATTAGTTCTGTGGTTTATATGTCCATCATCATGACCTTTCCCAATACTGACTTTTGGGTTTGTTCAGTGTCTGTGATCCCATAAGCTGATGTTTATGATCTTGAGTGATAATTCTGTGTTTGCTAAGGGTTTTCTACATATAAAATACCCCTTGAAAACTTTGAAATAGAGTAAGTCAGTGGTGATATTGTCCAGGGTTCTGCCAGCCTGTGGTTATCTTGCTTACAAGAAAGGAAATTGCTTTCATCTTTCTCATTTCTATACAGTAAGTACTTCACAGCTTGCGTTCTCATGCATTTAGATTTCTCTGTGAGTCTGAGAAAACCTCTATATAAAAAGAGGTAGAACAATGATTGAAACTAATTCTAGGGCCTTTGGACATTGGATTATTGTTAGAAACCCCTGGTCAGACCATTGAACTCTATTTGCATTACCAGACTCTAGTAAAGCATATTCAGTCTCCTTATTGACTTGCCTTCCACATGCCCATCGCTGGGAGGTCAGGTGGAAAAATCTGCTCAAATTGTTATTATTTCTATGTAAATAGTAGTGTGATGTGGTTTCTATGTTCTGTTATGCCCTTAGCAATTGCATTCAAGCAGTGCTAAATGTATGGCTAATGCTTTAATTTTACTAGGTAGTCTGCTATCTGAATTTGTTATAGGATAAATGAGAGCAAATAAATATGTGAGAAAATCATTTGGTGATGTGGGAAGGATGTTTTTTGACATGATATTGGGGTGGAGCAGGAAATGAATTTTATATACTTTTGTGAATGATTTACACACACACATACACACAACACACACACATATATATGGAGAGAGAAAGAGAGTTACTTTGCTTAGCCAACCATTAAAATTGTTGCATATAGTGGTGATTTAGCTACTTGATTTCTCTGCTCCTGGATTTACTAGTAAAGAAGGAATACAAGGAATATAGTAAAAAAAAAATAAGGCAGTATTGGTCAGGGTGGCAATGCAGTGTGTAAGTCTGTGATCTATTTATGTCACAACCAATGCAGATTTACAGTTAGTTGACTTTTGTATAGGTTTGTGCATTGTACTTTTTTGCATTAAATATCACTAAAGAATATTTCATACATGAAACAATGAAGTCAGTGTTTGTATTTTGTTACTCATGTTAGAACTGAATGTTTTAACTGATGGAAGAAGGAAAGATTCTGACTCTGAGACAAGTTTAGGTATCCAAGACAATCTCCACAAATATATCAAACCAAGAGTCCATTCAGTCATAATTATCTGCAGTCATCTAATTTCAAGTTAGGGTAATGTGTGGATTTGGGGATGATTCGTAGTGCCAGAGAAAGCTTGGATTATTCATAGGGAAAGCCATTCCATGTAAGGCAAGTAAAACTAATTTAAAAGTTCTTCCCAGAGAATAAAGTTACTATGGATATGACAAAAAGCTAGACAAGTGTTTGGACTAGAGGACTGGGCTCTCAGGGAGAGAAACCAGATGCAGAATCCAGTGGGAACTGAATGAATAGGCCAAGTTCACATGTCAGCTAGTTTCGGGTGTCCACCCTACCACCCCAGATCAGAATGGGGGAGAAGATAGCAGGTGAAAGGGTATAAATGAAGGAGCAATTGGGCACCAACAGACCAGGTAGACATTCTGGCCGACTCTAAAGGTGTCTCATGGTAACAGCCTCAGTGGAAAGGCTAAGTTTAGAGGTCCTGTCTGATTCCAGGCACATTGATTCTGTATTTATATGGTAGTCACACATTAAATTATTCCCAAATTCTAACTGCTAGTCAGTAGGAAGCAAACAGTGCTTTTCCATGACTTGATCTAGAACTGATTGTGCTGAGTCATCATTGAAGCCCCGAGTCCTAGTATAGAGCCTAGCACAAAGTAGGTGTTTCACAAATGGTTAAGGAATGAATGAATAAGTGATGGAATGAGTATAGATGTCTGAATAAATAGGCAAAATGTTGGGGTAGATGGGGTAGGACTGTCGCAGAAGGACTGACATTATCCTTTAAGGACCAGCTCAAAATGCATTTTCACTACAGCTTTCACTGAGTTAATTCTTCCTCTCGTCTGTTCCTATGGTGATTTATTTATTCTGCTTTAATAGCATTTATCAGTCATTTTGTAATTACGTGCCATGAATCTCCCTTCTAGACTATGAAATTCTTAATCGTAAGGACTATTGGTTTGTACCTACAATGCTGTACAAGTACCTGGCACAGATGAGGCACTCAATTATTCATCAAACTGAGTCTGCAAAGTTTCTAATGCACCAATATATTTTGTGAACTAGGCTTCATTCATTAAAATAAGACCACAGGGTTTTGTGATCATGTTACAGTTAAATTGGTAAGTCAGAACAGTAATCACTCCAGTATCAGGATTTCTTCTAATCCTTCAGCTTCTCTCTGGCCATTATTATCTCTTTCTTTACCTCCTAGAAATCATATATTGGAAGAGATTGTCAGTGTGTGCTGTTTTAGATTGTCCCACAGGTCATGCATTTCTCTGATGAAGAGAAATGAGTTCTGTACATAAAACTGTGCAGCATTATGGGACCCTTTGCATCGACACAGATTCTAGGACCACACTGAGAAAACAAGGAATGTAGTCAGAGGCTAAGCAGGACGGCAACAAAAGCATGAAGGGCTTGAAGAAGCGAGGTCCTCTTTTCTTCCCAATGTACCCAGAAGGGGCATCACTTTGTGCTCCAGTAGTGACATTTTAATTTACAAGCTAAGAATGTGCTGATTGCCAACTGCAAAAATTGATTTGGTTGTTCATCTGATTCAATTCATGTCAGAGTTTGAAAGTAATTATGATAGTGAAGCTGATAGTCAGGAAATTACATTTTTGCTCTAACTCTGCAGCTCCTTCCTTGTCTCTTTCCCTCCCCATCCCACCACCCCCAAGGTTGTTCTTATAGGAAGGCAATGTAGGCACAAGACAAGAGAGTAATCTTTGGGGAAGTGGTATACAGGCTCCTATAGCACAGACTGTAATAAATAGCGTGTTGTCTTGGCTAGTCCTTTATCTTAATCTAATTTTTGTTAGCCGCTGATGAAATCTAACCAGATGAAAGATGTAGACTATTTTGCCTCCTTCTTGAAAATATCAAAGAGAAAAAGCACATGCACTACCAGGCAGTTACTGTTCCTCACCTGAGCCTGTGTTTTACACACACACACACACACACACACACACACACAATGTCTTTTGACAAAGATTTCCTGTAAATCATAACATGAACAGGAGCACACAGTAAGGAAAGATTTAGGCAAGGTTGAAATCCAGGTCAATTCCATGGGAGACTGAAAATAAACCTTGAAAATAGTAGTGTAAAAAACAACAAAGTATTGGAATGAAAAAAGAAGATTTTTTTGCTGGAAGCAATATCTGGCATAGAAACCTAAAATAATGTAGAAGGCGGAGTTGAAGAGTCACAAGGCAAAAATTACTTTTGGGGTAGATGAAGAGATTGGTATGTGGACATGGGTTTCTTAATCTATTTCTATTTTGGAGGTATATATTTGCAAACACGAGAAAATTTAATGTTTTTGACCCAGCAGAATGGCTTTTCTGGTCCAAAGATAGTAAATTGGAAATTGAGGGATGGAGAGTCTAAGCAGTACAGGAAAAACTGAGATATCTAAGTGATTTGAATATGGTTTTTTTCTTGATAATATAGGAAAAACTTTAAAAGATTCCATACCAAGGTTGATGATATTCAGAATCACATC
Source organism: Smutsia gigantea (assembly GCA_032199065.1). Classification (NCBI taxonomy): domain Eukaryota; kingdom Metazoa; phylum Chordata; class Mammalia; order Pholidota; family Manidae; genus Smutsia; species Smutsia gigantea. The sequence goes on along the minus strand of JAVSCE010012419.1, from coordinate 330,008 downwards.
TCTCCTCCCAGGGAACTTTGGCTTAACAATTCACTATGACTACCTCAAGGTTTTTAAAAAAATGAATTTCTCTCCCAAACTGCCTTATCTCAGTTCTAGGCTTTTCTATACACTCTCTTTAACTTCTCTATAAACGTCCTTTCCACTGCCTGGTCTGCCATTTGGCACATACACCCTTTTAATGAGTGAACATCCTGCACATAGTAAATGTGTCAAATAAGGTTGCCTGAATTGATGAAGACTGGTGGTGTGGGACATGCTGTAGGCGCTACTGCCCTGCAGCAAAATGTTAGGGAATAAACTAGATATACACAAAAAATAGTTCAACTGCAGTTTATATTACATTCAATAATAGAGAGGCATTTTGCTATATTATTTGTAGACCACCTATAAAGGTCCTTTCCAAAAAAGAATGGGTGTGGGAAGCTACTCAAAATATAAATGTGTAGACTCTCAGGTCTCTACAGTGTCTACACATATTCTCAGATTGTCTAGTTCAAAATACAGATTCATTTGTTTATATAATTTTATTTAGTGATTTACTTTACACCTAATTCTCAGAAGGTCCATTCTCAGATTAGCTGAGAGTTTAAAGTTCCTTTTACATACTTGACCTTCCTAGCCTGTCTCTGACCACAGCTTAGTGGTTAAGAGAAAGACTTTGGAATAGACAAATCTGAGTTAGAATTGTAGCTTTGACACCTACTACCTACATTCTTGAGTTCTCTGAACCTCACTTTCCTCTTCAGCAAAATAGAAGTGACAAAACTTCCTTCACAAGAAATTAAATACATTAAATGGAATAGAACACCAAAGTAACAGCACCATGCTTGATACACAGTATTTAACAAATGTGTAATTGTTATTGATTTGTTCCTGTGATTGCTTAAATTCACCCTTCTACCCTTCTTTCTGGACAGAGACTAGCTTGTTTCTGGATCTTTGGAACTATCAGGTTCTCTTCTGTTTGTGGACTTTGGGGCTTTTGTTTAAAACCACATAATCTCCAGCCATGTCCTCAACCATTGTAGCAAATCACTAAAGAGCTTCTCTGTATGGATTCTGTATCCTTCTATGGCCTATATCACCAACTTTCTAGGCGCTCTCTCTACCTCCTATCCCATCACCATGGATTTTTAGGCAAGTTTCCCTATTTTATTCACCCATCATTCCTGCAGCTCTCTGCCCCATCCAGAGCTCTTGGTCTACAGTAGACTAGAGTATATATTGGTCAACTCATTTCTTAATAAGGCAATACCATGTGCAACATGTATTATTTGGACATCCATAATTTAAATGTTACCTCTCCATCTAACATCTTCACAAGGGGGTCTACAATTCTATACTCCTGCTCACATCCATAAAGCAAAAAATGCTAAAGGCTCCACATATACCTCTGGTCTTTGAGGGAAAACCAAACAAGGCAAAAATATTTTTTGAGGAGGTAATTATTTTGTTATCTCTTCCCTATCCATTTGGAGATAGTTAATATGTGTTAGTTTATATAACACCTTCAAATCTGTAGGGTTACATTATTTAATAATCACAAAATCTTTACCATATGCATTGAATTGGGTCCAATACAATCTCAATTTGGAATATTCATGAGATAGAAAGTTCCATCAGATTAATCCCCTGATCAACAGAAAACCCTTTGTTAAAATCTTGCTAATGCAGGTATTTCTAGCATGTATTGTTCATCTTTTCTAAGAAAACTATCATTAAGGTCACTAGACTTCAATTCAGGATCTTGCATATATAAGGGTCATTTCAATGCCCCAAATATGGAAATGTAGGAAAATGAGCTGCCTCTGTATCATCTGCAATCACAAAAAACCTTCTGGGGACCTTTTAGCAAATCTCTAGCATTACCTTGACTTTTGTATATGACATCTTTTTCTTTAAACTGAAGCCCGTTGAAACTTCTGATTCAAAAGGTGAATTTGTCTTTAAAAAAAAATAATGGATGAAGTCCTTAAAATTGAAGAAAGTTCTTCTTCTGTTTTGTCAATTAACCCCATTATTTCAGGAGTCAGTATAGTTTTTTCCTGTTAGAATCTACAGTTATTTCTCCTGTTTCTTGATATTCAGGTTTTTGCCAACCCATTTACTTAATTCCAGTCACTAGCTGAACTGTATACAATAGGTTGGTTGATCCAATTCAAATGTCCAGCCTCTGACTAAAGGAGGGAAAAGAGAGCTTGGGAAGAATAGTTATGAAGTTGAGAAACTAATGGTGGTGTGATATAGGAAAAGAGTAGAACCAAATTATGTTGTCATTTTTATGATACACGAAAGGGGGCAGGGAAGCAAGAAAGGAAGGTTGTGATCACCATCCCACAGCATCTGATTTCAGCATTCAATCCTTTGTTCACACTCCATGGAAGTATCCAGGCAGGAAGAAATCACAGCATGCCCTCAGTTCTTCTCTGGGCCCCAGGGTTCTAGTTCTCTGATCTATTGTCTCATCACAGCATTCTTGAGGGTATTTTATAGCAGTCTCAGGGTACTAGAAAAAGCTACATTTCACTTGATTAAGTTCTCTTTTCCAGTCTGGAGCTGGGGCACAGCGAAGTTCAGTAAGGACTGACACCCACTGGCCTTTTGTGTGACTCAGGATACAGATCAAACCCACTGCTATGGAAGCAACTTTCCATACAAATCGAATCCCCACCCCTTAATCACCACCACCCAAGCTAATATTCTAATACTTATACTGCAGATAGCAAGGATCCTAGATCATTCCCATTGTTTTACTGGGCCTGCTCATCAAAATGTCTCTATTTGTCTATGCCGCAGAAGGGAAGGTGGTGGAGAAAAGTCTCAAGTGTTCCACAGAGTTTCATTCGATGCTGCCTCACATGCTCTGAAGTGGTGTGATTGTGCCTCCCTCACTGCAGGTGAGGAGCTTTGCAGAATGCATTCACTGCATAAGGACAAACCTGCTCATTCATAGCCACTAGTAGCTGACAGCCTTTGGACTCCTTCCACAGCTTGAAAACCCTCTGTCCCTCGAAAACATCACACACTGTGCTATAAGTAATAAGTGTGTGTTTATTTCCTAAAAGGATGTCATTTTAAACAAGTTGCGCTTAAAGGGAAAGCTTGCAGAAGTTTTTAATAAGTTGACTGAAATCTAGAAGATATGAAGTACACTTCTCTCTTCTCTGTGGTAGCCATGAGTCAGATTAATGTCCATTAGCTGTAAGTCTGTTACTTTCCTTCATATTGTCACAGAGCAAAAATAGTAGATGGAGACCAAGAGACCCAGGTTTAGTCCCATCTGTGTCACAACTGAGTATGACCTCTGGCTAATTATGACAGGACTTTGCATCATATATAATAAGTATTCTGAGAGTGAAATCCCCATACAAATGAAAAGTGATCACTCATAATGACTTGAAGATTATTAGAACAATTTCACCCATTTAATGGGGCTAGTGTATGGCATACCATGATGGATGATCCGCATTTTGTTTATTCTGTCTTGTACTGAAATCTTTGGGGTGTTAAAAAGTGAATAAATGACCCAGATTGGTATATGATAGAGATTTTCATCATCTCTTGCATTATAGCTGTAAAATCTTAATCAATAAATGACTATCTGGAAATCTTTAGCCAACTGTATTACAGTTTCTGAGATATTGCCTAGGAGTGTGAGAAGCTGTCTGTTATATAATCTCATAATTTATATGAGATTACGACATAAAGAGAAGAAAGAAATTGAATCCAGTTAAGCCTGGAGGGAGACGTCCATAGGTGTAATTATCTGACTTTGGACTTTTTCTGAGATTTATTCTCTTATTCAGTATAACACTAATAGGAGGTCCACCATGACCCCAAAAGATAAGGATTTTGGCCACATGTAAAGTGCTTGTATTCAGCAGCTCCTCCTTGAAGTGTTCCCATTAAGTCTCTGTGGGATGTCCAGTGTTCACTCTCACAGACCCGGGGAGATGAGGGGACTTGTCTTCTTCAGGCAAGGTCCCTCTGCTGAAAATTGGAATTGGCGATGCATTGCCACTTGCCTATCTTTCAGAAAAATGACTGCCGTGACAGCATAAGTGTCCTGAGAGCGTTGCCTTGCTGGAAGTGTGTTTTTAATGATATGATTTTGGTATCCAGTCCTCTGTGGATAGCTTGGCATATGTCTTGTTATATTTAAACAGCGCTGACTGATAAAGTGGATGTTAATTGGCAGTTAGTGACTAGGCTACAGGTCTGTGTTACCCAGCCTTTCAGCTAACCGGTCATTAACTAGGAGGAAATGTTTGACCCAGAAGGTCATTATTGTTATTAAGTGGGAAAAGAAATTAAAATGCTCCAAATTGCTTTTTTATGAATCAGATGAGGATTTTTTAAAAAAGGAAAAAGAGCTTGCATTACAATGGAGTCAGTGTCTGTTTACAGCTCCACTCCATTACTATCCATTAAAGACCAAATGGCAATGTTTATAGGGGAAGGGCTGTCTGTCCACATTCTTTGCTGCTTTATTTCTAGAACCTCACTATTTTCAGGTCCTATTTGCTTAAAAAACAGAAATTTCAAGGCATTCTTCAACCTCATCCAGAAAATGGAATTCCTAGAATTTTCAAAGGGAATTGTTTTGCTTAGATGCCACTTTCTTTTTTTTTTGCTATTATTAATGTATAATTACATGAGCAACATTATGATTATTAGACTCCGCCTATTATCAAGTCCCCACCACATACCCCATTACAGTCACTGTCCATCAGTGTAGTAAGATGCTATAGAATCAGTACTTGTCTTCTCTGTGTTATACAGCCTTCCCCATATCCCCCAACCCTACCCACTACATTATGTGTGCTAATTTTAATAGCCCTTTTTCCCCCTTATCCCTCCCTTCCCACACATCTTCCAAATCCCTTTCCCTTTTAAAACTGTTAGTCCATTCCTGGGTTCTGTGAGTCTGCTGCTGTTTTCTTCCTTCAGTTTTTTCTTTGTTCTTATACTCCACAGATGAGTGAAATCATTTGGTACTTGTCTTTCTCTGCCTGGCTTATTTCACTGAGCATAATACCCTGTAGCTCAATCCGTGTTGTTGCAAATGGTAGGATTTGTTTTCTTCTTATGGCTGAATAATATTCCATTGTGTATATATACTACCTCTTCTTTATCCATTTCATCTACTGATGGACACTTAGATCGCTTCCATTTCTGGTTATTGTAAACAGTGCTGCGATAAACAAAGGGGTGCATATGTCTATTTCAAACTGGGCTGCGGCATTCTTAGGGTAAATTTCTAGGAGTGGAATTCCTAACTGGTGTGAGGTGATATCTCATTGTGGTTTTAATTTGCATTTCTCTGATGATTAGCGATGTGGAGCATCTTTTCATGTGCCTGTTGGCCATCTGAATTTCTTCTTTGGCAAAGTGTCTGTTCAGCTTCTCTGCCCATTTTTTAACTGGCTTATTTACTTTATGTTTGTTGAGGTGTGTGAGCTCTTTATATAATTTGGATGTCAACCCCTTATCAGATATGTCATTTATGAATATATTGTCCCATACTGTAGGATGCCTTTTTGTTCTGTTGATGGTGTCCTTTGCTGTACAGAAGCTTTTCAACTTGATATAGTGTTGTCCCACTTGTTCATTTTTTATTTTGTTTCCCTTGCCCGGGGAGATATGTTCATGAAGATGTTGCTCATATTTATGTCCAAGAGATTTTTACCTATGTTTTTTTCTAAGATTTTTATGGTTTCACGACTTACATTCAGGTCTTTGATCCATTTTGAGTTTACTTTTGTGTATAGGGTTAGACAATGATCCAGTTTCATTCTCTTACATGTAGCTGTTTAGTTTTACCAACACAAGCTGTTGAAGAGGCTGTCCTTTCCCCACTGTATATCCATGGCTCCTTTATCATATATTAATTGACCATATATGGTTGGGTTTATATCTGGGCTCTCTAGTCTGTTCCACTGGTCTGTGGGTCTGTTCTTGTGCCAGTACCAAATTGTCTTGATTACTGTGGCTTTGTAGTAGAGCTTGAAGTCAGGGAGTGTAATTCCCCCCACTTTATTCTTCCTTCTCATGATTGCTTTGGCTATTTGGAGTCTTTTGTTGTTCCATATAAATTTTAGAACTATTTGCTCTAGTTCATTGAAGAATGCTGTTGGTATTTTGATAGGGATTGCATTGTAGACTGCTTTAGGCAGGATAGCCATTTTGACAATATTAATTCTTTCTATCCATGAGCACGGGATGTGTATCCATTTATTGGTATCTTCTTTAATTTCTCTCATGAGTGTCTTGTAGTTTTCAGAGTATAAGTCTTTCACTTCCGTGGTTAGGTTTATTCCTAGGTATTTTATTCTTTTTGATGCAATTGGGAATGGAATTGTTTTCCTGTTTCCTCTTTCTGCTAATTCACTGTTAGTGTATAGGAATGCAACAGATTTCTGTGTGTTAATTTTGTATCCCACAACTTTACTGAATTCAGGTATTAGATCTAGTAGTTTTGGAGTGGATTCTTTAGGGTTTTTTATGTACAATATCATGTCATCTGCAAACAGGGACAGTTTGACTTCTTCCTTGCCAATCTGGATGCCTTTTATTTCTTTGTGTTGTCTAATTGCTGTGGCTATGACCTCCAGAACTATGTTGACTAAAAGTGGGGAGAGTGGGCATCCTTGTATTGTTCCCGATCTTAAAGGAAAAGCTTTCAGTTTCTCACTGTTAAGTATGATGTTGGCTGGGTTTGTCATATATGGCCTTTATTATGTTGAGGTACTTGCCCTCTATACCCATTTTGTTGAGAGATTTTATCATGAATGAATGTTGAATTTTATTGAATGCTTTTTCAGCATCTGTGGAGATGATCATGTGTTTTTTGTCCTTCTTTTTGTTAATGTAGCGGATAATGTTGATGGATTTTTGAATGTTGTACCAGCCTTGCATCCCTGGGATGAATCCCACTTGATCATGATGGATGATCCTTTTGATGTATTTTTGCATTTGGTTTGCTAATATTTTGTTGAGTATTTTTGCATCTATGTTCACCAGGAATTTTGTCTGTAATTTTCTTTTTTTGTGGTGTCTTTGCCTGGTTTTGGTATTAGAGTGATGCTGGCCTCATAGAATGAGTTTGGGCATGTTCCTTCCTCTTCTACTTTTCAGAAAAGGTTAAGGAGGATGGGTATTAAGTCTTCACTAAATGTTTTATAAAATTCAGCAATGAAACCATCTGGTGCCGTTGTTTTGTTCTTAGGTAGTTTTTTGATTACCAATTCAATTTTGTTGCTGGTAATTGGTCTATTCAGATTTTCTGTTTCTTCCTGGATCAGCCTTGGAAGGTTGTATTTTTCTAGAAAGTTGTCCATTTCTTCTAGGTTATCCAGTTTGTTACCATGTAAGTTTTCATAATATTCTCTAATAATTTTTGTATTTCTGTAGTGTCCATAGTGATTTTTCCTTTCTCGTTTCTAATTCTGTGTATGAGGGCAGACTCTCTTTTTTTCTTGATAAGTCTGGCTAGGGGGTTATCTATTTTGTTTATTTTCTTGAAGAACCAGCTCCTGCTTTCATTAATTCTTTTTATTGTTTTATTCTTCTCAATTTTATTTATTTCTGCTTTAATCTTTATTATTTCCCTCCTTCTACTGACTTTGGGCCTCATTTGTTCTTTGTTTTCTAGTTTCATTAATTGTGAGTTTAGACTGTTCATTTGGGATTGTTCTTCTTTCCTGAGGTAGGCCTGTATTGCAATATACTTCACTCTTAGCATGGCCTTTGCTGTGTCCCACAGATTTTGCAGTGTTGAATTATTGTTGTCATTTTCCCCATATATTGCTTGATCTCTGTTTTTATTTGGTCATTGATCCATTGATTATTAGGAGCATGTTATTAAGCCTCCATGTGTTTGTGGGCTTTTTCATTTTCTTTGAGTAATTTATTTCTAGTTTCATACCTTTGTTATCTCAAAAGCTGGTTGGTACAATTTTAGTCTTTTTGAATTTACTGAGGTTCTTTTTGTGGCCTCGTGTATGATCTACTTTTGAAAGTGTTTCATGTGCACTTGAGAAGAATGTGTATCCTGTTGCTTTTGGTTGGAGTGTTCTGTAGATGTCTGTTAGATCATCTGTTCTAATACGTTGTTCAGTGCCTCTGTCTCTTTATTTATTTTCTGTCCGGTTGATCTGTCCTTTGGAGTGAGTGGTGTGTTGAAGTCTTCCAAAATGAATGCATTGCATTCTATTTCCCCCTTTAATTCTGTTAGTATTTGTTTCACATATGTAGGTGATCCTGTGTTGGGTGCATAGATGTTTATAATAGTTATATCCTCTTGTTGGACTGACCCCTTTATCATTATGTAATGTCCTTCTTTGTCTCTTGTGACTTTCTTTGTTTTGAAGTCTATTTTGTCTGATACAAGTACTGCAACTCTTACTTTTTTCTCCCTATTAGTTGCATGAAATATCTTTTTCCATCCCTTTACTTTCAGTCTGTGTGTGTCTTTGGGTTTGAAGTGAATCTCTTGTAGGCAGCATATAGATGGGTCTTGTTTTTTTGTCCATTCAATGACTCTACATCTTTTGATGGTGCATTCAGACCATTTACATTTAGGGTGATTATCGATAAGTATGTACTTATTGCCATTGCAGGCTTTAGATCTGTGGTTACCAAAGATTCAAGTGTAATTCCCTTACTCTCTAAGAGCTAATTTAACTCACTTCATATGCTATTACAAACACAACCTAAAGAATCTTTTTTTTCCTTCTTTTTCTTCCTCCTCCATTCTTTCTATATTATAAATGTACTCTTTATCTATCCCTTGGGTGACATCAATTTAGTCTTAGATATACTTCCATCTATAGGAGTCCCTCCAAAATGCACTGTAGAGGTCGTTTGTGGGAGGTAAATGCTCTCAGCTTTTGTTTATCTGAAAATTGTTTAATCCCTCCTTCAAATTTAAATGATAACCTTGCTGGGTAGAGTATTCTTGGTTCAAGGCCCTTCTGCTTCATTGCATTAAATATATCATGCCACTCCCTTCTGTCCTGTAAGGTTTCTGTTGAGAAATCTGATGATAGCCTGATGGGTTTTCCTTTGTATGTGATATTTTTTCTCTCTCTAGCTGTTTTTAAAAGTCTGTCTTTATCCTTGATCTTTGCCATTTTAATTATTTTATGTCTTGATGTTGTCTTCCTTGGGTCCCTTGTATTGGGGGATCTGTGCATCTCGATGGTTTGAGAGACTCTCTCCTTCCCCAGATTGGGGAAGTTTTCAGCAATGACCTCCTCAATGACACTTTCTATCCCTTTTCCTCTCTCTTCTTCTTCTGGTACCCCTATAATGGGAATATTGTTCCGTTTGGATTGGTCACCAGTTCTCTCAATGTTCTTTCATTCCTAGAGATTCTTTTTTTTCTCTGTGCCTCAGCTTCTTTGTATTTCTCTTCTCTAATTTCTATTCCATTTACTGTGTCATCTACTAAATCTAACCTGATTTTAAATCCCTCCATTGTATGTTTCATTTCAGATATGGAATTTCTTAATGATTGAATCTCTATCTTAAATTCATTCCTGAGTTCTTGAATATTTTCTGTACCGTCATAAGCATGTTTATGATTTTTATTTTGAACTCCCTTTCAGGAAGATTTGTGAGTTCAGTTTCATTTGGCCCTTTTTCTGGGGTTTGTGAGATTTTGCTCTGTACTATGTTCTTTTGACATTTCGTATTTCTGTGTGGTGCCCACTAGTGTGCAGAAACTCCAGTCTGTGGAGCTGCTCAGCCCTTAGAGTGAGGTTGGGGGTCGTAGGGTAGCAGAGCTGGTGCTGGTGGAGGACCTATCTGTTTCCTGACTGCCATCTGCCCTGCCTGTCTCTAGCTATTGTAGGTGAGGCCTCTCTCTGGCTGGCCTCATACCAGAGCAGTGACTGCCGGTTTGTGAGCCAGTGCTGTCTGGCTAGGAGGAAGGGGCAGCATGCTTCGTATCACAGTGGGGGGGCCTCGGAGCTGAATAGCCAGCCAGGGGGATGGAGCACCTGAAGCTCCCCAAAGTTCCATATCTGCTGGGCACAGTGCACACAGACAACCTTGTCCCCCTATCCCTTCTCCTGTATAGTAAGCTCCATGTAAACCCCATGCCTTCAGCAGCCCTCTTTCTGGTAGGAGGTCTCTCAGACAGCCTGCCTTTCTCTTGTCTCAGAGCGGCTGGATGTGGATCCCATCCTCCACAAATGGCCAGAATCTGTCTCTCAAGCACTCTGCCAGTCCCAGCTCCCCATCCTCCAGAGCAGCACACAATGTAGATTTCTGCTCGCAAAGCAGATCTCCACGGCTAGATGTTCAGCAGTCCCAGGCTTCCAGCCCTCTCTGCTCCATTTCTCTTACTCCCACTGGTGAGCTGGCGTGGGGGAAAGGCTCGGGTCCCACCAGATCAAGGCTTTCGTATGTTACCCTGTTTTGTGAGGTCTGCTTGGTTCGTGAGGTCTGTATGCAGTCTGGTGCAGCCTTCTTTCCTGTTGCTGTTTTAGGGTTAGTTGTATTAACTATATTTTCACACTATCTTTGGTTTTGGGAGGAGTTCTCTGTTTCTCCTCTCACACCGCCATCTTGAATCTAAAATGTCAGATGCCAGTTTCTTAAACAGGCTTTGAGTAATTATTTTTTAATGACAATGTGATTGAAATTAGTGTTATTACATACATCTTTTTGTGTAAAATTATAATAGTATCGTGTATGTCTTTGGAATTTCCTTTATCACAAGCTGTTTGCTTTTTATTGAATTTTGCTGATTAAGCTTAGCATTCTCTTTGTAAGGAAATCCTGCCATGTCCTCTTGATTGATTCCGTGTCCTCTGCAATTTTGCCTCTTCCGTAATCCCCTCATCACCCTTACAATGCAAAAAGAAAATAAAAATGGTCTCACAGGATGCCATGATTCTTGGCAATGAAAATTGTTTCCTGGGAGAAAATACTACTCTCCCTTTTAATAAAAGGATACAATTAAACCCTCCCTCAAACTTCTTTCCTTCAAAATATATTCATGTTCTATGTAAAAGATGGAAATGGATTCTTGTTTCATTGAAAAACCAAAGTAAGATCTAACAACATTCCTACCCATATATTGGTTTATGAATATGCAACATTCCAACCTTGGCTCTGACTAATAAGAGTAAGAAAACAGAAGGTACATTGGGATCTGCACTTATCACCTTGTTGTCTTAGTCCTGCCTTCAGGCCTATGTGCCCATAGCTTTATTGGCTTTCTTTCCTTGGTAGCCTGATATCTTATGGTTTGGAAATGTCAGTGTTTTACCTATGGGACTTGAGGTTCACGGGCTTACCTGTTACTTGTGAAGACTAGAGAAAGCAATTGAGTACGTTGGATATCTCTTTAAATTGGCCTTTAAAGGTGCTGGGTTTATTTTTGCACATCTTTTTTTTTTCTTCCAAAGATTAGGACTCAACTTTAGAAGGCTCTTTTAGCTAGTTTAAAGAGGAAATGTATCCCCGTATCAGATGGGACTGAAGGGAGTTTACTGCACATATTTGAAGGCAAGAGCCTCTGATCTCTGAAGAATCAGAAAATCTTTTCTCTAGTTGTATTTCTAGGTACTTTTTGTTGTGTTGCTTTTTTTCTTTTTTTAACAGGTAAAGCTCAAATGAGCGCAGCATGGTCCAGATGGTGTTTAAAGCTGTCCAAGTTTATTTTATGTAACTTTCTCTTCATAAAGTGTATTCCAGCTGGGAATCTATTGGGCCATTAAAACTTTGCCCCTTTGATGTTTTTGTTATTCACATGCATGCACACGCACGCACGCACACACATGCACACAGACACACACAGGTGTGGACATGGCCATTCCAAATATATGGCATTTAATCCCTCCATCAGGGCTGAAAATAATTCTCCAGGACTTTATTAACTGTCTCTCAGGCAAAACATTTTATTCACTCAGAAGACAGAACAACGCTGCATGTTAAATATCAAAACAGAAAGTAGAATTCTTACCCAAAGACAGGAATTCTTTGTAAGGCTTCCACTCCCTCATAGAAGCGTCACTTAAGAGGTGGAAATAGGCATTCCATTCACCTCTGAAGTGTACACGGTGATGTCCTCATTCAGCTGAGTGTCCCCAGCAGTGAGAATTAGCTTGGTATAACAGTTTCTTTAAATGCCTTACTAGGGATAATTGTGTATTCCTTCTGATATTAAACAAATAAATGTGCTGGCATTTGTGTAAAAAGATTGTTTTCCTGGTGCACAATTAGTATATACTTGGTTTGCTTTGTTTGTTAGGTAACAAAGGTGGGTTTCCCTGGAACCACCAACACTTCCTCTGTTTGTGTCTCTCTTTTTCCGTATATTTTTTGCTTAGTCTCCCTTGCTCTGTCTCTCTGTCTTTCTCTCTGTATTTGTTTCATTCTCCTACCCAACTTCTACACACCTACTCTATGCTCCAGCCAAACTAAATTAGTCTCTTCTTCCCAACCCCTCTTTTGTACTTTCCTGCTCCTGTGCATTAACTTGTACCATTCACCTGGACTATCTGCTCCCACCTGTGACTATTGGTACCCACCAAACCCAAAGACCATCAACTCAATGAATTCCTCTCTGCTGTTCCAACAGAAGGTACTGCTCTTCCCTCAGAGCCCCTTTTAAAAGTGTTTGCTATTATGTAAGGACATCTATCCAAATGTTTACCTGCTTAATTATAAGCTTCTGGAGGACTGGGACCATTTCATGTGCCTTTTTGTTTCCCCCAAAGCAATAGCTCAGAAAAGAATGGTTAAATAAGCGAATGGTGAGGCATCCTCCCTGGCATAGCTGGGATTACCCTTGGAGACCACTGAACAGAATTTTTCTCAATGCAAAGGAATTTGTTCCTAGACACATTGACTGTATCACCTTGGCCTCCTTAGCATCATCTATTTAACAATCTTTTGAATCTGTTTGAAACATTTTGATATTAGTCGGTAAATAGCCATTGCCTGAAGACCCATGTTCTCTACTTCCAGGCCATCTCTGGTCCTCCCAGCAGGATTCACCTCTGTCCACACCATAAAGCCTGGGACAATGGAAGCTTCCAGGACCCACCTCCAGCACTCTGGCCAATGTCCATTCTGATTAATCAGTTCTTCTGCTGCACTGATTGTTAAATATTGACTGTTAAATTTTATGTTTCCCCTGCTGATATCATTGTTATAGCCAGCATAACACCCACAGAGGCAGTTAAAACCATGCAGTTCATTGAGTATATCTGCCCTTGACTTCAGCCAAAAAGAAACTAGTGTTCTGAATAAGTATCAGGGATCCTTGAGCATTTTCCCAATTTGCCTACAAAAGCTAATGAAATTGGGGCCCAAGCTTAAAATGCAGTTATGGTCACAGACATGCTATGATATAAATAAAAAGATAGACTTTTTTCTTAAAGGAGTAACTAGGGAATTAGATTCCGTTTGGACCTCTGTTGCTGAGCAACTGGAAGCATATTAAAACTCTTTTAAATTTAAGCATTTATTGCCTTTGCCTATATGATATTAGTTACATAGGAAATTAAGAGTCCAGTCCAATGTGTTCCTGGGTATACAGCCTATGAAGGTATTTAAAACCTGAAGTATATTTATTCTGCATTTAAAGATGTTTAGAGACTGCCTTGTGTGTTAATGTGTGCTCTACAACCAGCATCATTTAAACACTCTCCGCCTGCGTGCATTAATGTGTGCATCGAAGGCAAGAAAGCAAAGGATGATAAACTGTGTTAACTGCACAATGTTCAAGTAAGATTTATCTAAGAACAGTCTACTGCATTAATGTGAATATGCAAAGATAGATGTTTATCTTAATGAACTCAGAGGTACTTACAAACAGCATAATTGCTAAAGTCATTTTACAGGGCATTTATTCAGAGTGATTACATTTACTCTTACTTTCCATTATACAAGGAATTCTACTTAAAGGTCTAAGTGAGCAGGACTAGTATGGCTGAAGAATCATAGGTTCATTCTTCGTGGGCTCTGCCCAGCCAGGGCTATTTGGAATGATGAAAAGCAAAATCCCAAATCTCTTTGTGGCACTTAACTGGACTTTTAGCAAAAGACTGGTTTATTAAAATGTTAGATTGTCCCAGTATCCAGATCACTATGTGATATTTGATTTACTTTAAACCTAAAGTCCTGCAAAGAAGAGATTGACTACCTGGTATAAGGTGTAGAACTGCAAGATAAATTGCTTATGGGCTTGTCTGGATCAGTGGGACATTTTGTGTCTTGAAAGCAAATATGTTCTTTGATAGCAACCCCCATTCTTGACAAACAGCTTATAAAAGTATTCCTGCCTCAAGACATTCTAAGGTCAGAATTAATAATAATATGACAAGGATGGGAAGTACTTCTGTCCCCCATTCATGTAATTTCCATCCTTGAAGCATGACTCCTGGTTTACTCAATTCTATTTAATTCAACAGAGAGTCCCTGACACCTGCTGTCCATTTAAATACATATTGTGCACCCAAGCTCTGGTCTGGCACTGTTTCCCATGGGTCATTTCAAACTAACGATAAATGACATCATAATATCAACAACACATCACAGAATCATAATATCTCTGAAAAATTGCAATTCACATAGCAAAAGCATGAAGTAGATGTCATTGTCTCAAATATACAGAAGAGAAAACTGCAGTACTGTGCTTATGACCACCTTGGGCTCCCACCCCAGGGGCAGAGCTCATATTTTCTGACCTCAAACCCAGTACTTTTCCCTTGATATTATAGTTGGTTCTAGATGATGTCCCTTCCCTCCCTCATGTAGCAATCAAGTAGAAGGTGTGTTACAAGTCAGAAAATAGTATGTTAAGTGAAATTCAAACAAAGTATTGAGTTGGCATACTAGAGTATTTTCTTTTTCAGCCAAAATATCAGGAAAAAGCTGCATGAAAATATGTTTGGGTTGGATCCTAAAGAAGAACATATATAATTTTTTACTGGTATGAATGGAATGGAGTACATATGGAGCTGGATAGGAGCGAAATAAGCCAGAACATTATAAGGAACTTTTAATCAGGCTTGTTCAAAGAAAGCATGACAAACATTTGTTTAATAGTCAGATTGTGGAGGTGCTTACAGGGGCAAATGGTAGTGAAAGAGAGTGCTACAAAGCTACAAAAAAAAATTTTTTTTTTAAGTCTAGACTTTTCTTAATAGGCAATGGGATAAATTTGGGCCAGGAGATTATCACATTGAAAGCTATGTTTTTATTCTGGCAGTACTTTTTAGGGAGGCAAGTGAAGGCAGGGAATCTGATTAAAGAATCTCAAGGTTCATCCAGGGAAGCAACCAGGGAAAAATAGAGTTTTAGATACCATTTTAGAGATGGGTTCCACAGGACTTGATGCCTGGAGGTATGATGTTGAGCAGGGAGGATTCAAAGGTAATCTGAGGGTTTGGGTTTGTTCCCAGGGAGTAGCGATACCATGGACAGTGGCAAGAAAGACAGCAGTGGGAGGAGATGATCAAGTCAATCTGGGATATGTTGACGGCAAACATGTAATAGATAGTCGATTGAAAATATTTTCTTACTAAGGTGAAAATGTTTCTATCTGCTTACCCAATTCCAAAATGACCTCAACTCTTTCAGATTCCTTTTGGACTCTCATCTGCGCCACAGAATGGGCATACGAGAGCATTGTGATCACTATAAAGTGATTTCCAAATACAACTCCTGGATACTATTAAAATGCCACCTGGTAACTAATGTGCACCAAAGGCAGAGACCACTCATACTGTGGCCTTGAATCATTTCTGTCTCTGGTTGTTCTCTATGGATTGCTCTCTTCATTATGATTGTGTTCAATTCCTAGTAATAGAAAATTTTACCTTTGTGACTGAAAAGGTTTTTTTTTTTCTCATTCAACAAGGATTCTGGTGTCCACAAAGTAGAAAACTGCTTTTTGAGCTTATATCATATATTTGACAATATGTGTCAGCTTCTCAGGTCTTTCGGCCTTTCCTTCACACTTGCCACATTATGGTTGCAAGATGGCTGCTATAGTTCCAAATATCCCACGCAAACCCAAGAAGGAAGGGAAAGCAGTTTGACCAACCATTCCTTCTTTTATTAAGAATAGAATTTCCAGAACTTCTAGCAGACTATCTTATTCACCACTTTGTCCAGATTAATGCCACATTACCCCCTCTAACTGCAAAGGAGACTTGGCTGGTCACATCACCAAGAGCGAAATGGATATTGACAGTGTCTCCAACACTTACCTTTCTTGCTACCTTGTAAACACTGTGAAGTCAGGAACCGTGTTCTATCAGGCCCCACACCCATGTTATGCCATGCCTTCCTGCTCACCTGGCACTTTGCTGGACATGTAGAGGTCTGGGGTGGGAAGTATTGAGGAACCAATCCTTGCCTAGTGTGCTAAGCTCCTTCTTTGTCTTTTGGTTCCTCTGGGTAGCCTTAGGAATGAAGGAGCTTCTGGATGTATGTTAGAGAGGCTCTTTCACAGCATCTCAAAAAAAAAAAAGACTACATGCTGGGAGGAAATCTATGCTGCTGTAAAAATAGAATAACTGCATTCTTCAGTAGTGAATGCATGAGAAGAAGCTTCTTAAATTATAAATGTGGCTTCTCTTGTTTATTGCCCAGTAATCCTGTTTTATTGATTTCTGTTTATTTCCAATCACCTAGAGTAAGAGACTGTGTTGCTTTAGAAGTCTTGATCCCTAAAAGATTGTCATTAAAGCTACTCTGTTTTAGTTAGCTGTTTATTTTTTGCTCAAAGTGATTCAATCAATACAAACGCAAACAAAACACTTTTTCCTTTGCCCCCTAGAAGAATAGGGGGTAAAAATACAGAAAAGCCAAATAAAGATGCTTAGGTTTATTAAAAAGAGAGTCCCAGCAAACGACATACTGATTTCTTTCAAAAAGGCAGAGGGTAAATTAAAAATATTCTTCTGACACAGTTTTTAAGGATGCAACTGACTCAGCAGAATCGGTGTGTACTGACTTCTCTTCCTGGAGGGCCAGTCTGGCTGTCCAGCCCACTTTTCTCAGGATCAGTTGGCTCTCAGCATTCTCAGAGGGAAGTTTTCCTCACCAGCAAAGGTCCTTGCTTCTCACATGATAGGTTCTCAATTCTGGCTCTGCCATCCACCACACTGCCTCTGTGAATGTTTAAGGACATTGTAAAATGTATCAGGAAATTACGCAATCCTAATTATTTTTTTAACATGATTGCATTGAAACTCTTCTCGGAATGGGAAAGAAGTGATAATAAAGAAAGCCAAGGACCTAATTTATGAGATATTCTCTAGGATGTTATTAAATACTGGTCTAGGCAGAGACAGAGGTGGGGAGGCGGAAAGCACAGGCATTAGAAGAGCTGTCCCAGGAAATGCTGGTGCTCTTTTTCCTAGAGAACCCTGGAAAGAATAAGGCTAGTCAGGACCCCCAGTCATGAAGCACAAGGGACCCAGTTTCAGGAGCATAAACTATTTGTCATAATTTGAGTTTCTGAAAACCATGTTAGAACTCTCACCTCTCATGTGTTCAGAAACATTTTGCAGAACTGCTCTCAGGGGCAGCTGCAAAATTTGTGGGAACCAGTGCAAAATAAAATGAAGGGGCCCTTTGTTGAAAAAACAGGAAAAAAAATGTTAAGGCTAAAATAGCAAGCTTTTCTCTCTTCCACGGTCCCTTGGCTTGTCATAGTATTTTTTTTTATTTGCTATTTAATGCCATTTTAAGCAAATAAAAATTTAAATTTAAAATTATTAGCATGAGTATTAACCATTCATCTTTATATTGTGCAATGCTAATTTTACATGCAAATTTAAGAGCATTTAACTAGAATGCAGAATCACTGAAATAACATAATTCATATTCATAGCTCATATATGCATATGTATTTTGTTCTTTCCAGAAGAGTGAAGACTGTTCAAAACAAACTCACCTGTTTCTATATCACTTCTTGATATACTGCGCCTTCTACCAGCTTACCAGTGACTTCTTTTACTTCAGCTTGCTGGTAAATATGGCAGCACTGAAAGGAAAAAAGATCCCTGAGTTGCCTTGTTTTTCTATGTTATTATTTTTAGTGTAAGTGATTGGCTAATACAGAGAAGTTAGAAAGGATGTGATAGGTTTCCTTGGTGGATCATGTTCTTAGAAGATCATTGCCTTCTCTCTGCTTTCTAAGCAACTTCTGGTTCAAAGGGAAAGTGTAGCATCTTGGAGCTGTCAGTGCCCCACTTACCCAGTAGATGTAACACTTACCTGTGTATTCCTATTGGAGGATGTGATATGAAACTGTAAAAAAGGGAAATGCAAAGGAGGTCAGCTTTGGACTGAGAATTTAACCCTAGTAACTGTTATCTAGAAGACAGTACCAACCTCCCAGGTAGAAAGTTTGAGGGTAAGGGGGAATTCAGATAAATCTGTTTGATTCATCTGATTCCCCTACATGGTGAGTCCACAGTTTCCTGTGCTCACTGGCTCTCAGAAGCTCTGTATGTAGATGAGGTGTCAAGGAAGTGATGGGGGTTAGGAAGGACACACATTGCATGTATCTCATCTGCTTATGCACATGCTGCATTGCGTCACTGATCCTCACTTAAGAAAATGCAAATTCAAAGATAAAATGGTTTAGGTGGTGAGAGCAGGGCATTAAAACAAGCCCTTGTGAGCACAGGACCCTGTGTGACTACATAGGTCTCATCCATGGGATTACATCCACTGTATTTCCAATACACACTCTATAGTGAATGAATGCTGTTGCTTCTAAACTAGAACAGGGAAAACTTGTTAGCCTTGCTGTCCATTGGAAATAAGAAATGAATAGTTTTGTCTCTTCTATTATGTTTGCTTTTGTAAATTGTTTTGAATGTACCTCAGATGGGATTATCCATTTAAGACTAGTTGCAACCTGGGAATGAGGAAGTGACTGCTGGAGGGTAAGTGAACCCATCTGGGTTCCTAAATTTCCATGCAATTAGTACCTCAAGACTTTTTCTAACCTGGGATTTATAATATGAATCAAAGAGCTTTATTTGAATCCATCTCCCACTCTTTCTCTGTGAGAGGTTGGTATTGTCTTCTAGACATAAGTAACCAGGGATAAAATCTCAATCCAAAGCTTTTACATTGTCCCTTTCTTGGGGGTTGATATCATGGTCTTCCTTCAGCCCTCATTTTTCCCTGCTAGTTCTGACTCAAACTTACTCACTGCACATGACCTGTAACTTCCTAAGTATTTTATGAAATCAAGAGTCAAATACACAAATCTTCTTTCACTGCTGATATTGCTCTGACACGTATATCTGACTTGTCTACTATTACATTACATGGCTAAGTGGTGGTACTCTCTTCCAGGTAATAAGGAAAAGACAGTGTTGCCATCTTATCAGTTGTATTTTACATTCAGTTCATTGCATTTGATTGTTCTGGGTAAGTTTTCTGAGTCACAGTTCTGGGTTGTGTTAATATTAACATTTTTCCTTCTTATGTTT
This sequence comes from Smutsia gigantea, assembly GCA_032199065.1. Classification (NCBI taxonomy): domain Eukaryota; kingdom Metazoa; phylum Chordata; class Mammalia; order Pholidota; family Manidae; genus Smutsia; species Smutsia gigantea. Next base: position 310,521 of record JAVSCE010012419.1, on the reverse strand, counting down.
ATAAGGTCAAGACCTTGAGCTTGCATTTATTTCTTAGTCTCTTGTTTACTGAGCATGAACTAATCATGCTTAGCTTTTCTAGGTAGCCATTCTCAACTCTTTTGTACATCAACAGACCTAACAGACGTTACGTGCATTGTACTCACTTTTCAGTAAAAGTGGCCTACCACAGACAAAATAAATATTAGGTTATGTTTCATTCCCAATATTTTGCCATTTTCCTGCTCTTTCTCTCCTACTCCTGTAGTGTACCTGAATTCATCATGAAAGCAAAGATTGAGAACCACTGCTATTTGCTCTGGACGGAATGACTAACATCTTTTTTCAAAATTGCTGACCAATATTCAGGACTGACTGGCTTTAGCCTGCAAAACTCCTTGGTCTCCCATAACATTTGGGTCTTACTAAGTGTCTTGTCAATGGGTTTCAGCCCCAGGCAAATTCACTCTTAATTCGGTGAGACCAAAAAATGACAGTGGAACATTCTTGGGGTGAAAGGGTTTATACCCAACTTTATTCCCACAGTGTAAGGTCAAGAACAAGAACCCCATCCACCTCAGAGCGAGTCTTTATGCAGCAAGCTGGTTTCCGCCTCTGGGCCTCTTCACCCCAACAGCTGTCTCAGTCTCTGTCCTTGTTGCTGCCACCACTCCAGCCTTGCCCTCCTGCAGCCATGCAGCCCAGAGCACTAGGCAGAGAACTTCCATTTTCTCCACATTAAGTCTTCTAAGCTTCTAAGCCTGCCAGGAAGGGCTCTTTCTCTTGTGCTGGGTGGTAAGCTTAGGCAACAAAATAGAGCACCAAGAGAAGACCATCTCACAAAGAAATTCGGTTCTGCTTTTCCTGTTTTTGTTTTTCTTTTCCAAAACCTCATGCCTCCTTCCTGAACTATAGAGCAAAAAAGAACATGGAGAAATGAGTACTACCAACTTTTTGGCTCTAAAACAAATAGATATTCTCTATAATGGAGGTTTTACTTCAGAATTGTATCCATTAACTGATACTTATATCACTACTTATGGGTCACAATAATATTTAGCCTTGGTCACTTGCCCTTTAAAAACAAAGGCCTCATTTTAGTAATAACACTGGAATAAAAAGCTCACTTAGAATGGAAGTACGACCTCAAAAGAAGCAAAAGAAAGAAGAAGACAGAAAGAAGGAAGGAAGGCAGGCAAGCAGACCAGCAAGGAGGGATGGAAGGAGGAGGCAAACAAGCAGGAAACATAGTTCAGCTTTTTGGAGCTTCAGCTAAATGTCTGGCATCCTCTTAGAGTGGTTAGACCCTACAGACTCAAAGTTTGTGGTGAAATCGTAACAACTTACAGTGGAAACACAGCCAGGCCTTTCTGATTAGCAGTCCTAGAGACCAATAAGAAAAATAGCCACTAAAGCCAGAACTTTGTGTGTATATATAATCAATAGGCACCTGATGGAGATTCCTAGAGGTGGCATGTGGTTGGACGGGTGGTATTTTTTTCCCCTGCCTCCTAAATAATATGTAATTTCTTCAGGCCAAGAAATAAATTGAAAGGATTTAGAGGGATTTGCTTATCAGTGGAACACCACGTAGCATTATATCCCTCTGCTTTTGGGAAGGGATGTTGAGGTTTGGTTAATCTTCTGTGGTTCAATACTCCTCTTCCCTCTGTCAGGCTGCCTTGAACAACAGATGGATTAATCCCCCCTTCTACTCACTCTCTTCTCCGTCCTCCCTCCCTCTTCTCTCTCTTGATCCCACCTTCCTTTTTTGAGTAGGTGGAATAAATCTTAAACTGGAAAGAGAAAAGAAAAAGATTCCCTACCACATTTATTTATATAATCCCAGAAGACCTCAAGGATAGAAATAAAGGACCCCAATCCTTGGCGCAAAATTTGGCTAAGCTTAACTTGGTTTTTCTACTGTTGATTAAATCTTGAATCTGCAGAGGGATTTCCTTAATGGTTAATTCATTAGCAAAAGTTATTATAAATGATGTTGTTCTTTAATCTGCTCCAGTATATGCAGTGTGGAAAAGAAGAGGAAAAGCATGGAAGTATCAGGGTTGGGGTGGGGGGCTTAAAGGGTAGCTGGTGATACTGTTTGCTTGGATTCCTATGTAATCAGCTCTCTAATGACAGCAAATGAATAATCAGTTTTCATTACTGTGGGTACCACTTACAAACCTCATGTTAATTTTTAAGTTTTTGAAGCTAATGGTTTAGCAGCTGATCAATGTTTTCTATTTTGGCCTGGCTCAAATCCCAGGAGTCTGTAAACTCCATGAAGACAAGGACCATCTTCATCAGTTCAGTGATTGGCACATCATAGACAGTTAGTAAACATGGGTTGAAGTCTTCATGTGAAGACTGATTGAATGAGTAAATTCATGCATAGATAAAATCATATATCCAGAACAATGTTTGTTTGGTCTTGGTTTCTTTTTGTGTTCAGTTTTCTTAGAGAGCTCTGCTCCAGTTAACTAATTTTGGTCATGCTGAATACAATATCTGTAGCCCAAGGCAATTCTCTTTAAAGCCTTCGCATTCTGTGGAAATCTGAGCCCAGGTTAAATATGTGCCCAGTTATATCTTACCTGGTAAGTGGTTATCTCCCGGAGTGGGTAGAAAGAAGAGAGGAAAATAATATCTTGAAAACCCATATTGACATGAACTGCAGAAGACAGTTTTAAAATTTACAGGGTATTATTCCTGTCAAGATATTTCAGTGTAGAGAAGCAGAATTCAAGGGGAGCTCAGAAAGCATCTTAACCAGACGAGAATGTCTCGTCTCCATTGTTCAAGACCTACTTCATGGTATGCCCCATCTCTTACCTGAAAATTATGTTTCATTTTCTCATAATAGTGTCAGTTGCTTCTTTTGATAATGACTCTAAAGGAGGTGTTCAGAATAAAATGAGGTCATAGATAAGCACACTCATTCAATCGTAACATGTTTAAAGGTTGTTTCTGTGTCAGGCTTGAGTTGGGAGAAGTGACAGTGTTGGGAGAGGGAAGGGGAAGGGGTGAGATGATCACTTCCAACAAGTTTACCCAAGATCCAGGGTTTTTCTATCTTTGGTTCAGTCTAAAATTCATCCAGTAGAATGTGTGCGTGTGCGTGTGTGTGTGTGTGTGTGTGTGTGTTGGGGTGGTGAGGGGTACTATCTATTAGCACTGATACAAGATAGGACAATGCCGTGGCAAAATTTGATTTTAAAAAACCTTAATAGATGTATTTAAATTGAAATAGTCAAACTTTTCAAATCTCATTAAGGTTATAGGTTTACCTAGAGTCTGTGGCCTCTTATTTAATTAGAAGTGTCTCAGACATCCTTCATTTAAACAGAGAGTAAATGCTCATAATGAAGTTGGGTGAGACCCCTCCCTCCCATGAGATACCTGAAATTCCTGCTCCATCTCAGAATGGACATATACAGGGGAAAAATGAAAACACCATGCATTGGAGGAAACTTAATTCTTTTTAGCATGAAGCAGCTGCAGGAGTATATGGCTGTTTTCTGTGGGACTTCAGAATATTTATGGGTCTTTCTCTTTTCTTTTTTCACTGGAAGAAAGATGATCGTCATTCTTGGATGTGTTATTTATAATTTCATAAAGCTGTTCTGTGGCAGGACTTATTTTATCTTGTGCTTAATCTCGGTCAAATAACTGTGCTTCCAAGGAGTTGGGTGGAGAAAAATGATTATCCCCCAAAATGATTAGCCTATTTTCTGTATAAGATAAAGAGCTAAAAGTTGGAATTAGAAATCACAAATAGGCATTTGGGCAGGAAGGAGGGGACTTGGTGAAACTATCTTGAGCTGTTCTGATCATGGCAGCAGGCATTTTTTGCAATCCCAGATAACGGATAGCAGTGAAGAGGGATGCAGAGCCGTTCCTGTGCTGAGAAAGGGTATAGCCCTTCAGAGGAAATAATGAGAAGCAGGTGATAACAGAAGCAACAACTCACTGGAGGAAAATGAGAAGCCAGGTTTGTGAAACTAAGGGAACTGAGAGGTAAATAGACCTATAAATTTGCCTGGGTGGACAGAGTTTTGAGCTTTCTTCTGTCCCAGTTTATTCTAAGGTAATTTCAATAAACACTGGTAGAAAAAAAAAAGAAGTGCAGTGCAATAAAATCCTTTCAGGAAAGGACTCCTGCCAGAAAGATATTTTATTGAAAGTTATTATAATACCTATCTTTAGTTTTATGAATACTAATACAGAACCAAGTAATTTCAACATGAGGATTAAAATACAAATTTTAAAATAGCAGAGCATGAATTATTATTTTTAATATAGAACCTGGCTAATATATAGGGACAGAAGAATATTTCCCTCCTCTGGAGAAGGGAAGGGAAGGTCTTTAATCTGCACTGGGGAGGAATGGGACAAACCATGTGTGTTATCTTCCAAAGGAGAAGTCACAGATGACAGTGATGAGATGTAGGGAGAGGAGGAAGGAGAGAAGTCTGATAGGGCAGGTTCTCAAATTCATGCTCATTATCCAAGTTTGCAAGAACAACACGATAACTCAAGTAACTGTCATACTGTCAACCTAATACATCTCTTCACCCCAGTCATCCTGTACCTCATAGGCATACAAATAAACTGTGCCTTTTCATACCTCTGGGACTTTACAAAGACTGGTTGGTTTCACCTAGGATACCCTTCTCCTTCTTTCTTCCACAGTTCTTTGCTTTCCCTGCTTCACTGCTGCCTGTCCCCGAGGGCTCATTTTCCACTTCCCCTGGCCTAGGAGCTATCTCTACTCTCTTAGCATCCCTTTGCTTACTCTTTTAAGAGCATTCAGTTTACTATATCGAGTTTGCCTGCTTACTAGACTGTCTCTTCAGTCTCTGAATTCCCAGAGCAGAGGATCTTTGTTTTATCTATCATTTTATCCCTCATAACTATGACAGTGCTTGATACATCAGTGTTTAATAAATATTTATTAAAGTAATAAATGAATGTATGAATGAATGAATAAAGCACCTTGATGTTATAGTCATATATCACTGATGGTGGATCCAGTCACCCAGCCATTTGGTTTGAGGGCAGTTAAAGATCTTCTAATCTCCCTTGAATGACTTATAGATAATGTTGATATTTTACATAAGGGAACCATACTATGTAGACACTTTAAGCTTAGCCACTGGGAATGATGAGAGGTTCAGACAATCATTGTGAGGGAAACAATATGGAGATGACATGATAGTCATCGTGATGAACATTCCCAGCAAAATACACGAATAGAATTTCCCAAAGCAATACTGTTACTTGAAGGAGCATGGGTGGTGGGCAGTTAAAAATAGAAGATATCATTACAAATGTTTACACCCTTGGTTATTAGAAGTATTAAAATACTAAAAGAGTTAATATGTGTTAACTGCTTAGCACAAAGTCTGAATATAGCAAGTGCTTAATAAATGGTAATTGTTATTAGTAGGCACGATTCTAGATAAATCAAGTATCCTTTCCTCTCAAGAGTTCTGCTTTTCTTTCTAAGGAGTATGAGTAATTATGAAAAATGGTTGTGACTGTGAGAAAACCTACACAGAGCCTTGAGCTACTGCATTTTATTTAAAGGCAAAGTCTATATCTACTCATAATCTACTCATAATCATTGTATCCTAAGTCTGTGTGTAACTGTAACAGTGAAATATAATCCACCAGCTAGAGAAACGATAGTCAATGAAGTGTGCCTGTACTTCCAAGGTTCAGAGTCATACCTGGCATTTGCTTATATTTGGAAGGACACAGACAAGAAAATTTAAAAGCTAATGAAGCCTTGAGTTCTCTGAGAGTAATTTCAAATCAGACTGCCATTACTTTAGGATGTGATCCTAATCGCATGTTGTCTGAAAGCCTCAGTTTGTAACTTTTGGGATTTTTTTAGATGGTAGGGACAGAAGTAAAAAAAAAAATCCGTAAGTGTAGTGTGCTTAATGCTAAGCCCTTTGCAAATCAAAGTTTGCTGCCCCTGGCAGAGAAAGCTTTTCTAAACTACACCATGTTCTGTGGCAGGTGCGATGGTGTTGGACGCCAGGAAAATATTGGTTACAACACTGAGCAGTGAGGGGACTGGGATGTTTGTAATTGCTTTGGGAGTTTCATTAGCAATGACTGTAAATAGTGATGACAAGGTTTGATGGACAGAAAGGAAGGGGCTGAATTCACGTAAGAGCCACACAGAATGTCTGCACCCAGAGCCATTGGGAACAGATCATCTTCCAACAGTTTTTAAAAGCTCTCTTGGTATCTTCATGAGTATATTTTTCTTTGTCAGTTTTCATGGTAGATGCAAGCAGAAATGGTGTTTATACCATAAAATGGAGGTAATGAATTCTCAGCAATAAAGAACAATTCTAATGGGGGACAGATCATTTAAAAGACAGATTGTATAACTGGGTAGCAAACTTACTTAAACTGGGAGGGGCAGCCAGGCTTGGCATTGCTGTTATTTATCGATTGATTGATGTAGTTAGTTTCAGCGAATATTTATTGAGCAGCATTTTTAACATTATGCTTAAATCACATGCGCACCTGAAGACTAGACACTGTGTTTATCCCAATTTACAGTTGAAAAAATTGAGGCCTGGAGAGGGGAAGTAACTTGCCTCCTACATCACTGACCGTAAGTGTAGGAGCTGGGATTTACAGCCGTGCTCTGCAGACAGTCAGGCCTACCTTACCATGCTCTGCTAGATTGCCTGTCCTTTAACCTCCTTTGTGTTCAGCCACCATGTACAGGAGCTACTGGCAAAATGTGCTTCTGTTCCCCAGGAAGAGCACAGTATTCATCCATATTCATTTAGAAGATCAGCAGAAAACAGATCTCTGGGAAGTGGGGCACAGGGGAGTTAACTGGGAGAAAGGGAGTGAGAATGTGGAAGAGCTTATGTGTGGGGTCTGCAGTGGTGGTTAGGGAGTCATTCTGGGGACAGAAGTGGAGATGATGAGGAAGGCGAGTGGACTGGGGACAGTGTTACCCAAACCACAGGAAGAGAACTTGCCTAGTATTAGAGGAGGTGGGGAGGGGGAGGATGAGAGGAAAATAGTCAATATCCTTCAACCTCATGGTCTAATACTTTTCTTGAAAGAAACTTTACATCATTTCTTTGGCCCATAAAATTAAGATAACTGTCTTAGAATTGTTACAGTTTCCACTAATAATATGTTAATAACCTTTTTTGGTCTCCATTGGAATTATGCATTATTTTTATGCATTTGCTCAATGACCTTTTTAAACTTTAGTGCCTGGCCTTCAGTTCTTGAGACAAGCATACTAGATTTTCATTTACCTTACTGGTTTTCTCTCAGTATGAGGGGCCAAAGCCAGTTACACTGTATACAGGCCGTTTTGCAAGGGCCTTACAACCAAGTCACCTACAATTAATTTCCAATTGATTACACTTTAGAAGTATATTCTCAGCTTCTTTTTCACTACCATCCTCTAAGGGGTATTTTAGATTTTTTCCTACCCTAATTAGCTTTCTCCCATAAAAGTGTAATACCACAGATATACTGTGTATTCATTTAAGTACTGTGGGCTTTTGGTAGTTCACAAACCATTGCAATATCTAAGATCCAGTCCCTCCTGCCCAAAACTATTTTTGCTGCCTTGGGAAGATGTTATAGTCATGGCTGCTGCCTGCTTTAGAATTTTCAAAACTGTGACTGTGGCCCTTCCAAAAATGATGTTTGCCAGTTAATTTATCTCCCTTCCCCAAATAACTGAGCATGGACCTGTCTAGGACCCCATCACAGCAGGAAACACCAAGGGAGTGTACTCGCCCTATCTCTACCATGAGTAATGGCGCTCCAGGATACAACTGCCAGCTTCAGGTGCTGAAAATGAAATGCACACCTCAGTAGGGTCTAATTGGCAAAAAAAAAAGTATCTTTGAAAATAATTTTTCTATTAACTTTAAGCAGGATCAGGGGTTCAAGTAGCTCCCTGTCAGATTTATGAAAATCAGTAAGGTGGTTTAAGGCCCCTCTCTGTCACCGTCAGTTAAGTAAAATCAATTACCTAATGTGGTTTTTCTACCATTCTTTGTTGTGTCCAATAATTCTATGCCTGGTATGTGTATTTGATAAAAGGACATTGCCTGAAAATACTGAGTATATGGGTTGTCATGTGTATTTGTTTGGTAGGGCTGTCTTAAACCAAGTACCGTGGATGGGGTGGTTTAAACAACAGAAATCTATTTGCTCACAGCTCTGGAGGCTAGAAGTTCAAGGTCAGGGTGTCAACAGGGTTGGTTTCTTCTGAGGCCTCTCTCCTTGGATTTTTAGATGGCTGTCTTCTCCCTGTCCCTTCACATGTTCTTCTCTGTGTGTGCCTATTCTTAATCTCTTTTTATAAGGACACCAGTCATAGTGGATTAGACTTACTCTTATGCCCTCATTTTAACGAAGACCTATCTCCAAATACTAGTCACATTCTGAGGTACTGGGAATTAGAACTTCAGTATATAAATTTTGAGGGGACACAATTCACTCCATAACATCACGTAAGAAGAGGCATAATGAAGCCCATCTGAGCTACAAATGCACGTATTTGTTCAAATCCCCACTAATTTCTTACTAGCTGTGTGTCCCTCAGCAAGTCACTTAACCTCTCTTCTGAACTTCAGCTCTCTTTAAAAGTATAATTATCCCTGTCCTAAAGAATTGTTCTAAGAATTGTGTCTAATTAATTATAAACTGTATTAAGTGTGTGTCTAACACAACATCTTTTCTGATTACTTTTCCTGTTGAATATGGATTCAGACTTCAATGAATTGGGAATAAGACCGCCAAGTCAGTTAATATTAACATCAAGAAGGGTGAAGAAATTAGTTTTTATAGAACAAGTTTTGTATATTATATACTGTTATGCACAATAAGAAGACAAAAGTTTGTGTTCTACATAAGATCTGTAGATTAGCAAATGAATGAATGAATTTAACAGCATTTATTGTGCATGCAATATTATGAGGTACATAAATTAGTCTTCTCATCTACTGTGTAACAAGGGCCATTCTTACTGCCTATATGCACAGTCCCCTATATTTCTTGCAACAGGTTCCATGGCATTGGGGAATTTCTACAAAATTCAATAGAAAAAATTTTTTTCTCATGTTGAATTACTATTGTTGTGGTTAAATTTTTTCTGCTCTCTTCAGAAACAGCCTTACCTGTGTCCTGTCGTGTGGTATCTCTCTGCTTGTCCACTTTACTAATTCAGCTAATTGCAGCAATTACATTAAGAAATTGCTGCTAGCAAGAGAAGCCATTACACTGTTCTTGAACAGACTGCATTCTACAGCATTCATTAATTTTGCTAGCCTATAGATTCAAAATCACTAAATCATGCACTTGAGACCCCACGCCATATGAACTGAAACCCTCTCAAAGCTGCAGTGCATTTCTGTGCTGGCTTGCATTCTTGAATTGCCCACCACTTGCAATAGCCCTTTTCCTGCCCTTCTGATTCTCAAAATTGAAGTTAAAGTCAGGAGAGAGTCAGGCTGTAGCAAGTGATTTACAGGGATGGGATAGGCTTGAGCCCCTGGAACCACTCTGGGTCACTTAGCTTCACATAAAACCTGTACCACTTGTCTGGACTCAAAGCCATTCACAGCTACATAGGAGTTAAAAATTCTCCATTCTACTTTATGCCCTCTTTAAAGAAGAGAAACAGTAGTGACGATGGGATGCAGGACACAGTGATAAGTATTTGATGCTTTTATTCATTGGTTTCCTTACCTCTCTCCTTTCTCTCTTCCCTATCCCATTATTTTTCCTTTGACATGCACAGCCAACATCAGATGACCTTGTTTCATCTGCTGAATGTTCCAGCGATGATGAAGACTTTGTTGAATGTGAGCCGAGTACAGGTAGGTTAGGTCAGTCTTGTTTTGCTTGCTTTATTTTTACATTTGCAAAAAACAATACATACATATATGTGACTATACCTGTGTTTTATATATATATTATAGTGTGTTAATGTGTGTATTTCCTATATCTATATATGTATAAGCATACATATATAAATATTAGCATATAATTTAAGGCATCAAGTCCCATGGAAGCAGTGGTAAGATCCCACGGAAATTTAAAGTCAGTCCTTGATACCTAAAGAAAAACCCATGGTATACAACCTAACTTTGAGCAAGCAGGCCCCCAGATTAATTATGGGAACGGCAAGTATACAGCAGCCAGTGGAAGCTATGAAATTGACAAGGGGTGTGGGCATGAAGAGGTCTGTATTGGAATGACATCAACAAAGCATGAACCCAAAGTGCAACCGTAAAGATCATTTAAACCTCTTGCATTGTTCTGAGCCTACGTGGCAAACCAAACAAAACCAAGAAACAAAAAGGAACAAAAACATTTTCCATGGGATTTCAACAGCAGTTCACATGGTATTACATTTATACTAATTTTGTTCATTGTGTGTTTAGAGAATTGTGCAGCGATATAGCATAGTAAACACAAAATTAGTACCGAACCATGCCATGTCAACGGCTGAGATGCTCCAAAATGTATCTGCTGCGCCAAAGTTGAGAGGACTTTGGCGATTTAGAAGCTTCAGTGTGTTCCCCATTTGCACCCAGATACATTTTGATGTCTTATGGTCTTTCTTTATAGTGAGCTATATTCATGATTTAATGTCCAGCAGCAACTGCAGTCCCTGACTATTTCCTATCAACTTTTCCAAGTCGTCTGTTTTGAGACTTGCTATAAGTTACACCTTTATTTATATATATAATAGAGAACAGATATCATCGAATTTCTGTGTATGTTTAATAGAGTTAAAAGCTGGAGCTGGGTTAGGATCTTATTTCTTCAAAGGCTAAGAGAAATAGAATTTTCTAGTTGTTTATTTGGGTTACTTTAATTTTTTTTCCCTTTTCTTTAAGGAGAAAATGGTGAGCCATTAAATATTTTCTTGGGCTAATTCTAAATAAATTTAAGATTTATAAAAAAAAAAGTAAACACCTCCCATTTCTTACCCCAAGATGACGTAACAATTTTTCAACCTTTGTCGAAGCCTGACTGCTTGGTATCTTGCAAGTGGCTTTGGATCCAGGAAGTTCTGTGGGTTCCTATCCTTAGCACTACATAGAGATATATCAATAATATGTAGGGCCTTTCTATTTTGTAGTGTGAGCCTTTCCTTTGGGAGTTCAGATCTTTTCAGATTATTGAGTACTAAATGAGACTTTAATTCTAAAGGGCAGAGATATATCTAATCTATACCAGAACATGGACATCAACTTTTCATTCATTAAGTAATTCATCCATCCATTCATTCATTCATTCAATAAATATTTCTGAGCACTCAGGCAGGATACAATGTATGTGTATATTTGAGTCCTTCCTATTCTAATAATTTTAATAAATTATCTGTTTGAAAATACAATAAGGAACTTTGCTATCTAAATTACCTCTCCAATGTAATTCAGTTCAATAGATATTTTTTGAGTCACTTGTGTATGTTAGGCATGCACCAGATATTAGGAATTCAGACATGAATATGGCATGATCCCCAAGAGAGATGTTAAATTAACTGATTTTGTGGCCAGTAATTTCTGATACCTCTTTAATTTGGATTCTCTTTTTTATTTTCATGTGGGCATCAAATTTTAAAGGAAATCATTTTTCTTAATTAATTTTCTTTAAATCATAACAGGTTTCAAAGCTGCTGGTTTTGACTCAGATGGAAGCAATTGCCTTTTTCTGGTTTCATAGCAGTATTATCTGTATATATGCAATCATGTTTATCAAGTCTTCAGATTAAAAGTCTTAGAAAATTTGAGGCTTGACCATTCTGAAATTTTACCACTGTCTTTCTCTACTACCCTCATGTGCCACACATAGTCATCTCTGTTGCAACCTCCATAATAAGACAGAGGGCTGTTCCAGTTCCCAAATTCACAAGTTCTACAGCTCCCCAGGTTGTGGGTATGTATTGCCATTTGATGTTGAACTTGAGCAGGCCCAAACTTGAATGGCCTCAAACGTAAGTCCATTTGCTTTTTAGTGGCTGTGCAGGTGTTTCATCTGATTCAACAGCAGAGGACAGAAACTCAATACCAGCATTTCTTGAGTGATATAATTACATGGGGCAGGTGGGAGATAAAAGCAATTTTTACAACAGTCTGTTGTGTTCTTCAAGGGGGCATGGAAGGGAGTGTGTAAATAAAGTAAGTGACAGAGCACTCACCATGAAGGAACTAACATGCAGCTCTAAGAAGCTGTTGATTCCTTTTGCCTGGGATTATTCAACTCATCACATTTGGAGAATGAGCATTTCTTTCTCTTTAAATTTATTTACTCCGTAAGTATTCCTGTAAGTGATTCGGATACACAGGGAACTATGTCAGAGGCATATTAAATACAGGAAGGAGATAGATATTCCTATTGATACAGAGGGTTTGCCCTGGGCACTTGATTAACACTGATGAAGGTTATGTGCAAAGAGCTATCAAGCCTCCTTTTGCATTAAATGGGAAATATCTCCATAGCCTTCACATTTTCCAAGACAGGACAGATTAAAAATAAGAAACACTTAAAGCAGTTGTTTCTGTGGCTGGGTTTTGTACTGCCTAAATAAGGAGAAGTCTTCCATTGCCTATGCAGGAAGCAGATAATGGTGACATTTACATGACTTTGACATAAATTGTTATTTCTGAGATTCTCTTTGAATATTGAGATCAAAATTGTGGTTTTGAACATCCTAATTCTCAATTAGTACCTCAATTTCTAAAATTTTACTCTTTTCCAGGCCTGTTGTTTGATGGAAATTCATTAAATTCGGCTAATTACCGAGGCCTTGTTTTTTCTTAACAATTACTCTGTTTTCTCTCACTTTATTTGCAAGTTTATGATTTCCTAGTTGTTTCAGTTATAAGGCCCTTAATTTCTACAGCTTCTTTCTTGCTTAATTTAGGTTCACTAGAAGCTCTTGCTCTTCATAAATGTGGACAACTGAGTAAATGCTATACTCAGCAAATTTTATTTTCACGTGGGTATCAAATTTTAAAGGAAATTATTTTTCTTATTTAATTTTCTTCAAATCAAAGCAGGTTCCAAAGATGCTGGTTTGGGGTCAGATGGGAGCAATTGCCTTTCTCACCCTCGACCCACCTTGGCACCTAGGGATCACTCTCATTTGGTGGTAGCTTAGCAATATGTTTAAGGAAAAGTTCAATCTCTTTAGAGTCTGGTTGACTACAGTCTAGAAACCTTGTAAATCCAATGGATCTCAATTTTTTCTGATTATTTTCTCTGGAAAAATGTGAATGAGTTAAAACGCATGCGCATACACACACACACACAAACCCTAAGCCATGAAAGTAAGGCATAGAGTAAAAAAGCTCAGTTCATATTTGTTGACTGTATTTGTATGACTCTCACAATACCTCAAAATCCTAAGTTAAAAATTGGACATTTTTCATACCCCTAACTTCATCTCCCCTTAAACAGCGAAATAAAACCCATTGAATTATTTAAAATATATGATTTCATACAAGTAAATATTGCCCTAATAAAATCCACATTTCTTTAACAAAAAAGAATTCCCTTCTTTTTCCTATCTCTTCTTTTTCTGGGAAACTAGATCATTTTATAATGATCACAGGTAAAATTGCATTTTCCAAACATCTGCTTTGAGAACCCAGAATCGAAACTTTAAACTATAAAATCATAATGAAGGCAACTGCATCAAATGAAAATATTGAGAAGAATATTTGAATAACTGTTTAAGTACCTAAAGTTGAGGGTCAGGATTTTAACTTTCCTAATTTGTAAACATTGATTGTATTCCCCACAAAGGAAGTCAGTGTCTAATAGTTCAGATTTGTGTCTTTGCATATAAATCCTTTCCTTCCCAACTATACTTCTGTTGATATTAAATTGTTCAGTAAACTCATAATTCATTGTCCTTCTTACCTCTTTAAAGGCATCCAATGGAAAGAACAACAAAAAATAGATAAGCTGGGGAGGGTTTAAATAACCACTAGTGAATGGGATTCCCTCATGAGATTATGGCTGTCAAATAATGATTAATATCTTTAGTAAGTTCACCTTTGTGATCTAAAACATGAGAATCAATTTTGAAATATAGAGAAAATTATGAAATTTACTTTCTCTTTATTCTCTTTCCCTCCCCACCTGCTCCTATGCCCTGTGTCTCCATCTCTGGGAATAGAAATAAACTCTAACAAATGCATTCTTAGATTTGCTTTTGATAATTAGAAATTATCAACTTCCTAAATTTTATATATAAAATTATGTATAGTCTCAAGAGTCTAAAATCCTGGGAGCAGGGGTCACAGAGCGGAGGAACAAAAATAGAAAGGAATGCCTTTTACACCTGAGAAATGGGCATGGCAACAACTATATTGATTCATCCTGCCATTATCCAGGGATATATTTTTCTAGTTGTCAGTTAGCCAGGTTTTCTGCCTCCATTTTTTTTAAAGTAGCCTTTGATCAAATCTCTAGGGACAGTTCTTCCACCAGAGAGCAGAGAGTTAAAGGAAGTAAAGATGAAACATATCCATCCATCAATAGGACTGCGCTAAACAACTTTCATAATGATTGGATGGAGGAAGATGTTTAAACTAATGGCAGAAATCTGAGAAAGCAAAAATATTACTCTTCCCAGAGTGGTTCTCAGATGTATTTTTACTCTCAAAACTACAGTCCTCACATTTGCATTCGTTGTTATTGCTGCTTTCTTCCTCTCTGCTAGTCGCACCATAAAACCCAACCCAGTGTAGGCTGAAATTTAACTTTAGTGAAACACCAAGAGCATACCCATATTTGTGTTCTCCAGGGGGACTTGGAGAGGCTTCTTAATTCTTATCAGTCTGCGATGCCTCCATAAAGTATTTTTAATATGAAAAGCTGGCACCGACTTGTTAAATGCTCACCAAATCATTAGTTTTTATTTTGTGGAACACCATGGAAAATGCAGCTGAAATGTTAAGATGATAATAATTTTGTAATGAAGGATAAGAAGAAATAGAGCCTTATTTTCCAGAATCCACAGAAGAAAAAAAGTAAATATGCTGTTTGTAATATTGTGTGTTTATAGAAATATATTTTGTCATGGTGTCTCCAGCAAATGTCAAGAATTAGGAATTTGTACATACGTATTACAAAGAATACCTAATTTAGAAAGATTTTTCCATATGGAAACTCACAATTGGTAAATAATGGTATTTTGAAATGTCATTAGTCAAGTGGCTATTCAGTGTATAGTAAAATAGAAAAAGCCTAAATAAAACATTGTAGGAATGTTTGAGTATCACCGTGTCCAGAATTCACCGTAAGGTCCACTTAAAACACTGAATAAAAAGATAATGGAAGTAAACTGAGAAATGTTTTAGCTTTGTTAAAAGGAATGTAAATAGATCTACATTTCATTAACTTAATCATTATTAAGTATGGACATTAGTCATTTTTATATTTGAGTTAAGCTAAGAGTCAGTTCAAAACCCATGGTAACCACAGGTGAGGAAGGTGCTCCTTCTCAGCCAAAAAGATGGACAGCAAGGCCCCTCAAGAGACCCCTGCCTAGGGAGAGGCCACTACTCCTCCTGAGGCCAGTGGGCCCATGGGGGTGCCACACCACTGGCCAGAAAGGCAGAAGCCCCCAAGGGCCCAAGAAGGTCTAGCATGCCCACCAAGGCCTTGCCATCCAAACTGGCCAGTAATAAGGCAGAAACCGAGCACTCGAGGGGGAGTGGAAAGAGACGGAGATACTGCTCGAGGTTTTACTTGCCAGCAAACCATCCCTCTATTTCATTGTAACCTACTTATCAAGAAGGACTTCTTCCCACCAAAAATAAAACCAAAAATAATGTGTCTAATGTACACAAAAGCAAACTGTTATTCACACAATTAGGTCTAGGCTAAATCTTATCAATTTTGGAATTTCCATTACTAATATATAAATTGATAGAGTGCAGTCACGGGTGCATGACGTTCCTGATTTCATTTCAGGGTAGGTTTCTGTCTCATTTATTAACCACCCAATGAGAAATTGCTTCACTTTTCTGTAACTCAATTCCATCTCCAGTCCAAGCTGATTTTTAAGCTATTGGAGCAAATATGTGCCCTCTAAATACCTAATGATAAATGCTTTGAAAGTGAGAGTAAGAATATAAACACAAGTATAGGAAAGCCTAGTAATTGGCTACTAGGTAATTGATAATTCAAGCATAGTGTGCATAAAATATGTGGCCCATTGATTGACCATTATCATGGATTTCATAACAAAAGCAGCAAATCTAATAACAAAAATGAAAAATATTCTTTTAATCTCTAATACCCTATGTTTTTTGGTACGTTGAAAAGGGAGGAGAATGAATAAGATTGGTATGTAAATATATACACAGACCCATTTGAAAGTGTAATAAATCACTTATCTATGTGATATTTTTTTAGAGACTTTATGTAAAGGCACTAGAATAGGTGCTTGAAAAATAAAAATAAGACAAGACACTTTCTAGGAATTTATAGTTTGTTAGGGAAAACAGATGCAAAAATAAGAGGAACAAAGGGAAAGAAAAGGAAAGAAAGGGAAGAATTAGGGTGACAATTAATGGAAATGCCTAGAATATTATCAGAACTCTGTGGAGAGGTCTCTAATCAACGATAGCACCCCCATCCAAGGATGGGCAAGAAAAATCACAGAAGATGAAGCTAACCAGTGACAGAATCAATTAACCCAAAGTGCATTCTTATATATCTTAGTTTGAAGGCACAGAATTTATGATTCATTATGACTGAAAAATTAGTACAGTTCAGTAATAAACTTTTCTGTGAACTCCACATAGTAGGGTCTAGGGCCTGGGCTTCTTAGGTAATGGGATAAGGATGGGCATGTTGAAGGGAGAATTTCAAGCCAAACTCATGAGAACTTCCTGATTTCAAATGCCAAAGCAAGTGATTGATAGGAGTGAGCTTAATGAAATCATTAAGCAAGCCTCCCTACCAAAAAATTAATAATAAATAAAGAGGGATTGGGTTTTTAAAGAAAGATTTTTATCAGTTTTCTTTTATTCTTTTTGTTCTGTTATTCTTTTCTCCCACAAGCCCAGTATATATACTGTGTGCATATATATGCATTTACTTACACATAATATGTGTGTATACTTACTCCTCTCGCTTCAGTGGAGCGCCTACCACACTCCATGTATATGTAGACACAGTATAAATGATATTAGACTGATGGGAACAGAGATTAACAACAGCCCCTGCCATCAGTCACGTGTTTACACAGAAATTCACACCAGCATTCTTACATCAGCCGACATAGTCATGCATGATAACTGTTTTAATGTGACAAACAAAGCATGTTAATTTTTCTTTAGGTTTTGGTTTCTTTTTTTTCATAATTATAATAATGATTCCATACTTGTTGCCCTTGGGAGGGGTGGAGAGAAAAAAATTATACAGATATATCTATGCATATATGCACATTCCTGTGTATATATAGAAATAGATATATACCATGTATATATTTGAAGAACATTTTCTGTCATTTCACCTCATCTTGTGCCGCATGAATTTTTGGTGGTTCAATTTATGTTATTTTGTTTTGATTCATACTTAGTATTCTGGTCATTACAGCTATTTTTAACTCATGGCTGTACTTTTATGAGTAATTGTCATTTTTTAAATACTGAGAGATATATAGATATACAAATCAAACAAGGCAACAAAATCTTTTCTTGCCATCCTAATCTCAAATTTCTCCCCCTTCAGCATATCCCTCCAGTATTTATGCTCAAAACAAAAGAAACCCCAACAAAATCCAAGAAAGTTGTGTACAAAAGAATGAAATAGTGTGTTTTCCTCTTCTTCCTCCTATATAGATTTTTTTTTCTTTTAATTTCCTTCCTTTTCCCTTTTTATTTTTCCCCATATCTGCACAGGCCACTTGCCTCTACTCCCCCCTTTATAACAATGCAATTAATTAAAAGGAGGACAAATGAGCCAGAGAAAAAATTTTTTAAAAAGAAAAACACGCAGAAACAGCAAATAGAGAAACACATTCTCTCCACAAATTTCAGATGGCACAAAAAGAATTTTATTGCAGATGTAGAGTATTTGTGGTATCTTTTATTTCTGGAAGAGCCCAGGATCATCGTGTGGCATGTAGTGACAGTTCTGTAGCTGGGCAGCTAATCATGGCCTCCATCACCAGTGCATGGGCTATCACAGCACCATCTTGTGTTTCATCCAAGTGACACATCCAGGCTAACCCAGCAAGTCCAGTGTATGAGTTTTGGGGGTAACTTTCTTTTATAGTTATGATTTCATTGGGTTCTTGTTTTTATTATTTCCACTCGGTCATGACAGCCCTAAGAGCTGCTCTTGCAGCATCTCTGTGTGGTTTGATTCTTGTGTTTGCCTCCCTTAGGACATCAATCCAGCATGTGTCTCTTGTCTGGCACATCTGTCTTACCATCTTGTTCTAGAGTCCACTGTTGCAATGTTGTTCTGTGATTCTGTTCTCTGTTTGTAATATGTGGTTTGAAATCCACTCCCTTTATTTCTCCCTCCCCTATTGTTTCTACTTTGAATTTTACTCCTAGGGAACTTCACAAAGAAGCAAAACAAATTTTCGGTCGAATTGTAAGGCTGATAACTGGTTTGCATCTAGAAGTCCTAAATTGTCCTTTTTACCTGGCTATGGAGGCAAAACTTAGTAACCACCCAATCAACAACATTAGGAAACCTTTGTTGATTTCTTTGGCATGACTAAATGGGCTTACTGTTAAAGGAATTTCATATGAGAGTTAATTTCCAAAGAGTTTTCCCATAGATTATCAATCTTTAAACCTTCTCTTCAGTACAGAACAACAGAAATTTTTTTTTCAGAAAATGCTAGTGAGGGAGAATCATCATTTCTGCTATGTAGAGCAGTAACTGTTCCTGAATTGGCAAAGAATTTGTGGAAATCTGAATGTGTTTTATTATAAAATTAATTTATGTGTATGTTTTTTAAACTACAATATAAATGTGTTTGGTAAGGCATCTGTTTGGGGAAAAAAGCTTTTTGACTCACTGGTTCTACCTCATGCATATTTTGAGGTAAGATTATCTTTTGATCTTTCTGATTCAAGTGATATATTTTTTATTTTATTTTTTAATTCATGGAAGCATTAGAGCCAACACTTTAACTTGGACCAAGTCCATTCTTTTTTCTTTCCAAAGAACATGACATACACAACAGCTGTGGTTAAGAATAGACTCTGGATTTTGAGACAGAAGCAGAGGAAACTATGCCCTGTTACCATTCAGATGCTGGATTATCTTTGTAATTATCCAGGAAATTTGCTGCATAACTTGAAATGATTTAGTTTGTTTGATACTAGTTTTATGAATGAATCTTTGTAACAACTTCCTCATTCTTAGAGAGGAATATATAATGATTATAATATGGATTAATTAAAGATTTTTGAAATAGGTCTTAAAATTTTTTTAAGTCTGTATTTTCAATCTGAAGTGGAGAAGGCACTTCAAGGCAGATGGTTTTATGCTGGGATGTGTCAGTCATGTCAGGGTAGCTCTTTGCTGCTCTTACGAGGAAGGGGGAAGAGCAAAGCTAGAGATTAATGGGCTTTGTGCAACTAAGAAGAACTTTGTAATGAAGGAAGGAAGGGGGAGATGGAGGGAGAAAGAGAAAGAGGGCAGGTAAGGCAGAAGGGAGGGTGGGATATTAATGATGAGCCAGGTAAAGTATACTGATAAAAGTTAAGAATCAACACACACACTGACACAAACACACAAGTCTAATGTGTTTGCCAATTTCTGTAGGATAAAATATTCCCACCAGCTGATTTCAAGCCACAAATAAGACAACAGTAAACTCAGAATTGGGAAGTAATGCTCATTGACACAAAATGATATAGCATTTTCACCATACAGATATTATAGACATAATAACCTTAAGACCATAGTTAATATAAAATGTAGTATAATGGACCCTTGAACGACATGGGTTTGAACTGCAGGGTCTATTTGTACATGGATTCTTTTCAATAAATATATTGGAAAAATGTTGAAGATTTGTAACAGTTTGAAAAACAAAATTTTCTTTTCTCTAGCTTACTTTATTGTAAGAATGCAGTATATAATACATATAAAAATATGTATTAATCAACTGTTTATGTTATAATCAGTAAGGCTTCTGGTCAACAGTAAGCTATTAGTAGTTAAGTTTTGGGGAGTCAAAAGTTACATATGGATTTTTAATTGGGGGGGTGTGTTGGTGCCCCTAACCACCACATCTTCAAAGGTCAGCTGTAAAATAATTAGGAAGTAATTAATTTTATGTTTTTATAACTTAGTTTTTAATATGATGTATTTGATTGCAATTTTATATGTTTTAATTTAGATAACAGCTGTGAAAATGTAGCACTCAGTTGTCATGAGCTGCCTCTCGCACATCACTGGCCCAGGTGCCATGCTGGGTGCATTCAAACACGGTACTTACTTAAATCTCATTTTAAGTTATGAGGGGAAAACTATTATGACCCTCTTAGAATTGAGAAAATTGAGACTCAGAAAGTACGCTTTTCCAAGGTTGCCTCCCTGCTCATAATAGCAGAGGTTAAGATTCAAACCCAAATCTGCTTGAAAATGGATACATTTTATTTCTACTGCAGTGTGCACAGAGGTTTAGGCTTTGATGCTTATTAAAGCATTAAATTTTGGAACTATCATGTTCTCTTCTGGGGATTTTTGACTAATTTTGTTTCCTCAATACAGAGTTGCCAAATACTCCTCCCTTAGTAATACTCAAGATGAACAAGACACTTCCTGGGTTTGTAAATTTTGTTTCTTGAGCTTTGGAAAGACTATAACAGATACATTTCTAGGCATATCATTATAATCTCCAGCATGGTTCCATTACTCAGTAGTTATATTTTTTGTAACTTTTAAAATGTAATGAACTTGATTTAGTTACAGTATTTGATGCATGTTAATTAGCCAACTGCACAGTGAAATATATCAGTGCCCTTTATTTCCACATTTTCTCACAGGGTAAACTAGCCTATTAACACAACAGCATGCGAACCATTGCACAACGGAAAATGACTGCAGCTTAAAGAAATAATTTTACTGTTAGATACTTAATCATTGCTTCGTGAAAGAGTTTGAGGGATCTGGGAATTAAAAAGGAAAGGGTTGGATCCTTTTAGCCCTTCTAAGTTGACAAGTTAGATTCTTTGATTGGGTTTCTGATAATTCAACATTTTACTTTGATTTGGTGTCAGGTTTAGTTGCCCCTGCAGTCAGCTTTCAATGACAGCATACATAATATTGAATAAAGTCCCTTGAAGTGATTTCTAGGCCTTCATCGATAGGTGTGCCATTACTATGTCTGTGCTCTTTCCTTCAGCAAATATTCACTGGACACTTACTATAATCAAGTAGATTTCTAAGTGCCTGTCCCCTTTTAACTTCATTATTCCTGCTAGCAGTCCTGTGAGGGGCTATTTTTATCATCTCCATTTTAAAGATGAGTAGACTGAGGCACAGAGGAGCTAAGCAAACTGTCCAAGATCACACAGCAAGGAAGTAAAAGAAATGGGATTTGAACCCAAGTCTACACACTAGCGTGTGAATAGAATCTAAGTATAGAACCTAAGAATGCTATACTGTCTCTTACTCTATAGTGTTTACTCTCCATCAACTCCATATATATGAAATAGCTACCTGCTTCCTTCATAACAATGAAAGAAAATTGGTGTTTTCAGTATATGAAGTCGTTGAGAAATAGTTGTTAATGGATTAATTACTATGTATCTCAAAATGCTTGGAAAACCTTTGTTGATAGGGGTTACAAAATTGTTCATTTATGATTTATCCAAACACCTGTGGTTGAAATGACTTAATCTGGTCTCCTATGAGGTGGAATGATTCCAATATCCAGGACAAATAACATTATTTGTGTAAGGTTAGTTCCCCTGATGTCACCTATGTGATCATCTGTGCGCTGGGGCTTCTAGCTCATGCCTCATTTGCAGCCCTATTTATACCACCTGACAGGCAACAGCCATCTCTAACTGATGTTAGGATTCTTAGAGGCTCATTCGAAGAATGAGAGCTCTGGCAAGATGCTGTACTTCCTTTATTTCACAAATAATTATATTCTTTGGAATACAGTGTTTTAGATGTCATAGCTAGTACAAAGCAACAAAATAAGTGAACCTGTGCCTGAAAGGACTTACTTCTTAGCCCCTTTCTGACATCTGTGAGCTCTTGATATTTCTCGAAATTCATGCTGATTTATTTTCTCTTACATTTTTCTCATATTCTTGCGTTGGGCCCTTGAATTTTCCATGCAAGAAAATCATCTTTAAAGGAGGCATTAGGGACTAAAAAATCACAATTAAAAATAAAGCATCTTTTTAAAGCTGTCATTGCTTTTATTAGAATCCTTCTTCTAGGGAAAGTGTAGCTAAAGCCAAGCAATTGAGGGTTTCATTACAAATTACATTAGTCCTGACCAGTCCTGAAGCCAGATCCTGCACCTTAATATCCGTGCAAGTTGTAAATGTTTGAGTACTCTTTATTGTCAAGTTCTGCTTCTGTTGTAGCTTTGAAGCAAAGAGACCCCTTTAGACCACAAGATAATAAGAGTTGGCAAGATTGTATTACCAAGGGTTCAGATATGTCCCATCACTCCCTCAGAGCAAAGGTTGGCAAACTCTTTTCTGTCAAACCCAGAGAGTAAATACTTCAGACTTTAAGAGTCTTACATTCCCTGTCATAACTAGTCGACTCTCTTGTTGTAACACAAAAGTAACCATAGACAATATGTAAATGAATGTGTGTGGCTGTGTCTCAGTAAAACTTCTATTTGGAAAAGCAGGCATCAAGTTGGGATTGGTAGTTTGCTGACCCCTGATCTAAAGAAATTTCATAGTTAGGAATTTTTACTCTGCTGTTTAAAAAGAAGTTAGATTCTTCTTGCTCAGTTTATAGTCAATCTTAACAAACATTTGTCGAGTTCTCCACTAAACACATGAGACCACATAGGACATGATAGGACATTGAGAGCTCATTTCTCACCATTGTTTTAAATATGCCATGATCTCAATCCCGAAACATGACAAAAGCAAACATTCATAACCAGGGTCATTTTCACCCAGCTAGTCCACTGCATTTTGGGTAAGAGCTTAATATTTTGCCCTTCATTTTGCAAATCTGTATTTTGCATGGCACACACCCTGTCCCAGCTGGGGCATGGGCTGCATTCTCCCTTGCTTTCAGATCACTTGGCATTGCCTTGAACTCCAGCCCACATGCTGTGTAACATCCCTATAATTCTTCCCCAAATCTTGGCTCTGGGTTATTGAGCTGACAAAAGTCTAAATGACTGAGATATGATACTGACAACCTGCTGAGAGCCTTTTCTTTTCCTGTACTTTTTGATTTGTAGCTTTATAAGTTTTGTGAGGGAAAGTGAGAAAAATATTCTTGGTGATGCATTCAGCGAATGGGGAGGACAAAAATGAAGGGGCACAATATATGGGACTCCTTCCTGCACTGCAGGCAAAAGTATTTATTTATATCTTGGTCCTCTGAATGGCAGAAGTAACGGATTATACAGTGGGACACAGGAAGAAGCATCCTATGTCATGAGGAGAATAATGTGTTCTACCACCTGGCAGCAGATAGTCAGGAGCAGGCTATGAAAAGACAGGTTCAAAGCCATGATTCATATAACTGTGAAAGTGGGATTTTTTACTTAAGGATTTTATGTTATAAATTAATGCTTAGTCCTTTTAGCATCTTTAACATTAAAAAATCTGTGGGAAAGAACATGAAAGAGTCATAACCGAACATGGAGTAAACTGTGAAGCCAGAACGTAATGTATGCCAACTCCAGAGGGAGCCTAAAATTAGCTTTTGGGAGCAAGGATACTTAGTAACGATGTTATGAGCCTTCTCCATTAGCAAGCTCCCTGGTGTGGGATTGTGCCTGTGGTGTAAGGTGCTGAAGTATGGTTCAAAAAGAAAGCAAGAAAAAAAAAACACACAAAAAAGATGATGCATAGAGGGAAGACAGCCATTAGGAAAGGCTTTGGGGCAGCAGGTGCAGCAGTTGGCTTTTTAAACAACATAATTTGGAATTAGTGTTTTAATAAGCCTCTGGTATAAAAAGGTATTATAGAAAACAAGTGTAAAACAAGGTTAAAGTCAGTACCACTGATAACCTGATAGGGACATAACAAAATTAAGTCAACTGCTTTTTCTCCCATTATGCTTGCAAGCAACCTGGTATTTTACTGTGTGGCTGGTTGGTTTATTAGTTATTTATTTATTTGCTTGCTTATGTCTTCATTTATTTACACTTAGCGTAAAATAATTTTACACTTGCCCAAGCTTTCCCTATAAAGCAGAGGGGGAAAACTCAGTCTCCAGGGGCCAGCTGGTTAACATGAACTGATGAAGTGAACCTAGCTCAGCACAACTGGCAATAGCAGGGAACTCTGATGAACTGGAAAGACCCATTGGACAGCATTCAAATTAAACATTTTTAGAACAGTAAAATAAAAATAGACCCTATGAAAGGTAAACAAGGTAAAACAATGACACGCATGGTATTTTAAAAACTCCTTTAGAGCTAACTGCTTCAGAAAGTTTGAAGAACTTTCTGGTTAAGATATGACCTGGTGATATGGAGGATCAAATTAAACATAGCAATTCCTCTTCCAAAATTCCATAAACCAAAGTCCTTTCCTAAATCTTCTTTCTTTTGTTATAACCTTGAAGTGTATGTAACTCTAAGACTGTAAACTTTGAGAACTTTAGAGTTCACTGTAATTATTCTGTTGTAGGTGACAAAACTAAAGATTTACTCAAAGACACTGAGCTACTTTCTATTAGAACTGGAATTAAATTCCAGGTGTTCCAAATCCATAATCCATGCCATTTTACTGATACTGTGTATCAAGTTAAAAAAAAAACCCAAACATATTTTTTCTAAACTGAGATAGCATCCACCAGAGACTTAAGATGTGTGAAATATTGGTTATCTTCTTTCTACTGTTCATTGTTGCCACATAAAAGAATGTATTACTGATCCATTTAAGGGTCAGATCTACAACTCTACTCTGTCACTAGGGGAAACAACTAAGAGACTATAGGCAAATGGTAAAACAATTAGCAGGGATTCAAATCCAGTGCCAAGCTATGCCAAAACTTTCACTGACCTATGGTGACAAAAGAAAAGTAAGGGCCATACCTGAGTTTCCACAATATTAAATTTGCAGAACTGCCCTGTATTCTGAGATTATATCCTGTGGTTTTTTGATGGTTAAAATCAATGTCTTTTACAAAAATAGTGTTTTGTTACTGTTCGTAGCACCTTTAACTGGCAAAATAAAAGTTCGCAACTGTGCATTAGTTATGCCCCACAGATTTTTTGACCATGTTTTACTGGTCTCTGTGAAAACAAATAAACCAACATCTGAAAACCAGAAAAGGAGAGATTTAAGGTATTATCGATATTGCCCTGCTAGATTTAGTAGATTTTGAATACTGAAGACCTTTCTAAGTATAAAATTTTATTATGAACTAGATGATCTTCAAACTAAGTAATGTATTTCATTGAGGCCTCAGGAAAATATCATAAGCATAGATCACTTAGATATTAAGTATTAAGATACTCTTTGGATCTCAGTGCAAAGAGAGAAATGAAAGGCACAAAATAGAATGGGAGATTAAAAAAAAATTCTAGCATGAATGTTATTACAAAGCCAAAATCAGTTATTTCTAAGAACTTGAATCTAAGTCTAGAATTTTTTCTCATCTTAAGTCTTATAGCAAAGTAGAGAAAGCTGTATTGGAGACCTGAATTAGCTTGCATGTGAGCTAACACAATCCATCTTTGTGTTAAGAAAAGGTAGAAAACCTTAGTCTCCCCACCAAAGGAAAGGATGTGATCTATACTAAAGGCAATTACTAAATTTGTATCTATCATTCTCATCTCCTCCCACCTTTTCTGTCTTTTGGGCAATCTATACCAATAACCTCTTGCTTCATGAAATTTATTATCTAAACATTGCAAATATTACACTTAATTTAGCCTAATAAAAAGCCACACCATGTTTTACTGTTTATTGGAAATTAGAGGTTTGGTGGTATGAGTCAGATGTAAGGATTATATCATCAGTAACAGACTTAACAGTGATTATTGGCCAGTGGGCAATTTTTTTTTGTTATTCATACTCCAAAATATCTATGTAGAATACAAATTACATTTGTAGTCAAAAAGGATATACATATAAATATATGTATGTATTGTATATATATAAATGTACATGAATTTATATATAATGTATATATATATAAATGTGTATATAAATATATATATGTATTTGATTTCTATATATTTTACATACATATATATATAAAAATTAGAAGGCCAACAAGGGAAAACTTGTGAATATTTAGACTGTAGGAGCTCTGTTAGATCAGTAATTTGAAAAAATAGTGAATCCTGTCTTTCCCATGAGTTTGAATTAAGTCCATGATGTAAGACCTGTGAGGAAAGCTTCCAGAAAAACTCAAAGATGGTGATGATGCTGACAATGATATGTAGGACTCTGTAGAGCTGAGCATGCACCAGTTCCCTGGGGTCAGTGTTGTTCATCAGCTGACAAACAGTCCATGGACACACCAGGTGGTCATGTAGCAGTAGTAGGCACCAGGTATCCCATAAACGAGCCATTACCGGAAAGTTTAAAATCTGTGCTTAGAAACCGGGAACACAGATGGGACGTGAAGTGGCCTTCAACAGATACTTGGGAATATGATTGATTCTATAACCCAGTCTTTAGGTGCTGTGTGCATCCTCACTGCCTGACCTCCCCTCATCTGTACACCTGCTTGTTAGATATAATAAACAGATGAAAGAATGCAGCTGCAAAGGAATAATTAAAAACTTTGCATTCCTCTCTTTCCACCTCCCTCTCTTCCCTCTCTCCCTTGATAAGATGTCCAGAAAATTAAGCCAGCTGTAGATTAATTGAGACTCTCTTCCATGTAGGGAACATCTGTCATTGCTGCTACGAAGATTGTATTAGCCAATTAAAACATTTGATTACTTTAATCCAAAAGAACGCGCAGTCTCTTCAGTCATTTAGCTTGTGGGGGGGCGGGGGGGTTGGTAGTTATTTTTTCGTTTGAAGCTTATGACTCTAGTCCTTCCCTGAAGCTGTGAGATCTTTCAGCAGCTGTTGTTTTCCATATCTACTCTTTCCCTTGTGGAAGGGAGAGAAAATCCCCAACAAAGCAATTTTGCAGATAGAAAAGGACTCCATCATGGACATATTTTTAGAAACAGCTGGTAAAACAAATGGTCCAAATTCGATGCCTGGAGCATTTCTATTCAAACAACAGGGTTTTGTTTGTTTGTTTGTTTTTTAAGATAAAAGCAGCTACTTTTAAATATCAGCATTGGTGATTTCCATGCTTATATTTAAGAGATAGGAGAGCTTGCTAAGACTTTTATTTCTGTTTTATTTTCTGGTACAATTTCTTTCACTCTTTTTGGTTTTCCTAGTATGTGCATCTATCAGGAGCTGCCCATCAAGTTCTTAAAAGTGTGACTATGATCACAAAGAAAATATTTTTTAAATGTACATATACTGGATTTGTAAAATTTTTCTTTGTGCTTCTGAGAATGTTCCTCTTTGATAGCATCAACATGTGGTCCAAAAGATCAAAATGGGAAATTGAAAATGTTCTTAAGTTATAACTGATTTGATAACCCGTGTTTTGAAAAAGGTCAGGCAGACCTACTAAAGGACAAACATTTGTATGTGTAGCCATTGAAAAATCTGATTGCACTTTTCACTGGCCACATTCAGAGTCTGCTTTATTACCTTCCTTTGTCATGACTTCATTTGTTTACTGAATTGTTTTGTTCTGGATCCACTGCCAAATGCCATTACATAGCTTCCTTCATCACAGTGATTGGTGAAATCATTCTTTATTATGCTTTTTATAGCAGTTCCAATTTTCCAATGACTTATGGATTCTGTCTGGGTCGGGTATTGCACAAATGCTGGTTTGTTATTATTGAACTTAGCAAACAGGTGTCCACCTTATAAGTTGCCATCTATGTTGCCTTTTTCCACCACTTTTCTCACTATGGCTATTTTCACTTAAGAAAAATTTCAGGAATAGTGCCTCAAGGAGAGTGAGTTAGTCACCATGTTGGATCTAGTGGTATCTTATGCATTGGAGAAAGGCCTCATTTAAAAATGATACAAAGAATAATCTTCAGTACCTCCTTCTCCTCCCTGCCCCCACCCCATGGGGCACAATGCTTACTCAATAGATGGACCTCAGAAATTTGAGAAGTGCTTCACTTTCATTTTTTTTTCATTAAATAAATGCAAGAAAACTGTTTCTTTTTTTCTACAACTCAACACATCCACAAGTGTGTCTCTTTGCTATTTTACGGCAAGCTGACCTACTTGATGGATAGTTTTGATGTTATGTAGGATAGTATGGGATTGATTTTTTTTTTCTATCACGCTGGTCCTGCAAAACGTGATCCTAAATACTAACTACCCAGATCTTTTAAATGTGTATAATCTTATCTTTATACACTTGCACTAAAGCATCAATCAGTAACTTTCATGGAGGGCACTTTGGATGTAAAAATAACTCCATATTGGACTTATAGATCCTCTAGCACTTGTCACATTGACCACAAAGTCTACATATGTGTGCGAATCATTACAATCGCAATTATGCATCACATGTACACAGCATAACCTAGACATACATATACTTCCTCAGAGATGTTTTTCAATTTTTGATTTTCAAATAATTTCAAAGTTAGAGTAAAACTGCAAGAATAGTACATAGAACTCATTTATGCCCTTTACTCAGATTCAGCAATTGTTAACATGAGCCACATTTATTTATCATTCTCTCTCTACATGTGAGTTTGTGTATGAAATGTGTGTGTATATATATACAGACATGTATCTTTAACATTTGAGAGTGTGTGTATAAACTTCTTTTCTAAATAGATAGATAGATTGATTTCCCCCTGAACCACTTGAGAATAAGTTGCAGACATCATCCGCTTTACCCCTAAATAATTCAGTATGCATTTCCTAAGAACAAGGAAAGAAACAGTCTAGTTATCAAAATCAGCACTGGAGTAAGATTTCCTTTCTTAAAATTAACTAGAATTGTAACAAGGAAGAACTTGAAGTTTCTTTCATATTTATTCCTTTGAGAGCACTGATCAAAAAAGGCTATTCCTGACCAACTGAGTGCTTTCCATTGGCACTTTCATTTAACTGTATTGAGCACTTTTATATTAAGTCCTAGGAGAAGCACTGGGGATACAAAAGTAAGCAGAAACAGAAGTGGCTCTGGTGAGTTGAGTGGAGGAAGACAATCAGGTGATCTCCAAATAAACGTATGGTGACAAACTTTGATGAGTGTTATAAAGCACAAGTACATGTCACATGGCATCACAGGATATGTGACAAGGTAGGGGTGGGAGGTGAGGATGCAGGTGAAATCCTCCTTGAGAAATGATATGTGAGCTGAATTAAGTGGGATACGTGGAAGTTAACTGGGCAAAGAAGAGGGAAATAGCATCTGAGCTTGCAAGAAAGTTAGGCATTAGGACAAATCAGCCATCTCTGAGAGAGAGTCACCTGGGGGCAGTCTCCCAGGATTTTGTCCAAGTTATAAAAGAGAGAACTTTTCACATAAATAGGCTTTGGTGTCCTTTTGCATATTTTGGTGAACAGAGATGAGAGGCAATTTAGTGACCCTGTACTGCCCCTTGGTGGGAGTGAGTGGCTTCATGAAGAGCAGAGACATAGTAAGTAATGCATTCTCCTGAGGATTGTTGATTTAAACAAAAAAGTAAGTCTGTGTTTTTTTGGTACCCTAATTCCTTCCTATAAAGGAAAAGGTGACAGGAATATATGTGTTAGACTAGAAGTCATTGAAGCTATTTAAGTTCTTAGATGATACTTTACAGTTCAGTGTATGACTGTTCATTATTTCTTCAAACACATACAACTTGGACATGAGCGACTTCAGACAACACGTGTGAATTCTAGGCATTCTGACATCTTGCAGAGCCCATTAGTGAATTAGTCACACAATTTTTTTTAAAGAAATAGACATTGCCTCAAAGGATTGTGCTGGAGATGAGAATTGCACAATGGTGATCATAGGAAATAGAGATCAAATATCAATCTACTTATAACTTACACAATTCCACATTTTAGAGAAAACATTCTATCTTCCCCACTTCCACCCTTACCATTATGGTCATTGTAGTTAAGTCATTGAATATGTGATTTTAAAGTTGCTGTTCACTTCCCAGTGTAATTAATGATTTTGAAGGAAATGGTTTGTACATGCTCTGGTTTATTACTTGCCCTGCAATAAAAATTTGTTTGTACTCCTACAATTGGAATAAAAGAAAAATGCTTTGTATTAAGACTGTATAATAACATCTCTTTTATATTTATTATAATTAGTAATTGCTATTATTATTATTATAAAGAAATATTTTTCCAAAACAGAAATAATAGGAAGTGTACTCTAGAATGCCTTTTTCCACTAGAGAGTTTTCTGTCACATTTTGTATAACTAACAGCATCCCAGTACTGGGTTGGAACTTAAATATTCTATCAGTTGGGAAACAGCAGGTTTTCTTTATGTCTACCATTGCCTATTGCCTATGTATGGCTCACATACTGCTTATAACAATCCATCACTTCTGCTGCCCATTGCATTTTCTGAGATTACTGCTGATTACTATTAGATTTGTTAAGTGACATAGCACATAGGAGCCAGTAGCCATCAAGGCCAATAGTGATGGTCTGAGTCTGAATCAGTTATAAATGAATTGATTTATTGCCCACATGGGAATCAATATATGTATCACCACAAAGCTTAATCCTAGCCCCTGAATGAAAAAAAAAGATAGATGATAGATAGATAGATAGAAGATATTGTTAGTTCTCTGGGGAAACAGTCTTCTTCAAGTTTTCTTCATTGACAGAGATTGCTAGTAAGATCTTTTTCAGTGGAACAGAGCTAAGTTGTGGTAACATCATCTACACACCCAGCCAACCATGGCCACAGAATCCAATGACTTTTTAGATGAAGGTGTCTGCATATCCACAGCACTGCTGACTGTATTTCATTACAATGCACTGCTTCATTCAACACATGCTGAATGAAGAAGATACGCTCGGCAGCTTCAAATTCAGGCACTTCCTCCAAGCAGGGCTTGTTTATCTGCAACACACTGGGAGCATGTGAAAGACTAATGATGAGGTTCATTCATGCTGTAAAAATGTGTTGAGCGTCATGGCCACCTCCTTCACAGTGGCCTGGAGTGGGATGGAGAAGGCCATTGTCACCCTACACGACTGCCGATTTGCCTCTTGTATGGCTTGTCCAGGGACGTGCATCATTTTAAAGAGAATGGAGCTCTAGGGAACATTTGTGATTATAGTACTTCAGTTGTAACTCTGTGAGACTCTTAGTAAGCTTGCAAAAAGTAAGTTTGAAATTGAGAACTAGTCGTTGTATTCGGGGGTAGGGGAGGAGAACGTTTGGCATTTATGCAGGATCCTTTATCTAGCCATGGAGTTTGGATTCAGGCTCATGAAGTGGGCTTGGGAGTCATGCTCCCTTGGCTTTTGATAATGAGCACAACGAACAAAGCACTTTTCTCTTCCAATTTTAGAATGGAAGCATCTCTATTTCTGGAATTACAGTAAGTAAACCCCAGAATGTATGGCTCTTGTGTGATAGAAGAAGAGAATGATAGAGAATAGCTTGGTATGTGATAGTTTTTCTTCTGCAAGAACTCAACTAGAAGAGGAGGTTAGTGGTGCTCAAAAGGAGGGAGCGTGTTGCCTTTTATAAAGCTTGGAAGTCAGAGAGAGCCTGACAGTCCTCCCAGACCCTTGCCTGATGCCATGGGCCAGAACTAGGGAAAGGAAGTCATGTTTTATTATTCAGTGGCACAGATCCACCGATATTGCTATGGAGGACAGCTAATTCACTTTCCATTTTATATAAAAACTCTATATTTACCAGAATTCAGGTAAATATAGACACAGGCATAGTAACCTTTCCATTTGGCCCTAATGGACTACACCACCTTGTTCCATTGCTTACTGCCTAACTCATTTACTTGCTTAGTTAACTATTCAGGCACCTTTGTGAACTTGCTGTGTTACTTGGTGCAAGGCTTTGTTCATAGCAGAAAGCCACCTATTTTCAGTCTTCTCGTCTGCCTCACACTGATTCATGAGATGGGAAGGAGGTTGAATGAGCTTGCTTTTTTTTTTCAGATGACACAAATATTAAATTGACAGATAAACTCCTAGGAGGTTCCATCCATTTCAGGAAGGTGTTGATATTAGGTCTTTAAGGGTTGATAGTACTATTAGAGAGAGAGAGAGAGACCACCAGAGAATTGTGAGGAAAAGAAAAATGAGGGAAATGTCTAGATTGAATAGGATATTGGGGGTGTTGAGAGCATTTTAAGAAAAATGCTTCTTTTTCATCAGCTGTGTCATTTTATTCAAAAGGACAAGAAACTGAATACTTTCTTTGAGGAATAGTGGAGTTGCAGACCTAATGTTATTTTTTTTCATTTTTACCTAATCTAGTCCTTACTCAAGAGCAAGTGTTTTCTCATGAGAACTGGTCACGTGTAGGATGCTAATGCAAACTGCGTTAGATTATGGTGTTTCACACATGCAAGGTGGGAAAGCTCTTCCTCTGGTTAGATCAAGGTGTGTGGATTGTTCTGTGTGTTCCATCCATGCTGCTGGGAAGCACATGTAATTCTGAAAGCTGAGGGTATATTCACAGATTCCTTAGATATCAGGTTCCTATGGGCCCCGGCATGGTTTCTGGTTTTATTTTTATCTGACCAAACATGGGGTTTTTCCAGCTTTACTCAATATGTCTGGAGGATGAAGCTATTTCAGTTAGTCACAGCTCTGCTGCTCTTAGAAACACGAAGGATGAATTTCCCTTCTTTGTACCTGCTACTCACTGGAGGTGAAAACCAATAACTTGGCTGCTGGCAAAATTCCACTGCAACAGCTAATAGAGTGTTTTGGAATGGTACCAACAACAGCCAGATTGCATTAGGTACTTAAACTACTATTAAGATCAGTTCTGCAGTTGGGGACTTGAAATCAGCGGCAGACCCACCTTCTAGTTTCCAGCTTACTTTGCTCTGGGTTTTTCACATCTTCTGTGATTTTTCCCAAATACTTACTCCACAGTGAATTCTCTGTGTGTGTGTCTGTCTCTCTAACATGCAAATATGTGTGAAAATTTTATACTACTTTAGAATGTAACAAGTACTTTCATATATGTTACCTCCTGCCTTCTACATGTATTAATGATATTATGGCGTAGTCTATGTTAATGATATTCATGGTTCAACAGAAACACTAAAGGAAATACCATGGAGTATCTCCTGAATTGTACTCTGGACCATGGCAGGAGGGGAGAACCAGATATCAAAGACATGAGCTGTAGCCCTGGCTCTGCTACTCAGCATCCTCATGACCTTGAGCCAATGCCTTCAATTCTCTGCAGTGTAGTTTCTTTACCTTTAAACCAGTGCTTCTAAGCTGTGGGTATTTGCCCCTCGGGGACATTTGGCAGTTCTGGAGACATTTTTGATGTCACAACTGGAGAGATTGCTGTTGGTTATCTAGTAAGCAGAGGCCAGGGGTATAGCTAGGTACTCCACAGTATGCAGCACAGCTCTCACAACAGAGAATTATCCAACCCAAAGTGTCAATAATAATGAGGTCCAGAAACCTTGCTTTAAGGTGTAAATATCTACCCCATTCATCACAGGATTATTGTGGGCTGCCTTCCACATCTGATATTAATACTCTACAGCATTGCACATATGGACACCAAAACTGAATCTTGAGAGGAAAATGAGTTTATTAAGATTAAAAGTTGTAAATGAAACTACCAGATTAAAATATATTAAATATATCCACTGACTCTTGCTAAATGATTTCATGGTTTTAAACCAATTCTCTAAACATAAAAAGAAACAATGAAAAAATATTAATCTTAGAAGAAACCTACCATTCAGTGACTAATATAGATAAAGGAAATTGGAATCCATGCCACTCATAGACTTTTCTATTAGCATACAGCCACAGCACAT
The DNA here is from genome assembly GCA_032199065.1 of Smutsia gigantea. Lineage (NCBI taxonomy): Eukaryota > Metazoa > Chordata > Mammalia > Pholidota > Manidae > Smutsia > Smutsia gigantea. The sequence continues at coordinate 276,284 of JAVSCE010012419.1, read as the reverse complement.
CTTTCCCAATAGAAACAAGCTTGAAATAATTTGTTTGGATCACATTAATTAATATCCAGCTCTATTAGATTTGTACCTGAGGTTGGGTTCATTTTACCAGTACTGATGAATATCAAACTTAACAATATCTAGCCACATTATATTAGAATAAAATGTATTTTACACTGAAGGAAAATTTTAGACTAGACTCTTAATAATGACCTTCTATATTAACTCAGATTACTAGAGATAGTAAAATAATGAATTAAATTTAAGTGAGCCAAACTATAATATCACTTGCAGTAGTCATGAGAATTCATCCTTTTGGTGCCTATACTGTGCAGTTGACTCATATGTATACATAACTCTAGAGTCTACAATTCATTTTTACAGATATTATTTCTTGCCTCATTTTGTAAAATTCTTAAAATTTTAGCTTGGGATCCATGGATAAGACCTTCTGAATTTCTTGACAAACTTTTATTTACAAAAGCATTTTCACTGAGAAACAACATGCAATCTTCATCATATTTTTAATAGGGTTTTTTATCCTACAAAGTTAAGAGATACTCTTAAAGACTTAACTTCTCCTAAATGCTCATTTTCACCAAAGTCCTCCTTAAATGATACTGTATTTATTCTATCAATATATTAGCAGATCATCTCTAGAGATACAAACTGATTCATAATTTAAAATTTTTTAATTGACATACAATACATATTTTTTTTAAGTTAAAGATTCAGATTGGAAATTTTGCCAATATAGCTAAATTGAATAATTATGCAAATAGAGCACAATATTATTTAATTGTACCTTTTGGAATGAAAATAACCCAGGTGTGCAAAACTCTTTGCAATCTGGAATGACCATCCTAACATATATCTGCCAAGTAACAACATTTTGTTTGTCAACAGGCAGAGGAAAAGAGCTCTGACTGCCCTCCCAATAAAATATACATGAAAGAACATGTACATTATAGTACATATAAATTCTAAGGATGTTTGTTATGGAAGTTCCACTATAAAAGAACAACTGTATGGACAGACTGGAAATCAGAGACTTAGTAGTTAAATAAACAGAATTATCCCAAACCCACCAACAGTATTAACAAATGCTCCTAGCCCTTAAGAAACATAACAGAAAGCACAGAAATCCAACAATTCTTACTACTGCTGACATTTAAAGTACCACTGGGAAAAGGAAACTCCATTACAAATGCTGACATTTCACTCATAGCCCATTCTCTTCATTTTCTTATTTTTATCTCAGCCACCTTTCTCCCATTGAATAAGGCATTTCCAAGTACCGCTCTTAACAACTTCTAAATGAGCATGGGGTACATGCTGTAAGATGTCTCAGCTGAGTCTCCTGCGAGGCTCAGTTCTCTTAACCTCTCCATTTCTTGAACCAACGATTTATGTATTATTTGCTGCTCAGCTTCACACTTAAAGAAACAACAATATTTTACATGGGATATCACTGTTGAAAACATTACTTATCACCACTCAAAATATAGCCATGTGTCTATACTTATTTACATTAGAGTAGACTGTAACATTCAGTGTTGATACAAAAAGGGCTAGTTAAATATTTTGTTAACAGTGGTACTCAAAATTAATACCAAATAATTGAAAATGACAAAGTCAAAATAAAAACCAGAAAAGTTGCATTCATCCCCAACCATCCTTGACCAGGACTTGTAGTGGCCAGATTCAGACACCCTTATCTTTCTCTTTTCATTTCTTTTCTTTGCACATTTCTCTTTTCATACCTTATCTTCCTCAGAGGACAAACAGAATCATGGTAACTTTTCCAAAACACTGAGACCACCTCATAGGGTCCCTTTCAAAAGCAAGAACATTCTTTTTGGTTTCAAACCTACAATGACCAAATAGGGAACCAGGTCCTTCTTCAGAACCTGTCCTCTGCGGTTGCCAGTCACTGGGCTTTGCAAGGCTGCAGACTTGTTTCATTTAAAAATATTTTCCTCTGCACTATAACACTTAACCTTTTAATGATATATAAGAATAAATATCACTATGACTCTCAGTATAGTTTTGTTTAACTTTGAAAAAAATATAGCATCTGAAGATTTTTATCCTGATTGCTTCTCGTACATTCTTTAGTCCTCCATTCTAGAATTTATGGCTACCCTCGCTCATGGGGAGTCCCTTTCCCTTTTAGCACAGCCTTTGCTTGTAGGAGGTGGGAATCTTGCTGTTGGATGAATTAAATACCTACATCCCAGATGACGCAAGTTAGCAACTGAATGGAAGAAATTTGTGGCAACCGATATAGTTATTCAAATTGGAATGCATCCATTGCCCTAGGGTTCATATTTTTCTTCATAAGCAAAGTGGATTGGGATTCAATATAAATGTAAGTAGTTAGAATTTCAATACTAAACCACATTCCTGCACAGAGCACATGAGTTTTGTGGTTGAGGATCGTAATTGTACACAAGAAATGTCCCAGTGACACCAGGGGAACATCACCCTATCAGACTTGGCTACTGTTAGAAGGATGCAATTTAAATCCTGGCATGCATGAAATAGCCTAGCGTATCTGTGGGTGGTTATTAAAAACTTCATAGTACATTTCAATCAGAACTCAAGTCTTCTACAATTGATTTCCAAGTTCCCACAGCTCTGCATCATTAGGGTAGAAAACTTTCTGGTGAGATTTCTTCCTAATGTGATAATAGAGAAAAGCAGAACAAATGCAGTTATTCTTCTCAACGAAGTCCAATTGGATAGTACTAACAGTTCAAAGAATTTGGACTGAAATGGTTCTGTGCACTGGAAGGAACCTATTGACAAATGGCAAAAATGCTGAATGTGATCCATGGCTGTTGTTCTTACAGCCCATGCACTGCCCACTCGGCCTTCCGAATTGGCTTTCTTGCAGCAACCAGTTCCATGTTTAAGACCAGAGGGACAGGCCTTAGTGATTGTCCTTGTCTTGCCAGTTGACCTCTGATGTGCTTTAAGGTTGTTAAACCCAGAGCCCTTCTCAGCTAGGAAATGTTACACTTTTAGTGACAAGCTGGCTCTTGAGAAAGTTCCATCCACTGTTCTGGCCAACAGATGAAATTAGCCCACATAACACACAGCTACCTGTGGTACTTCCTAACTGTGCTTTTCAAAATCTGTGTAGCTTTCTTTTGTTTGGCCACCCTTAAAATACAAACTACCCAACAAAGAAAGAGCTGCCTGTAGCTTTAGAATACAGATGGGTAATTATTGCCATGCAGCCTACGAACACTTTGGAATGAGGGCTCCAGAGAACCCCCTCTATCTGAACATTAGCACAATACAAAAAGTAGAGGCTTTCCAAAGCAATAAAATCAGTCGTGCCCAACACTTTCCTCTTAAAGCTGGAGTTGCTAGATTGAAAATTTGTCACCATTTATGTAGCACTTCAAAAAAAAAAAATCCCTGACCCACTAGCTCCTATGTTGTCTCTTTCATTCCATCATTTTGCTGCTACCTGATTTTTATATGGGGCCCTTTTAGTGACTGGCCTGGCCTGCCCTGCCCAGTGGGAAATCAACTTTCGAACCTTTAAGCCTTGGATTACCAGATTCCTCTCTTTCTCTCCTCAATGTTGCATGTATCCAAGATAATACTCTTAGCACCCTACCCTACGATTTTTATCATCTCATTGCAAGAAACACAGAAACTGTTACCCCTCCTAGGACCCTAATGGCTAAGGAAGGAGTACTGTGAAGTGGTTATATAACTGATTTCTGATTCTTAAGAGAAAAGGCAATGTTATACATACATTTCCACCATATAATGAAACAGTGTTAGGTAAACTGTAACTATAGTCAATTCAAATTATTTGAGAAATGATCGTATGGGGCTTGGAGCCGTTTTGAGCCCCATTAGCAAGAGTCCTTAACTTTGTTAAGTCACAGGTTCTTTCAAAGGATCGTCTGATCCGATCCATACATTTTATAGGCAATAAAATGGGGCACAGAGAATTTAAGTCACTTACCTGATTTACATAACCAGGAAATAAAATTGCCTCCATGTCCTGTCTCCTAGCGTTGTATCTTCTCCAGAATGGTCAGGAGAGTTTACTTTCTAGAAGATTTGCTTTTCCGGAGGATGTATCACCTGTGGGAAAAGACCCAGCAGCATCCAATTTTACGTATCTCCCTGGTTACTCTGGAAACATGTTGAATAGATATGCCATCTCTTTCTCCTTTATTTTTGGCTTTATTTTTATTTTGGCTTTACTTGGGGGCCACAAATAGTGAACAACGATTGCTCTACAAAGCTATTCTTTTCACCACGGATAGTTCTTTAATGTTACTTTCTATAAAAATATCACAGAGAGTTACTCTCTAGATTTCCACAGAGTTAAGTCCTTGCTTTTAGATCTTTCCCTCGAAAGAAACAAGTTGAAGAAACTGTGGGTTAATCAGATCTCTTCAAATATGAAGGCTGAAATGTACAGACATTTTCCAACACTTCAGCTCTTTGCAGTATCTTTCTGTCTTCATTTGTGTCCATTACCCAGATCCGCAGGACACACTGGGAAATGCCTATTTATTTTTCAATGATTATTTGTTGGGTACTTACTATGTGTGATAGCCACATTCCTGTAACTCCTCTTTCACTGGCTTTGCCTTTCTAGTCAACACTGCCCACACCCTTAAGCAGCAGTGACCAAGGACAGTTGTCCACTATGTGCTCTTGTCATGTCCAAACCTTGGCTGTCCTCAGCAGAATGAAAGGAAGAAACCCCAGAGTGAGTAAGGCTTATGCAGCATAGTTACAAATGCTGCTCATCAGCAGAAAGGTAATGGGAGTGGGTATTGGGTGTGGCTCTGCAGGCCTTGCATTGTTTGGCTGCAGGGGACACTGTCTAAACAGATTACAGCAGGAACCAGATCCCCTGGAGCTGTGCAGTGAAGCAGCCCCAACTTTCCAGCAGAAGATGCATGCACCAAACCAGTATATTCCCTTGTTTCCTTCTGAATAGTATTTTCAAGGAATTAGGACATTGACCCTCATCTATAAGGAAGGTATGGATTGAGCCAAAGCAAACAGAAGGCTGATATGACAAGGATGAAATGATTTCTCTAAGTGTTTATGGTGCTGCTACAGCCCTGTTCCTTAACCCAATAGTACACAGCTGACCTTTGGACAGCACAAGAGTTAGGGGTGCTCACTCCCTGCACAGTTGAATATAACTCTTCTCCCCTAAAATCTTAACTACTAATAACCTAATGTTGATTTTGTGGAGGTAAATGATGAAATAGACTAGTATCTACATATATTTTATGTATTCACAACATATCTAATTTTCTCTTTGTTTTTTTGATATTTCTAGGCTAATACAGTTCACCTTTGAGTTTTTTCAGATTGTCACAAATCTCCAAAAATTTTCCCCATATATCCAGTTATTAAATATATTTACTTATGTACTTATTGTGGCCTTGCACAGTTCAAACCCATGTTGTTTAAGGGTCAATTGTATTTCAATCCTGGATTTGTTTAGCAGTCATACCTATGTGTCTTTTAAAGAAGGAAAGAGTGGAGGTGGCCTGCCACTATCGTAAAATCTGCCTAACAGTCAAAGATAACAAGGATTTTCCTAGTGAGTTGTTACATGACAGCTAATATATTTTGTACTGAATAATATTTAATTAAAAAATACCTTTTTTTTTTTAACAGGAGGGACCCAAGCAAACCTAGCAATAAACCACACGATTTTGCAAAGATAAGTTAGCACTTACTCGGTTTTAAGTTTCAGCTTTCAGTACTCTCCATCCATCTGAAAAGACAATATGACCTTTTGGCTGATAGCTTTAGGGGAAACATTACTATAGATGAATACTATGAAATAGGAATAAAATTAATGAACAAACATTCTAACAGAGTCAAGATAGCGATTGTAAGTGGGTTTCAAGGATTTCACCATGCTGACTTTCTTAATTAAATGTGGCCCAATTGCTAAAAGTAAACCTTTAATGTTTCTCAAATCTTGTTTTTAGTAGAGGCCTCATGTGGTCATCATATGTCGTATGAAATCTTAAAAATCAAGTAACATACCATCTAAAACAAAACATATGAGGATCTGTTTACTATTACCAGGAAGAAATAGTATGGGAGACACCACTGAAAGAAGATGACATAGTCTGGCCAAGGAGATACTAAAAGTGACCAGATGGCTGCTGGCACTTCAGTTTTTAAAGCTGCCTTTAACTCAGTTGCATTTTGCAAGACTAATCTGCCGCCATGCTTGCGTCTTACCCTCACGCTAGCACCATGTCATTCGAATAGACATAGTGAGCTCCATGGTTCTGAGAGGATGCAGTAAGAAGTGAATTCTTATGTCTTCTGGCCTGCCTAACACTGTTCTGGTAGCATCTGTGCTTGTTCGGAGAGTAAAGAGGAAGGCATGTTTTCTTCATACTTTAGAATGATTAGTGGAGTTTGGGGTTAAAATGTAAAATAAAATAATAGGGTGTGAAAAAGAACAATGTGATGATCTTCTCCAACAATTGGTTTATGGTACTTTAAAAAAGTTTTTCGCATAGTCAGTGACAGATTATGGTATTGTATGAAAGAAAATGACGTGGCACAGAGATAATCAGAGAACACTTATATTTAACAAATCAGGAAAATAGCAAAGGAACCAAATCATAGACTATTTTGTTTGGCATTTATTAGAGTACTAAAGCTTCTACCATGTAACTTTTAGAATAGGTAGAATGTCCAAAGCATTTAATATGTGGTCCTAAAATCCATGTATTGAAAACTATTAGGTAGCTTTTGATGTGGCAGTAAGATCATTATTACTCATAGTATTTCTGGAAGTACATATTTATGTGTGTATATATGTAAGTTTGTATATATTTTATAAAATACTTGTGTATCTAGTGTCATCTTGGATTTATTCAACATCTAGTGAAGTTTATCTCCATTTTATAAAAACCAAGGAGGTTACGGCTTATTCAAGGTTACAGAGGGCATATCACAGCTGGGATCTAGTTTAAGTCTTTTGACTATAAGTTCAACCTGATTTTGCATTGGAGCCCTTTGGGGAACTTCATAAAAATTCCAATATCCAGACACTGCCTGACATCCTTCCCCTTTCCCCCCTATAGATATTTCCCCAAGTCTGGCTTAGGTGACTGAAATTGTGGGGAAAAAACCCTCCTAGCCCCTCTGAGGATCTCACTGTGCAATAGTGATTTTAAAGACATAAGGGTTTGAAATAATCTGTAGAGATCCTTGGGTCTCTGTGGAAGTTGTTTTTGTGCCTAAAGATTAGTTAATTTGTAATTTCCTACACTCACTGAGAACCACATATTTAAAGAAGTTCTGTTAAGTGTGGCATCATGGTTTAATGTAAAACATATAGGATTGGGTATAGGCACAGCTATTTAACTTCCTAGTTGTATAACTTTGGGCAAAGTAACTACCTTCAGCCCAAGTTTACTGATATATAAGATACAATTGTAATGATTAAGAAAAATAAAATATCTAAAGCATTTAACACAACATCTGGGAAAAATTAATTTTCAATAATTCTTTAAGAACATGTCCTTCCAAAAGTAGGCTTCTGGTTTATTAGTGTTAATTATAATTTATATTTTCTTTCTCTTTCCTTATATTGGCAAGGAAATCACTATGTCAGCTATTTGATCATATGCATTTGTCCTTAAGCATGTGTCTTTATTATTTAGAGGTTCATATGCATTGGTGGGTTTTTGTAATGAGTAGGGAGTTTCTCATAGCACCTTCCCTGATCTATAGTAGTTCAGTTTACAAAAATAAAAATAATCTCATGATAGGTGGCTTGCCCATGCAGGCATCTCTGCAGTCTTCTCCCCTCTGGTAAACCAGCTACTTGAGGCTCAGGTCAGAGTCAAAGCCATGTAGTCATGGTACATCATCTGAAGTCAAGCTCATGAGTCTTGGGCAAGCTTTTCATCTTCTTGCATAGTACAAATTTCCATTGAGTATAAAAACGCCTTGTTGGTTTTGATTTCTGAACACCATACATTCCTTGCAATGAACATAGAAAATAGATCTTAGGGGGAAAGAGGGTGTTTTCAAGATATGAAGAGTTTTATTGTAATGTGTTGTCAAGTTCAGCTACTTCCCATGGATGACGTAGAGAACATTAAGGCCCTGCAGAGGGGAGGCAACCAGTTAGAATGGCCAGCAGCTACCACCCAAAGAAACACCAGCACAAAGAAAATGGTCAGAATTCATGATGACAGAGTAGATGAGCTTTTGTGGAAAACAGAAGCAAAACAAACCTTCCTGAATAATTTATAATTCTGTAAACACAATCATTAAGTGTCATGCTACCAGTTCAGGAGAAACATCCCTCCACTGCCAGGTTCCACTCTCTGTGGCTGCAGGGCCACAGCAGGCAAAGATAACCAACTGCATTTTCACTACCCTGCTCACCATTCCTCCCACTGATAATTTGTTTGGCCCATTCCTTTTTTTTGCCTGAAGATAAGCAACAATATCTGGCAGCTCAAGGTCTGCATATTCTGTTTATCTTTAGCTTTCACAACTGCAAAAGAAAGCCTGAGTTTTTAATAAACAGCCCAACACCAGTTTATGAAAAAGAGAATGAATTAGATAATGATTTTTTTTTTTTATGGAAGGCATTCGAAGCCAGCTGTGGATGAGAAGGTCCAATTGTCATTGGAACTGCAAACTAGAACTCAGGGAAATCTCATCTGATTTAGAGAAAAGTAAAACAGAATAGAGAATGCAATGCTTCAGTAGTTAGTTTATGAAACAGTACTCAGTGCCTCACATGAGAAAAGCACCATGCCTGGAGCTATGGAGTACTGCATGAGACAGTGGATGACCTGTCTTCTGCAAGGTGTTTTCAGGTTATTTGAGGCATCATTCCTGCACCCTAAGTACAGCGGAGAGCAGGACAGAGTCTCTGCTTTCACGGAGCTTATTTTCCAATGAAGGAAGACTGAACGTAAATAAATAAGCAAGAGTCAGCTATGCAGAGAATCATGAATGGATGAGCAGTTAGTGAGCAGGTGGTTACCTTATTAGGAAGTCATGGAAGGCCTCTCTGAGGAATAAAACTGGAGAAGAGACCCAAATCACCAGAAGGAACGAGTAAGGCAGAGAGCAAGGCGAGGATGGCAGAGTCCAACACATCCCGGGCCCGAGTTGCTGTAGGAAGAGCTGTGCGAGATGAGGCCAAAATGTAGGCAGCTGGAAGATCACAGGGAACTTTCATAGGGAGTCAGGGTACAGAATTTTGGTTTGGGAAACATCCTTTGAGGATTTTAAGCTTGATCTCATTCATACTGCACACTTTTTAAAGATCACCTTGGCTTCATTATGGAGAATGGATTTGGGGGAACCAAAGTGGAGCGGAGGTGGGGAGATCAAATGGGAGGCTGCTGCAGAGGCCAAGCAAGTAATTATGGTAACTTTATGCTGGGACATGGGTAACAGCATTGGGGAAAAGTAGATGTGTGAGAATTTTGTTGCCAAAATAGAGTCTATGGAACCCCTGATACACTGCATATGTGAGGGTGAGTTGGGGTAGGGGCGCGACTAATGACTAATTAGAGGCTCGTACACCTGAGTCAAACCCAAGAAATGGGAAATCCTGGGGGCTGGGGATGTGTGCAACTTTAGGGGGCAAATAAAATCCAAAGTTGGTTTTAGCCCTTTTGAATTTTAGATGCCTCTTAGATATCAAAGCGAAAATATGAGTAGGCAAGCAGATACGAGGAACTGGAATTCTGAGGGGAGGTTTGAACTGGAAATCATAGTCATATAGGTGGTAGATATTTATCAACAAGGGTTGGGATGGGGTCAGCCAGAAACTTAAGGAATCCTAGGGCCATGCTTGGGGCCAGCCATGAGATAAAGAAATGAAGGGACAGGACAGAAGGAATATTGGATGGATCTTGACTATTCAAGCTAAAGGAGCAAAGTATTTCAGACAAGGACTTCATTTCTGACTGTTACACAGCTGACTTTTTATGTTGATAAAATAAGTATTTTTATATTACTAATTGTCTGGACTTTAATAGTATTACAAGGGCCTAATAGTTTGCAAATAATGAGCTATATGCATATATTAGCCCTAAAAATGCACACAAAATAAACATAGATTCAGCTTGTGAACCAAGGAGCTTATAATATCCTGAGTGAAGAAAGGCTTACTTACACTAATACCTGATTAGCATTAAAACAAAATGAAAAGGAGAATAATTCCTGCAAATTTCTTACCTGAGCTTTCCATTTTGTGTATCTTATCCTAGTAGTAACACTTTTGGGAGCAAGGAGCTAATATCCAATCCTAACCCTCTTGTTCCCTCAAGTCCTTGTCATACCCTCAGTTCTAACGTCTGTTGGGATATGGGTTTCCAAGGGATTTAAGGATTTGGGATAAGAAGCAAGTGGCTTGTCTCGAGTCACATGGTTTGTTAGAAGGCAAGGGCACACTGCCACTAAATGAGTATGTTCTTACAGAAACATATCTAAAAAAAAAGACCTCTTCAGAGCCTAATTATAACCCACAAGAAGAATGAAATGAAGTAATTATAAAATTACATGCTGAAATAAAATGTCGCCATTGAAAGGTAAACTAATCAAGCTGTAGGAACTTAGCCTTATTAGAGAGGTAGGGACAGGGGTTCAAACAAAGCAGCCATAGTGCTATGTGGGTTAGGGTTTTGGACTGAGGTTATTGTTTGATGCTGAAACAGATGCTCTAGGACCACACTTGGAGTAGCGCTGACCTAGATTGTCTGAGATGCAGCCTCCTATGTTGAATATGAAATAGTCTGTTTTTTCCCTATCATAATAATGTACAGAAACTGAGTTTGGGAATAGATAGTACATGAACTCTTTACTTACAGCATTTTTTTAAAAAGAAAATATTGAACGTTTTATTTAGAAACAAATCCCATGTCTAAAGCAAGCTTCTTCACCCCTTCTCTGAGCACCACACATACCTGAGGAAGGTATTGTGAGAAGTCAGAGGATATTCAGGGATTGTTTCCTAATACAAATGACAGTTGTCCTCACATTCCTAGGATTCCATATCCATGCACAGAACCTCCATTTTCATTCTAAGCCAAACCATGTTTCAGAACAGAGCCATTGATTCTCCTAGAAGAATTCCTCCATTCATCCCATGGATCCATAAAATAATAATCAATGAAATGTTGTTGTACAGTTCATAGCAGGGACAGATCCGGAGATTTATCTAATGTCTGATGCAGAAATCTCGACAATCCATAGTAGGTGTTTGCTCTCCAAACTCCTTTCTTAGCCTGCCCTATCTGTAATTTTTTAAAAGTCTTTCCCTGGTACTAAGACTCTCAAGAAGCCACCCTCTTCCCTCTTCTTTCCACTATTTTCCCTCAGAAATTTAAAATATTTAATTTTATGCAAAGTAATTCGTGTGGGCTTTCCTCTTGGATCTCACCAGGTGCCTTGACGACAATGCCCTTTAGCAAGTAGGACCCGCTCTCCCAGAGAGGTGGGTTTGCAACTTGAGTTACTTGACTGTCTTTGTGCTTCTCAAGCACCACTCCAAGCAGTATAGAAACACTTCTTTGAAACAAGTGCACTCCCCGAGATGAATTCTGACCAATGTTTTTCCATTTTATTGCATCTGATGTTTTAAAAAGTTTGATATTATATTTAGACAGGGTTATTTGGACATGGTGGGATTAAAATGGTCACATGAAAATATGCCGTTTCATGTCACGTTACTGTAATATTTGTTGACAAATGTAACCCTAGAGCATTCTTAACATCCAGTGGAAGCATAGGTATAGCAGCATGTAGTTGCTGATAATAAAACCCTAGTGCAGACAGCAAATGAAAGTGGAAAATGAAGCTGTGACATGATATGAGCTTCTAGCAATATTATTTTGTATCTTATATTGGAAACCACACAAGCTTTAGGTATGTTAACCAATGGCTGACTTACATTATAAAAATATATATGCACTATATTTAGGTTCTGTTGGCTTCATTTGAGACTATGGCTTCCATGGGTTTAAAAAAACATGTATTATTTCATTTGCAAAGTGACGACCTTAAATTTTAGTATGTTCAGTTGTTTAAACCAGTGATTTCCAGAATGTCAGTGGTGTCCTACTTGTATGAGTTTTAAAGCAAGCTATTTTGAAATAGGTAAATTACTCAACAGAAACCTTAAGAGACCCAAATTTCTGATATATCTTCCTCAAAACACCTCCTATTATCCAGGAGTATGTATGCACTGGAAATATCTTATTCTTTAAATCTCATATTTAGACCAGTTACCTTTCCAACTGTTAAAAATTGCCTATGAAACAAAAAAAAACAGTCCACATGAATATTATTAAAACTAGCTGCTCTACAGAAGTCATTTGATGTCTTGTGAGGCCACATGAGCACTTATAGGCTCTTCTGATACAATAAAATTCAATGTTAAAAGTGTAATTATTCAAATATCCAATTATTCAAATGGCAACAAGGGTTTTTCTTTCCTATATTATTGGGAATTTTTTTCCCTCCTAAAACTTCCCAGCTACCCTTTGTGAAGTTCCTAGAATAACAGTTAACATTATTAAACCAGAGACTAAAAATCTTGGTGCGGACCGACCCATGGGGACACATTACTATAATTATTTCAAAATAAAATAATAAAAGGGGCGTCCCATAGGGGGCAAAAGTCTGACTCATCCTCTCAATTTATTCTATTTGTCAAAGTCACCACAAAAAACCTCTTAGTAATGATTGGAATTGGTCATCGGAGCCAGTCAGTGCCTTGCCTTTGTGGTTCGCCTACCTGGGTTTCCCAGTCCTTGGTTGAACATTAATGTTCTCACAGGGATATAATATTGAAAAACTCTCGTGATCTCTTCCAGTAGAGGCTGAGGCCATTTCAAAAACTCCTTCCCCTCTATAACATCTTTCTTCAGTATACACACACACACACATTCCCCTGCCCTCTTTCTCTCTCTTTTGCTCCCTCTCCCTCTCTCTTTTCTACTTTTTGCATTGTAGAGTGGATGGAATGCTTTGTTTCCCACATGATCTCTAGAAGACTGGTATAGTTTTCCCCAGTGTATCTCAAATAACCCACGCTCATTTCCTAACTATCCTGTAGTTTACAGACACTGACACTGTGCCACTGTGCTTTTGGGAGGCAGAGAGGGGTTTTGCCCCTATTACTAAATATATATACATTATATATTGGCCATTCTGTTTATCAGGCTCATTTTATTAACACCCTGTTGTTATCCATGATGCCCTGTCACTTTGGCAAAGCCCAAGAACACTCACACAGAACTCTGTGCCTTACATAATATGCCTTTTAAGGCTTAGAATGAATATGGGATAAGTTTCCAGGAGCAGAACCCACAAACCCATGCATATATTTATCTCGGTTTTTGCCACTACAGGTTCTACTTCAACTCCCCCCACATGCATACACATATACTTGCACACGCTTTCCTTCTTGTAATTGGCAAGAAGCCTTGGGATGCCCTTTGCCCCTACTGGAAAAGCATGAAACCAAATCCAGTACCTTCCTCCCATCCCCAAATCGGTTTTGTCTTGATGACCTCTCCCCAACCCTAGCCTGCTGTTCTGTTTTTCTATTTTCCCTAAATGCAACTTACTTTAAGCATGTATTAACATCCCTATAGTTCAAGGATAATAGATGGTTACCACTTGTCAGTCTTAGCCACTTTCTTCTCTTTCAAATGTCTACTTATGACGTACATCCAGACTGCACGCCCTTTTTATTTTTTTTAAAGCAAAACCAAAAACAATTTTTAAGAAAATGCAAAATTTCTTTTAAAGAAAATGCTGAATTTGTTTTTCATTTTGGCTATCACCAAAAAAGGGGAATGGACAAACCAGAAAACGCAAAGCAAAAAAAAAAAGTGTCCCCTGACCACTCTGTCTGTGCCTTCTCAACATGTGCATCTGGTTGTTCATCTCTGAAAGTGTGTCAAGTACTTTTTTCTTTAAACTTTTTTCTGTTCTTTTCTCCCTTCTTGTTTGGGAATTAAGTGCTTTTTGTATTATATCTATCTATCTATCTCTATATATATATATATATATCAATGTGTTTCTTTTCAATTGCTAGATCTTTATCTTTAGATTTGGTTTTATCCAAAATTATGAGAAACAAAGTTATGAATTGTTTTCTGCAATTTTTCCCCACTCCCTCTTTAAATGTGGAACAACTTCAGCTGCAGAATCCCCACATCCACATCTTCCAAATTAGCCCGTTCTCATGGGGAACCACAGGTAGGCGGGTGGCCTAGGGAAAATGGATGATGTCATTCTGACAGTGCCTTTTCTCTGTAGGCACGTAATTGGCAACCCAGCAAGTGGGTGCCCTAGGCAGCTTTGCCTTTCCATCACCTGTGCAGATCTCTAACTACCCCCCCAACTCTAAATGGGGCTGTGTGGCTGCCGATGAAGTTGTTCAGCCTGAATGCATAAATCTAGTCTCCTTGTTTTTTTCTTTTAACCTTTTGATCATTACTACTAGTATTATTATTTTGTGTATTTTGGCAATTTTACTAGGGAAAAAAGTTTAACTGTTTTTATTATTCGAAAATCTTTAATGAAACTGTAATGATTTTGGAGTAAATTGCATGTTGAAGAAGTTGCAGCTTAGGGTGTGTGAGATTGTCAGTGTTAGAGTTCTGTTCTTTATTTCTGTAGATGGGCATGTGTAGGCTCATGTGTTTTTGTATATTGCCCATCCCTTCCTTACAGCCAGAAGCTCTAATGCAGCTAGATCACTGCGTGCCGCCCTTACATGGACATGGCGACTCACTTACACATTTACTCCCATCATCTTCATCTCTTGTGTAGTTCACTCATAGATGTGACCCTCCCCTTCCTGCATCATTCCTTCCCATCACCCTCCTTTCTTTAGCATTGTTCAAATTTGTGTGCTGTCATCCATCCCCTGAAGTTAAAGAAAGTCTAAAACTTGTCAAAAAGACAAAATAGTTAAAAAGTTAAATATATACCTGAGAACCTATAACAACGCAGAAATTCATTCAAAACCCTCGAGATCCATAAATTTTTAAAAGGCAAATTCTAAGCATAAACAGGTTTTTTTTGTAAATCATTGCAATCGGACTTATTTCAAATTCAAAAATCGATGCCCTCCCAAGCCCCTCAAAGTAAAATCTGTTGAAGTGCAGACTTTTTTTTTTCTTTTCATGTTTCTGTGGTGTGGATGTATGTGTTGTTGCCTCCCTGTATCATCCTCTGTTGTAAATTATTATATTTGAAAAATTAGACATTTTGCTCAAAAGATTTTTAAGATATGATGACAACAACAACAAAAAAACAAGTTACAAGAATGTGGCAATTCTATTTGTCCAAGAGCATTCTTACACAACTTTCTTTTGTAAATTTTTCTTTCATGCCAAAAACATGCGGGCAATTTGTTGATGTAAGTGCACTGTAAACTAATATGGTATGCTTTTTTTTATTTCAGTTATTTTGTCTATATAGAAATAATTTCTTCCTTTTTTTCCCCCAAAAAACAGCTTCTATTTTTTATTTGCTTTTACTTTTCTTTCTGTCCTTATATGGTGAATGCCTTGTTGGTGTTATTTGTTTTCCTTCCCCTGGTTTGCTTTGGCCTTAAAGTTAATTTTTATTTTCTAATGATTTGGAAGACAGTATTCAATATTTTATTTCATTTGTGTCAGTTTGCTTAATTCTCCCTGTTATGTTTTGTGCTGACTTGCTTCTAATAATTAGTGTGAATTCTACCCTGGTAGAAAGGGGTGGGTATTGTTCTTACCATCCCAAGAAAGCCTGGCCTCTTTGCCTAAACTAACTTTAAAGCCTTGAAAATAATGGTAGGCTCTACAGGGGGCTATTACATTGCTGAAAGCCTATGGGAGGCCCGTACCCCAAAAGAAAATAAGTTAACTCAAGCGTGATAATGCATCCTAGTTTAACTCCTTAGAAAGCATGCAGGGAAATCAGTCCTTTATTTTCCTTCAGCAAAGGGGAATTAAGGTACTCTCAAGTGACTATGGTAGAGTTTGGTTATCCAGGATTATACCACATCATCATGGCAGGTTACACATTCAATTTTACTGAGAAGAAAGTCATCAGGAATTCCAGGTGTTTAGGATGGTGTCCTATGAGAATGACACCTTCCAATGTGTAGAACGAACTACTGGTCAAAGATACACACATACACAGAAAGTACACAATTCTCTTTTTCTCCCTCCTTCTATCTCTTTTTCCTTTTCCCTTTCTATTAATAGTTACCATTTCTCTCACAGATTTAATCAGGTAAGCTTTAAAAGGATCCTATAATTATATCAAGAAGAAATATGATGATTTTCACATCTAAAGCTTTACTTAAGAAACCTTTCAGGTAGGTACTGCCATTTCATTTAACTCCAGGGTAAGAATATCTCTTGACTCGAAAGGTATTTGAATCAATGTTGCCTTATGTACTTCAAGAAACAAAACTAGTAAGAGGTGTTATATGGTTTTTAAATAGAGGTTACTTTTTGCTTTAATTTTAGACGTTAGTGTTATCTGAAACTGTTATAGAAATGTCAGACTGAATGATGGATAATAGATATGTTTCCAACCCAGCAGCTTTAATGAATAGGCTTTCTCTACCTCGGTTTATATGATTTTATATTGTTTGACATGTTAGATGATATGTTAGGTTTAAAACTAAGAACTTCCTAAATGGGGCATTCTTTTTTCTAATTGAATGGAAAGCTTTTATTTTTATTGAGGAAACTCTCCATAGGTCAATTTAATAAAACACTAGTCACTTTTTTAATTGTTCTTTGAATTACAAATAATTCCTCAAACTCAGCATTTAAAATAGTCTTAATAATCTGGATCCTGTATTAATATACTTCTGCCTTAGCTTGTGGCTATGTAAAAATGGCCAGAAGAAAGTGACCAACGGCTCAGTGTTTATGGGCCCAAAATATTAGTAGAAATACTATGACCTAGCATTTTGGAGTAGCAGTAGCCTCTATGTTAAATACTTAACATGCAGTATAATTAATATTAACATGTTTTATTATTATTTACATTGGTGGTGTGAGGCAAACTGTGTTATTATTCCTACTTTATGAAGAGTTTAAGATATCTGACCAAACTCATATGGCTAGTAAGCCACAGAGCTGCGACCTGAGTCTGAGTGACTTCAGAAACAAAACTCTTATTAATCAGTAAGCAAATGAAAAGCTCCACTTGACATTCCTTATTTCACAATGTATAGCGATATCAGGGGTCTGTATACCATCTTACCTGGGCATATGCTGAAAAATAGACTGTAGCCTTTCAGAATCAAAGCCATCTCAGACAAATGAGGGGAAACAATGTCCTACCTAGAGATTCTCATCTCCTTAAAATGTGAGTTAAGCCCCTTTGAGACACTTGAGTTCCTCTGGTGTCTTCTCCCCAGTTACTTTCCCTGTCTGTCCAGGGATATTATTTTCTGCAGGTGGATGGAAAACATTCATGGTTACAAGCTTCAGGATATTCAGGTGCTGCAAGTGCACACTTCTGTGGCACCAAATAACTAAATGAATATCATTCAACAACTAATTTAGTGGGGAAAAGGATGATGTCTCCCCATTATTGTGGATTTCCCCACAGAGAATTAGAAAGATGCAAATAAGAGGATAAGTTAAGAACCTAAATATACATAAAAGAAATGAAAGGAACTGGGGCATGGTGTCCTCTCCCAGAGTCTCATCCTTCAGTGTCATTGTCTTGGTATTTTTGTGACTTAGACTCAAATGTCTCCAGAGAGGCAAAGGTTGGAACCACATTGCAACGTCGTGCTGCTCTTGTTTTTTTAGATGACCCATTACATTCCCCAGCACCTATAACATTCTCACAGTTCAGAAGAGTTCTATTAAATTTTTAATACACTGTCTTTTTCGATGGCAGAGAGCCCCCTTTTGCTGGATATCAGGCTTAGATGCATGAATTATATATCTATAAATACACTCATAAAGCAAAAAAAGCAGGGCAGCCTTCAGGGCTAAAATAGACCTTTTATATCCCCAGTGATCTCTCTAGTTTAAAGAAAAGCACAACCCTGTCAAAAAAGGGTATATATTCCAGATTTAAAATGCTAACTTCAAGGAATACAGATAGCTCATATTCCAAACCAACAATAAATTTTGAGAATGGAATAGGAAATTAGAGTTTTGATGGATTACAGGTTTTGTATCACTCTGTCTGTTACCCCTTATGACTTTAGGCATATTGCTTTTGCAAATACTTCTGTAACCATAGACATCTGGCAGACCACCAACTCCATGGTCTTTGGACAATGAAAAAAATATTATAAGCTGCTCCAATATTTCTGAGGATAAACACTTTATATTAAAACAGATAAACATAAAGTTTTAAATAGACTTCCAAATCTAAGTCAATCCTATTAAGGATCTAGTAATGGTAGAAATACATCCCTCACCTCCTTATCTTAAATGATGTGTGTCCTTGGACTCCGCAGACATTGTAATCATCTTAAATCTTAAAGATGGAATTTGATATTAAAATTGGTTATATACCCCAACTCACAAACCTGTCCCAAGCACCTTCCACATTTGCAGTTATCTAAAATTTTCCACCTATTTTCGCTATGATTCCCATTTGTAATAACAACTCCCACATTCCAGTCAACTTCCTTTTAAACTTAAAGACGCTCACCAGTTCCTTGAGATGGCAAGAAAGGGGGATTATGAAAGCTTCCAATTCATTGGTTAATTACCACTGGACTTTGAACTCAGATTTCCCTGACAGCAGGCATCATTTATCATTTTTATCACTGCTGCTAGGATTAACAACAAAATGGCAAGGAAAATTTAAGATTAGTAATTTTGACAGATTCTGTTATTTAAACTCTGCAATAGCATACCCATCATTTTAGTTTTGAAATAAGCTCTTTTCATTTCACTTAGAGGAGCTCACCAACCTTTTAGAATTCTTCAGAAATTAGTGACCTTCAGGACCCTATTTCCATCCCATTACGAAAAGAATGGTTTTTACTCTCCTCCCTCTCTCTCTCTTCCTGTAATCCAAGAGAGATGCTTACACCGGGGGGTTGAATGGCAAGGGAATAGCAAAGCCAAGGAGTGAACTACAGAGTGAGCAGTTGGTAGATTTTAACAGCAAAGACACTGGAAGTTTGAGCTAGGTTTGAAAAGGCGGGGGGTGGGGGTGGTGAAGGCAAATTTAAGACTCCAGTTGGTTGTCACAGATGGTAAACTAACATTGCAAAAGAATGCCACTCTATAAGCACGAAGCTGATGACCTTAATCTCACTTTAAAGGGACACTAGCATCCTACTTAACAACTTGCCTTAAAATCATTTGAACTGGGCCTTTGCCTCCCAAACAAATCAGTTATTTCTTGTCCCTTATTCCAGTTGCCTCTCTGCTTAATATACATGGTAGATTTTTATCATTGCCCTAAGGAATAATGACTCAGTATTTGTGCCAGAAAAGAACATGCATGCCAACCCGTTTTTCTAGATGGGATAAGCAAAAGCTCTTGTCTTGTTCTCTGAAGGAAAGTAAAATCACCCCTGATTTTACTTTCCTTCAGCAATCCCTAGGAAATCCTAAACACATTACATGTACCTCACTGAAGTCTTCTCTTACTCAAACCCTGCCTTGTTCCATGTATCACCTTAAACATAACACTTGGGCCCCCCCAACTAGACAAATAAGGAGAAAAGTTAGCTCAGAGTTAATTTTAGGACTGGTCTACCTTTAGGGAATGATGCTTCCAATCCCATTTATAAAAAGTAGCAAATGTGTGTAAATAATGCATTAAATAAGTTGCAAGATATATGAATTATATATGTTCACAATGTAAAAAATAGGAATGCTGGTCCAGTAAAATAGGTCTGAAGCTTTGACAAATCTGCAAAGATAATTTTGTTCAATAGTTGCAAACTCTGAGCACTAGAAGAGAACCTTGGGCTCAGAGCACAGACCAAAATATCATTTTAAGGTTCTCAGAAGTGTTCCTATTTTTCCACATATGGTAAAATTATCAGATAAACCAGAGATAACTATACAAAGCTCTATTCTCTATTCTAAAGTCCCTCCCTTCTAAATGTACACGTCATGTACATAACTGCCACCCTCCCAGCTCCATTTCTCTCTGCTTAACACAATGTTACTGGCTACAAAGGAAGGAAATAAAGCCTCCCAAAGAGAGTGCAAGGAGTTCGTCTTGGGTGCTTTGAAGGTATGCAACAGCTTTCTTCTCGGGTGGTCCTTCTCTTAGCACATCTGGATGCTGGACAGTTTAGATATAACAGTTTTAATTGAGACACAGGAAATGTCTTAATATGTAAGGTGTGGAAAGCTGAGCAGGAGTTCTAATTTGTCAGTCTTCATAGGAAGACATGTTCACAGGGAGTCAGACTTCATAGAAATAACCTGGGAAGATTGTGTAAGATCAATGGCTTGTCCATGTGGAGTGTCCCTAGAACTTTGAAATACTGAGCCAATATTGAATCTGGCTTCATCACAATAAAAGGGCACTTCAGCAAAGTCATATCTGATAACAGATACTCCAGCACCAACCATCCCATCGAGGGCATAACACACAAGACAGCTGTACCTGGTTGAGAGCTTAGTGACCCAGCTCAAAGAGAGGCCATCAGCAATAGTACATTAGCATCTCAACTGTGTGACCAAGACAAGGAAACATGCCATCCCTGCTGGACGATTTTTAAAAACAATAGTTGGAATAAATTTTTTGGAATAAATTCAGTGACGAGACATGAATGGCGACTTCTGGAGATTCTTTCTCCGTTTGAAAATAACACCATGAAGAGACTCAGAAGAGACCTTGATTATCTTGCTTACATACATGAACAATAAGCTTGGCCCTGCAGTTACATGAGTAACATCCACCATGAGTATTTGTGGTACCCATTACTTGCAAGGCACTATGATTTAGGGAACTATTCTGAACTTTCATTTCTAACCTCATCTGCATGTTTGTAAATACAATTACTAGGGTCTGTGGGTGAACCAATATATTTTTGCCCCTCTAGTTAATAATCAATGATTTTTAAAACTCACTTTGCTATCTCTACATTTCTGAATCTAAATGTGAATTTCCAGTAAGTCATGGATATATGGGCTGGGTATTTTTAAAGCCTAGCATCCAGTTCAGCATATATTGCATATAGCACAAAGCAAGGCATAAACATAATTATAGAGCAATGCAAGGTAAGTTGTCATTTAATAGGGGAATTTCTAGAAAATCATAGCCAAATGGGTTTGTTAGATTAATATTTTTAAGATCTTGTAAATTCCCTCATTTAGCATATAGTAAATGAAGATTACACTTGATAGATGTGAAATAAAAAGGAGTAACTTAAAACACTAACGATGAAGTCTTTTATACTCAATGTGACATGGAGAATGTGTCATTTCTCACCCTTCTGGGAGTAAAAAAGTAGAAACCCAAGAAAGCAATAAAGAAATGCCATGGTTCACAAATTAATCACTTAGTATGTGTGTGTGTCTACCCCTCCACACACATAATTCTAATAGCCAGTCAGTATTT
The DNA here is from genome assembly GCA_032199065.1 of Smutsia gigantea. Classification (NCBI taxonomy): domain Eukaryota; kingdom Metazoa; phylum Chordata; class Mammalia; order Pholidota; family Manidae; genus Smutsia; species Smutsia gigantea. The sequence goes on along the minus strand of JAVSCE010012419.1, from coordinate 254,705 downwards.
ACAACAATATAATTGAATGTCATCATCCCATAGGCAGATCCTGGAAACAGCCTGTTTGAATTCTATCTAAATAATTACTTGAGAGTATCTTTAAAATCTGAGCCCCCTATCTAAGGTTTTGGTGGCAAGAGGCATATAATGGGCTATTAATCAGACTCTAATGGTTAGGCTTCAACCAGAAAGTATCCATGTGGGAATCTAGGTCGTTTTACTGTAATTGCCGATAGTAACCTATGAACCACACTCACTGAGTGTGGCTGTGAGTTGTGTTTATCTACAAATATGCTAATTATTTTTTCTTTTTCTTTTCAATCCCAGGAGATGAATTAGTTATCCCTCTTCTTGTAGAAGACCCTTTAGCTACCCCTCCTATTGCTACTCGTGCACCTTCCATTACACTCCCCCCTACCTTTCGCCCCCTCCTCACCATTACTGAGACCACCAAAGATTCCCTGTCCATGACCTCTGAGGCGGGGTTACCTTGCTTGTCGGACCAAGGCAGCGATGGTTGTGATGATGATGGCTTGGTGATATCTGGGTATGGCTCAGGGGAAACCTTTGACTCTAACCTGCCCCCTACTGATGATGAAGATTTTTACACCACCTTCTCCTTGGTAACAGATAAGAGTCTTTCCACTTCAATCTTCGAAGGTGGCTACAAAGCACATGCGCCCAAGTGGGAATCCAAGGACTTTAGACCTAACAAAGTCTCCGAAACTAGTAGGACTACTACCACATCTTTGTCCCCTGAGCTGATCCGCTTCACAGCTTCCTCCTCGTCTGGGATGGTGCCCAAATTGCCAGCTGGCAAAATGAATAACCGTGATCTCAAACCCCAGCCTGATATAGTCTTGCTTCCGTTAACCACTGCCTATGAGCTAGACAGCACCAAACTGAAGAGCCCACTAATTACTTCCCCCATGTTCCGTAATGTGCCCACAGCAAACCCCACGGAGCCAGGAGTCAGACGGGTTCCGGGGGCCTCAGAGGTGATCCGGGAGTCGAGCAGTACAACAGGGATGGTCGTCGGCATTGTGGCTGCTGCCGCCCTCTGCATCTTGATCCTACTGTACGCCATGTACAAGTACAGGAACAGGGACGAGGGGTCCTATCAAGTGGATGAGACGCGGAACTACATCAGCAACTCGGCCCAGAGCAACGGCACGCTCCTCAAGGAGAAGCAGCAGAGCTCGAAGGGCGGCCACAAGAAGCAGAAAAACAAGGACAAAGAGTATTATGTGTAAACACGACACTGCTGATAATACGTGAATTTAAAACACAGATTTATAAATACTTGGGAAATGAGATTTCACAGATGTCAGAACTGTTATGACTATGAGATGGGGTACATACCATGACTACGGTGGGGCATACCATTTTTAAAAGGACACACACAAAGATGTATGTACCTATCAAGTTCAGCCATGGCTGCTTTGATTCAGTCATCACTCGGAGACAGTAAGTTCTTTCTGCCCTGCTGTATCATAAAGCACACACTTTGTGCTCTGGAGCAAGCTGATGGCTTCCCCACTTCCACAGACCTGGAAGCTTCCTTCTCTTGAGGACCTTTCGCCCAAGGTAGAAGACTTCATGGCTTACTTGTCCCATAACTCCAAGTGAGTCTGTAATGATGTTTGTGAAGCTTGACTGTAATAATGTTGTTTCTTCTTTTTTTGGTTTAATTATGTAAAAAACAAAAGCAAAAAAAAAGAAAAAAGTTAAAAACAAACAAAAAAAAACCCACCCTTATCTGGTCCTGGCCAGTGTGCTTCTAAGTTTTCAAGATCTGAGGGGAAAAATGGCTTTTGGGTTTTTGTTTATTTTTTGAGAATGACAGAACATATGAAGAAAAAGAAAAAAAAACTCAGAAAACAAAAGTAAGAGAGACTATTGCCATATGAACTCAAAAGCTACCATGGTGTTCACTCTACATATCAGGTTGTGGTGTTTCTAGAATCTGTTGTCTGTTTCCTATATGATGCTTTGCTGAACACACAGCAAAATCATGTGCTGGATAATAGTATCGATTTGAAAAGCTGGTCCCTCCGGATCTAATTCCAGAACTGCCCCCCAAACCCTAAATTGATGGGGTTAGGGATGGTTTTATCAGCTATTGGCTTTACTTAACAATATTGTTCCCGTCCATTTGCCCAGCCAAATTGTGGTAAAGGAGAAAGCCCCACAGACTAATACAGAACCCTTCCTAGGGAAGGGGAAGAGGGGGTGGCCTGGATCTGTGACTGATTGAAATGCATGCTAATATAAAAGACTATACTAAAATTCTGTTGAAGAATCAAAACAGACAATAGGGGAGTTCAACTTGTGATGGAACCACAAACGGTCACACAAGCCAAACATGGCATGACAGAGTGCAAAATACATCGTTCTTCCCCTGCCCCCAACATGACAATTTTCACAGTGGTTTTATTTTATAGCCTGACACTTACAGATAACTATCCTTCCATTTGCTCACATCTCTCTTCGCCCATCTTTTCTAAAAATGAATAAATAAGTAATACATGAATAAAGCTGCTGTGACACACACACAAAAAGGAATTTAATAGTATAATATATATAAATAAATATATATACAGATATATTTATCATGGTATGTTTGATGGGATGACTGAAACAGGAAAACTGTTAAAGTCTTGAAGTGGAATGAGAATGTTGTTTTAAAAGAAAATAACAAAACAACAAAAAAGTAAACCTTAAAATGTGAAGAAAGTGTGAGTTTTAGTTTTGTCACAGTTAACTGTGTCAAAGAGAATTTAAAAAATCTTCTCAGATTTTGTTTACATATTTTACTACATTTTTGCTGGTATAATTCCTTAGCCACCTATGTACATACTGCTTTAAGGACTGTTCTTTCCTTTCTATTTGTGTACTTCAGTTTGTTGGGTTTTTATTCCAATTGTCTTTCTTTTTGAGAAGAGGAAACAATGTACAGAAAAACAATAAACTGGTTACGTGGCCATAGCTATCCAAAAAGCAAGAGAGAAAAACAAGACCAATATTGACACAAAAAATGAAGTGTGTTCTCTGGAGGGTCAGATATATACAGTTACTTTTGTACAGATGAAAATCAATCAGCTGTTTAGATTTAGAAATCTACTCCTGCTGGTCTTTGTAAGTTGCATGAATATTTGACTTCGAAAAAATACCTTAAAGAGATGGGGCAAAAGCGCAATCTAAACAATGGTAGCCTTTACTAATGTGTATGGAAAGAGGTGTTCCTCATTATCTGATATTTCAATGTGTTAAAGGTTTTGGGTTTTTTTGTGGTCATTAAAAAAAGACAGGATTATAAAGAAATAATCAAAGCACGATTTTAGATAACCTAAATGGCCCAAACTATATGAAGTTGATTATATCTTGATGTCTGTAAAAGATTATTGTTCTTGGAGTGTTGAGGTCTTGTGAACTGATTTCTTGCTTTCTTTACATTTTTTTATTTGAGTAAAAATACATTTGTTATATTCATTTTAATGTAAATTTCTATTTGGACAATTTTATGGGAACATGTACATTCTGTATGTGATCTTCTATCATATTCCTGTTGTTTTATGAGCAGACTCTTAAGGAATTTATTTTATGATGTTGTGAAGTTACTGCTTTTTCTTTTTTATTTTCTCTTTTATTTCATATTTGCATTTTCGTTCAAGGATATGCTTAGCAATAAAAATGTTCTTCCCAAAACCTTGTGTGATGATGTGTTCCTATTTTCTAAACATTTGATATTAAAAGCCAACTAAACTAGGACCACTTTCATGTGAAATAAAATATTCTAACCAGTTATTAATTACTTATATAAACTTATTAAAAGTGTCATATTTATGGGTTAAATGATTATTGTCTGTCAACTGAGGCATTATTATTTAGATTGTTATGATAAAGTAACCAGGAGAGAAAAGACCTTAAGCTATTCTGAACAGGTAAGATGACAGAAACATTGTGTTCTGGAAAACATTATTGGATATTATATTTTAAAAAGTGGTAACTTCTAAGTATTTGTTGCAAGTCAATGAACTTTGAAAAGTTTTCCAGAACCATTTTCATACTTTTCCAATTATAAAATTCTGCAAACATTTGTTATAGTTGGAACTTTTCTTTTATCTCAGGTGTCCTTGATTTGCTGGTTCCTTAAGCACATGTTTACTTTGCCAATTGGATAATCTATCAGGATATTCTACATTTTTTGCCATGATCCAGTAATGAGAGTTAACTGAACAGCTGTATTCTACCCATATGTTGGTTACCAGTTTTTTAAAGAGAATTAAAAACTAAGTCAACTCTTGAACAATACTGTAAGGGTTTTTATGCAGATTTTTTCCAATAAATGTATTAGGATTTTTTTTTTTTGGATATTTGTGACAATTTGAATAAACATTTTCTCTAGCTTTCTTTACTGTAAGAATAACATACAAAATATATGTTAACCAACTCTATGTTATCAGTAAGCCTTTTGGTCAATAGTAGGCTATTAGTAAAGTTCTGGGGGAAGTCAAAAGTTATACATGGGCTTTTGAATGCATAAGGGGTCAGCATCCCAACCCTCCATTGTTTAAGGATCAATTGTATAATTAACCCTGTTTCTTCAGATTTCATTAGTGGAATGGTTATGCTATTAACTATCATGGGAATGGAAAAAAATAAGGCTCAATGATGTCAAACTATGGAAAATTCCTTGTTCTGAGTCATGTCACAGATAATTTATGTAAATTAATCACTTATCAATGCCTGTGATGTGCCAGGTACTCTGTTAAGTATTTTGGATAGAGGTAGTCTGCTTAATCCTTGAGGGTTAGATAGTACTTTGCTTATCTTAGAGATGAAGAAACAAAGACACAGAAAGCTTAATACATTTCTAATCATGTGAAAAACCAGGTCTTGCTGACATGGAAGTCAGTGGGATGTTGTAGAGATGATTTAGGCCCTGAGACCAGACACAGTTGGTTGGAACTCAAGCTACTCATTATGCATGAATAAATTTTACAATCTGTATGAAATTTGGCTTCCTCATCTAAAAAATGTGACGCTTTTAATGACCTTGCATTACAAAGTAGTTTAGGGGAAAAATGAATAATATAAAGCATTTTAATTGTGATGGACACAGAATAGGGGCTCATCTCCTTCACTTTTGAGTCCTATGGTATTCTCTGTAAAATAGCTGCCTCACAGAATTAGAAATAAAGCAAGATTTATTTAGTAGTTGTCAAGCAACATTGCTAGGCTGGGGTTTACTAGCTTTAATTGGACAAAACTAGTCTTTTTCTAGTTATATACTTTGATTGCAACTAGTAAATATGTGACATTTGATATCATAAGTTTGACAGCATATTTTAAGCAAGTGGCCAGAAGTTGGGGGAAGTAAAGGGAGTCCAGACTTATGATACTGTTAAACTTGCCAGAGAAATTTCCAAATAGTGGTTAATGTGGTAGATTCATCAAGCTCTAAGTGGCATTTTCTCAGATAGATTGTTTAGTGTTCATTAACAGAAATAATTTTTCATTGTCTTTCCATGGGGTAGTGTTGAGACTACAACCATCAATTTCCAATGCATTTAACATTGGCCATAGGCTTTGGAATCCAAAAAGCTTAGTTAAAAACCTGGGCTCTGTCCTTTACTAGCCATGAACCCTTCAGTAAACTGTGCAGTTTTCATCTGTAAAATTGGAATGATTTTGCCCTCCTCTAAGTGCTATTCTATAATTATGTGAGCTAATGTGAATATAAGTGCCTGGATATAAGCACAGGGCCTGGCCCATAGCCCTCAAACAATGACGCTATTATTGTCATTTTAATTCTCTGCAGTTATCCTAGAAAAAATAAGCCAAAATCCCTGCTAAAAGTTTAGAAAGGATACATATTGAAGAGCCCTAGAGAAATCATGTATTCTGTCACCTAAAATCACAATTGTTTTATTCACCTGCAGTTGAAATCAGATTGATTTACTGATTCTTTGAGTTCTTCTTGAATCTTCCACCAGAAATGTGCATACCCCTGTAAAAACCCTTTACTTCAATCAGCTCCTTCAGTATAGGGATTGAAAGAAAGATCCAAACGGTAGCCTATTCTGTGCCTCAAAGGACAATCTTCTGTCCCTTTGTTATCATTATCTTAGATACCCCTTCAAAACTTTATTATTAGCTTTCCCTCTATAAACTTTCTAAATATCACTATTTAATATACAATCCAAGAACCATGTTAAGCATTTAGTCTTTTGGATAATTCAGTTAACATTTACTGAACACTTATTAACCAGCCAATCTACTATTGGCCATTATTCATTTACTTCAATGAAGGAAGAAATGGATATGGGGATTTTAAGCCTTTTCGTCTCTTGTGTATTTCCATGTAGGCCCCAATTCTCTTCACACATATTCAAGTTGAAGCTTGATCTTTCTCCAAAGATATCTAAACACTGTATTAGTCCTGAGATTGCAATCTTGATGATGTTGTTTGAATTCAGTTTGATTATTAATGTATTTATTGGACATTTATTAAATGATTATCTTACATTGATCAACTTAAGGAATTTATAACCTATTAAGGATGCACAAATAATGAGACTACAGTGAATACAAATTAGCTGTTCAAAAGTTCAAACTCTACTTTTTGGGAGTTCAGAAGAAATAACTTAAGGGAGGGCATCATAGAGAAGAAGGTGATATGTTTGTAAACTTTGGAAAACTGATAGGCAGAGATCAGGGCTCCATGCCCTTCCAAGCAAAGTACTGAAGTGGGGGCAAATAGGATCAAAATCATAATTTAGATAGATCACAGATTTTATAAGTGCATTAGTGGAAGATGTGGCTTGTAAAGTTTTTAGAATTTTGTCAAGGAAAGGAAAGGGAGAGATGGAAGTGTCTTGAGAAATTCTCAAGGTCAAGGGCTACTTTGTTGTTGAGTGCAAAGAACACAGCATGTCTGAAGACAAAGGTAGTAACTGATACATTCTCAGAGAAGGTAAATGATGGTTAAAGGGATCAAGGTTCCATATAGAGGGGTTACTCTGCACAAAGCAGGGAAGAGTTCTAATATAGCAACAAAGAAGGAGGGAATAGGATGAGAAACTAACATATTACAATGGAGGTAACTAAAGTTGAGATAGCTATAGTCAGAGAGCTTGAATGTTCTAGATAAGTCAAAGGCAAAGTCATGAACCTGACAGTGAGACTATGAGCACATGGCAGAAGTCTGTTGATTACGCTATTAGGAATACAGCTAATGAAAGTATTACTAGGAGGTCAGCTGTCGTTATCTGTCATTAAAAGTAATACTTTGTATTTTTGCTACATTTCTTTTTTTATTTCATGACTTCAAATCCAATCTTGTGGTTCTAAATTTAGAGCTCATTCAGTTTTATAATGCTGTCTTTAAAGAAATAAGACATTTTATACATTTTGACTGGATACTATGAAAGAAGGCGATAGGATTTTGCATTTGTTTGCTCAGACTGCCATATCAAAACACCATAAACTGGTGGCTTAAACAACAGAAATTTATCCCTCACAGTTTTGGGGGCTAGAAGTCCCAGATTAAGATCTGGCAGGGTTTGTTTTCTGGTGAGGTCTTTCTTCCTGGCTTACTGTGGACAGCTGCCTTCTAACTCTTTCCTCACATGAGCTTTCTTCTATTCCTATGTTGACAGAGAGAGAGATCTTCCTCTTTTTATGAGGCCACAGTCCTATTGGATTGGGCCCCACCCTTATGACCTCATTTAATTTTACCTCATAAAGATCCTTTCTCCCAATACAGTCACAATGGGGGTTAGGGTTTCAACATGGGAATTTGAGGGGACACAATTCAGTCCATCACAGATGTATGTGGTGCTGGGAATTGGTAAGATGAAAATTTTAAGAACTCAAAGGAGTCACGGAATCTGGAAGCAACTCTTGTTTTATTGAAGTGGCTACAGAGGCTAGGCAGAAGGGCAAAAAATCAAGGAGACTAACCTCATTGTGAAATATTGGGATCACAGGAATAAGGGCCAAGATTTGGAAGCAGTGTTAGTGTTGCATAAAAGAGAAGCCGCAGAAGACAGGAATAGCTAAAAGGAACCCAGACACAGATTTGGAGATGTATTAAATGAATAATGTGAGCTCCACGAAGCTATGGACTTCTCTCATGTTTATAGGTAGATGGGTTCCAGACTCGGTATGTCATGGTTTGTACTCTAATGCTATAATTTCGGTAAATTACTTAGCCTACCTAAGGCTCAGTTTTCATACCTATAGAAGGATATTATTACCTACACTATAGTTTTGTCAGGAAAGATTAAATAAAAATTCATGTAAATTGCTTAAGTAAATTGCTTAGCACATGCCTGGCACATAATAAACCTTAATGAATGTTGGCCATTTACAATTTGGCCTTGTTACCTGACTTAGGATCAAATTACATAGCTATCCAGCACCAAAAAGGGTATAAAAATAGAAGCTAGGCAGTCAATGAGTATTTCCCTAATTCTTTCATTTGGCAAGAAAATATAGAATTCAGTTGCTTGCTCACTGGCAAAGTTTTCCCTTCAGTGTCACTAGTTTTCTGCTTCCAGACTCCAGCGTGGATTATGCCATGGCAGCCTCATGGCCTAAGAGTTTCACTCCTCTCCTGGGTGTCTAGCTTTCAGCTTTCCCGTGGCAACTGGTCAAACATTCTGAAACCAGGAAGCCTTCAGGAAACCTTGTACTCCCTTATTGATAGGCATTATTTCAGTTTTGTTTTTAATTTGATGTTTTATTGTAAACATTTTCAAATATCCTCAAAAGAGAATTGTATAACAAACCCCCATTTATCCATCATCTAATTTCAAGAATTATTAGTATTTTGCTGGTCTTGTTTTATTGATGCCCACCTCCCCGTGAACTCCCCATGAAAAAAGATCTTTCAATACCACACAATGTTTAAAAAACAAAACAAAACAAAAAGGAGCATTAAAAAAATAGTTATTATTGGGTCTCTGGACCTCAATCTTGTTCAATGTGTTTCAGAGTAACTAACCTAATGCTCTTTTTGATGGACAATTAATGGAATGATTCTTGATTCAATGACAACATAAAAGAGCAGATTAACTAAGTGGTCTCTTCACCGTTTAATGAGATTGCCTGAAAACCGAAAGGATTTTTTCAGCTTGTACGTACTTCAACTCCACTCAATCACTTTTTGAAATGAATAAAAAGTCTATAGATTATGTATAGCTGCAATATCTTTCGTAAAATGTGACATGTTGTAATAGAATCTATGTTCTTGAAGAAAGTAGGTAAGAGAGACTACTACTCATTTACACCTGTGGAAGCTAAGAAATGCTCACTTTTACCTCTAGAAATGGGATCACAAATCTACTAGCATATTTACCTAGGATTATATTCATGTATTTACAATAGCTATAACCACCCTGAATTTACATGAGTCTCCATAGAAGAGAGAGTTCATTAAACACATTTTCAAATTCTGATTTTATTACTGCTACACTGTCTATTGACAATGAATGGTGACTTTTTCTTCTTTGTTCTCATTCACCTGCAACTTTTGACCTAGGATTTTCATCATAAAAGTGTCATAAAAGAGAAAGAATCAGAGAAAGAGAGAAAGTTATTTATAAACTATCTGGTAGTATGTTCTTCTCTATCACAAAGTCTAAGGAAGCATGAGGAAAAATAGAATCACCACAGGCTTTTGCTTCCTGGTTTCATGGGGCAGAGTGAAAAGTTGAACGGTAGGTTTTAACAAGTAAACAATTTTCCTGTTCCTACTCTGTCCTTAGCAGTTTGCCTCATCTTATTTTGGAGGAGAATCTAGCAAAGCACACATAGATATTCTTATTAGAAAAACAAACACAACAAAGGAAAAGGTTGTCTAGCTTTGCAAGAAAGGACAATTAGGCAGGGTGAAGAGCTGGATAGAAGGTAGCTTAAATTAAGGATATCCTTAAAACTGAAAACTAAAACTTCTTAGTAGTATGGTGTAGTTTCCAATGTACATAAATCACTCAGGAAAATGTGCTTATGTGTGTGCATGGGTATGAATAACCAGATCTTTTTTTTATGTCAAATTTGAAATGGGAAAACTAGGATAGTTATTCCTCATAAACCAAACAAGACGAAGGAAAAGTGGTCGGGGAAGAACAGAATTAGAAGAGCTGCTCTGATGCTCATAAGAGCTTTGTAATTGTTCAGAAGATAGGTCCAGAATTAAAGCATCTAAAATAATGTGGTCCTTTCTCCTCTCTCCCCCTCCTTCCCTCCTTCTCTCCTCCTCTTTCCTTCTCCCTCTCCCCCTCCATTCCAGAAACAGAGTCTGATGTTAACAAATAAGCTGTGTTTACAAACACACATTGTGCACTTCTTTTGAAATAAGAAAAAATTCAGGTTCTCATACTTAAATTCTTAAGTGCTTTTGCTATTGTGCTGTTCTTTTGTGCTGGTCTCTGTAACTTTTTCTCTTTTAAATTTAAAACTTCATTAACCACTGATAGTATTAACATCATGTCCCTAAAGTATGCTGTAAGAACACAAGTCACAGGTCTTTGTAGCTGGACAGGCCTTTTTTGACTTCGTTCCTTGGCCAGTGACAAGCTGCAATTTGATAACATGTATATGCACTAGAGGATTTTTTGTCTTTGTTTTGCAGAATCCTATTTTTTCCAGCTTTATTGAGATATAATTGACATGTAACATTGTGTAAGTTTAAGGTGTACAAGGTGCTGATTCGATATGCATATATTGGGAAATGATTACCAGAATAAGGTTAGTTAACACATCCATCACCCTGATTAATTACCTTAAAAATTGGTTTTGGTGAGAACATTTAAGTTTTCTTTCTTAGTAACTTTCAATTATACAGTATTGTTAACTATAGTCACCAGGCTATACATTAGAACCCTAGAACGTGTTCATAATATAACTGCAAATTCTTACCTTTAGATGAATATCTTCTCATTTCTGCTACCACTCACCCCTGGAAACAACCAATCTACTCTGTTTCTATGCATTTGAAGTTTCTAGATTCCACATGTAAGTGAGATTATACAACGTTTGTCTTTTTCTGTCTGATTTATTTCACTTAGCATAATGCCTTCAAGGTTGGTGCATGTAGTCACAAATGGCAGAGCCTCCTCCTTTTTATGGCTTATTTATGGTGTGTGTATATATATATATATATGTGCCACATTTTCTTCATCCATTTATCTGTCAAAGGACATTCATGTTGTTTCCATGGCTTTGCTATTATGAATAAAGCTCCAATGAACCTGGAGGTGCACATATCTCTTCAAGATAGTGATTTCATTTCCTTTGTATATATGCCCAGAAGCAGGATTGTTGGATCATATGGTAGTTTTATTTTAAATTTTTTGAGGAACTTCCATACTGTTTCTATAATGGCCAGACCAATTTAATTCTCATCAACAGCCACATATGGGTTCCCTTTTCTCCATATCCTCACCAGCACTTGTTATCTCTTGCCTTTTTGATATTGGTCATTCTACCAGGTGTAAGGTGTTATCAGAGAATAGATCCAAAATTAAAGCATCTAAAATAATGAAGTGTCTCTCCTCTTTCCATCCCTTGCTCCTGAGATTTTCACTTTCCTTTCCCTGTTGATTCATGATATTGAGCACCTTGTCATGTATTTGTTGGCCGTTTGTAAATCTTCTTTGGAAAAATGTCCACTTTCTTTGACCATTTTCTAATAGGATTATTTGTTTTCTTGCTTTTGAGTTGTAAGGGTTCCTTATAGATTTTAGATATTAACCCCTTATCAGATATATACTTTGCAAATATATTCTCCCATTCTGTAGGTTGACTTTTCATTTTGTTGATTGTATCTTTTGCTGTGTGGAAGTTTTTAGGTTGATGTAGTTCCACTTTATGATTTTTGCTCTTGTTGCTTGTGTTTTTGGTGTCACAGTCAAAAAAGTATTGCCAAGACAAATGTCAAGGAGCTTTTCCCCTATGTTTTCTTTTAGGTATTTTACAGATGCAGGTCTTACATTTAAATCTTTAATCCATTTCAAGTTAATTTTTGTAAGTAGTGTAAGATAGGCATCCAATCTCATTCCTCTGCATGTGAATATCCAACTTTCCCAACACCATTTATTGAAGAGAATATGCTTTCCCTATTTAACATTCTTGGTTCCCTTGTCAAACAGTAGTTGAACATACATGTGAAGATTTCTTTCTGGGCTTTGTATTTTGTTCTATTGGTCTGTGTGTCTACTTTTTCATCAGTACTGTACTGTTCTGATGAGTATATCTTTGTAATACAGTTTGAAATCAGAAAATGTAATGCCTCCAGCTTTGTTCTTTCTCAAGATTGCTTAGCTTCAGTATCTTTTGTGGTTTAATATGAATTTTAGAATTGTTTTTTCTATTTTTTGAAAAATGCCATTGGAATTTTGATAGGGATTGCATTGAATGTATAGATGGTTTTGAGTAGTATGGACATTTTAACAATATAAAACTCTTCCAGTACAGGAACATGGGATATTTTCCATTTATTTGTGTCTTTAATTTCCTTCAACAGTTTCTTATGGCTTTTGATGTACAGGTCTTTCATCTCCTTGGTTAAATTTATTCCTAAATATAGTATTCTTTTTGATGCTATGGTAAATGGGATTCTTTTATTTCTTTTACAGATAGTTTATTGTTTATTGTTAATGTATGGTAATGAAACTGATTTTTTTGATATTCATTTTATATCCTGACACATTATTCCTTTATTAGTTCTAACAGTTTTTTGGTGGAATCTTTAGAGTTTTCTACATATAAGATCATGTTCTTTGCAGAGACAAGTTTACTTCTTCCTTCCTGACTTAGATGAGTTCTATTTTTGCTCTGGCTAGGACTACCAGTACTCTGCTGAGTATAAATGGTGAGAGTGGGCACTTTTGTCTGGCTTCTGATCTTATAGGAAAAGCTTTCAACCTTTCAGTGTTAGTATGATATTAACTGTGGGCTTGTCATATATGGCCACTGTTATGTTGAGGTATCTTTTTTCAATGCCTACTTAGTTAAGACTTCTTCTCATGAAAGGATGTTATGTCAAATGCTTTTTATGCATCTATGGAGATTATATGAGTTTTGTCTCTTTCCATTAATGTGGTGTATCACACTGATTTTTTAATGTTGAACCATCCTTGCATCCCACAGTCAAATCCCATTTGATCATTGTATATGATCCTTTTCATATGCTGTTTAATTCAGTTTGCTAGTATTTTGTTGAGAATCTTTGCATCTTTGTTTATCACAGATATTGGCTGTAGTTTTCTTTTCTTGCAGTGTTTTGTCTGGCCTTGTAAAATGAGTTTGGGAGTGTTCTCTCCCATTCTGTTTTTTGAAAGAGTTTGAGAAGGACTGATATTAAATCTTTTAAAAATTTTTGGTAGAATTCACCTGTGAAACATCTGGACCTAGCTTTTTCTTTGTTGTTTTTGATTATTGATTCCATCTCCTTACTTATTATTGGTCTGTTCAGATTTCCTTTATTTCATGATTCAGTCTAAGTACATTATATGTTTCTAGGAATTTATCTATTTCCTCTAGGTTGTCCAGTTTGTTGGCATACAACTTTTCATAGTAGTCTTTTATGATCTTTTGTATTTCTGTGGTATCAGTTGCAATGTTTCCTCTTTCATTTATAATTTTATTTGAATCTTTTATGGAAAATCTAAAGATATGTCAATTTTGACTATATTTTCAAACATCTTATTACTTTTGTGGCTCTTTTCTATTGTTTTTCTGTTCTCTATTTCATTTATTTCTGCTCTAATCTTTGTTATGTCCTTTCTCTGCTAACTTTGAACCACTCATACCACTGTGGATGAAAAATATTTTGCTACTGTTGGATGAAATGTTTTGTATATGTCTGTTAGGTCCATTTGGTCTAAAGTATAGTTCATGTTCTATGCTTCCTCATTTATTTTCTGCCTGGATGATCTATCTACTGTTGAAAGTGTGACATTGAAGTCCTCTGTTATTATCATATTTGCATATATTTCTCCCTTCAGATCTATCAGCATGTGTTTACTGTATTCAGGTCCCTTAATGTTGAATGCATATATATTTACAATTGTTATATCTTCTTGATGAATTTATCACTTTATTTTTATATAATGACCTCCTTTGTCTCTCATTATAGGTTTTGATTAAAAGTGCATTTTTTTCTGATGTAAATATAGCCATGCCTTCCTTTTTTGGTTTTCATTTACATGGAATATCTTTTTCACCCCTTCACTTGAGCCTATGCATGTCCTTGAAGCTGAAGTGAATCTTTTGTAGGCAGCATGTAATTAAGTCCTGTTTCTTAATCCATTCTGCTGCTGTATGTTTTTTGATTGGAGAATTTAATCCATTTACATTTAAAGTAATTGTTGATAGGTGTAGGTTTACTAATGACATCTTACTAATTTTTTTTTCTGGCTCTTTTTTAGTTCCTTTATACTCTTACTTCTCTCTTGTGATCTTCCTTTTTGAATTTATGGTTTTCCAGAGTGGTATGCTTTGATTCACTTCTGTTTATCTTTTTGTGTCAACTGTAGTTTTTTGTTTTGTAGTTACCATGTGGCTTACATACATCTTATAGCTATAACAATTAAGCTGATAACAACTGAACTTTAGTCCTATAGAAAACTCTACTCTTTTAATCCTCCCATTTCATGTGGCTGATGTCACAATTTACATCTTTTTATAGTATATATCATTAATAAATTATTTTAGCTATAGTTATTTTTAATACCTTTGTCTTTTAACCTTTATTCTACAGTTAAGTAATTAACACCACCATGTTACAGTGCTGGAGTATTCTCATTTTGTTTATATACTTACCTTTACCAGTGTTTCATATTTTCATATGTTTTCCTTTCACTAATTAGCAACTTATATTTCAGCTTGAAGAACTTTCAGTATTTATTATAAAGCAGGCCTAACTGTGATGAACTCCCTCAACTTTTGTTTTTGAAAAGTCTTTTTCTCTCCATTTCTGAAGTACACTGTCAGGTAATGTATTCTTGGTTGACAGCTTTTTTTTTTCCAACACTTTGAATGTATCACCTGTCTTGCCCTGGGCAAGTTCTCTAAGGATTCAGTGTGACCAAAGAAAATTGACAGCAAAACTGTTCTTGGGGTGAAAGGGGTATACCCAACTTTATTTCCAGCTGGCAGGTCAGTCACTAGAATCCCGTTCACTCAGAGCAAGTCTACAGGCAGCAAGCCGGTCTCTGCCTCTGGGACCCTCTGTCTGCACAGCCGTCCTCTGGGCCTCTCTGCACAATTGTCCCACACAGCCATCCTCTGGGCCTCTGTCCTCGGTGCTGCCACCACTCCAGCCTCTGCTCTGTTCTCCTGCAGCCTTGCAGCCATACCACCCTGTCATGCCCAGAGCACTGTGTGGAGCTCTTTATATAGAGTCAACAGCCATGTATTACCCACAGGTGTGCAGTGAGCTTAATCAACCAGGGCCAGGTGAGAATCCTGGCCACAGGAACTCTCATTTTATCCACACTCCACCCCTCCAGGATTCTCTCCTGTCAATCTATGTGCCCTTACTCCTCTGCAGTGGTCCCTGTGCAAGGAAGCTCGAACATTGTTCTCCAGCCTCCCCAGCAAAAAGTCTTGCAGACACACAGGCCGGACTCGTGGCTCTGTCTCTGACCTCTGCCTCTTTAGTCTTAATGGCTTGAACTACTGCACTGGTTTCAGTTGTTGCCATAGTGCCAGTACGATTCTATTTGGCTTCCCATCTAGTTTCCTTCCATCTACTCCTGCCCGTATCAAATCAACCCACATCTGGGTCCTCATAACCCTCCCAGGACCCCTCAAATTCCTCCTGTGAGTAACAGGTCTTATTTCTTTCCGGGTTCTCGTTGCTTCAGCTACTGTACGTGTCACCTTGCATTTAGTAATCGCTGCCTCAAGGTGGGCTGCACTGTCAGGGAAGATAGCTTTCCCATCTCTGATCCAGAAAGAACAATTCCATCCACCCCTAAGTCCCACAGCCACCGGCTCAGCCTGAGTATAAGGGTGGACCATAGAGTGCTCCACGGCCTGGGGAGGGGGCTGCTCCTCTCCTTGGGGAACTTTCAGCTGCGGGGCCTTTATTTTCTTTACAACCACTGGGCGTGCTTTCAATACAGGAGGGGCCAGTGCCTCTGGGACCACCCCTTCATCCTTCCCCAGCTCCTCCACTTCTGAGTCCTGGGCACACGACCTCTCATTTTATCCACATCATCCCAATTTCTCCTGGCCTGCAAGGTTTCTGCTGAGAAATCATCTGATAGCCCTATGAGGGTTCCCTTGTATGTAAGGATTTTTTTTCCCGTTGCTGCTTTTAATTCTCTCTTTGTCTGATTTTAGACAGTTTTATTGTATGAATTGGAGAAGAACTTTTTGAATTGAAACCTTTTGGGGACCTATGAGCTTCATGAACTTGAACACCCAAATCTATCTTCACATTTGACAAGTTCTCAGCCATTATTTCTTTAAAAAATCTTTCTTCCCCCTGCTCTTTGCTCTCTCCTCCTTCCAGGACTCCAATAATGTGTATATTGTTTCAATGGGTCCTACCACCTTCTCCTTCTCCTGCCACTGATTCCCACAGTGATCCATGTGAGGAAGTCCCTAAGTGGGCCTCTCTGAAAGCATCCCAGAATGCTGGAGGCACTGAGTGTACACCTTGGACTCTCCTTTTCCCACTGGAGAAAGTGTAGACTCAGAGAGACCTCCCTTAACAGGTGCTGCCCTGGCCTGGGGGAGGAATGAAGCAGTTAAAATGAAACAATGACTTTTACCCTTTTAATTTGGTTTAGGTCAGTTTTTGTGATCAGGTAGGTGCTTCAGCCTTACCCATGGGTTCTGAGATTTTCACAAAGGTGTCTTATCTATAGATAGTTGCTCTTCCTGTGAGAACTGGAGAACCACCTATTTCACCATCTTGCTGCTATCAGTCCAGGCAATAGCTTTTATAACCAGACAGGTGGATGTTATTTATGTAGCAGTAGCTGACAGGAGTGTGAAATTAAGAACACCAGGTACAGATAAGTTAATGGGCTGTGAAAAAGAAGAGAAAAAGAAAAAAGAAAGTTGTACTACTACTCAATCATATTTAACACTGAAAACAGTAATTATTTTATTTTTCAATTCAAGGATTTTACAGATTAGCCATACAAGTGACTTTGGTACTCCCATCACACACATCAGTTGAGATAGGACTGTTGAGTTATTTAAGTCAACTTTGTTAAGCTTTGAAGGAGAGGCTCCAGAAAGCCAACCTCACCAGAAAGTCTCTTTCATGTACACAAACAAGGGAAAATTTCTGCAACCCAAGCCAGTCAAACAATGCTGAGATGAAAGAGCGGATTTTAAGGACCTCAGTTAACAAGACCTCCAGTTTCCTGGCCAGTGGGCATTCAAGTGTGGGCTTTAGCAGTCAGGAGCTGGATGACACACAAAAGGAGACCTAAGAGGCTATTTCCCCTTATACTACCTCAAAGAAGTTTGGATTTTCAATTTATTTTTTTAAAGTAGATACACAGTACACATCAGAATGTGAGTTTTATGCTAAATACATTTTGGTTTCAGAGTAGTTATCTCTTGCTGCCAGAATAGCCCTAAGGATTAAGATGGTTTATTGGGATCAAATGCCTAGGAGATTTATTATAGTGCAGACTGTTTACTCATTCCCATTAAAATGCTGATTATGCTTATGTCTTTGTCTCTCTCTCTCTTCTGCCTCCTTTTCTTCCCTCCTCCGTAGCCCATATTCTATTATTTTGTTTCTCTGCTTTAAGATTAATCTACTTAGATTTTTATCCTTTATTAAAATTGAGACCATAGAAGTATTCTGACTTTATGGGGACAAGGGAGCAGAAGTGGCATATATGTAGCTCTAATGTCTTGGGAACACTGAGTCCCTGATTAGCAACCCAGAACAGAAAAAACTATATTTCCTGTGACTGTCTCTGCTGACTGAAGAGAAGGGTGCACATTTGGAGTAATTTTTTGTGAAGGATCACAAACATCCTGGCTATAATCATCTAAAATTTAGAGCTATTTAGGAGCAAAGGTAATTTGCTGCCAGAAAAATGCTTTACTTGGATAAAAAGGGAGCTTATCTATTTTATAGTCAAATTCTATGTAAAACTTAGGTAGATGAATTTCTGTGTAAAATATGGGTAGAATCTAATAAAGCAGATGAGTTTACATATAATATATCAGCTCTCAAGAAACAGACATGAGACATCAGAAAATATGGTAACTTAAATAAGAAAGCCGCAGCCCAGGCAATAACCCCAGAGGGCTAGATAATGCATCACGTTTATAGGAAAGTCAATCACTGAGTCCATTAAGCTGTGTAGAATGATTTTATGAAAATTGTGGTGGGCTGGGCAAATGTTTGATATACCCTGATAAACTCATTCTTAAATAGTTACTATCACAGTGCTTGGCATGGGAATGATATCCAGTCAACTATTATGGAAAATACAATTAAATATAGCTCACCTGCTACTCCTGGAGTATGCAAATACATTCCTATTGTTTTCCATTGTTTTTCTAGTACATTTTCCTGTTTCTTTCCTGCTTAGAAAGATCTAGACCAGCTACTGTCATTTTTACCATGTGTAAAAACCACCTGGAAAGCTCTTACAACATAGACTGGTTGGCCCTAGCCCTAGAGCTTCAGAGTCTTGAGGTCCGAGGTGAAGTCTGAAAAGCTTCAATTCTAACATGCAAAGGTGATGCTGTAATGTTCGTGCATGGACCACCTTTTGAGAACCACGACAGTCTATAAAGTGACAAAAGAACAATTACAAACTTGAGGGCAAAGAGGTGCTGAACTCTCTAAAAAGCATGATTTTCATCTATTTAATAGACCTGGAGCAGTTATTGTCTGCTGCTAAGACTTCCACTACAGATGAGAAAAGCATCCTCAGGTTTTCTGTCTGTCTGACAGTGGCAGTCTAGATTGAATAGGGAAATGGGGAGGGAAAACATGGTGATACAGGAAAAAAATATGCAGAGAAATTTTGTAACTCAGAAATAACTTTGCAAACAGCAAAGACCTGTTTTATTCAAAAGAAGAATCTAAAATTTGAGTCTACATGAGAAATGATGGAAAATTATTCTCCCACACTCTTGCCTTCCGGCTGATTTCACTTTTAAAGCTTAAAGGTTAAAACTACAATAAAAGCAAAAACATGCATGAATTGAAGTCTTCAGCTCAGGTGACTTCCAACTTAAAAATTCTTTTGAGTCTCTGTTATTTGAATCCCTACCGATATGGTAGAGAAGGAAGCTGATTTACTTATAGGCAAATGATGAAACAAAAAAATAAAAGAGTGATGCAAATTGAGTACTTACTGTTTGTCAGGCTCTCTGTTAAACTATGTGCATTATCTAATTCACTCCTCGTAACAGTTCTTCAGATTGGCACTGTTTCTCTCCCCATGTCAAAGCTGATAAAAGGTTTAAGACTTTGTGATTTGCCTAAGGTTATACTTGCAGGAAGTTGTGAAATCAGACCTTGATCATTTCCTGATACCTAAGGATTTAAAATACATTTATAAGTCAGATTCCAAATAGGCTCTGGTAGAAGAACCAGAACTAACAGCAATATTAGCAGAGCCAACTGTTATTACAGCAATTAGAGTATTACCCTTAAAAAGCCCCATGACATAGGTATTACTATTTTATGTTTGAGAAAACCAGAGAAGCTAAGCAATCTAGTTATATAGCTAGCAAGAAAGGAACTGAGGATATGGACTCTAAAGCCCGTGTTCTTTATATACTTCCATCAAACCCTGTGATCAAGCACAACTTTCCTAGACCCTTCAGTGGCAATCCATGTATTTGATACAAACTATTACATTAACATCATTATAAGGTTCGACAAAATGAAAATTCATTGATTCCCCACTGACAAAAGAAAAATGCTACAATGAACCACCTTATATAAACTTTTATGTCTATATACATAGTTTTGCTGGGTTCAAGGGTATATTTATTTTTATAATTGATTCTTATTTGTATTAAAGCAATATATATACATAGCTTAATAGGACACATAACAGCTTGACAGCAAATAACATCAGCCCCCTGCTCCCACTTTTCTGCCCCTCCACTCTCATCCTATTTGCCAGATACAGTCATTTCTACTCTTAACCATTTTATGTGGTATTTACCTTTACATTCTAAATACACCATGCAGCTATCTTTTGATTCACTGATTTAAAACACTATCCACTGACTTCTTTCTTTCTCTTATATACCCCCTTTCTTTTCTTCACTCTTTCAGTGTATTATAATTTTTGATTAAATATTATTTGGTGCTGTTATAATTATATCTACATAAATGTTGGTCTCTGTTGAGTAAAGTAGTATATTGTTGTTACTTTTGGTTTCTATATACATTTTTTGTACAATGTTTAGCTTTTTCTGTAATTGATAATAACCTTTAATTTTTTCCCATTTGCTTGGATTCATTTGGACCTATGGCTAAATCTTCTCAGTTCCATTAATGGCTTTGAAAAATGACTTTCAAGATAAGATTTTTGCATTACCAAATGCCGTAGTTACCTTCTCCAAATCTTGGAGACATCTCTCCCAGAGTTCTCTATTTTTTTGCTCCAGTCTGAGCTAGCTGCTCTTCCAGCCACCTTCATAGCTATTATTCTTTGTCATCAACCTGCTATTTCCCTCACTCTTCTGTGGTGGATTTCCTGTTTTCTGAGTTCCATATCTTTTTCCTACTTACTTATTCCCTTGGTAAGTAAATCACATTCTCTAGTAATTTCCTGCAAAAGGATACATGGTTTGTGGTATATAATTTTGAGATTTTGCATACCTGGAAATGTCTCTATTCAAACAATTGATAGTTTTGTTAGAGTATAGACATCTAGGTAGAAAATCCTTTCCTCTAAGAGTTATATTACTCCATGGTCCTCTAGCTTTTAATTTGCTGAGTGGACCAATGCCATTTTGGTTCTCCTGTCCTCTGTGGGCAGCCTAGTTTTTCAGAAGCTTCTCTTTATCGCTGGTTTCTGAAGTGCCGTGATGACGTATCTTGGTGGCTGCTGCTGGGTCAGCCAATCTACGAACCTGACAATTTTGCCAGATAACAAAATGAAGATTGTATGCTCTGGAGGTGATCAAAAGATTTCTCCCCTTCCCCACCTTTTTTGACCTGCATTCCTACAATGCACATGCCCACAAAAGGGGGTGGGGGGAGAGAAAGAAAGAGAGTTGCTACTTGCCCGAATACCATTCTACTACTACTATTATGTGTTTCCTCTTTGCAAAGCATAGCTCCTCCTTTTGGGGGTGCTTAGAATCTACTTTGGCAGATGTGATATGAACTTAAACTATACTAGAAGAGAAAATTCATGAATGACTTTATAAGAAAAGTGTGACAGTGCTTCAAGGGAAGATGTAATTTCAGATAGGGACATGGGAAATATTCTAAGAATTAGGGGATGTTTGGTGAGTTAGGAATATGAAAAGAGGTCAAGGTAGGGAAGGAAGTTTGCATTTCAGAGGCTCTGAAGTCTGCACAGTTAATAGTGGTAGAAGGGGTGGAAGAGGCATTCATTTGTAGAAAAGGGTATGTGAAAGGCATAAAGTTGGGAAGATGGAAGACACTTCCAAGAATAACAAGTTGGCTCGATCCTAGTTGAGACAAGGAGAAATGGGAAATATATGAGAGGAAATTTGGGGCCAAACCATGACAATCATTGGATGCAAACTCATTTGTTAGGGGACATATTATTCCAATCATTTCTTCTCATTTACATATTCATATTCACTGACAGTGAGTATGAACCAGCCCCTGTGTTGGGTATTACAGAAAGAGCTGAAAGAGACATGGCTCCTGTCCTCAAGCAATTAACTATCACATGTGAAGTCATGTTGTGCTTGTGTTTGTGCCTAAGTTCTACAAATGAAGCGCGAATGAGATACATAAGGATCATTAAGAGTGCAGAGAAAACAAGAACCAGATTGGGATCTTCCTAAAAGCATCAAGAAAAACCAAATGAGGTATAGAAGTCTACCAGAACTATGGGTGCAGAACTCTTGGCAAAGGAAATTATAACAGGCACAGAAATGAGAGAGAACATGGCATATTCATTCATATTACAGATTTTTATTGAGTACTTACTATGTACTAGCTACAGTACTAGTCATGCTAGGGGAACTATTGATCTTTCCATGCAAATCATGGTGTCCCCACAGGCTGTTAGCTACATGAGAGTAAGAATTATGTCTGAATATTCACTGTTGTGCCCAGCACTTAATATTTGTTACATAAATATATGTGGAAACATGGTATTAGATTTCCATAAAGAAAAGGATCACTACAAGATGATAAAAATTCATGAGGGAGATGTTTTGAGAATTATCAATATATCATGTTAATTAAAACTAGGTCCTCAACACCTAAAAAGCAAATAACCCTACTGAAAAATGGGCAGATGATATGAAAAGACACTTCTCCAAAGAAGAAATTCAGATGGCCAACAGGCACATGAAAAGATGCTGTACATTGCTAATTATCAGGGAAATGCAAATTAAAACCACAATGAGATATCACCTCACACCAGTTAGGATGGCTGACATAGGAAAGACTAGGAACAACAAATACTGGTGAGGATGTGGAGAAAGGGGAACCCTCCTACATTTCTAGTGGGAATGTAAAATAGTTCAACCATTGTGGAAAGCAGTATGGAAGTTCCTCAAAAAACTAAAAATAGAAACACCATTTGACCCAAGAATTCCACTCCTAGGAATTTACCCTAAGAATGCAGGATCCCAGTTTCAAAAGGACATATGCACCCCTATCTTTATCGCAGCACTATTTACAATAGCCAAGAAATGGAAGCAACCTAAGTGTCCATCAGTAGATGAATGGATAAAAAAGATGTGGTACACAATGGAATATTATTCAGCCATAGGAAGGAAACAAATCCTAGCATTTGCAACAAAATGAATGGAGCTAAAGGGTATTATCCTCAGTGAAATAAGCCAGGCAGAGAAAGACAAGTACCAGATGATTTCACTCATCTGTGGAGCATAAGAACAAAGCAAAAACTGAAGGAACAAAACAGTAGCAGACTCACAGAATCCAAGAATGGACTAACAGTTGCCAAAGGGAAAGAGATTGGGGAGGATGCATAGGAAGGGAGGGAGAAGGGGAATAAGGGGCATTATGATTAGCACACATAATGTAGGGGGGCCACAGGGAAGGCAGTACAACACAGAGAAGACAAGTAGTGAGTCTATAGCATCTCACTATGCTGATGGACAGTGACTGTAATGTGGTAAGTGGTGGGGACTTGATAATGGGGGAAATCTAGTAACCACAATGTTGCTCATGTGATTGTATATTAATGATACCAAAATAAAAAAATAAAAAACTAGATGCATGGACAAAATTGCTCAGAATTTACTGGAGATATATATATATATATATATATATATATACACACACACACACACACACACACACACACACACACACACACATACACAATAAAGATATATAATGAAAATATATATACAATATACAGTAAATATATAGTAATACAATATATACATGTATAATAAAAATAGCAGGTAAAGAATGGAATATATGGGAATTCCAACATATCTACACAAAAGAGAAATGCCCTATCATTAAAATGAGTGGGTTTCTACCATGTCTGACATTGAAAAACTTGTTTGGAGACTTTTTTAAGTGCCTCCCTCTAAAAACCTCAGTGCTCTCGCTCCCCGCAGCCCTTGACCATTTGGTTCCACAAGCTGACATCACACTTGCCACTGGCAATGATATTTCCACTTTGTCTTTCTTTAGTCTTTGAATCCTTGTTTAATAGGGATTTGAACCCAGCTCATCCCTTAGGTTCCTAGGCCTCTGTGCCTCATCAAATAGAAACCGATCTCAGTTGAATATGAATGTAGTCTCAGCCACTTGACCAGAACCGCAAACAAGACAACCTTATTCTGTCTCAGAGAAACATGTTGACACTAGGAAGGAGTGGTCACAGAAGAAGGTAAACTACATAGAACATTTGTCACCAAAACCTAGGGAGATGAGAAGCTTCTATCAAATACAGCACAGTGGTTCAGATAAGACCTGAAGACTACTTTAAAATTTTAGGGGCAAAAAAAAGAAAGACAAAGTTCTTACCTTGAAGAGACTTATAGTCTTATAAGAATCCCATTCTCTAGAGGGAATATATTAGAATTCTCCTAATATGCCTAACACTGTGATTGGTGCATGCTGGGTAACCTGGGTGTGTTTGTGGAATGAATAAATGCATGTGCCATGTTCTCTTCCTTCTGTTTCTTTGATTGGGTTCACCAGCTAGGGGATCACTGATGGCTTAAATAAGAAAAGGCTTCTCTAGTAATAGAGGCAGACAACCAACAGCAGGAGCTGAGGACCGCATGAGAAGTGAGGAAGTAAAGAAAATGAGCAAGACAACTTATACTGTTGCGGAAAGATCATGTTTTTAAGAGATATGCAATTGATTGTTTGATAGCACTTACTGAAAATTAAAATCAGAAAGCTCCATGATTTTACAATGAGAAAGGATTCTCCAGATTCCTCCTGCCCAAAAAGGGCATAAAAACAAGTAGTCAGTTTGCTAGTACTCAGTAGCCTGAAAACTTCTCAAGGGTAAGGATCAGGCTATATTTGTTATGGCGTTTCCTACAGTTCTTAGCTCAGAGTTTGGTACATACTCTGTGCTCAGTTAATATTTGTTAAACAAGTTAATGTATAAAAAACACATATACAATGTGTTGACTAATTCTGCTTATCCTGGAGTATACCCAAAGGGAGAGAAGTAAAACATAATAATAAAAGATAGAAATCAGAAAAAAATGTATCAGTTTGTCTCATTTTATACATAAGAGTCCCTATAAAGATATATAAACTGTTGGTGATAAATGACTGAATGAATGAGCAAAAAAATGAATGAAACATTAGACAGAAAAGGAAATGTGCAATATCTGTACCACCTTCAGATTACTGGGTTATTTTAACAGTCCAGGACCTTTCTGGTTGCTGGTGTGCTTGATTAGTCTACGTGTGTTTATCAGCATATGGCCTACAACCGTTTGTCAAGCATTTTGGTATGAATTTAGCAGAAATGACTCTAAGCCATCTTTGAAGATAAAACATACGTGCACCCAGAAGAAAAAGTAGGTCACTTTTTTTACCTTACATTCCCTTACCCAAAGACATTTGATTGCCAAAGCATGCCACCTCTTTGCTTCTTATTTTTATTATTCAGAAAAGAGTAGGGAACAAGGTGCCATCCTTGTCACCATTTTATAGACACGATCAATAACTGCAGTAATTGTTATGTGGAGGTGGGGACAGATTCCCACGAGTCCTTAACTTAGGTGGAAAGCAGTGCATGCATAGGATAATTTGCTTTGTAGGTTGTTAAAGTGATTGACACTGTGGGTTACATCATGTCATTTTCCTTTTTTGTGTGTGTAAGAGTGCATCATTCTAGGCTTATGTTTGCCAGCTTAAAGAGTGGGGCATTATCATCATTCACCTTGAGTTCTCTTTTCTAAGCTCCTCCTCTGTAAAAAAAAAAAAGCACCTGTCCCCCCATGTCTGTGATACCAGTTTTGCTTTCTTTTCTTCAGAGAATGCACTGGATTGAATACCAAGAGGAAGGGATTCATCTCATTTTTAAGAAATGACAAAACCTCTCATATGGACTATAACCAGT
The DNA here is from genome assembly GCA_032199065.1 of Smutsia gigantea. NCBI lineage: Eukaryota > Metazoa > Chordata > Mammalia > Pholidota > Manidae > Smutsia > Smutsia gigantea. Next base: position 228,963 of record JAVSCE010012419.1, on the reverse strand, counting down.
GATAGAAACTTCTTCTACATTGTACCTTACAATTTATTTACCATAACAGCCAACACTCCACCCTGAGAGTAGCATACCAATAGAACACAAAGAATCAGAAAAAAAAGAAAAGAAAAAAAGCATTTTTTTTTCCATGCAAATATCCAGTTTATATTCTAAAATATCATTAAAGTTTTAGGTAGATGTATTCAAAAGGTCAGGATTTACATTCTCAATTTGGAATTGATTATTGTTAATTGATAACCCACCCAACTTTGTTCAGCTGAAGCATGGGTCTCCATACTACTGAACCAAATTGGGTCTGTGTGCCCTTGTCCATCGGAAAACCAATCACGGAGCCACCAGTCTTTTGCAAAGAGAGTTTTACTGGCAAGTGGCTGAACAAGGGTACAGGAGGTTGGTTCAAATCTGTCTTCCCAAGCTCAGATGGAGTACAGAATCAATACAGGGGGTTTATACTTATCCAGCAAGGTTTCAGGCAAACTTAGCAGGGGGTTGGTGAAATTAACAGAGTTGGGGCAGGACTTTCTCCTGTGCCTGTGTAGCATGTTAGCATGTTACTACATACACTGTATGTTAAAAAAAAAAACCCTACTCAGAGGTGGAGATTTTAGTAGGGTAATGAAGGAGAGGTAACTTAAGGTCATGTGGAACTGTTTCTGTGCAGGCTCGGGTGAGGGTCGGTAGGCTGGACCCCCTTGGATGGGTCTGCTCTGGGCGAAGTGGGCTCTAAGGAGCCTGCAAAACAGGTCTTTGTCCTAGAAAAGAGCACAGAAAGCGGTAATGAATTTTAACAATGCAGCGAGTGGCAGGGGCAAGAAATGACTTTTGACTTTTTAATTAAAAGACTGTGGTTTCATACCGTCACTGGTAACACACATGGAAGCTTGTGGAACTCCTCGTGCTGATGGTCACTCTGCACCTTGAGCCACCCTGGTGGAAAATGTACAAATTTAAGCATTTATATCTACAACAGGCTACATTCCCAGAAGAGGCTGGATAGCTTTTGCCATTACCTGTATTGTTTCTTGTCTGACCAAAATATCCAGTTATGGCTGCACCAATAGAGACAGAAATTTAGGAAATAAATGTTTTCAGAACAGGTTGAGTTATTCCATCAGTAGCTTGGCAAGGGTGGAATGACTCATGATTAAGAAAGGATCTTCCAGAGAAATGTCCAAAGAATTCCAATATAGGACATTGAGTCACTGTCTGTATTTTAGAGTTCTGGGGAAAAACAAACAAAAAGAACAAAAATGAATATATGTAAGGATACTTTTAAAATAAGTGTAAACAGAAAGGACACCAGTCTGTATCCATAGTAGGTTCCATATAACTCTTAAGCACTTCCAGGGTATTTTAAAAGCAATGCCTACTTGACAATTACAGCATATAACTTTCTTTTCCCTTTAATTGTATAAAAATCTGTTTTATGTCTCCTTTTTATTACTCAGTATATCATTTCATGAAAGTGGAATATTATTTCCCCACAAAATTTTCCCTGTTTCCCCTTTCACACCTAATTTAAATTCTCTCTTCCAGTAATTAAAGCTGGTCATCATGCAGATTATGGCAAGGGAGGAGGAAGTAAGACAGGAGCAGTAATAGGGAACTTGGATTTATGAAAGTGGAGAGTCATGCGATCTGCCCATCTTCAAGGTGGGCGAACGAGGCGTAATACCTTAGATGAGGCAGGATGCTAAGTCCAGGTTCCCACCCACTGTCCTAATTTTATTAGGGGAATATTTTTATAGATAGCTTATTTTTATTTACATTAGTTACCTGTTTATTTTTAAGGTAATGTGTAGAATGCTCCAACAAGAATTCCAATGCTTTTCATTATTTTAGTTTAGCTACCTTTTAAACTGAAAGTTGATGGTTCCAAAGTGTTCCTGAGGGCTAAGGATCCCTTTGTGTTTCTTTGATCCTTACTTCAGGCTTCCTCCTCTGAAATAGCTTTAGTGAGTTCCCATGCTTTGCCTTGGGAAACTTTCCCTCTTGCCTCCCATTTGCCCTCTACAATCAAACTTCCTGAAAAAAAAAAGTGCTCTCAGAAAATAAAGCTTTGCACCACTGGGGCCTCACTGCATTCAAGGAGCAACAGTTGAATCTTTCACTTGTTCACTACATTCTCATCCCGTTTGGGGGCAATGCATTCTCCAGTTTTATGACTCAGTGATAGTATTTCATGAATAACGATGAGATAACAACCTATCACTGCATACTCCCTTACAAAATGGTGATATTTAAATTCAAAGATAACTGCCATTTAAAAATAAAGGCTCCCTCTCTTTTTAAAAACACTATCAATTGAAAATAAAAACTAATCAAGATGTATGAACTCTTCTGCTGGCATTTTTAAAAGTTGGCTTCAGTTTGATTAATACAAATAGAATTGGACCCAAGCATACAATTACTTAGTTTCACTGATATATAGAGAAAAGTAAAAGTAACAAGATTCCTACTTAAAAATTAGCAATATGAAGTAGATACAAGAAGATCTAATAAAAGAGATCAGTGCTATGCAGTTAGAGACTCAAGGATCAACTGTACTTTTAATTACTCAGCACATCAAGAACCTGATCTCAATTTTTCAAACCGTATAGGCAAGTCTTAATTCTTAGGGCAAAAATGATCTGGGTGGTTGGAATAATTACAAATCACAGATAGTCCCAAACCCTTATGGCAACAATTCATTAAGATCTCCTTCCTTGGAGAAATGGTTTTATAAGAGCTACAGATCATTACAAAACTGTCTGGCTTATGTCTCCTCTCTGTTGATTATCCCACTGCAATCTCTGGTGAAGGCATCCAAAACAGTGAAAAAGCCCAGAGGCAGGAATGAAGAGGAAAGGGACAGAGAGAGCTTTAAGGAGAAGCCATAGATCTCCCACCAGACTCAGTATAAAGCACAAGATGGCCAGTGGTGAACCCCTCCTGGAGAAGAGCTGAAAGTAGGATCTGTTAAAACATCAGTAAGCAGTTAACCTCTGGGAGAAGGTGTGGGCAGAGCCAGGTGGCATTGCCCCAAAAGAGAGATGAATAATTTCTAGTTTGGTAACTTTGTACAGGGGCTATATTTTAGACATTCTTTTTTCCTCATTTTCTGAGCCTCTCCTCTTTTAGCCTCAACCAGCACACAAGCTTAGGGAAAATTGTAACACTCTTTCCCTTTTCTTTTCTCTTTATTGTTATCTTTTACAGGCATTCCTACTGCCTTATCAGTTACAACCTGGGCTGAGCAATAATCCACTAAGACCATTTTTCTAACTTCAGAATCACTTCTAACTTCAGATTGATTTTCTTGATTAACCATTACTTTTATCTTCAAAACTTCATTTTACAAAATCGAGATAAATGTCCTGTCTTCATCCTCTCCATTCAACAAGAATCTAGAGGACTCTAAGCAGACTTCATCATTCTCTTCCTCTTTCAGTGGTCTGCTAAATATGTTTGTGTATGCACTTGGCAGTAATTTTCATCAGGATGTTACAAATACATTTCCCATAATGGATAAATGAAATCATGCTTAGGAATGACAAAGGAGCATAGTGACTCCTAGATCACTGACCCAGGAGGGGTTTTCCTCCCTCAGAGGCATTCTCTTTGGCCAAGCATGCAGTTTGTAGGAGAGACAGGTGTACATAGTGCATATAAAGTAGTGAGAGAGGAAGGATGTCTTGCCAATGGGTTTCAGCCCTGGGCAAGTTCACTATGGATTCAATGAGAACAAAGAAATGACAGTAGAATGTTCTTGGGGTGAAAGGGTTATACCCAATTTTATTCCCACAGTGGCAGGTCAATCACTAGAATCCTATCCACTCAGAGAGAGTCTGCATGCAGCAAGCCAGTCTCTGCCTCTGAGCCTCTCTACCCATTCAGCTGCCTAAGTCTCTGTCCTTGGTGTTGTCACCACTCCAGCCTCTGCTCTGCTTTCCTGCAGCCTTGCAGCCGTGCCACCATGTCGCCCAGAGCACTGGGCGTATCTCTTTATATAGAGTCAATAACAACGTATTGCCTACTCGTGTGTAATGAGCTAGACAGCCAGGGCCAGGTGAGAATCCTGGCCACAGGAACCTTCAATTATCCACAAAGGGGTACTGACCTAATGTCTTCCAATGGGTTTCAGCCCTGGGCAATTTCGCTATGGATTCAAAGCGACAAAAGAAATTGACAGGAGAACTTTCTTTGGGGTGAAAGGGTTTATTACCCGGCTTGTTCTCCCGGCGGTAGGTAGAGCACCAATGTCTCTGCCTCCACCCAGAGCACTGGGCCGAGCTCTCCATATAGCACAATAATCGCTTATTGCCTAAAGGTGTGGAAGTGGTAGTCTAGCAACAGGCCAGTTACATTATCAGGTGGTTTAAGTTCAGTGAGGATCCTGGCCATAGGAACCCCAACTTCCCCACACTCCACCTCTCCAGGATTCTCGCCTTACAATCTACACGCTTTCCATCTTCCACAATGGTCCCTGTGTGAGAAAGCTGGAGCACTCTAACCAGATTCCACAATAGCAACAGAGGTTAACAACAACTTAGAGACAATAAAAAGTTAAGATACAGGTAACAAAAATTATAATAATCCTCAAGCCAGAGGAAGTTCCCAATCCACAAAGACTTTAGGGGTGATAAGACACATGTTTTAATGCCACCAACATAGGCAAATCTTGTCCATCAGGTAGGATGCATGCAAGAGAGTGGTCCTGTGATAGGACTGTAGCAGAAAGGGGGTCCCTTCCAGGTCTAGTATTCTATACTTTTACTCCTTTCCCCGTGGGGGTTACTGAAAGGTCTATATATAGTGCTACCGGAGGTGCATGCACTGCCCATAATGATAAAACAAAACTCCCTGGTAAGATGCTCCTACCTTCTGGCCATTCAGGATATACTACTGTGAACTTTGGTGGCCACTCTGCTGTTATTCCAGGAATACACAGGAGGTCAGCTTCCAGGCCTTGTCCCCAAGGTGCCAGGAGAGCCAGCCATCATTGGTCCATGTGTCAAAAGATCGAAGGCCATGTCCATTCAAAGGAGTCCCTGGGATTCAGTGCAGTTGGTGCTGGCAATTGATTCTGGTGGCCAAACCTCAGCTTCAGTGATTCTTCCTTGGTTTGCACTTACAGTTGTACAGGGGAGGCAGCCGTATGTGTTAACATGTCTACGGGGCTCAGGGCTCCCTTTCGGGGTCTCTCACTCAAATGCCGTAGCATGGTCCATAAGTGGACTGATGATCCCGCAGACTATTGGTATCTGACTTTAGTCCGGATTTTAACAAGCCATTGTGCCTCTATCAAGCCTGCTGCAGTAGCATTGTATGGCCATGAAACTTCCACTTGATTCCCAGCTGTAGCACCCATTCTTGCAGTGCATGCCCAGTAAAATGAGTGCCCTGATCACTCTCAATTACCTGTGGTCGGCTATAGGCAGGAAAGAGATGCTCCAGGCCTCTTTTGGACATCTGCTGGTCTGCACAACGGGTAGGAAAAGCAACCAGAAGTCCAGTAGCTGTGTCCACACAGGTCATCGCATACTGATATTCTTCTGACACAGGTAGAGGCCCAATATAGTCTGTCTGCCACCTGACAAGGGGTATAGTCCCCTTAGCTATTGTCCCATGTTGCTGTGGAACTCAGTGTGAGTGGAGCACAGGACACACTCCTGCCGGGCTCTATTAACTTCTTCGAAGGTCAAAGGCAAGCCCCATTGACAGGCTACAGCCCACATTGTCTTTTGCCCCGCATGCAACAAATGCTGATGTAGCCATTGGGCTACATCAGAGGCAGGCTTTCCTTCTAAACAATGTATCTGGACCAATTTATCTGCTTCATCATTTCCTGGGGATGCCAGTGGCAAATGACCTGTCACATGGTATACTGTAATTATTTTAGTCTGACCACAGGCCCATAAGTCTTGCCACAATTCTTGCCCCCAGAGGGGTCAGTGACCAACCAGCCAGTTGGCCTGGTACCAGGTTGGTAGCCACAGGGTCAAGCCCTGATAGATATAGCCCAGCTGTCAGTGCAGACAACTATAGAAGAGGGCTGCTGGCTGATCACAAGCCACACAGCCCGCAACTCTACCCATTGGCTGCTCTTCCCCTCACAATCTTCCATCCATATTGTCTCAGTCTTAGGATGGAAAGCTATGGCCCTCCATTTTGGGGGCTGCCCACAGCTGGAACCGTCTGCGTACCATGCATCCTCAGGTATAGGTGCTCTTTCCTCCAAATAGGGACTCTCTGCACTAATGGTTCAAAAGCAAGTTCTTCCTGCTTTTCACTAGTATATGTCACCGGCCCAACATGCGTTGGAGTTCTTCACTCAAGGGTCTACTAGAAAGGGCACTATGCTGCTGTAGGTAAGCACCCCACTTGGCTTGTGTGTGTTTGTACCACACCACTCCTTGGCTTTTGGGTCCAGTCTTGTACCCACCCCAAGATGGGATAGGTGGTTATTACCTTTATCGGCGCCATTCCAGTGATGAGTTCTGTAGCCAGCAAGGCATGATACATGGCAGCCAGTTGTTTCTCTATTAAAGTGTATCGTACCTTTGCCCCTTTCCAGAATTGTAACCAGAATCCAGTGGGTTGGCAAGTTTATTCAAGCCGCTGCCAGAGACCCCAGCCATAACCGTCTTTCAGTGACATGACCATCTAGCTCACAGGGCCTTGATGGGTCTATCACACTCAAGGCCTGCATGGCCTTGACTGTCCGTTTTGCTGTAGTAAAGGCAGATGCACATGTCTCATCCCAGTCCCACATGACACCCTTTCATACCAACCAGTATAAGGGCTTCAGAATTTGTGCCAAGTGCAGGATAAACACTCTCCAGTAGCCTAGAAGACCCAGAAACTACTGTAGCAATGCTACAGTTGTAGGGGTAGGAAAGTCCTGGACTTTATCTATAAACAGCTTCTGGTATAATTTTGGTCTTACCCGACCAGACGACCCCCAAGAATTTGACAGACAAACCAGGTTCCTGAACCTTGGTGCTGTTCACAGCCCATCCTTTCTCCTATAAATGTTGCAGCAGTCTAGGTGCTGCACCTTCTAGATCTGAAAGAGATTTAGACGTGAGCATGACATCATCAATATAATGGTACAGCCGCACTGTTGGCAGTTTCTCCCATGTAGCCAAGTCCTGGGCTACAAGTCCATGACAGATGGTGGGGCTGCAGAGGTATCCCTGTGGGAGGACAGTGAAAGTCCATTGCCATCCTTGCCACATGAAGGCAAACTGTTCCTGACGTTCCTGCTCAATGTTAATGGAATAGAAGGCATTAGCCAGATCTACCACATAATGATATGTTCCTAGTTCATGGCTGAGAGTATCCATCAAGGCTGCAATACAGGGGACAGCAGCATGCATAGGGGGTATGACCTTATTCAGTTCTCTGTAATCCACCATCATACACTAGGAGCCATCTGGCTTTTTTACTGGCCACACTAGGGAATTGAATGGACTATGGGCGGGCTTTAAATATCCACATTTTTCAGCTCCTGGAGAGTTTCTCCAATCTCTTTATGCCCCCCAGGCAGTTTGTATTGTTTGGTATTAGTCACCCGCTGAGGCACAGGCAAAGCTATGGGCGGGTGCCTAGCATGTCCCCTCAGAACTGCCTTCACCACATGTACTCTCAGTCTGAACTCACCTGCAGTGGCCTGCAACCATAGACCCTGCAGGATATCAATCCCAAAATATATTCAGGGATAGGAGATATATACATGCTATACTCTTTTGGGGGTAGGCACCCCATTCCCAAAGGGATTTGGGCTTTTTCACTCTGATAGCCTTACCCTCATATCCATCTATGATAGTGGGGGTCCCATGGAACTGCTCAGGATTACCATGAATCAGTGAACATTCAGCCCCAGTGTCCACCAGAGCCAGGACACATTGTATGTTCACTGGGGACCAATGAATAACTATTTCAACATGTGGCCTCCGGTCCCCCTCTGGTCCCTCAGGGCAGATACCTTGACCTTCCCCTCAGTCAAACCGTGTTCCCCAATCACCTTCCTATGTGGGCTCAAGTGTGGTTGGCTCACTTTGCAGCAGGAAGTCTTTCAAACACACAGACCGGACTTCTGGCTGTCTCTGACCTCTCCCTCTTTGGGCTTAATGGCTGGAACTGCTGCTCTGGTTTCAGGTGTTGCCATAGCTCTAGTAAGATCCTATTTGACTTCCCATCTAATTTCCTTCCATCTGCTCCTGCCCGTTTTAAATCAACCCACATCTGGTTCCTGTAACCTTCATGGGCCCCTGTAAATTCTTGTGAGTAACAGGTCTTATTTTTTTCCGGATTCTTGTTGCTTCAGCCTCTCCTAAGTCTGCTACTGTACATGTCACCTCGCTTACGGGATGCCCTAAGTGAGGGGAAAGAATGGCCACTAGAGACCCAAAGAGGGATGGATGTAGGAGCTGTCTGAAGTACAATATTTCTCATCCCAGTAGTGAAAATCTCTTCATCTGGGCCATAATTCTCTGGACTATAGATGACATTTCTCATGCCTAGCTCTCATAGCACCTGTTGGAGTTCAGCATATGTCTGCCATATAACAGGAGAGGATGGTAGATCACCCGGATTGAGCCACACAGTACGAAGTGCAGCCATAAACCAATCGAGGAGGGAGTGACTCCCTGGGGTCTGATGTGCATTTTGTAATCGCTGCCTCAAGGCAGGCTGCACTGTCAGGGAAGACAGCTTTCCCGTCTCTGGCCCCGACAGAACAATTCCATCCACCCCTAAGTCCCACAGACACAGGAGCCAAGCTGATATTGACTCTGAGGGCTTCTGCCTAAACCGGGAGCCCAAATCCACCAGCTCAGCCTGAGTATAGGGGCGGACCATAGAGTGCTCCACGACCTGGGGAGGGGGCTGCTCCTCTCCTTGGGGAACTTTCAGCTGCTGGGTCTTTATTTTCTTTACAACCACTGGGTGTGCTTTCAATACAGGAGGGGCCAGTGCCTCCAGCACCACCCCTTCATCCTTCCCCAGCTCCTGCATTTCTGGGGCTGATGGCACTTTTCTCTCCCCTCCCCTAAGTGCCTCCTCTGCTACAACCTTTACCTTTTCTACTGTACCTCGCAGCAATGCTACCTCAGTCTTCGGAAGGTCTCTTACCTTCAGCCCAATGCTTCACAGCTGACGTGCTTGTACCACCGCCGCCTGTGCTTCCCTCAAGAGTTCGTCTTCTTCCTTGATGGCCTCTTCCTCCTTCAGAACACCTGGCAGCACTGCCGTCTCATCTCCAATGGCTCCTTGCTGCCAGTGCTCTTGTATCAATGCCATCTCTTTCTTCAGGGAATCCACAAAAGTGTGCAGCTCGCATTCTCCTGCCACCTCCTCTCTCATCAATGCCATTTCTCTCCTCAGGGAATCCACAGAAGTTTGCAGCTCATGTTCTCGGGCTGCCATTTCTTGGGTCTCCTCTGTAGACTTCTTTAATACTGTGAGAAGCAGCCAACCCACAGTCCCCACTACCTCATGGGCACTCTGCTTCTCAAAGGGTCTGCTTACTATACCAAGGGCACCCCTACTGCCTCAGGTGTCACCTCCACTTGCCTCCAGTCCTGGGGTGGGGCCCAGTCCTCTAGGAGGCAAGCCACCTCAGACCACATACCCACTGGGGGACAATCCACTGTTTCCCATTCACAGAGGCAGCCCGCTGAAGCACCCCTCCCATAAGGGCAGCTTGTCTTTTTCCTTGGTCAACAATGAACCCTGCCAACTTTTGCAAATTGTCTTGCCAATGGGTTTCAGCCCTGGGAAGTTCACTATGGATTCAGTGTGACCAAAGAAATTGACAGCAGAACTTTCTTTGGGGTGAAAGGGTTTATTACCTGGCTTGTTCTCCCAGAAGTAGGTCGAGCACCAGCATCTCTGCCTCCACTCACTGGGTCGAGCTCTCTATATAGCACAATAATCGCTTATTGCCTAAAGGTGTGGAAGTGGTAGCCTAGCAATGGGCCAGTTACATCATCAGGTGGTTTAAGTTCAGTGCGGATCCTGGCCATAGGAACCCCAACTTCCCCACACCTAACTACTGAGATAATTAGCTGAGTCACTCTGGGCAATTGATAAATAACAAATGCAACAATCTGGTTGATGCATTTTGAAATCTTGCAAAAAATAATTGCCTTCCTTCCTTCCTTTATTCCTTCCTTCCTGACTGTCTTCCTTCCACAAGTACTTCTTAAATGCTCTTCCAAATATTTCGAGGCATGCTGATAAAACAGTAGGCAAGATAAACTCAGACCTTGACTGGGAGCATACAGTCCAACAGGAAAGTAACACAATTACAAAAGTCAAAACAGGAAAAACAGGGTAAAATTGGTACATCAGAAGTCAGTCATAAATAATTGTCTAGGGTCTGGGTGGTAGTCATGGAAGACTTCCCTAGGTAAGTGACTTTCAAAGTGAGACCTGAAGGATGATTAAGAGTTAACTGGGCAAATGGCACAGTGGGGAAGAGGTAAGGAAATAGGCAGTAGAGTCTTTCAGGTAGAGAAAAAAGGATATAAAGAGGACTCCTCAGAGAGCCTGACCCCTTTGAAAAACAAAATGATGTTGGAGAAACTGGAGCACAGAATGCAAAGTAATGAGCAGTGATGAGAATATGGATATAGGCAATAACCAGATCATGAATATTTTTATAAACTGTGTGTTGATTCAGACAAGGAAGGTGTCTAATTCAATTTTACTGTAACTGAAGCAATTTTTATTTTGAGCACTACAATAAAGATCAACTAGCTGTTTACCAAATCTGTTTCCCATTCCTCCTAGACATATGGCTAGACAATGTGTTCCAGTCTCCCTTGCAAATAGTTTTGGCTGTGTGTCGAGTTCTGACCAATGGAATGAGGGAAGGTTGTTCCAGTACTGGCTAAAAAACCTTCTATGCAGTTCTCCCTTCTCCCCCTTTCACTATCAGACAGTGGATAGTGATGCCTAAGGTGACATTGGAAGCCATGTAGAAAGCGCATACCCTTACACACACACACACACACACACACGATACCCAACATAGAGTGACTGTTAAAAGGAATACATCTCTATTGTACTAAGCCTTTGAGATTTTGATGTTCATTTATTACACCAGTGATTCTTAGAATGTGGTTTTGAGACCAGCAGTGGCACGATCTGGGATTTTGTAAGAAATGCAAATTCTGGAGACCCACCTCACACCTACCTACTGAATCAGAGACTTTGGAGGTGGGGCCAGCAATCTGTGGATTAGAAGCCTTCCAGGTGATTCTGGAATGAGTTAGTCTAAGATTACTTCATCATTTTACATTACCTTAACCCATTCCACCTAGTAACAGAAGTCAGGTTCAGTTAATTCACAGAACACAGCAATTCAGTATTTCCTTAGTCAACTCAAACCACATACATTTTCAAGGCATAAGACTGGGTCCATCTGAACATTATTATCCTTTATTCATCTATGGAATACTTTTTTTTCTGTTCTTCTTTTTTCTTGACTGACTCTGGTTGTTTTCCCATGATGATTGCTCCTTTTGTTGTCTTCCTTATGTCAGCTTCTTCACATTGGGCCTGCAAGCTAAGCTACTTTTGCATCTTTCTTTACACACAAGAAGACCTTCATGCTCCCTCCAGGGAACCCCAAATGCCTACATAGCTATCTCTACTATACCCTTCCATGCTATGGCAGGATAGGAGAACTCTTTAAGGTTTTCAAGCTTCTGGGGTTCTCTCTGGGGTGTTTGGTACAGGTGTTCTATTCTCTGAGTTTCGTTCCTCTCTAGCCAGACTCATCTGTGGAAGAACAAGACATGACTTTGTTGTAGGGACAAATAACATATATGGCTTCCTTTCTAACTAGAAAACAACATACAGCCAAATAAGCCCTGTGTCTTAGTTTTAATGAAGTCAAAAGATACTGGAAAGAAAGATAACAATTAAACTAGGATGACATATTTATAATATTTATAACCACAAAGGATTAATATACATATAATACGATAATATATATCAGATAATATGTGATATGATTACTAGTCAAAAGAGAAAAATCTTAACATTTATTTGTTTATGTTTGTATATCAGCATATATTTTACCAATCAATAGAAAATACAAGTATACAGACAGAAAAATGGAGGGAAAAGCAGAGACAGCTATGAACTGAAAAGAAAATACATATGGCTAATCGATGTACTTAGCCACATTAGTGCTTTGGAGAAGGAAATAAAAGCCATAAAGATAAGCAAATAAGACCACACAAGATATAATTTGATTCCATTTAACTGGAAAAAAAAAAAAAAAGTCAGACAATTCCAGAAGAGATGAACATGAAATCCATACAGAGTTCATTAATGCCAGGCTTCAAACCCTTTAGCATTATCTATTATGATGCATGCCTTAGAAAGCTGCCATGAACCAGCAATTCCCCTCCTATTTACCCAAGAGCAACTCTTGCTCATGTATTCAAGAGCCAAATTTCAGTGGAATGATAAACACCAAATTTGGGAGAGGATTACCTCTGGGAGGAAGGCAAGAGGATGAGACAGACAAAGAGCACAGAAGTAGATACTAGGTTATGTGTGCTCTTACATTGTCAAAAATAAAACACAATGTATGAACCAATGACTGTGTTTCATAAACCAAGGATCATGACTCATTCAATTCCAAGCATGTAAGTACCATAAAAAGAAAGAAAAATAATCTTTAGACTTTTGCAAATCAGAACCTTTGGTTTCTGAAACAGGTAAGTTTATTTCTTATTATTATTAGCAGCTTTACTCTCTGAGGCATTAAATGGATATTGTAGAGTAAAAGAAATTATTACTAGGAGAAGAACAAGCATTTGGCTAGTAAATGAAAATGTATCATTATTAATGATAAGATGTTTAGATTTACACTGTCAAGGGCTTTTCCTTGAAGTAGAATTGTAGGGTTTCTGAACCATCTCGAATATTAATAAATAAACACATTCCTTATTTTTCAAAAAGTCTGAGATAGATCAATTTGTATGAATAATTACTTTCTAGCCATTTATCCTGAGACAAAGCATTTACTCCCATTTATTTGTGTAACATAAATATGTACCATTTACTTGACTTCTTCACAGATATGCAAGGAAGAAGGGAATTTTCATTTTTTCAAAGAAAGCTGATACATTGTGAAAAGTATCAGTGAAAGAAAAACCTGGTCCTAAACAATTTACCCCAGAATAAAGGTCTTTTATAATATAGTGCCTGGGTTAAAAAAAAATTACCATTCTGAAGCATCATTGGTGAATCTCATGTAGCTCTTGTCCAACATGAAAGATATCCTTACACAGTTAAGTTAGTACTTTTAATAAAAGATGGTTTATTCTTAATACATAATAGCAATTTAATATGTTTTTAAATTTGAAAAATATAGGAAATATTACAGAAATAGAAATAGAAGAAAGAGAATGAGAGGAAAAATTATGACATCGTAACCCCCTAATAACCAGTATATGATGAACATGGTTTTGAGATACATAATCTAAAAATCATCCTCACAGATTAAGGCCTATGTTAATCAAAGTTATTAACGCTGATTATAGATAATCTGCCCCTACCTAAAGTTAATAGATAAAAAGAAACAATACAAAGTCCAAAATAGATTTTTTAAAGCAAATGGTTATTTACATAATGAATATATCTCATACTTAGTGTGCTTTGAATAAGGGCTCAATTTGTGTTTTATGGGATTTGATTCTTTTTGTTTCTTTTTAAATATCTATATTTACAATTTTAGAAATAAGTTCTTTACATGGAAAAAAACCTATCTCTAGGTATGAATAACTATAGTTAACAAATTAGGTATCCAATTGTTTGTATCATTATTTATATTGAACAAAACAGAAAAATATTAAACAAAAGGGGGTTATTTAACTTATGTTGCATCATTAAAATACCAATTAAAATAATGACTAACCTGAGCCTGTGCAGTGCTTGTTTAAATCATTTTAAAGACATTAAAATTCATGTGTATAACAATTTATATGAGCAAAAGCTTATGACATAATATTGTTTAAAAAGATACAAAATAATAAACAATTGATGACAATTATGTACAGCCATGATTAGTGAAAAAAGAAAAAACAAGAAGGAAAGTACATAATGTTCATTATTGCCATGCCTCTGCGCTGGGAAAACAGGTATTTTCTGTATTACCAACATTTGTAACAGAAATTACAATGACTACCGTGATAAGCATCCCTTGGGAAAATCTTTGTTCATGTCAAGCATCATTGCCTTACAACAAATTCCTACAAATATATGTGTTTGATCAAATAACATGTCTAAAACTTCTTATCTGGTGCCAGTTGCCGTCCAGAAACATTTTTACGTTTGTAGAGTCCAAGAAGCAGTAAATAAGGATGCTCCCACTGTAATTTTTTAAAAGAATGATGAAACAACCATCAGTATTTGAGCTTTTCTTTATCAAACATGGTTCTAAGATACCATTGTATTTTATGATTACTATAGAAAATATGCAAAGGAACTGAGAAGAAAGCTTTCCATCACCTGCTGCTGCTTCTAAGTGGGGTAACAAATGCATTCGGAAATTGCCTGACATTTTCTCTGATTAGGAAGCTTTGTAGAGATCCCCAGGAAATACAATCTCCACTAGTTTACATAGTCAAAGTAAAGAAAGTCATGGATGCTCTGAGTGAGACCACTCAGCAATTATCACCCTTTGAAGACCACCTCTAGTCTCTGTGGGTTACATAAGGTAATTTATATGTGGATTTTTCTCACTTTCGAGAATAGTTCTTACTTTCATTCAGTTTTATATGTCTGGTTCTCCCATACTAATGTTTAAATACTTCATAAAATTTTAGCCAGGTCCTTAATGAAATCTGTTAATAAACTATAGGATTTTTCAATTTAATAACAATATAATTACTTTTCATCTAGTCATTCAGTAAATCCTAGGAAAATGGAAGAATACTCTCTTACCCAAAATAAAAGATTCTGCTTTATTTTATTTAATAATTTGTTTCATTGTAAATTGCAATACCTATCTTTGCTTTGGACATCGCTGCCTGAAACTTTCCATAATCGAAACACATGGATATAATGCAATGATTGAGGAGGCATAATAAAGTCTGAAACCAGGATACCTAGATTTGACTCTTTCTCTTTATGAAGCTGTAGTTCCTTCATCTAATGTGAGGATAATAGCAACTGCCTTATAGGGTCTTTATAAGTTTAAACAAGATAATATACGTAAAACATTTAGTAAAGTTGCATATATCACTAAGTGCCAGGCACTGTCCCATGTATTATCATCATCACCATCATCATTGTCATCAAACCTATGGTGGAAAAAACCTTCCTGATGAGTAGATCTCAAATGCTGGGGAGTGGGTTTAAATGAAGATTCTTGGGACCCCTCCCAAAGATTCTGACTTGGCATGTCAGGGGTGGTGCCCAGGTGATTCTGATGTAAGTGGTCACTTGACTACATTCTGAGAAATTCTGAACTTCTGACTCAGTTGGGAGCCAAAGTAAGGAACTTCGCTTTTCCATTTTAAAGTTCAATCACACAGAAGTCGAAAGAGCCAGAGAACCTGTCTCAACAAGGCAACGTGTCGTCAAATTGATCATCTCATGTTAAATGTGGATAACTATCAATAATCAAGCAACTAGTACATGTCTGCAGGGTAGATAGCACTCTTGTTTTCTTCCTTCGGTGGCATCATTGCTCTGTGATACCACAAGTGGGCAGTGGATTGGAACAGAAAGAGGAGTACACCCAAAGCAGCCGAAGTCCCAGAACAGCTGTGAGGATGGCAATTCTGGTGCTGCACGGCCTGGGGACACACTCTGGCTTAATCCCTTAACTTCACTGTGCTTACTTTCTCATCTATAAAATAGGGAACCAGTAGTATCTAACATACAGCATCGCTGTAAAAATTAAATGATGGGACTTCAAAATAGTACAACTAAAATTAAAGTGCATTTTAATAAAGCATCTATGTCCAGCTGTCTTCCTCCCAAAAGGCTGACAGTCATTGATCAAATAATGGATCCTAGCTCCTTCTTTTCCCAGCCTAAGATGCTGCATACGATACAGAATACAAATTATAAAAGGAAACATGGAATATTGGGCAAGCATAATGCATTACTCTGCTTGCAATTTCCCCTTCTCTACTCCAGATATTAAAAACTAATTCTCTCAGTTATTCATTGCTGGCAGAGATGATTAATTTAATCTTTATAGATAAAGTAAAATGTTTGGACCAAAGGAGCAAATACTTTGCTGAGGCTAACTGTAAGGCACATTTGGGTGAATAATTCATTGTGTGCAGGGTAATGACATCATAGATGGTTAGCCAAGAACAAACATCAATTCTATAAAGAGAATTAAACAAAAACCAAGTCCATTTGGCAGCGGAAAATGAATATAGTCCTTACAGCCAATATGGATCTCATTTTGGTAAATCCTACCAGGCCCCAGGAAGATTCCACTACTACCAATTTATGATAACCTATTACGTGTGCCTGTCTCAGTACAGATTATCTACATTCAGTAAAATATTTAGAGTATACCCTAGTGTTTAGAAATGTTTATCAATAGATACCAGACTGCTACTAAGCTTGGTGGTTGGGTGACTTAACTCTCATGAGCTTTCCCTTGCTTACCGGAAAAATGGTGAAACCAAACATCAGGTTGTTGTGAGGACATTTAAAGTATCATTTAGACTTCCGGGAAGATGGCGGTGTGAGCAGGGTGGCAGAAATCTCCTCCCAACACTATATTTATCTACGAAAACACAGAAAATACATCTATTCCTAAAAGAGAGACGAGAATACACAGGAAAGCGCACAGCGTGCAGCTACACCCGAGAGGACTCGGCACCCCAAGAGGCGGTCTTAAAGAGCCCAGCTGACATACATGGCAACTATCAGTGACCAAATTATACAGCCATGAAAAGACAGAGGAATATGGTTCAGACCAAAATCAACCAGACAACCCCAGAGAGGGAGTCTGAAGGGATGGAAATGCACAGCCTCCCTGGAAAAGAATTTAGAATAAAGTCATAACCATGCTGATGGACCTACAGAGAAATGTGCAAGAGCTGAGGGAGGAAGTGAGGGAACTGAGGAAAGACAATACAGAAATCAGACAAGTGATCGACAGGCTTAACAGCAGAATGGATGAGATGCGAGAGACTGTTAATGGAATAGAAAACAGAGAACAGGAGTACAGAGCAGCTGAGGCAGAGAGAGATAAAAGGATTTCTAGGAATGAAAGAATATTAAGAGAACTGTGTGACCAATTCAAACGGAACAATATTCGCAGTATAGGGTACCAGAGGAAGAATAGAGAGAAAAGGGATAGAAAGTGTCTTTGAAGAAATAATTGCTGAAAACTTTCCCTTGCTGGGGAAGGAAGTAGTCTCGCAGTCCACCGAAGCTCATAGATCTCCCAAGACAAGGGACCCAAGGAAGACAACACCAAGACACATAATAATTAAGATGGCAAAGATCAAAGATAAAGACAGGGTATTAAAGGCAGCTAGAGAGAAAAAAAAGATCACCTACAAAGGAAAACCCATCAGACTATCATCAGACTTCTCAACAGAAACCTTACAGACCAGAAGAGAATGGCATGATATATTTAACGTTATGAAACAGAAGGGCCTCGAACCAAGAATATTGTGTCCAGCACGATTATCGTTTAAATATGATGGAGGGATTAAACAATTTCCAGATAAACGAAAGTTAAGAGAGTTTGCCTCTCATAAACCACCACTACAGGATATCTTAAATGGACTGCTCTAGAGGGAAGCACACCTAAGGCTAAAAATATGTCACCAGAGGAAAAAAAAAATCATAGCAAAGAAAGCAGACCATCCAAATACCAACTAAAGGCAAAGAATAAAACACCTATTATAGAAAGAATGGAGGAGGAGGAATAAGAAGGAGAGAAAGAAAGAAACATCAGACTGTGTTTACAATAACTTAACAAGAAAGTTAAGTTAGATTGTTAGATAGTAAAGAAGCAACCCTTGAACCCTTGGTAACCACGAATCTAAAGCCAGCAATGGCAATAAGCACATACCTATCAATAATCAACCTAAATGTAAATGGACTGAATGCACCAATCAAAAGACACAGAGTAACAGAATGGATAAAAAAGCAAGACCCATCTATATGCTGCCTACAAGAAACTCACCTCAAATCCAAAGATATACACAGACTAAAAGTGAAGGGATGGAAAAAGATATTTCATGCAAACAACAAAGAGAAAAAAGCAGGTGTTGCAGTACTTGTATCAGACAAAATAGACTTCAAAACGAAGAAAGTAGCAAAAGATAAAGAAGGACATTACATAATGATAAAGGGGTCAGTCCAACAAGAAGATATAACCATTATAAATATATATGCACCCAACACAGGAGCACCAGCATATGTGAGACAAATACTAACAGAATTAAAGGAGGAAATAGACAGCAATGCATTCATCTTAGGAGACTTCAACACACCACTCACTCCAGAGGACAGATCAACCAGACAGAAAATAAGTAAAGACACAGAGGCACTGAACAACACACTAGAACAGATGGACCTAACAGACATCTACAGAACTCTACACCCAAAAGCAACAGGATACACATTCTTCTCAAGTGCACATGGAACATTTTCCAGAATAGACCACATACTAGGCCACAAAAAGAACCTCAGTAATTTCAAAAATATTGAAATCCTACCAAGCAACTTCTCAGATCACCAAGGTATAAAACTAGAAATAAATTTTAGAAAGAAATCAAAAAAGCTCACAAATACATGGAGACTTAACAACACTCTCCTAATTAATCAATGGGTTAACGACCAAATCAAAACAGAAATCAAAGAATATATGGAGACTAATGACAACAACAACACAAAGCCACAACTTCTGTGGGACGCAGCAAAGGCAGTTCTAAGAGGAAAGTATATTGCAATCCAGGCCTATTTAAAGAAGGAAGAACATTCCCAAATGAATAGTCTAAAGACACAATTACTGAAATTGGAAAAAGAAGAACAAATGAGGCCCAAAGTCACCAGAAGGAGGGACATAATAAAGATTAGAGAAGAAATAAATAAAATTGAGAAGAATAAAACAATAGAAAAAATCAATAAAACCAAGAGCTGGTTCTTTGAAAAAATAAACAAAATAGATAAACCCCTAGCCAGACTCATTAAGAGAAAAAGAGAATCTACACACATAAACACAATCAGAAATGAGAAAGGAAAAATCACGACAGACCCCACAGAAATACAAAGAATCATAAGAGAATATTATGAGAATCTATATGCTAACAAGCTGGAAAACATAGAAGAAATGGACAACTTCTTAGAAAAATACAACCTTCCAAGACTGACCAAGCAAGAAACAGAAAAACTAAACAGACCAATCACCAGTGACGAAATCGAATTGGTAATCAAAAAACTACCCAAGAACAAAACCCCTGGGCCTGATGGATTCACCTCTGAATTCTACCAGACATATAGAGAAGAAATAACACCGATTCTCCTTAAAGTTTTCCAAAAAATAGAAGAGGAGGGAATACTTCCAAACTCATTCTATGAAGCCAGCATCACTCTAATACCAAAACCGGGCAAAGACCTCACCAAAAAAGAAAATTACAGACCAATATCCCTGATGAACGTAGATGCAAAAATACTCAACAAAATATTAGCAAACCGAATTCAAAAATACATCAAGAGGATCATACACCATGATCAAGTGGGATTCATCCCAGGGATGCAAGGATGGTACAACATTCGAAAATCCATCAACATCATCCACCACATCAACAAAAAGAAGAACAAAAACCACATGATCATCTCCATAGATGCTGAAAAAGCATTTGACAAAATTCAGCATCCATTCATGATTAAAACTCTCAACAAAATGGGTATAGACGGCAAGTACCTCAACATCATAAAGGCTATATATGACAAACCCACAGCTAACATCATACTTAACGGCGAGACGCTGAAAGCTTTTCATCTAAGATCGGGAACAAGACAAGGATGCCCACTCTCTCCACTGTTATTCAACATAGTACTGGAGGTCCTAGCCACAGCAATCAGACAAAACAAAGACATACAAGGCATCCAGATTGGTAAAGAAGAAGTCAAATTGTCACTATTTGCAGATGACATGATACTGTACATAAAAAACCCTAAAGATTCCATTCCAAAACTACTAGAACTAATATCTGAATTCAGCAAAGTTGCAGGATACAAAATTAACACACAGAAATCTGTTGCTTTCCTATACACTAATGATGAACTAACAGAAAGAGAAATCAGAAAAACAATTCCATTCACAATTGCATCAAAAAGAATAAAATACCTAGGAATAAACCTAACGAAGGAAGTGAAAGACCTGTACTCTGAAAACTACAAGACACTCCTAAGAGAAATTAAAGAGGACACTAACAAATGGAAAAGCATCCCATGCTCTTGGCTAGGAAGAATCAATATTGTCAAAATGGCTATACTACCTAAAGCAATCTACAGATTCAATGCAATCCCTATCAAACTACCAACAGCTTTCTTCAATGAACTGGAACAAATAATTCTAAAATTCATATGGAACCACAAAAGACCCCGAATAGCCAAAGCAATCCTGAGAAGGAGGAATAAAACAGGGGGAATTACACTCCCTGACTTCAAGCTCTACTACAAAGCCACAGTAATCAAGACAATTTGGTATTGGCACAAAAACAGACCCACAGACCAGTGGAACAGAATAGAAAATCCAAACATTAACCCAAACATATACAGTCAATTAATATTTGATAAAAGTGCCTTGGATATACAATGGGGAGATGACAGCCTCTTCAGCAGCTGGTGTTGGAAAAACTGGACAGCTACATGTAAGAGAATGAAACTGGACTACTGTCTAGCCCCATACACAAAGGTAAACTCAAGGTGGATCAAAGATTTGAATGTAAGACATGAAACCATAAAACTCTTAGAAAAAAACATAGGCAAAAATCTCATGGACATAAACATGAGCAACTTCTTCATGAACATATCTCCCCGGGCAAGGGAAACAAAAGCAAAAATGAACAAGTGGGACTATATCAAGCTGAAAAGCTTCTGTACAGCAAAGGACACCATCAGTAGAACAAAAAGACATCCTACAGTATGGGAGAATATATTCATAAAAAACGTATCTGATAAAGGGTTGACATCCAAAATATATAAAGAACTCATGCACCTTAACAAACAGAAAGCAAATAATCCAATTAAGAAATGGGCAGAGGACATGAATAGACACTTCTCCAAAGAAGAAATTCAGATGGCCAACAGGCACATGAAAAGATGCTCCACATCGCTAATCATCAGAGAAATGCAGATTAAAACCACAATGAGATATCACCTCACAGCAGTGAGGATGGCCAACATCCAAAACACAAACAACAACAAATGTTGGCGAGGATGTGGAGAAAAGGGAACCCTCCTACACTGCTGGTGGGACTGCAAATTAGTTCAACCATTGTGGAAAGCAGTATGGAGGTTCCTCAAAAAACTCAAAATAGAAATACCATTTGACCCAGGAATTCCACTCCTAGGAATTTACCCTAAGAATGCAGCAGCCCAATTTGAAAAGGACAGATGCACCCCTATGTTTATTGCAGCACTATTTACAATAGCCAAGAAATGGAAGCAACCTAAGTGTCCATCAGTAGATGAATGGATAAAGAAGAGGTGGTACATATACACAATGGAATATTATTCAGCCATAAGAAGAAAACAAATCCTACCATTTGCAACAACATGGATGGAGCTAGAGGGTATTATGCTCAGTGAAATAAGCCAAGCCGAAAAAGACAAGTATCAAATGATTTCACTCATATGTGGAGTATAAGAACAAAGAAAAAAACTGAAGGAACAAAACAGCAGCAGACTCACAGAACCCAAGAACGGACTAATAGTTACCAAAGGGAAAGGGACTGGGGAAAATGGGCGGGAAGGGAGGGATAAGAGGGAAAAAGGGGCATTACGATTAGCAGATGTAATGTTGGGGGGGCACGGGGAGGGCAGTACAACTCAGAGAAGACAAGTAGTGATTCTATAGCATCTCACTACGCTGATGGACAGTGACTGTAATGGGGTTGGTGGGGGGGACCTGATGAAGGGGTAGTTTAATAATCGTAATATTGCAAATGTAATTGTAAATTAATGATAATAAAATAAATTATATTAAAAAAAAAACATGAACTCTCCTATGGAGTAGCTCTTTCATCACAGTTTGACTAGAATTAGCATTAAATAAGTCAACTTTGCTCTTTCCCTCTTATCTGGTTCCTGGTTCTTGTACAAAAACAAAATATTTCACTGTGGTTATTTTTTTAAAATATATATCTATGTAGATATATACAGAACAATACACAGCAGTATAACAGTATAACACCTTTCAGGTTCCAGGACCACTGATTCCAGTGTGTGTGTGTGTGTGTGTGTGTGTGTGTGTGTGATTATGAGTGTAAGGGGATCTTCCCACACTCACAACACCAAGAAATTCTCGAACACCAGCAGGGTATCCAAGAACTCAACTCAATTTTGATGCTGTCTGTCCAGAGACAGCACCAGATTCCCCAGGTTAAGGGGTCCAAACTACAAGACTGCTCTCCACCCCCCACTCCAGATGCTGGTTGCAAGCCCCAGGCAATTAACCTGTGCTTCTGACCTACTAGCTACAGATTGGAGGTTCCACGACCTCCCCCTTAGGTTTGATTAATTTGCTAGAGCTGCTCCCAGAACTCAGGAAAACACAGTTTACCAGTTTAATAAAGGGTGCCATAAAGGATACAAGTTAACATCCAGATGAAGAGATGCATAGGGCACATCCCAAATAAAGGAGCTTCTATCCTTGGGGAGCTTGGGGCCTGGCTCTGTGGCATGTGGAGGTCTTCTGGTTCCCCCAGCCTGAAAGCTCTCTCCAAGAGAGAAGCAAGAGAGTGATAAGCTATTCTCAGGGTTTGTTTGTTTTTTTCAGGTCTTCATTTTATAGTCATGATTGGCTAAATTGTTGGCCATTGGCTGATTCAACCTCTAGCCCCTGCCCTTTGGTGGGGTCCAAAAGTGTCTCATTAATGTGACAAGACACCCATTTCACCCTTAAGACTCTGCAGTGTTATCAGGAACTGTGGATGAAAACCAAATATACCTGAGAAATATATATTTTGTCATTTGCATGACCAAATATGTATTTCTTATAACTCCTTATATTGTACTCACCCATACATATATGGTTAATTAATGTCAGAGGAGCAAAGAATATACAGTGGGGAAAGAACAGTCTTTTTGATAAATGGTATTGAGAAAACTGGATAGCCACATGTTAAAGAATGGAACTGAACCACTATCTCAGACCATACTCAAAAATTAACTCAAAATGGATTAAAGACTTGAATGTAAGACCTGAAACCATAAAACTCCTAGAAGAAAACATAGGCAGTAAGCTCCTTGACATTGGTCTTGGTGTTGTTTTTTTTGTTTTGGCAACAAAAGCAAAAATAAACAGGTGGGAGTACATCAAACTAAAAAGCTTCTGCGCAGCAAAGGACACCATCAACAAAATGAAAAGGCAACCTATGGAATGGTAGAAAATATTTGTAAATCATATATTTGCTAAGGGGCTAATATCAGAAGTATATAAAGTCATACAACTTGATAGCAAAACAACAAGCAATCCCATTTAAAAATGGGCAGAGGATCTGAAAAGACATTATCCTGAAGAAATACAGACAGCCAACAGACAGATGAAATGATACTCAAAATCACCAATCATCAGGGAGATGCTAATCAAAACCACAAGGAGATATCACCTCACACCAGTCAGAATGGCTAGATAAGAAATAACAACTATTGGCAAGGATGTGGAGAAAAGAACCCTTGAGCACTGTTGGCAGGAATGTAGACTGGTGCAGCCACTATGGATATAGTGTGGTGGTTCCTCAAAAAATTAAAAATGAAAACTATTATTGGATCCAGCAATTCCACTTCTGGATTTCCACCTAAAAATGAAAATACTAACTCAAAAAGATATGCATCACATCCCTACCGCCCCCCACCAATGCTCACCATGTTCATTGCAGCATTATTTACAATAGCCAGGATATGGAAACAATGTATATGTCCACTGGTGGATGAGTGGGAAAGACGTGGTATACATATACAATAGCATATTATTCAGCCATAAAACAAAGAATGAAATCTTGCCATTTGCAACAATATGAGTCGACCCAGAGGATATTACTCTAAGTGAAATAAGTCAGAGAAAGATAAGTCACAGGAATGTAATGCACAGCATAGGGACTATAGTTAATGATACTGTATTGCATATTTGAAAGTTGCTGAGAGTAAATGTGTAAGTCCAGGGAGAGGAAATCCCAGGGCAAAATACCTCTAAAAACCAAAATCAGTCAAAGGGAGAAATAAAGTTTAAAACCCATTTATTGCTTACAAACTGCAGTCCAGGGTCGTCTCTCTCTGCTGCTCCTGAAGAAGCAAGCCAGCCCCTCCCTTTAAAGTCTCAGGTTCAGACACGCCCTCAGTTGCCCAGGTAATTACCCACTGGCATGGAGATGAAATTCTCTCCACCCTTGAGGATATGCAAATGCACTGAAGCCATACTTCTCTCCACCCTTGAGCGCCTGTTGATGTGCATATGTACTAAAGCCAGGTGAGATATTCTGGAAATATTACAATTTTAGCCACAAAATCTTAAAAGTTCTCATCACAAAGAAAAAAATTCTGTAACTGTATATAGTGTTAACTAGATTTATTTTGGTGATCATTTTGCAATGTATACAAATACTGAGTCATTATGTTGTACGCCTGAAACTAATAAAATGTATGTCAAATATACCTCAATAGGAAGATAATTAAACTTTTTAAAAATTATTTTAAATTTCTCATTAGGAGAAATCAGCAATATGTGGTTTGCCTGTCTTTGCTGGTATTAATTAGCATAGGGTGGGGTGGGAGAGCACTAGCTCTGGGGCCAGATTCTTTTATGAAGAAGTAACTTCCCTCTGTGTCGGGAGTCCTCAAGACCACCCTCAGGTGTTGTGATTCATTAGAAGGACTCATAGAACTCAGAAAAGCCGTTACACTCATGGTTATATTCAGCTTTATTCCGAAGGATACAGATTAAAGGAAAAAGTCAGGTAGGGCAGAACCCAGGAGAGGGAAGATGCAAACAAGTTTCCTGTTGTCCTCTCCCAGTGGACTAGTAGGGACAGGATTTGATTCTCCCAGCAACAATGTGTGACAACAACATATATACAGCATTCCCAACCAGGGGAACTCATCCAAGCCTCCATTTTGTCCAGGGATTTTATCAGGGTTGAGTCACTAGACATGGAGTGATTGACCTTCACTATTCACTCTTCAGTCCCCCAACCCCTCAAAGGTCAAACTAATAGAGTGTGGCCCAGGGCTCTACGTGCACTAAAATACACTTACCATAAATTATATTGTTAGTGTAAAATATCTGGTGTGATGCAAGGCCACAAGTATACACATTATCAGGCAGGATATTCCAAGGGCTGAGATGTTGTTTCCCAGAAGCCAGTCAAAGAATGTGAAGGGTTTGAAAACCTCCATCCCACTGAGTTAACTGTGTAGCCTCCATCTCCTGATTCACAGTGAGGAGACAGTCTTCACAACTTTGCTTTAAGACCACATGAGGTGTCTTATGAAAAGCCTGGAACACTCATTAGTTCCCTTCACCTAGTTAGGGCTTCTGCCAGTTTAAGTGTCAGAGCCCCAGGTAAGATCAGACAGTTGACATATGCCAACTGCCAAGTATCATAGGCCTGAATGACTGTGCTATGAAGGAAGAAGAATTTTCCTTTACCCTTCCAGGCTTTTCTAGCTGGTTTAGAATCAAATTGATATAAAACAGATTAACAGGAGAAAGTAAACAAAATTCAATGACATAGGTGCAGGAAATCTATAGACATAGATTCGATTCCAAAGACAGTCGGGGACAAAGAGGTTTGTATGTCATCCTGACCTAAGAGGGGGGTTGGGAGCCTAGGACTTCAAACAAAAAAGGGAAGCAGTTCACAGTAATATGAAAGAGTAAATGTTTGGTAAACAAATGATTGTTGGGCAATAGGAAACAACACCGGACACAGACTTTGCCACATCCCTCCCCGTCTACCACTCCTAGTTCCTATTATAATGTAGTTATCTATGGTGGTAACTCTCCTGGAATATTTCCTCCATGTCTTTCTATGCATTTGCAGGTGGGAGAGGCCAAAGTTTCTTTCTGAGTCTTTTGGGCCTTGATTGTTTTTTCAGCTTGCATGTCACAAGGGCACATCTTGGCGTGGCCTGCTCTTGGCCCCTACAGTACCTTCAAGTGCCTCTGGGACAAAGAGCAGAGTGCATATTCCTTAAACACTTTTTGTTTCAGTCTATAAGGCATTATCCAAATTTCTAGGCATTAAGTGAACTGAAGGGCTATAGAGACCATTAAAATTATTTGTTTAGAGTAGTTATTCTAAGATATCAGGATGTAATTGACCACAAATAAAAAACCTAGGAAGACAAATTATTTCTTACATAACAAGAAATCTGGAGTTAGGTGATTGTTGAGGTTGATTCAGCTGCTCAGTAGTGTCAGGACCAGGTTCTTTCAGTCCTCCTGCTCCTCCATGCTAGGTGGGCTGGCATTTTTGTCCTTAGGCTTGTCCTCTCATGGTTACAAGGCAGCAACTGCAGCTGTGGGTAGCACAGTTTCAGCCGGAGGGCAGCCAGGACAGAGTTCTCCCCTTTCCCAGAAGCGCCCAGCAGGATTTAGCTGTTTCTCATGTCCTTCCTCACACACACATGCCTGGGCCCACCCAACTTCCTTGAGATTATTAACCATAGAAATAAAACAGTTATCTTAACAGCAAAAACAGGTTTATTTGGGAATAGCAGCAAATTGCAATCAAGACATGCAAGCTATAGCAAAACTGTAGGTGTGTCCAGAGAACAAGAGAGGAATGCTCTTTTGTAGAGGAAAGGGCTGAGTTGGGAGGGCTGTTCTAGGCAAAAAGTCCATTGCAGCCAACTGGGAGTCCCATGTATTGTGACTTCTCATTGGCTGGACTGTAGCAGGGAAGCGGACAGTGGAAACCTTCCTGCTAGAGACTAAAGTAACTAAAACAGTACGGCATCCATCTCTTCCCGTGGGGTCTGAGATTTATGAGGAGTGCAGGGTGCAAGAGCTTCCCCACTCCATGTCAGTTAGGTTTCCCTTAGTTAATTATCACAATCAAGGGATCTCTGTGGACACCTATATGAAACCTGGGTTCTGTTAGCAGAAAAGAGGAAAGGCCATACCAGCCCCTTACAGCCTGCCATAAATAGTCTGTTCACAATGAACAGAAATGGTGGTGAGGTGGGGGTGCCTCCCAGTTATGCCTGGGGCTTTCTCTCAATCTTCAGCCTGCATCAGAACCCCCTGGAGGATTTGGTAAAGCCCATATAGGCCCCCAGAATTTCTGATTCTATAGTTCTGGGACAGAGCTTGAGAGTTTGCATTTCCAACCAAGTTCCCAGGTGATGCGGATGTTACTGGTCAGAACACAGCTAAGAACCCCTGCCATAGGCTTACAGAAAATTTGGTTTAGAAACATTAGTTAGACCTGTGGTTCCCTGTTGGGGGTGGTTTGCCTCCCAGGGCAAGGGGACATTTGGCCATGTGTGGACACATTTGGGGCTGTCACCCTTTAGAAGGTACTATGGGTATCTAGTGCGTAGAGGCCAAGGATACAAGCATTCTACAACACACACTACAACCCTCCACAACAAGAATTATCTGGTCCAAAATGTTAATAGCGCAGAGGTTGAGAAACCCTGGTTTACAGTGATTTGTGTTATCAGATCTAGCAGGTTCAAAGGGAAGCTTCTCCTTAATTTTTAATTTGATGAAGTACTTTTGTGGTAACAATATTCTTATTTGGAAAGCATAGTCATCTTCAAAGAGGTTTGCCTGGTGGTGCTATGGAGGCTTTAATCTATTTTCTTGTTTATTCAGATTCTGTTATTGTAGCTTGAAATGGTAACTTAGACTTTTGTTTATTCTTTTTTTTGTAACAGGTTTATTGAGATACAATTCACATACCATACATTTCACTCATTTGTTCAATGGCTTTTAGTTAGTTGTACATCCATCACCACAATCAATTTTGGAGCATTTCATTAACCCCCTAAAAAATCCTTTAGCTGTCATGCCCCCATCCCCAATTTTCCTCCCCTCCTCCAGCCCTCGGCAACCACAAATCTACTTTCTTGCTATTTATGTTTGTCTATTCTGGACATTTCATATAAATAGAATCATATAACACGTTGTCCTTTGTGACTGGTTTCTTTAACTTAGCATAATGCTTTCACAGTTCATACATGTTTTAGCATGGGTCAGTACTTCATTCCTTTTTTAGAGCTGAATATTGCTCATTATGAACATTCACGTACAGGTTTTTGTGTGGACATATGTTTTCATTTCTCTTGGTATATACCTAGGAGTGGAATTGCTGGGTCATCATATGGCTCTGTATTTAGCCATAGGAAGAGCTGCCAGGCTTTTTCCAGAGGCTGCCCCATTTGACATTCCTACCAGCCATGTATGAGTCCCAATGTCTCCACATCTTTGCAATCACTTCTTATTATCTTTCTTTTTTATTTTAGCCATCCTAGTGGGCATGAAGTGGTATCTTATTTTTAATTAGTCGATTAATTAATTAATTAACTTTTATTAAGGTATCATTGATATGCAATCTTATGAAGGTTTCACAAGCAAAACAATGTGGTTACTGCATTCACCCATATTATCGAGTCCCTCCCCATATCCTATTGCAGTCACTGTCCATCAGTGTAGTAAGAGGCCACAGAGTCCCTACTTGTCTTCTCTGTGCTACACTGTCTTCCCCATGACCCCCCCACACACCATGTGCACTAATGATAGAAGTAGTATCTTACTGTAATTTTGACATGCATTTCCTTAATGGCTAATGATGATAAACATCTTTTCATGTGCTTATTGGCAGTAAGTCAGATTTATGTCAGAATCAGAGTAAGAGTCTTGAGCAGAGACCTATATAGCATTAGCATTTCGGAGTGCAGACTAAAGGCAAAGGCTGAGAGCAGACCCAGTTACCTGGAAAATAGACAAGACTGAAGTGGAGTATATCAGAGTCCAAGAGTATAGCCAAGAACTAGAAAATTTTTAATTAATGATTAGATCAGAGGAGCATGATTCAGAATTCAGATGTCAGGAATCAGAAGTCAAGGATTTTACTGAGTTGGTAATGACTAAAGCTGGTGTTACCTAGGAGGCCACCCTTGTCCCATTTCCCAACTTAGGGGCAAGAAGTAGTGCAGATGTGAAGCAGGATAAGTATCCACATTGGGTGCCAGGCCCTGAAAGAGCAAGGAGAGGAAACCCAGGAAAGGTGCATGTTTAGGAAGCAAAACAAAATTTCACTGTGTTCAGGTGTGCCTATATTTAATTTTACTTTTATAGAAACTGTAATGAGAAACATCACCACCACAAAGCCAACCTTTGCAGAGTCAAAGATCGTTTAGTTCATGCAGTAGAACTACGAGATGAGAAAATTAAACAACTTGAAAATGAAATTGGAGCATTGCAACAACAAATGAAAAAGGTGAAAAAAACAGGCCAAGAGCTCACTGATGATGGGGGTTGGTCATAAGAGACGTTTTTGTAATTTATATGTGTCCCCTTTGTAGCCCACATGTTAATTGCTTTGCTTTGTATCTTGTTTTAATATGAGTAATTCTTTAAGCCCTGCCAAAAGGTATATGAGACTCAGCAATGCTAAACCAACTGGACACTAAAAATATTCTGTACTGCCAACTTACAATCACTGCTTTGCCTGCAAGTGAAAATATTTCTTAAAACACCCTTCAGCAGAGATTTCTCAACCACATTTTTAAATAGGTTATCCCTATTCCTTTATCAATCCTTGACTAGGGTCTTCAAGCTTTTTACTAAATGTCCATGGTTTCTTTATGCTTGTCTTCTTGCCCTTGCGACTTACCAGTGTGTGTGGGTAAAGAGGAAATGGGATGGATGAATGGGAACAAATGCTGAATGGTCTTGAGGTCATTAAACTACCTGAATTCAAAATGGAAAGCAACTGACAAGCCAGCAATGTTTTCCCTTCTTGAGATTCCTAGCCTATTTCAGAATTTTGAAAACTTTCCTCACTCCTAAAATACTCATTGTACACCCAACAAAATTTTATAGTATACCACCACTATGTGCGAAGGATCCCAAAACAATTCATATAATTTTAGTTATTCCATGGCCATCATGTTTCCAGGTTAAGAATCCATAGGCTACACACAATAAGACATTTGAGGATTATAACAGCTGGGTCACCAACATTGTATTCTTAGTGTTTTTTTTGGTATTGTTAATGTACAATTACTTGAACAACATTATGGTTACTAGACCCCCTATTATCAAGTCCCCCCCCACATACCCCATTACAGTCACTGTCCATCAGTGTAGTAAGATGCTATAGAATCATTACTTGTCTTCTCTATAAATTGTATTCTTAGTTTTTAAAAATACTCTTGATGCACCCAACTGTAGTGAGTGAGGAAAACAAGTTGAATTTTGCAGTATCCTTCTACGTTGGCACTAAGTAGTCAAGCTTTTAAAGACTCAGGTCTCGGTTAGACTCACAGCTAGGAAAACGTTGGAAATTATATGGAAGAAAGTAACAATCCTAGTTCATGGGCCCACCAGAAATGTCATCAGCCTACTTCTGCATTACCAATTCTTTCTTGTACTGTCTGCCTTCCCCTTCTAGGCTTACTTGGCAAAAACAGACTCCTATTTTCTGAAGGCATGTTTTATTTCTTCCTGACTGTACTGGGTTTAATAGTGCCCCCCACAAATTCATGTGTACCCAGAACCTCAGAATGTGACCTAATTTGGAAATTAGGTCTTTGCAGGTGTAGTTTGTTAAGGTGAGGTCATACTGGGTCGGAGTAAATGCTAAATCCATTATGACTGGTGTCCTTATAAGAAGAGATGACACACTCTCAGGCACACCCAGGAGAAGAAGGCGACATGGCATTGGAGGCAGCCACTCGCCAAGTCACACCAAGGATTGCTGGCAGCCACAAGAAGCCAAGAGACAGGCATGGAACAAATTCTCCCTCAGAACCCCCAGAAGGAACTAACTCTGCCAACAACACCTTAATTTTAGACTTCTAGCCTTCAGAACTGTGAGAAAATTAATTCCTGTCGATTTGTTATGGCAGCCCTGAGAAACTAATACATCGACACAGAAAACCACAGATCTCCATGAAATATACAGAGATCCATGAAATACAAGGAAATTACAAATAAGCAGAGGCTAAGGAAGGGTAACCGATGTTTTGCTCACTGTCATTGAAGGGTCCTTTGGGCTTTGGCCTTAGAGGTGGATGCAAAGTCTAGTCCTGCCCCTTAGTGGTTCTGCAGCCTTGCACACATCCCTGTGTTTTCCTCATCTGTAAAATGGGGGAAATAACCTTTCCTCACAAGACTTTTGTAAGCATTAAAATATGAACTGCCTAAAGTGTTTCCTGTACATATAACTTTTCACAGACATCTTCTATTCAATGTAAAATCCCTCAGAAGCATGTTAATCGATGGGTGCATAGTTCACAAGAGAGACTGTTAATGGAATTGGAAAGACTTAGCCTAGAGAAAACAGAAGTGGAATCTTTTAATGCCACAGTGGTACAAACCTGAGGTCTTCGTTTTACTTATTTTGGAGCCCATGGACCAGAGACCTGAGCATAAGAAAGCTGGGCTCATTTCAAAACACCAAGTCTACAGAAAATAATGCCATTTTTCAGGGGGGTAGGCTTTCATTCCTTTAGCCTTTTCTCTATACAGTGAGCCAACTGAGTCCTCTGACTGTTGTAACCATCCACACCAGATTTCTCCAAACATTTTTATCTTATTATTAGAAAAAGCATCCTGATTTTTTTGGTCAAAAAATGTATGGCATTTCCAAAGAACAGGGTGTCAGTAATCTGCCCCATCCAATTTCCCTTCTAATTCAGTTATAACTGCATGGAGTATTATTTGTGGGATGACTGCTTCTATCCTCAAACCTTACCATAAATGTATTTAAAACATAGATAGCAAGACTGTTATTAGACATTGAATGGTCCTGGATGCAGGACTTTAAAATCTGGGGTGGCTTGTTTCAGAACATAATGTAATATCTTCCTTATAATTCTTTAATAATAGATGGAAAGTCTTTTCTGAATGATCTATATTGGTACCTTATTTAAAAGAAAGAAAGAAAGTTTCTCCTCTGAACCTTGTTACTTGCCCGTCTGCCAGGAGGTTGTTGTTTTTCTCCCACCCCCACCCCTTCCCAGCACTGGCAGGCCAGGGGCAAACAGGAAAAGGGTGAAGGCACTTACCATTGGCAGGTCATTGGTGAGGTGGTAAGAGCAGTTCTACATGTTTGAACTTCTGAACTCAGGACAGTGGTGATATTTACTCATATCTATTGACTCTTTCAATATAAGAAAGTAGTATTTTTCATAAAATTCACTTCCTTCTCATTTTAGCTGTAACTCCCGTAGCTGGTGCTTTCAGAGAAGAGGGTTGGTAGAAAAGGAAACAGTGTCAAGCTAGAAATCTTTAAAGCATATTCTCAGTAACTGGCTTACCTGCTTCATTTGCCAAGTCAACTGAGATCCTGACACTGGTTGCCAAGTGAGGTGGCCTAATTCCCATCTTCCTCCCTTTGCCTTGAAAAGACTGCTGCTACAAAGCAAATGTATTATATGGGAAAATTTTCAATCTGGAGCCTCAGAGAGTTCAGTTGTATCCGTTAGTGATTTGATGCCTGTGGAAGTAGAATATAAGTGAGAGGTTTAGGACCTAACGGGAAGCTGAGCACTCAGATATGTTTAAAAGTTAACTCACAAGCATGATGGAATGTCCAAACAAAATACACGACATAAAATAACCAAAATAAATAGAAGAACTATCTAGCTAACCATATCTGCAAACAGGTGAAAACAGACGAGAGGACAGGAGAGAGAATGTAAACAAGGGTAATTTGCTGTCAAAGTTGAAAAACAGACTGATGCTCTTAATTTTATTATTCTTTCTCCTACTGTGATAATGCGGGGGCTTTATTATCGCAAGGGGAAGGCATTCCAGGACCAGGTCACTGCCCAAAATGATACACTGCTCCTAGAGAAAAGGAAACTTCTGGGGCAACTCACAGAGCAAGAAGAATTCATCCACAGCAACAAATGGATAATATCATCAGTCCAGAGCAGGTAGGTAGGGGCCTGCCTGAGAAACCAACCAACTCCACAAAGAGGGTGTTTCTCCCTCAACAAAGAGATTGTTCCACAGACTATCCTTTGAGTTTGCAACCTGTTTCATAACTGTTGCTTTGCTGTCTGCAGTTTTCAGCAATTCATGCAAGTGGCAAAAGTGGTGAAACTAAAGAGAAAAATATCACGGAGGAGGCTGGCCAGCCATTCAGATGTGATTTCCCACATAGGCTTTGCCTCACCAAGGACCTCGCTGGGCTCCTTTGGGCCTGTTACTTTGTGTGTTGACGTTCATTTTTTTCATTTGATACCTATGGAATCAAGGTGGACCAAGAATAGAACAGGTCATACTAGTGACTTAAATTCATGAAACCCATAGGATGCTAATGTATTGATTTGTAATGAGAAATATTCCTAGCAGAGAAGAATTTACATGTCAGCCAGCCCAAGCACTCTTTCCTCTATAGGAGACTTTAATTACAATCAGAAGTTTTCTTGGAGCACAGAATTAGAGCAAAGAGAGTGGGTTCATCTGAACACATAGTGTCATCAATAACTACAATGATTAACATTTTGGGGGGCATTTCCTGTATGTTAGGTATTGTTCTCCACTCTCTCTATATATATTGATGTAATCCTCACACAGATCCCAGGCACTATGATTACCCTTATTTTACACATGAGAAAGCTAAGGCCCAGAGAGGTTAGGGAGCTTAAGCAGGCAGCCATGCCAGTGGCTGCAGCATGTGAATGGCAGCAGCCTGGCCCTAGACCTCACAGCACCACAGTCTGGGGGGACATCTGTCCAGCAGACTGGAACTTCCCTTCCTGCTGTTTTGGGAGCATGCTCCTCCAGATGGGCCTGGAGAGTTTCTGGTTATCTTTTACTGTCTGTGTCTCCCCTTTTATATATTCTATATAAACCATTGTCCTTCTCAAACTATGCCATTGCTTCTCACAGTCCCAACACAACTGACTTACTACCCTTAATAGTGTTCCCATCTTGCCCTCCTCTGGCCACCTGGATTGGACTTGGATGTGTCCTTAGAGTAAGTTTCTTCTATAGGGTGTTTCCTTATACAGACAAGGAAACTGAGTGTCAGATTTAGTAATTTGCCAAGGGACCCACAGCCAGTGAGTGGCAGAGCCAGAATTCAAACACAAATGTCTGATCAAAACTATTGTACTGTCATGTGTCCCAAATAAACCATGGTCTTGGATAGTGGGTGAGAGCTCAGCTTAGAAGTCTGAAACAGCTTTCTGGCTTTTGTTCTTAAGTTCCTTTGCCCTCTCTGTGAGTTAGTTTCCTCATCTGTGTAGGCTTCATAGCAGTATCTATTTCATGGGGTTGTTGTGAGGAATAAACGAGCTAGTACATGAAAAGTGTTGAGGGCTGGCTGTGTGGCTAGGTTTCAGTGCCTAAGTACATGGTGAGTACTTGGTAAATGGCTGCTGCTGATACTACAGAAGTATGGGATGAGAGTACGAGCCCAGACCAGACGCAGGCTGTGCAACTGCAAGAGCTGAAGGAGTGCAGAGTCTGTTTCAGTCCCACCAAAATAGGATCGTATCCTTCCTCAAGTTTCTCAGGGGCTGGAATTGTGCCTTTCATGCTCTTGCATATAGTACATCTCTGTTCTCAGTATGTATTTAACGACTATGTACAGGCCAGAAGCCTATTAATTTTTACTTGGTCTTGGTATATGGTGGGAATTAATCTGTGAAACTTGGCTCTAAAATCTAGACAGTGGGCTAAACCCAGAGCTAGTGGGAAGTGGGAACCGTTTTGAATTTTTAGTAATGATACAGAGCTTTTTAGTTTTGCCTCTGATTTATTCCCTTCTTAGAGTATTTTTTCTGGATAAAGAAAATAAGCAATTACAGGAAAACAGTCTCCGACTGGCACAGCAGGTTGGCCTCTTAGAGCATATTATAAGGAGCATCCAGATTCGCAGGGGAGAGGTAAGATGTGTGCTTCCTGTCGGGTCCTTAAACGGAAGTATGGGTTGCTAAGGTTGCTGTGTTCTCCCTTCCCTTCATCTTCATACATCTGCAGCCTGCACGTGGCCTCATGGTGGACCATGGCAAAGAGGCTCACTGGCTGCTCACCAGGGCAGCAGCCCCTAAGACTGCTGTTGGCCAGCATCGCTCTTAATTGGGCCAGCTTTTATTAACTCTCTCCTCCTGTGTGCTCCCAAAGCAATCTGGGCATGCCTCATAGCTTCTTCCTTAGCACGTCATGTTGTCATTGCCTTTTTGCTTCTCTATCTCATCAACTCAGCTGTGAGATCTTGGGCGGCAGGGATTTTATGTCCTTTGTCATGGCATCTATGGACAGATGCTCCATAAATATTTGAGAATGAATGAATGTTAAATGTTTCCGTATGTATGCCTCATTCTCAACAACCCTGTTTGCCGTGTATTATGCTAGTCCCATCTGAAAAATGAGCAGATTTGAGGCTCAACGAGGTATAATGAAGATAGTCTGGGCTGGTAAAGCGTTAGTTAAGCCCAATGAAAACATCTGAGTCAGAGGAAAGCAATTATGTTATAGAAATCCAAGCAGATAAGTAGCCAAGTCCAGAGAGATACAGCAAATAGTATAGGTTCAGACAGACAGTCCAGAGTCTAGCTGGTGAGCAAGTCTGAAGAGGCACTTCAGTGAGCAAAGTTGCATTCTGAATCCAAGATTCCTTCCTTTCTTGCTGTCTTCCCTGGCTTGTGTCACCTGCTAGATGTTCCTTCCCAGGATACTTCATATAGATCCTGCCTGTCAGGTACTATCGCTGGGAGCCTAAGATCTGCCTCTTGTTTGCCCTCAGCAAGGGGATTATTTCCAAGTTATATAAGTTGTTTTACAGAATTTGTCTAAAGTAGAACTGCCAGATAACGTAGCCCAATTTCTGGTAGTTTATGTTTTTTCCTGAGCTGTTCTCAATTGTCTAGTCATTCACTCTTTTTTTTTTTCATTCACCCTTTTACTTAATCATTCATTCAACAAACACTTACCAATTCTAGGAACGATGCTAGGGATAAAGTAGAATAATACACATAATACCTACTATCTTGCTCTGGAAATAGTTGACACTCAGTAAATGATAGCTCCTTCTGTCAGTGCAAAAACAGTCACTTACATTGAACATTTACTGAGTTCCTCACATACGTTAGGTATGTTCATATTATTTAATTTTCAGAACAACCTTGAGTGATCAGGCATTAATTGTTATCCTTACATTGTAGATGTAGCAGACAAAACACAGAGTTAAAGGGACGTGCCAGAGTCTAACCATCTGACAGTGCCAGAATTTCAGCCTTGTCTCCTAACACCCATTCCAGTAAAATTTCCAATGTTAGGACTTTCTCTGAATACTGGGTTTTTCTTCCTTATATAAGCTTTTCGTTTCTTTCAGGGTAACTAAGAATTTCTCACAGAAACTGGTTGATCTATTTCAAAGGTTAAACTGAGGTCCAAGTTCAGGGGAATCAGTAAACTCCTGTAATTGTATATAAAATTTGGTTTGTTTTGGTCTGTTTGAGAAATGGTGTTTGGTTTTAAAAGTCATAGACCTCAAAACAGATGCTTATTTTTTTTTCATGATTTAAAGAGACAGAGAATGTTTAGTAGAGTAAGAAGTAAAAACTTACCGAAGTAAGTAGAATGGAATGATTATATCAGCTAACATGAGGTAATTCATGTAAAAAAAAGTAGATACAAAAAGCAGGTTAGTAGTGAAAGCACTAATATAAAATGCATGACATTTATAATTGATAGAATCCTGACCTGAGTACCACCTTTCAAATAAGCCCACCCACCATCACAGAGAGACCTAGGTGTCATCTTACCTAGGCTACAAGCATTCTCTAGAGGATGCGTCAGCAAGCCACAGGCCCACCTTTCCCCTGACCCCTCCCTGACTACAGGGATCCAGTCTTAAATTAAGGCTTGAGAGCAACAGTCAAGTTTGTTGAGAGGAAGGGATGGGAATGTCCATTAGAGCTGCTGGCTGCTGTTCGCTGTACTCTTCTTGGACTGTTGAGTTCACATCCCCTCTCTTCTTTCAATAATTACCAAATATTCTAGGTATTAGGTATTACATTTTTTTCCAGCTTTGTTCAGATGTAATTGACATAACTTTGTATAACTTTAAGTGTACAACATAATAATTTGATATTTGTATATATTACAAAGTGATCACAATAAGATTAGTTAACATCTATTACCTCACATCTTTTTTCCTTATGATGAGAACTTTTAACATCTACCCTCTCGGCAACTTTCAAATATGCAGTACAGTATTGTTAACTAGTTATCACATTGTACATTATATCCCCAGAACTGATTTATCTTATAACTGGAAGTTTGTACCTTTTGACTCCCTTCACCCAATTTCCCACCTCCCACCACCTCCCGCCTTTGGCAACCACAAATCTGATCTCTTTTTCTAAGTGTTTTTTTTTTTTGAGACTCCACATGTATGAGATTATACAGCATTTGCCTTTTTGTGTCTGACTTATTTCCCTTAGCATAATACCTTCAAGGTCTATCCATGTTGTAGCAAATGTCGGGATTTCCTTTTTTGGTGGAATAATATTCCATTATATATCCAGATACCACAATTTCTGTATTCATCTATCAGTGGACACTTAGGTTGCTTGCATGTCTTAGGTATTGGAAATAATGGCTAGGTGAACATGAAGTACAGATACCTTCAGGACAATGCTCTCATTTCCTCTGGATACATTCCCAGAAGTGGAATTGCTGGATGGTATGTTAATTCTATTTTTAATTTTTTGAGGAACTCCCATATCATTTTGCACAGTGGCTGCACCAATTTACATTCCCACCAACAGTGCCCAAGGGTTCCCTTTTCTCCACATCTTTGCCAGCATTTGTTCTCTTATCTTGTTGATGATGGCCATTCTAACAGGTATGAGGTTAAGAGATTATGTTTTTAGCCAAAAATATAGATAAAGCATAAGTTCTAGGATCATATTGCCAATGGTTTATCATTATAATTTTTTAATATTCATCCCTTCTGTCCTTTTAGGAAACAATTATTGACATCCCTGAATTTGAAGTATTGAATAAAATCTTGCCCATAGCAAACTCCAGGTTAGTAAAGTGAAGACAATCATCTGCATGCCTAAGAGTCGTGGCTGCCTAACTAGTTCTGAGTCTCTGGCTTGAGAAAGCGTAGCATTTGGGGGTAATTTTCTCTATATTTAGTATTTGGATCTTCTTCCAAGTCCTTCTCCCCATTCCACAGCTTCACCCCATCCCTGATGGAATCCTGACTTAAGGTAAAAAATAATCCAGAAACATAAATTTATGGTAAATTTTATTTGGCATTTGATAGTTGTAAAAAACTGAAAGCCTATTGATGCCTTATCCCTGTGACTCCTAAGTGCTACCAAGAGATCTTATCTACACGAAGTACTCACGTGTGGCTTTTCTTAGTTTTTCAGGAACAGGTTTGGTAGAGTCCGTTGGAAGTCTTCAAGAAATGGAAGAACATAAATCAGAAGAAGCAACAGCAAATTCCAGGTCTTCCAAGTCTCTATTGTGTTCACAGAATTCCAAAGCTGGGTACATAAACGTGGCATCTCTGAAAGAAACAGATCGCATCCAAGAACAAGACCAAAATTCAGAACTATAAAATCACTGGTGTCTAAAATTAGACTGATCAAAGCTGCTAACTTAAGGCTTGGGCATGAAGGTGGGTCATGACATGGAGAAGACTTACCACAGATCTCCACTGGACATCAACCAGGAGTTTTCAAAATTGCTGATAAATTCATTAAACCAGTTCTAAAAATGGATTCCTCAAGTTTGTGTGATATCCTCAAATGCATTGTATTGATTAATATAGTGACGTAGTTCAGTGGTTTACTTAGGCTTCTGTTCAACAGAGCATATAGATGGCTAGTTCAGCATTCATTCTTTTCCTATTACCAGGGGTATTTTCTTATTTATTTTTTTAAAAGTTAAAACAATGTAATCATGTTACTTTAAAAAGAAAAAAATTCTTATAATCCCATGTTCTTAACACTGCTATTTTCATTTATTCTTTTGTGACTTTTATTCAAATACATATATTTTAAATGGTTATATTGTATATTCATTTTCATAGTCTAAATTTTAATTTAATATACCATAAAACATTTCCCCATATTTCAGCAGTCTTTGTAATTACTCTTTCTGTAGCCACATGATATTCTATCATGTTGATGTTCTATAAATTCTCATTTGAAATTTAAGTGTTTCTACTTTTTCACTGTCTAAGGTTATGCTGCAAAGAAAGTCTCTGTGAATGTAGCTCTTTTTTCCCTTGAGTTACTCCAGAAAACAAATTTACAAGATCAGCATAATTGAGTCAAGGGATATAAATGTTATATAGTTTTGTTATACCACTTGTCACAATGCTTTAAAAAAATAGGTTTTGTCAACATACTGTTTCTATAATCAACCTCTTTAAGCCTCAATTTCTTGATCCAAAAAATGGGAACAATAGTAGTTCCTACCTCATTGAATTGTGAGGACCAAATTAAATAAGTTTGTATTTAGCACTTTACTTAATAAATGGTAGATATCATTTCTTTTCACTAGCAGTTTGAATGTACCAGTTTTTCCACAACATTGTCAACATTGTATATTATCAATTCAAAAAATTTATTCTAGAATAGTTGATACAAAACTATACTGAAGGGTGATTCTGACTGCTCCTTCCCTTCCTCCCCCTTTCCCTCCTTATTTTCCTCTTCCTTCTTCAGTTGGAGACATAGAGGAAGATCAAGGGGAGAGAGAAAATAACCAGAAATAAAAAAGTCCCCCTAAGTTGAAACACACTGAATTTTTATGTGTAACCCTTGCTCCTCAGACCACTGGACTAAAACGGATGACCAAATGATAGCCATGATACTGATTACACACTCTGACTCTAAGCCTTGCCCAGGTCCACCTTCTCCCACCCAGTTCATTGAATCTTTATCAATCCCTACTATGTGCTATTCACTAGTAGGTACAGTGGTTACACCCATGAAAACAGCCATGGAGTCCCTGCTTTCATGGAGTGATATGTTACTGGGGTGGAAGGTGTATTTATATGTGGCAGGGGGTGAAGTGGGGAGACATTGTAATTTTGGGTGGTGAATGGCATGAAGAAAATAAACCAGTGATGTCTCTGAGTGACAGAGGGCTACTTAGATCTGAGTGACATGTGAGCTGAGACCTCAACAACAAACATTCCCCACCCCCATTAAGATGTAGAAGAGTATTAAAGAGAACAGCTAGTGCCAAGGCCCTAAAGACAGCATTCTTCTCTTTGACCTCCAGTGTATCATAATGGTGGGCCGGCCAGTGATACAAGATGAGGCCAGGTAGGTGGCAACTAGATAATGTAATGTAGGCCTTTGTATGTGAGAAATTGGATTTTATTCTAAATATGGGAAGCCAGGAATGATTTACAAACAGATGTATTTCAAAAGCTCTAGCTGCACTGCAGGAAATGAATTGGAGGTGACAAAAATGGAAGCTTATGACAGAACTGTAATTAAAATCCTAGTGTCCTGACTTTAGGGGCTCAGTATTTATTGAGCAAGCCTTATGCGCCAGGTCGTGCTAAGGGCTGAGCAGAGTTCCGGCCCTCACGGGGCTCACAAACCAGTGGGCAGGGGTAAGAAACAGCACGTATGATGGCTCAGAACTTGGCTTCACGGACTGATGAGGACCCTGGAGACTGCTTAATCCAAACGCCCTAGCCTCAGAATAATTTTTACTGCAATTAGGGTAGTCAGAGTGGGACTAAGGCCCGTTAACCTTAGGCAAGAAAAATGCTAAGATTTTCCTGTGTTCTACCTACTCCACTTGCCTCCCATCGCCCCTGCTCCCTAGAAGAGTGCAGCGACCTAAAGGCTGGCGGACGTCTCAACCGTGTGGACCAAAGGAGCCCTGACCCCCACAGAAAACACCCAATTTCTGCGCGGGTGGCAGCGCTCCGCGGCAGGCTCGGAAGGAGCTTCCGGAGGTGGGGCCTGGCCTGGGTAGGCTCTTTCCGCGCCTGCGCCAGAGGCGAAACCCGCAGAGCGGGGGGGAGGGGGGGCGGAGTTAGCTGCACCGGAACCCCGCGTTCCCGACTTCTGCTTCCGGGTCGCAGCCATGGCGGTGGCAAATTCAAGCCCTGTTAATCCCGTGGTGTTCTTTGATGTCAGCATTGGGGGCCAGGTGAGGTCCGGGCGGGCACCCAGGCCTTAGCCAAAGGGAAAATGCACGGGGATAACGTACTCGGAAAGCCGGAAAGTGAAACTGGACCAGAACCTACCGAGTTCTGGTGGTAGAGGAGGCGGGGCGGGAGGAGGAGGAGTCTTGCCCATCCTAGCGTCCCGCAGGTGTAGGGACTGGGCGGAATGAAAATGTAGGCTTTGCAGGCAGAGGTGGGAGGGACAGAGTGGCACGGGGGAGGGAGAGTCAGGCTGCGCGGTGGGGTCTTCTGACCGTCTTCCGTCGGTCGCAGGAAGTTGGCCGCATGAAGATCGAGCTCTTTGCAGACGTTGTGCCGAAGACGGCCGAGAATTTTAGGTAAGGAGATGCGCCAGCTCTGCTGGATTAATCGAACCAGAATTAATCTCCAGTCTGCGGAATCATTTGCCTGCCTGTATCTGTCCACTCACTGCCCATGAGATTTGATTCCTCTGGGTAGCTCTCCGTCTGAGTAGTACCGCTTTACATGTTCTCTTGTCAGTTCATGTAGTTAATCTGTATACCTGGGTGTCTGCATGTCTGGCTGGCCAGTTTGTGGGCTTGCCGGCGCCTATGTCCTCCCTTCCGGAGATTAGGGGCACTCACAGCTGTGACGTCACTGCGACTAAATCGTTCACTGTTTTTCCTTTCAGGCAGTTCTGCACTGGAGAATTCAGGTCAGTGTCCGACGTGGTTGACTTACCTGCCTTCTCCTGAGGTGTACCCTGGGGCTACACTAGGGTGTTGGGGCCTTGAATGATTGCTGGTGACAGTAAGGGAAGGTGATATTCCAAAATGGTCCTCAGTTGGTTTGCTTTCTTTATCTCTCTTCTCCCAACCGTCTTTAGTGGTGTGGCTGGAGTGTGGGAAACTGGAAAGGCCTATGCTTACCTATCATCATTCCAAGTCTTTTTCTTTTTGGTTATAGAAAAGATGGGGTTCCCATAGGATACAAAGGGAGCACTTTCCACAGGTAAGGCCTTTGGCAAGCCATCCTGGGGGCTTTTAGCATTACTTTCTTGGGGGATCAGTCTCCTTGGGAGGAAAATAAAACCATAGGATAATAAACAGGTTTTGAGAAGGAGTGTTTTTATAAATTCAACAGTTGATTTGAAAATTTATTAAAAGCCATATGATAAACTTTGCATTTTAATTTGGTGCTAATCTAAACTGCAGTCACTGTTTTTCTAAACTACGGAAATCGTCTCTCAGGATCCTTTGTTCTCTGTTTCAGGGTCATAAAGGATTTCATGATTCAGGGTGGAGATTTTGTTAATGTAAGTACTGGTTCCTTTCCTGTCAAAGGCCTATAGGTTTGTTTTTTTGTTGTTACTGCTGCTGCGAGTATTTGTACTACAGGGATCCAGTCTTAAATTAAGGCTTGAGAGCAACAGTCAAGTTTGTTGAGACGAAGGGATGGGAATGTCCATTAGAGCTGCTGGCTGCTGTTCGCTGTACCACTTGATGACAGACATCAGCACTTGGATTGATTCACTAATTTCCGAATCTCAGCCATGTAGAGTCAGGAATTGAACTTTCCCAGCATACCTATAGATGATGCCAGTTAATTAGTTACATGAAGCTTAGCTAGAAATCAGGTGCAATTTGTTCTTTCTAATGGTAGTAAGTCCTTTTCCAAAGAGCTAAATGCTTATGTCCAGTATCATAGTGCCTGAAAACTGAGTTTTTAGTAATTTGATTAGTGCATGAGGAATCATGCAAGAGAGGCAGATAATTCTTGAAGGATGTTTTCCTCTACTCACTGGAAGAGCCAGTGGAATGGTCCTTCACTGCTCAGCATGAATTTCCCATGACTAGACTGTATGTGTCCCCCCGTATCAAGCCTCCTCCCCTTCCCCTGACCTTGGAAGGTGATGAATAAACCACATTTTTTTCTTTCTTAAACCTACTTTAGACCTTACCCACCCACTTCTTTGCATGGTCTTTCTTATTAATATCATTTAGTCATTTGGTTAGTCAAATGTTGCTGTTTTCTTGGATCTGGGGGACATTCTTTCTCCTTCATATCTTTATTTACTTAATTTGACTCATAGGAGTTGTTAAAGACCTCTTTCTTTCCTACCTAGGTAAGTACAAAGTGGAAGCTTTTAGGCCAGTCAGGCTTTCAGATAGGTTTTGTTTCTTCTGTGTGATGTTGTGAACTGGGAAATTTCACACAAAAATTCTGGCATTTTTTTTCTCTTTAAAAAATGGAAAATAGGGGTGCGCTAGGCCTTTGATTCTCACACAGCGACGATCGGTTGGAATCAAGTAACTACTCCCTTCAGACAGGGCATGTCCTTGCCACTTCACCACAGTCCCCACTACCTGCTTCCCTGTATGTCACTGGCCCCAGTAGCCATTTAAGTTTGCAACCCCTGGCCACAACTGATGGTAGTAAGGCTTAGGGTGGCCATATACTTTTCTTTTAGCTGGTTAGAAGGGTTGAGAAGCTATTCACTGCTTTCTTTCCTTTCTCCCCATAGGCTCCTATATTACCATGTTTTCTTAACAGGGATAGGACCAATTTGTCATTACCATGCACACCAATCATTTGCTAATAGCC
Source organism: Smutsia gigantea (assembly GCA_032199065.1). Classification (NCBI taxonomy): domain Eukaryota; kingdom Metazoa; phylum Chordata; class Mammalia; order Pholidota; family Manidae; genus Smutsia; species Smutsia gigantea. The sequence continues at coordinate 184,816 of JAVSCE010012419.1, read as the reverse complement.
CTAGGGTTAGACAGTAGTTGGTCAGCCTGAAGGCGGAGTGTGAGAGAGAAGCCATTACTCAGAGTCATGCTTAGAGAAGAAAAAATAGAGCAAGAGGCAGAAGAAGCAGGATTTGAGATCTTCTACATTTGGATCAAAAATGTTGTTTTAATAATATCTGTTTTTTTGTTTGTTTCTGGCTGCTAAAGAAAAGTACAAAATAGAAAACATCATCTCAAGAAATCTTGCCTCTCAAGGGATATACTCTTGGCATTTTAGTTGACAGCTGCCAGTCTTATTGTTGCATGTGTGTGTGTCAAATATAATTTTTAACAGACTAAAGATCGTACATATATTTTACTTATTGGACTTAATACTTGTCTATATTTTCGCTTGTCATTAAGTCTTCTTCCAGAATATTCTAGTAACTACCTCATAATCCATTATGAGTAGACAATGAATTTATTCAAGTATCCACTGTTGAAGATTGAAGTGGTTTCTGTTTGCTCTGCAAATTAATTCTTCCTTCTGTATTTATGTATGTATTTATGTGGAGCTAAAAATATAACACACATTTATATAGTACCATATTGATTGCAGAGTATTTTTCTCAGACACTACCTAATTGGATCTTCATGGCAAAGCGTAAAAAGTAGATGATTTCATCATCACTTGATAGTTGAGGAAATGAAGTTTAAAGATAGCAAATGACTTCAACAGTTCATAATGATAGGTCTGGAACTCAGATCCAAGTCTTTCCATTACATAGGGCTTGATTTTGTTGATAATTTTTAGTCAGACAAAGGTTTGGGTTTGACAGTTTCCCTTTCTTCCCTGGCTTATATTATAATCCCATTTGGTAGTCTTTGCCCTAATAAGTGCCCCTTGATTCTGCACTAGGTCAGTGTTTTCCTGTTCTACCATGCACCCAATCTGCTCTTCCTTTACTAGCTGACTGGGAGAGATTGGTTTTTGGCACCCTCTCAATATTACCTTTAAACCTTACGGTTTCTGTTTAAGGTACTGCAAATATGGCCTTCATCAAGTTGCTTTATTCCCCTGACTTAGGTTTGCTTACCTGAAAACTGGGGAAGACGATAAAACTTATTCCACAGGGTTGTTGAAAGAGTGAAGAGATAGTGAAAATAAAGCTAGTTTTAGCAGAAATTGGGGATTAATGATCAAGCATTTCATGGAATGAAATTCCATTCTCCCCTGGACTAATCTAACTTTGGCCAGAAGGGGGTGGTATCATACAAACGAGACTTTCAAGAGCCCACCCACCTGTATAGTTTGGGGGAAGTGGGACAGTATCAGTTAAGTGGGTACCTTCATGTGACTGTAGGCATGAAGATCTCTGGGAATGAATGGCAAGGATTATGTGTGTGGTCACTGTACTGTTGTTCCCTACTTCGCTTGTCTTAACCCTGTCTTTCTAGAGGCCCAGCTGTGACCACTTTTGTGGGCTGCAGGTCCCTTGGATGGAGCTCGCTGTGATTGCAGGATAGGGTCAAGGAGAAGTTAGGCTTTCGGTCAGCAGAATTTGTCCTCTGGGCTCGAGGGCTAACAGTTGTAAGTTGCTAACATTTCCCTTCTCTCTGCTCAGGGAGATGGTACTGGGGTTGCCAGTATATACCGGGGGCCATTTGCAGATGAAAATTTTAAACTTAGACACTCAGCTCCAGGCCTGCTTTCCATGGTAAGTAAGGTCCAATCAAGGTTTGGAGTTAGATGTATAGCAGCTGGTTTCTGGGCCCCTCTTGAGGCCCAACACTACTTCTTGGAAGGAAAGCAAACGCTTTCCTTTTCTTGCTTGGCCCCAGACCCAACTCGGCCTTGCTTACCTCTTTCCTCAGTCTGGTTTGACTTTGTTGGGCTGGGCCCACTAGCAGGTTGGGAGCCAAAACTGAACTCTGATGTATGTTTTCTTACCTTGGTTTGGGCTCCACATGTAGCTGGGCATCCAGCCCTGCTGCTCAGGGCACAGCCAGTTGTGCTTTCAAGATCCAGTGTTCACACACTTCATCGCTCCACTTACCAGCACCCTCACAGTGCCCATTCGCTTGCTCTGCCTCCTGGCTGGTCACCCCTTCTTGCTCGCTCACCACTCCTACTCCCTCATCCCAGCACCTCCTCCCCACTTGGAACCCCCATTCACACTCCTTTCCCTCCCTCTCCTTTTGCAGTCCCCCTGCCACCTACTTAAAGTCCTGCGCCTCCCCCATGCCCGCTTACTCTCCACATGCTTGCTCTCCCTTATTCACCCCTTAGTCATCCCACCTCGCCACCCTCCTCCCCCTGCTCCATCGCTTGTTTCCTTGGCACTGCTCCAGCTCTCACTCCACAAGACTCGGGATTACAGGCACATTCTCTGTCCTGCTCACCCGCCCTTCTGCTCCTCTGCTTGGGCATGCATCGAGCAAAGATCTGCTGACATCCACTCTGTTTCAGGCCTCATGGTAAGACATGAGGAAACAGACCTGATTCCTGCCCTCATGACACTTGATATCTAATGGGGGAAACACATTTACAAAATGACAAGTGCAGTTAGTGTAATTCATGCCATCATGTATTGAGGTGAGGGTATTTGTGTGTAAAAGTACTGTGAGGGATCAAGGAATGAGAGTACGTGCTGTGCGGGGTTGCTCAGGGCTTCACAGAGGAGGGGCATTATAGAGTTCTTGAAGGAGTTCCATACAGATGGCATTTCAGGTTGAGCAAACAGCCAGGGCATAAGTGACCATGAAGTAGCAGGGTGGCATAGTCAAGGGACAGAAAGTGAAAAAGGTGATGAGAACATAGGATGTGAATGGGGAGGAAATGGCCAGTAGAGACAACTGGAAAGGCGGTGGTTCTGGCTCCTGAAGGGTTTCAAATGCCAGAATAAGGATGAGTGTGTGGAATTTCTGTCACAGGTTGTGGAGAGCCGTACACTTTTTTGAGCAAGGTGGATTAACTTTGTGCTATAGAGGGAAGACCCTGGCTGCAGTGAGTGGCAGATGGAAATAGAGAAATTGGGCAGAGAAGCCAGTTAGGAGGCTGCTATAATAATTGGGCAAGACTAGCACGGCAAGCAGTGTACAACCCCTTAGGAAAGCCAGGCTGTGCAAATACAGGTATTAGGTGCTGACTGACTCAGGTGGGCTTGGATCTTCTCCAGGTGGATTAGACCCCTCTAGTGCACCCCACTGTGTTAGCATCTGTGGAGGAGTCAGGAAAAAGTAAGGAAGCCTTCATCTCTGCCCCCTTCAGGCTGATGCTGGTTAAGCTGTGCTGTCACATACCTTGTAGCATAGCTGCTTTTGTTTCCATCCTCCACTAAATCATGAATTCCTCAAGGGCAGGGCCTGTGTCTCACTGATCTCCAGACCTTACTACCTGACACACAAAGACTCTGAGCACATACTGATGAATGGCTGAAAGATAATCAGAATAATGGCTAACATTATTGAGCCCTTCTCAGCAAACACCTTACTTGTATTAATTTATTTTAATCCTTTCAACATCCTTTTTAGATAGGTACAGATGAGAAAAGTGAGGCACAGAGAGGTATGTGCCTGAACCAAGGCCCCATAGTGGTAGAACTGGGATTCAAGCTGGGTCGTCTGGCTCTAGAGCTTATTAAGCTACATTACCTGAAAGAATGAATAAGGTGGCTAAGGGCAGTGAGTGTCCCTGAGCTGTCAAAACATGTGGTGTGACTGCTTTCCTGCCTGCTTGCTGGTAAGTGTGCATTGCACAGCAAGACAGGTGGGGTTGTGGTGGGGGAGGGGCTGGGGAGGGAGCAGGGAAGAACTGATACCCCTGTGAAGTCTGTTCCTAGTTCCAAAACAACAGTTCAAGGGAAGAAAAAGGAAGGGATGTGGCTAGAGATTTTCAGGTTCTTGATTTTTAAAAAAGTACTTCCTATAAAATTCAATAATAAAGGTGTAGCTGTAAAACAAACATCATTGATTAAATGTAGTCTTCTTTCTAGCACAGCACTAGCAGAGCAACTTCTTGTATTTCTTAAATGTTTTAATTACCATTGTTATGATACAGTACAAAGCCATGCAGACAAAACAGCTTATGGCCAAGCCAACAGGCTTTCCCTCGAGGTAGCTAATTTGTAACTAATCCAGTCATAACCAGTTGGTCTAAGTTTAGCAAATCAGGTCCCATAAACAGTTCTCCCATTATAAAAACTCACATTGCAGGAAAAGTGTACATTTATTGAAGGAACTAGCTCCTTGAGGGCAGACACTGTATATCCAGGTCATCTATGAATTCTTGGGTCCTAGCTCACAGCACATGCTCAGTAAGGTTTGTTGAAAGAAAGCGTGGAGGAATCAGAGCTATAGGAATCTTGCCCTTCAACTAATATGGCCAGGAAAACTCATTGCAGGTGTATTTGATTTCTGTCAGGCCAACAGTGGTCCCAGTACAAATGGCTGCCAGTTCTTCATCACCTGCTCTAAGTGTGATTGGCTGGATGGGAAGCATGTAGTGTTTGGTGAGTCCTATTCCTTTCCCATAGTCCAGGCACCATTCACCCAGAGTGGGCCAGAGGACCCAGTTTCTGGATTGTCTCAATTGGTATAAACATTTGGGCAGTAGTAAGGAAGGTGGAAGTGGTGGGAGGTGGGGAGGACAAAGGGGCTATCTGAGGTAGTGTGTAACCATTTGAGCAATGTGTGTTGGGGGCTGGGGGAACCCAGATGGTAGCACTTAAGAGAGACAGCACAGAGGCAGCATGGTACAAGTGGGGCTCTCAATCCCTCAGACCTAGTCGAGTTCTAACTACTACTTATTACCTTGGGCAAGTCATTTCACACCCACTGAGTCTTAATTTGTGACATTAGTATGAGGATCAAATGAGAAAACAGCTAAGAATGGTCACTGGAAGCTGGAAAGTGCTATGCAAAGGAGAATAATAAAGTCTAGTGCATATTCTTCCTACAGGAAAAATCATTGATGGACTTCTAGTGATGAGAAAGATTGAGGTGAGTCCTGTTTTGATTTCCTCTTTCTCAGCCATTCTGGTCTAGTACTCTTGACTAGTGTCAAGGAGCAAGGGGACTGCAGTTTGTTAGGCCCAGTCTTCATTTCCTCCATATGTATGGGCTTCCTCAGGAAAAGGGCAGACAGCCCCATGCTTCCCAAGTTTTCCTGGCTGGTAAGTTAGCCTTTCTAGCACACAGCGAGGTTTGACCTTTAGTGGTCCCTTCGCCTGCTTGGTAAAATCCTACTTGGCATTGCATTCAGGATCCTTCATGACCTAGTCCCTGCGTACCTCCTGCCACTGCCACCATGTTCCAGTCACTTCAGGCTACTAGATCTTCTCAAATACGCCATTCACGTCCCTGCCTCTTGCTCCTTCCTGCCTCAGAGGGTATGTGCCTTTGCTCAGGCTGTTTCTTTACTGGCATGCTCTTCTCTTTTTCCCTCCTGCTGGGATCCCGTTCGTTTTTGTAGGCCCAGCTCAGATGGCTCCTGTTCTGTGAATCCCTCCCTGACCTGTTGAAGCAACGTTCAATTGCTTCCTTTGCTCTGTATACAACTCTCAACTTAATGACATTGATACATTTCATAGGTTTGATATTAAATGTTGCATGTTTTCTCTTTGATCTGTATTATAATATTCTTTACCTGTCTGCCGGGACAGTGATTGTTGTCAGTCTCTGAGTCCTCCATCCTTAGCATGGAGGCTGGCAGGCATCAGTAAATGTTGGGTAAGTATCTGAGTCTCTGCGCTTCTCTTCTAGAATGTTCCTACAGGCCCCAACAATAAGCCAAAGCTGCCTGTGGTGATCTCACAGTGTGGGGAGATGTAATCCAGGGCAAATCTGAATCAGGTAAGTTGTCTTTATCCTGAAGACAAGGGATTGAGCCTGTTTCCTTTGGGTGTGACCTCAGAGAATTCACCTCCCCTCTCTGAGCCTGTTTCCTCATCTGTCAACTGGAGAGAATACCTATCTCCTGTGGTCCTTGTAAAGATGAAAAGAGAAAGGGTTATTAGTATACTTACTTTTCAACCACTTTGTAGTTTACAAAGTGTCATCCTGAAAACCATTAGTTAGTTTCTGACAGCACTCGCAGACTTAGTTCCATTCAGTAGTCCCACTAGAAAGGCCTGTCCCCAGCTCTAAGTGACGCCCTACTGGGAACAACCTGGGCAGCCAGGAGACACACCTGTGATGGCTCTCATCAGAACTGTTGCTGCAGTTCCAGGCCCTGACTTGGTATTTGCCAGCCTCATAAGTGAGTGCAACACATCTCTCAGCCTACGTGGACTCACTCTCTACCCATACTTGTGCTGCCTTCTCTGTGCTGGTCTCATGCTAGCATAGAGAGGGTGACAAAGAATTGAGAAATGCCCCTACCTTTCAGGAGCTTATGGGGAATAAAACACTTTCTCAGAAGTGGTCAGTAGTAATATGAATGAGAATTGTGAACTATTACAAGAGCTCAAAGGAGAATTGGATCACTTCTTGCTAGGTGAGCAGTAGTGGTGTTTTGCCTGCATTCCTCTCTGCCTCCCTTCCCTCCTCTTCTTTCTTTTTTTTAAGCCTATAGAAAAGTTGGAAGAATGGTGCATTGAACACTCATATGCCATTCACCTAGATTCACCAATGACAACGTTCTTATCAATTTGCTGTATTAGTTCCCTCTCCTCCTCTCTCCTGCTCCCCTTCTGTCCCTCCTTCCTTCCTTCCTCTTCCCTCATTTCTTTCTCATTTGAAAGTTGAAAACTTCTTGACACTTTGCCCGTAAATACTTTAGCAGCAACTCCTAAATTTAAGAACATCCTACACAACCACAAATATCATCTATTATACATGTCCGCAAAGTAACTTTTTTTTTAATTGAAGTATTGTTGATATACAATCTTATATTGGTTTCAAATGTACAACACAATGGTTCAACAGTTACCCATATTTAAATCCTCACCCCTCTGGTGCATTTATTATCTGTCAACGTAGAAAGTTGTTACAGAATCATTGGCTATATCTCCATCGTGTACTACTGTCCCTGTGACCAAGTTACATTGTGATTGTGAATTATTGTGCCCCTTAATTCCCTTCCACTTCTGCCCCCTCCCCACCCCAACTCCTCCACCTTGGTAACCACTAGTCACTTCTCGTTGTCTATGAGTCTGCTGCTGTTTTGTACCTTCTGTTTTGCTTTGTTTTTATATTCCACAAATAAGTGAAATGATAACGGTATTTGTCTTTCTCTGCCTGGCTTATTTGACCGAGCATAATACCCTCTAGATCCATCCATGTTGTTGCAAATGGCAGGATTTCTTTTCTTTTTATGGCTGAGAAATACTCCATATTGTATATGTACCACATTTTTTTATCCATTCATCTATTGATGGACACTTAGATTGTTTCTATATCTTGGTTATTGTAAATAATGGAGCAATAAACATAGGGGGTATATATCTCTCTCGATCAGGGATTTTGTTTTCTTTGAGTAAATTCCTAGAAGTGGAATTTCTGGGTCGAATGGTATTTCTGTTTTTAGTTTTTAGAGAAACCTCCATACTGCTTTCCACAGTGGCTGTACCAATTTATATTCACACCAACAGTGTAGGAGGGTGCCCATTTTTCTGCATCCTCGCCAACATTTGTTATTTCTTGTCTTTTGGATAGTGGCCATTCTAACTGGTATCAGATGAAAGCTCGTTGCAATTTAAATTTGCATTTCCCCAATGATTAGTGATGTGGAGCATCTTTTCACCTGCCTGTTGGCCATTTGTATTTCTTCTTTGGAAAAATGTCTGTTGAGGTCCTCCACCCATTTATTAATTGGGTTATTTGTTTTTTGGGTATTGAGGCATATGTGTTCTTTATATATTTTGGATGTGAACCCTTTATCAGATGAGTCCTTTACAGATACAGTCTCCCAGATTGTAGGGTGCCTTTTCTGCTGATGGTGCCCTTTGCTGTACAGAAGCTTTTTAGTTTGATGTAGTCCCACTTGTTCATTTTTGCTTTTGTTTCCCTTGCCTGAGGAGATGTGTCCAGGAAAAAGTTGCTTGTACTTATGTTCAAGAGATTTTTGCCTACGTTTTCTTCTGAGAGTTTTATGGTTTCATGGCTTATATTCAGGTCTTTGATCCACTTTGAGTTTACTTTTGTGTATGGGGTTAGACAATAATCCAGTTTCATTCTCTTACATGTAGCTGTCCAGTTTTGCCAACACCAGCTGTTGAAGAGGCTGTCATTTCCCCATTGTATATCCATGGCTCCTTTATCATATATTAATTGACCATATATGCTTGGGTTTATATCTGGGCTCTCTATTCTGTTCCACTGGTCTATGGGTCTGTTCTTGTGTCAGTACCAAATTGTCTTTGATTACTGTGGCTTTGTAGTAGAGGTTGAAGTCAGGGAGCATAATTCCCCCCACTTTATTCTTCCTTCTCAGGATTGCTTTGGCTATTTGGGGTCTTTTTTGGTTCCATATGAATTTTAGAACTATTTGCTCTAGTTCATTGAAAAATGTTGTTGGTATTTTGATAGTATTGCATTCAATCTGTAAACTCCTTTGGGCAGGATAGCCATTTTGATAATATTAATTCTTCCTATCCATGAGCACAGGATAGATTTCCATTTATTGGTGTTGTCTTTAATTTCTCTCATGAGTGTCTTATAGTTTTCATAGTATAGGTCTTTCAATTCCTTGGTTTGGTTTATTCCTAGGTATTTTATTCTTTTCAATGAAATTGTAAATGGAGTTGTTTTCCTGATTTCTCTTTCTGCTAGTTTGTTGTTAGTATATAGGAATGCAACCAATTTCTGTGTATTAATTTTGTATCCCGCAACTTTGCTGAATTCAGTAATTCTAATAGTTTTTTGGTGGATTCTTTAGAGTTCTCTATGTATATCATGTCATCTGCAAATAGTGACAGTTTAACTTTTTCCTTACCGATTTGGATGCCTTTTATCTCTTTGGTTTGATTGCCATGGCGAGGACCTCCAGTACTATGTTGAATAAAAGTAGTGAGCATGAACATCCTTGTCTTATTCCTGATCTTAGAGGAAAAGCTTTCACCTTTTTCCCTGTTAAGTATGGTGTTGGCTGTGAGTTTGTCATATATGACCTTTATTATGTTGAGGTACGTAACCTCTAAACCCATTTTTTTTAGAATTTTTATCATGAATGGATGTTGAATTTTGTCATATGGTTTTTCATTATCTATTTAGATGATCGTTTGGTTTTTATCCTTTTTGTTAATGTGTATGATACTGACTTACACAGTTATTTATTTTTAATTATTAATGTAACAATCTCATGAAAATGTTTGCATAAAACAGTTGAAGTGACAGGAGACATTTTACAACATTCCCACCCTCAATCCCACATCTCTCCCCAGAGGCGACTGGTTTTTCAGGTTGATATATGTCCATCAAGGCCCTTTCTTTGCCTAATTTTAGGAGGTTTTTGTTTTTCCTAAATGGCATTTTACTATATTATTCATCTTTTTTTTTTCCATTTAGCATTATGTCTTGAAGACTTCCTCCTTCATTCATGTAAAACTACTTAGTATTAAAAAAAAGATGCTATGTTTGAGCATATAGTTTATGTTTCCTTTTTCTTACTGATCAAATAGTTACACATTCTGAGTCTTAGTTTTTTATTTTATATGGTGTGACTCTTTTCTCCAGAATATATTTTAAGAGAAAATTGGCAGTATGTTGCTTATCTTCACTTTGGTGATATCTTTTCGTTAAACAGAAGTTCTAATTTTTGATGACAGAATTATCAAAAAAGCCTTTGGTTTTGTCTTAAGAAGGTCCTTATGACCTCAGATCATAATATCATCTGTATTTTTCCTAATATTTCTGTACTTTGTATGACAAAATCATCTAGAATTTTCTTTTTTTGTACTCTGCCTTTCTTTCCAAATGGAGATCTGGTCAAATACCAGATCATTTTAATGACTGTACATACCTCCATCTGTGACTGACTTTGTGTTCACATCACCAGGCACTTACAGGCATTTGGTAAAAATCTATTATATGGGTTGATAGAAAGGGAGAATGTCAGGCATTTTAGGCAGGGAACTGGTGTGAACAAATGCCAAGGCAGGAATGCACAAGTGTGTGCTGGAAGCTGCATATGGACTTCCCTCTTGTCCAGCCAAATGGTCCCTTCTTAGGTCCAGTTAACACCCTGAGCTTTCATTTGTGCCAGTACTGGGGGCTCCTCAGGCTCAAGCTACTGTTTGTTTTCAGTAGCTGCCATTTCCTTCCTCTCCCACTCATATCTTTGCTGAACTAAAGTTGAGCTCATAGGTCCTTTTCCTTCCAAAGATTGGCTACTGATGACTACCAGAGAACAGAAGATAATGAAAACAATAAAGTTAAATTCTTTATATTTGGGGCCTCATTTCTGTATATTTCTGAGTCCCTTACAGAAAGTTACTGGAAATCCTTTTTGGCGGTTTCTGAAGGTAGTATCATCAACCTTCCCCTCCTCACCTGTTATTAACAAAGGTCACATAAACCTTTGTCCCCATAAACACCCCTCTTCTCAGCCTGCAATCCAAGTAGAACAAATTCCACGGAGGCCATCTGACGTTCCAGGGGCCCTCTAGAGCAGACCTGTCCAATAGACATTCCTTTCTGTGATGGTGGAAATGTTCTATATCTGTGCTGCCCATCTGTCAGCCACATGTGATAACTGAGTACTTGAAATGTGGCTGGTGTGACTGAGGGAAAAAATTTTTTACTTAAAATTAATTAAATTTAAAGAGCCATGTGTAGTACCTCCAATTCTCCTTCTTAACCCTGGTTTGTTCAGAATTGAATCTTTCATAGCTAATACTTAGGGAGAGTATAATAAAAGCAGTGATCATTTATTGACTACTTGTGCTCAAATATTAAGCTAGGAGTTTTACTTGATTTATCTTGTTTAGCTTTACCAAAAATCCCTATCATGGGTTTTAAGATGTCAGGGAATCTAGGTGGCAGTTTGACCTAAAAGGGTTCCATAGATGGGTACCCTATTTTGGGTTTCTGGGTAATGCCATTTGAGAGAAAGTAAGGGAAAGAGAAGATTAATTATCCTGTTTTTCTGAAAAGTTACAAGCATCTCCAGTTCCTGTAGGAATATTTCAGATCCCTGAGATTGTTTGGAGCAGAATAATGGTTGACAGCCAGTATGGGTGATGTTTTCAAGCCCTCTTGGGCAGTATTTCTCAAACTTTAATGCACATACGAATCACCAGGAAATCTTGTTTAAGTGCTGGTTCTGATTCTGTTGTTGTGGATTGGGCCTGGGATTTTGCATTTCTAATCAGCTCTCAGGTGACACTGATGCTGACTTGGAGTGGCAAGGCTACAGGAGAATACAGTCTGCTTTTTAATTTAGAACCCACCATATTCCAATCAGAAAAGAACCAGGAGGAAATAATCCCCTGGTGGCACTGGTCCAGAAGGAATATACTCCATTCAAATCAGGAGAATCACCTATCATGCATTTGAGCCCTTGTGCTTAAACACTAGAAATGTAAGGAGACAGGTAGGAGGTAGAAGACCTAGAGGGCACTTGATCAGCTGTACCTCCTTATGAAGCACTTTCTTCTGGAACTTTTGTGTTTTGCCTCAGGTCCTGACTTTGGTTTTAGTGAAAATGAAGTTTTCTGTACAACTATATAGATGTTTTATCTCAGTGGATCCTGTGAAAGCTTTTTTTTCCCCCAAAATTTAAAATATTTTTATTTAACCTTATTGATATTTTGGTTATTTCAGTATTACAAGCAATATCCATTAATACTGGAACTGTCTGTCCAAATGTTGAGATAATAAATAATGCTAAAAAATTTAACATACCTGTGGCAGTACACACTTTCACAATGGATGTCTACTGAAGTTGGCCTTTTTATCAACTTGACCAATTTTTTTCATCAGTTGTTCCTCTTTTATAATGTGTATTTTAAGGACCACATCTCAATAGTCCTAGGTCACATGTCTATGGTGTTGATCTTTAAGGTAGAACAAAGAATTTGTCTAATATTAAAAATATTAATAATCTACCATTTATCTCATAAAACTTCTGAGAAATTTTAAAGATAGAGTTTGCCTTACAACTGATCAGAAAAGAGGATAGTAAATGTCTGCCTTTTTAATAAGTATCTCATCTGTGGCTTTTAAGAGTAAAGATTATACTAGTTTTTTTAACTTTATTTTGAAGTAACTTCAAAGTTAAAAGTTGCAAGAATGGTACAAAAGAATTCTTGTGTATTTTTAACCAGGTTTCTTCACTGTTCAATTTTTACTGTATTTTTTATTCCCTTTCTCTTTACACACACATGTACACACATAGTTTTTCTGAACCATGTTTGAAAAAATTGCAGACATGATGCTCATTATTCTTAAATACTTAAGCTGTACTTCCTGAAAACAAGGGCATTTTTGTACATAGTCACAGTATAAACAATCAGAATCAGAAAATTAATATTGACCCACTATTACCATCTAATTTCTAGACTCCATGCAAATTTGTGAGTTGTCCTAATAATGTCCTTTTTAAAATAACAAAAACTTGTTCTCTTTCTTATCCAGAATCCAGTGCAAGATCACGATATATTTAGTTATTTAGTTGCCATGTCTCTCTCGTCTCCTTTGATCTGGAACTGTACCTTAGTCTTTTTCGTCCATGACATTTTTGAACCATGTAGGACAATTACAGTGTAGGCTCTCCTTCAGTTTGGTTTGCTCTGATGCCAGCAAGACTCTTCTTCGTTGTCTCTTTTTCTGGTTCTTGCTCATGAACACTAGCTGGCTAATGTTTAGCTTGCTCCTGTTAATTAAAAGGAGCCATTGATTTCAAGAGGGCCCTTCTGTGAAAGCTTTTTATGGTGAATTTGGTTAGGTGTATATCAGCGATCCTTGGTCCTCAGGATTCTGGGTTCTTTGCTACTTAACAACCATGTGGGAGGTGATGGGACCTTTGTTTTGAAAGCCTGAGAAAAAACAGGGGCAGAGAGCTCTGGCATCCCTAGTCTGAATTGCAGCTGCACCTCCCTTTAATCCCCAAACCTGGGTCCTGTATCAAGTATTAGAGAGCTTCCTTTGGTTAATTGTTTCCCAAATTTCCCTAAAGGTAAGAATCACCTGGGAACATTTGTTAAATCTACTAATTCCCAGATCCCTTCCCTGGAGAGTTTGAGTGAGTGAGTTTGAGGGGAGGACCCAGGATACTGTCTTTGTAATAAGCATCCTCAGATCATTGTTATCAGAGAAATATGGGTGATACTGCTTTAGGTGAGGCTGGGATGACTTTCTCTTAACATTTTCATCTTAGAAAAATACATAATTAATATGACATGATTTATAGTTATTATAGCTTACAATAAGGGAATATTGAAGTTCAGATAGTGATTAGGTTAAAAATGAATTGCACCGGTGGATGGTGGCTATGGTAACAGTTGTGAATGTGTTGTTGGAATGAGTTTTAGGAAACACTGTCCCCCATTCTGGGGTTACCTGTAGATGTGATACATGCCTGCAGAGGATGATGATGAAAGTCATGTTGGTGGCACGTGGGCTGATCCTTCATTCATTCCATAACAGAGCACTAATGAATTAAGATGGGTCCCTTGCAGCATATGAGGCTAAACATTTGAAAAGTCCATTCCTGCCTTCAAGGAACTCACAGTCTCTTGGGGAAACTGATAATTAACAGTACAATAAAACACTGGACTAGAGTTTTTAGGGCAAAGTCAGGAAAGCCTGAATGCCTGTGTGTGGATAAAATGAGAGTTCCTGTGGCCAGGATTCTTACCTGGCCCTGGTTGACTAGCTCACTACATGCCTGTGGGCAATACATGGCTGTTGACTCTATATAAAAGAGCTCCGCCCAGTGCTCTGGGTGTCACACGGCACGGCTGCAGGGCTGCAGGAGAGCGGAGGCTGGAGTGGTGGCAGTGCCAAGGACAGAGGCCCAGACAACGGCTGTGTGGGACGACTGTGTAGGTCGACTGTGCAGGCAGAGAGGCCCAGAGGACAACTGTGTGGGACGGCTGTGCAGAGAGGCCCAGAGGACGGGTGTGTGGGACGGCTGTGAAGACAGAGGGGCCCAGAGGACAACTGTGCGGGCCAAAAGGCCCAGAGGCAGAGACCGGCTTGCTGCATGCAGGCTCGCTCTGAGTGAACAGGATTTTAGTGACTGACCTGCCACCGTGGAAATAAAGTTGGGTATAACCCTTTCACCCCAAGAACGTTTTGCTGTCAATTTCTTTGGTCACATTGAATCCATAGCGAACTTGCCCAGGGCTGAAACCCATTGGCAAAACACTGTCTGCTAGGAGTGTTTTGGGAAGACTGCAGAAGAGGTGAGGCTTCAGCTGAGTGCACCAAAGAATAGCACTTGTCAGGTGGCTAAAACTGGGGAGGGAATTCCAGGCAGAGGGAACAACATGAGCACAAAAGCAGGACACAGCAGGAAGTTTAAGGGATGCTGCAAATAATTCAGTATGGCCAACGCAGGAAGGTGTGGAGAGCAGATAGTAAGAGATGAGACTGGCTGGGGCCAGGCCAGTCGTGAGAACCAGTGCAGGCTGAGGCATCCATGTTACCCTGTGGGTGGGGATGGGCTTCAGGCAGTGTGTACATTTTTCTCCTCTGGGGCAGGAGTCCATTGTGCCCCTGAGGTTCTCAAAAGGGGGCCTGACCCTCCAAACAGAACCAGGCCAGTAGGAACCACTGAAGGATTTTGAGCAGAACACTGGTTGAATTTTCTTATTCAGAAGATGATTGTGGCAGTAATGTGGAGGGTGGGCTGAGGCCAGAGAGATGTTCACTGCAGCAGCCCAGGCAAGAGAAAAGAGGTTCCCTTGAAAATACTGGTCTAGGGTGCTCCAGAGATTTGGCAGCAAATATTCACATGCCTGCTGGGTATGTGACATTGTTCCCTGCCCTGAAAGTCAGAAGCCCTGCCAGCTAAACAGGAGGGGAAGGGAGAATGGCTCCATTCCAGTCCAATCCAGTACAAAGGCAAACGTCCCTGGGTTTTAACCAGGACTTAAACACATGGAGGTACACTGCATCAGTGGAATACTGTGTAGCCTTAAAAAGAAACAGGTATATCTGTATGTGTTGGCAAGATTTCTAAGGCATTAACTTGCATTAACAAAGTCCCAATTTGGTACATTATATAAAGATGATACTATTTATTTTGCAGAAATTAGTGATATGTAGCCGACTGTTAATAATGGCTACCATTGGAGTAAAGATAGCAAAGAAACTTTCTTTTCAGCTTATATTGTCCTGTGTATGGTTGAGTTCTTTAAGCATGTATTTATAGTAGAAATATGTACTGTATATATGTAGTTTTACCTAATATATATCTGGACTGCCAGGAGCATGTGACTAACATCCATTTGTAAATCATTCCCTGGTTCCTCCATCTCCTACCAGGTCTAGGCACAGTCAGTGGTCCCCCGGTGCTCCCATACGTGGTTATCTCTCTGTTACAGTATTTAACACAGTGTATCACAAATGTGTTGCTCTGGTTTTCTCTAGACTGAGCTTGAGGCAGGAACCTGATACAGTGCCTATGTATGATAGAGCTTAGGTCCTGGAGTACCATGCAACTGACAAAGTGCACTTACAGTTTTGTACACTCTCCTTGAGAGCCCAAGGTTAAACTTCTGTCTGAGCCAGCAGTATGACACCAGCACTGTTCTCTCGGGGAGGAGGGGAACACTAGTATGTGAGCGTGCTCACCCTGTTCTTTCAGTACAGCTAACTCCAAGGCCATAAACAAAGGGTGTGGGTTTTCCTTTCTTTATAACCCTGACATCAGAACCTGCAACAAAGAAAGATTGCTCTTTGTTCTAGAGCTCCACAGAGAGCCATCAAGGTCTGGTGAAAAGCACACAGCCTTTGGAGCTGAGTAGACCAAAAAGCCCATCACTGTCAAGCCATTTAAACCTGGAACCCTAGTTTTCTCTTTCCTTTAATTACAGATAATACTATATGCTCTTCAGAGTTGTAAAGGATAAACAATCAATGAGATAATATGCTTGACCATAAATGTTAAGTTTCTTTCTTCTTGGTTCTTGTATAATATACCTCTCAACTTTGCTCTGGGGAGCCAAAGGTATGGCCCTATGGCAAGAACATTTCAGCTTTTTTTGGAAAAAGAGGATTAGGAAAGGAACTTAGAGGATGGCGGGGAGTGCTGTCTGTCATGGAATGTCCCTTTCCAGTTCCTCTGAGCTGTTTATCACTTCATCCCTCACAGACTTCCACGTCTTTGCCATTATAGGCCTTCCCTTGCTCTGCGTGATGCTTGAGTCAGATAATCTGGATTGTCCCTTGGTTTGCTTCCCTGCCTGCTGCTGCCTTACATGAACAAGAGAGCCTGGAAGTATCACACATTTGGAACCCAAGATTTTAGGTTTTCAGTTGTAAATAAAGTTGGATTTTTTTTTATGCGTGTTGTTTGTAGTTATATCCCTGTCTCTCATGCCTTAGCTTTGGCTAGGAGGATGCTCTCCCCCTAGGCCAGCAAAGACCAGAGCCAAGTCCTGCTATGCACAAGTGATGCCTCTGATTTACATGTCGTCTTAACAGTATCCTCTCAGGTTCAAACTGATTGGGCAAAGAAAGCAAAGCCCCAGAGCTTCATAGCACTATTTATTCCAAGGTAACCAGAAGATTCCATTTTGGAGCCTGTGAGAAAATGGTCACTAACTTGGGATATTTGGGGATGGAAGACCATTTGATAGCTGTGTCTTAATCATAACGTAATGGGAATAATATCATCAATCTCAATTTGACTCTGGAGTCACTTTTTATATAGTTGAGGTCTTGAAAAGCTTACTTCCTCTTCCAGAACCCCAGTTTCCCCATCTGTAAGATGGGAATAGTACCTGTCTACTTCACAGCATTGTTGAAAGGGTCAGATGAGAGAACAGATATGAACGTAACTAGTGAGTGAACAGCAACATGCCTTGGAAAATGCTTGTTTTGTTTTGAAAGAAAATAGCCCCAAAACAACAACAAAAGATCCTCCTGAGTATACGTTCAAGAGGTTAAGAGAGTTCCTTGGTGTTCCTTTTATGAGGTACAGTCTGTTATCCCATCCCTTCTTTGTCCTGGCCAGGGACAGTGATGACTCCTAACAGCTGGCAGTAGGCTACTGCAGCAGAGAGCTGGGTTCTGTGGCGACAGAAGCTGGTTAAAAGTGCCATTTCAGTGTACTAGGGACAGAGGAGACTGAGATACAGGGCATACTGTATAGACACTTGCAACTCTCCATAGCTAAGTAAACAGGGTTCAGGGGACAGAGTGTAGAAAGGACTGATCTAGTGGAGGAGAGATCTTCAAGTAAGTAGGGTGAAATAGAAAGAGGACGTGCAGCTGGGATCCTGAGCTCATGTTCTTATAGTGGACCATTCAGTTGAATTCAGTTACACTTGTCAGGTGCCTTCTATTCCAGCCTCTGTCCTGGACAGTGGAGCTGCAAAGATGCATAAGATGTAGCCCATGCTTGTGACAAGAGATAGGCACAGTTTCAACTTGGTGGTGTATTACAATGTGAGCCCCTCGTGCTCATCTTTTTTTTCCCCCCACTGCCATGTCCTCAGCACTAAGGAGAGGTAAGCATCTGGTACCTAGTATGTGCATAATAAATATTTGTCACATGTACAAATATGTAGTATTTTTAGTATGTACAAGATGCTGTGGGAGCAGAGTGGAGAGATGGCCTGAGAAAGAGGTAATACTTGAGGTAAGTGTTGACAGAGTGGTTGGAATGAGCCAGGAGATAAGGGTGGGAAGGGCTTTTCAAGAAGAGGGAACTATGTTGTTGGGCCAGGGTCAGTCAGTCAAGACGGGACAAGGTGAAAATTTGCAAAGGAGATTCCTGGGATGAATCCCATTGCCTTTCAGAGCACTTGGGGGTCTGGACTGTGGTCACCATGCTGGACAGTAGTGTGAGCTTTCAGGGTGATGGGACTCTAGCAGAACTGTGGAGTGGAGAGCTTCCACCTTGAAACAGGAGATGAATTTTGACATGAACTGTTTATCCTCCAGTATTTCAGTACTCTGTTGGCAGTGGCAGAGAGGTGGCTAAAAGGAGACCAGTTTCTTACATAGTTCATCTTTATGCTCATTGAACATGAAGAAAGCTTAGTGAATAGGATGAGTAAGTAATGATACTTTCAAGTAACACTTTTAAAGACAAGTGTTACAGAATTTATATTTCTGCTTGAGAAGCCATCCCTTTAAAGGGGTTACACAGGCAAGGTTGCATACTTACTCTCAGAGGTGCTGGTACCTTTGTTCTGTCTTTGTAACTTGTAAAGTACTTAAGTGTATGGGGCACACTTTTAAATGTCCTCAATATTGTCAGAACTGCCTTTTGAGGAAACATTTTAACAGTCAAAAGTCATCTGGAGCTGGAACAACTGAATAACAGCTCTAGAATCCACTTTGCTCCATGCCTATTATTGCTGCAAGCTTTTTTCACCTGGTTTACTGGCACAGCTGTCCAGGTGACCTGCTGCTACCTATACCACCTTCTCCAATCCATTTCCATACCATATCATTCATTTAACAAATGTATTAAGTTAGGTATTATGCTAGATGCTCTAGGAACTCATAGTCTTGCAGGGAAGATTTAATCAGTACAACAGTGTTAGGATAGTGGGGTCTCCTGCATCTGAGGCAAGGCCTAAAGGATGAAGAGTTAAGCAGGCAAAGGAGATGAAGGGAGAAAGAAAGTGTGTTACAAGTAAAGGGAATAGTATGTGATATCCCAAAGGAGACAATGGCTGGAAGATCACCTGGAAGGTCGAACAAGGACAGTGAGAGAAGAGTGGAAGTTTAGAGAAGTCATACACAGAGTCCAGGAAACCTCATTAATTTGAACAATCCTAAGAGTAGTTGTAGTCACTGAAAGATAAGACGGTGTCATAATCAGATGATTTGAAAAGAACACCATGGATGTGGGAAATAGAACAAGAAAGAGGTAGAAAGACTGGCCAGGAGGCCACAGCAGTGCCTGTAAGTCAAGGCTCAACAAACTTACTTCTGGTGGGCCAGATCTCACTTCCTGTTTTAAATGGCTCTTGAACTGAGAATGGTTTTAAAATGTTTAAATGGTTGGAAAAAAATCAAAGATGAGTATTTTGTGACAAGAATTATATGAAATTCAAATTTCAGTGTCCATAAATAGTTTTTTGAGAACACAGGTGCACTTGTTTACTTTTTGTTTATGGATTTAAAGTTCAGTAGTTGAGACAGTATCACCAGGCCTGTAAAGTTTAAAATACTGTCTGTCCCTTACAGAAAAGGTCTGTCTACTCCTGCTGTAAGTAAAGGATGATGGTGGCCTAGGGTAGTAGCAGTAGGAATGAAGAGTCTCTGGATTGGCATTTAGAGATTTCTACAACTGAAAGGGGGAGGAGGGTTAGGTGGAATTGACAGGCCTAGATGATATGATGGAGTAAGGAACACTGAACTAGCCCAACTGGTTTCCGTTACTTCCATGTTTGTCCCTGGACCCATTCTCCACACAGTAGCTGTTAAAAAAAAAAAAAAGTCACTCCTTACAACTATAAAAGGAACGCCCTCACTATTGTCCTTGTAAATTTCAAATAAAATATTCCTACTCTGACCCTGCTTACCTCTATAAACCAATGTCTTCGTTCTAGTCTTACTGGATTACTGAACTTGATATCCCCCAGACCCCATCTCTCCTTGCCTCTAGGCCGTTGCATAAAACTCCTGGAGCTGGCACTCCACCTTCTTCCCACTTCCAGTTCCCAAACTGCTTTGTGATTTTGCCGCCCTGGAGTGTTTGGAGTGTTGAGTGTTCAAATTTCTGCCTTTGCCCCTAGACTGAATTTAAGGAGGTAGAAACTGGCTCGCGAACTAGTCCATCCCCAGCATACAGCAGACGCTTAATAAAGAACGAATGAAGGTGGAGGACTTCAGCTATGTCAGGTAGCAGCGTCAATTATAAATCATCTGTGAATCGTGGGTAGGTAGTGCCTACTTCACATGGTATCGTACGAATAAAATGCATGAAAATTGCCTAACTTGGCTCAATAAACGTGGGTTGGAATTAAATCTGATTTTTGTGGCCGATACAAAAAGATGTGTCCTTCCATCTGGTAAGATGGATCGAAGGCCGGTCCATGGAGTACACCCCCGCCTTCCGCCGTAGTTGTGCTGGCCAGGGGCGGCCTGAGAGATGCCCACTCAGCCGAAAACCCACTCTGAGTGCATACGTGTACGTCTGTTCCAGAAACCCTCGGCTGTGCTGCACGTACACGGCCACTGTAGAAAAGACAGCTCTAGCTAGAGTAATGGTCTGAGGTCATAAGGACCTTATTTCGAGCCGGGAGGGAGGGAGCTCTTCTCTCCACATGGGGCTAAAGTGTCGTCGGGCCCAATCCCAAACTCCCGGGTCAGTCCGGATAATCCTGGCTCAAGCGTTTGACCGTGTCTTTCCTTCCACCACCACCCAACCTTGAACGTGGGGCCCGGCAACCCCATGTGCAGCCTCGTGAAAGTCACGTTCTCTCCGCCCCCTCCTCTCGAGTACTCTATGGTTCTCGTATTGACTACTCTAATTCTAGTTCCGGTCTCTATGGCGGCGGCGGAGGCAGGAACGGTTGTAGGTCGGCCGAATTAGCCGCCTAAGAGCCAGTGAGAGTGGAGAAGTGATAAAGTGTTAGCCAATATAAGCTAGGGCCTGGGGTCAGGTGGTGCGACTGATAGCATAGCTGGCCAGTGAGCGAAGCTTAGGGCGGGCCGATCTCAAGGCTTATCCCGCCCGTCCCGCCATTCTCGCTAGTTCGATCGGTAGCGGGAGCGGAGAGCGGACCCCAGAGAGCCCTGAGCAGCCCCACCGCCGCCGCCGGCCTAGTTACCATCACACCCCGGGAGGAGCCGCAGCTGCCGCAGCCGGCCCCAGTCACCATCACCGCAACCATGAGCAGCGAGGCCGAGACCCAGCAGCCGCCCGCCGCCCCCCCCGCCGCCCCCGCCCTCAGCGCTGCCGACACCAAGCCCAGCACTACGGGCAGCGGCGCAGGGAGCGGCGGCCCGGGCGGCCTCACATCGGCGGCGCCTGCCGGCGGGGACAAGAAGGTCATCGGTGAGGGCCGGACGGGCACGGGGTGGGGCCGTAGGAAGGCCTTGTGTCAGAACCGTTACCCGTAGAGGGGCAAGCCGGGCGGCCTCCCAGAGCCCCCACGTTCGCGCGCCCTCGCGGACGCTGGCCCGCGTGCCCGGTAGGCGCGCGTGCGCTCCTTCCCGCGCCCCCTGTGGACCCCGCGTGGCCGCGCGCCCCTCCCCCCCGGGCGGCCGCGCGCTTCGACCGCGTGTGCTGCGGGGTCCCACCCCTCCCCGCCGGACGCGTGCGCTCGGGCCCGCACGCCGTTGTTCCGTCCTCCAGCCCGCTCCCTTCCGCGTGTACCCTGAGGGCGCGGCTCGCCGCCTACGCACCCGGAGTGGGCCGGGCGGCTTCCCCTCCGCTCACGTGCTCTCCGCCCTGCCGCCGCGCCCTCCTGCCCGCTGTCTTCGCGCACTCGCAGCCTGGGCCCGAGCCCCTGGCTGGCCCTCGGACCTCTGCGCCCTCGAGCGTACCCACGTGCAGCGCGGCAATGCCGTCGGGGCCGCTGGCCACCGGCCTCTGGGGAGAAAGGCTGTCAGGTGGCCGCGCGCCACCGCCGGGCAGTAGGGGAGGGATCGGATGCCGAGCGTGGAGGTTTTAAACAAGGATATCTGGTAATCGTGGGCTCTTTTTTCCCCCCCCTCCAGCAACGAAGGTTTTGGGAACAGTAAAATGGTTCAATGTAAGAAACGGATATGGTTTCATCAACAGGTGAGATGACTGCCATGGAAACCTCGGTCCTACTTGCATGCTCTGCTCCACTCGTAGGCTTTGCAGACTTGGAATTGTTTAAGCATGTGTAGGTTGCTACCTCTGGTGTGTTAGTGTGATTTTTGTTGGTCTTGGTGATTGAAGGGATTAGCGGATCTAAGGATTGTCTTTGTTGTGCAGCTAAACCTTCCTTTGAGCCTATCTTAAAAGGCAAGCCGTGTGAGTGATCCATCTCTTAACAGGGTGAACTGAGGAAACTAAAGCCCCACTACTATTATGTTAGACTCAGGACCTTCTCATTTTTGTCCTTGTCATTCTTAAATACGTCAATGAAATTGGTATTGTAAATTGACCTAATTAGCATATAGGTTATTTACAACATAACCTTTGGAGGTAACAGTTGTGGACACTGCAAGTTTACGCGGGCCTGTCATCTTGAACGTAAGGTTGTATTGCCTTTAATATTGTAACATATGCTGTCTTGAATGCCTCGGGTAAATGTTATATTAGGACTGCTCCGGTAACAGTTTTTACTCATATAGAGTAACATCCGGAAGAAAACGGCCCTTTTCCTTCCATTTTCAATTCTACTTATCCCCAAATCACACCTCTTAAGTCAATTTCATTAAAGCTTAAATTGTAGCTTAGCGTTGCCTCCGTTGGTGGTAACGTGGTTCGCATTTGAAGGCGAAGATACAAACTACATGTAGGGTTAGTGGGGGTGTGGCGGCAGCCACTGTAACGCGGTTCTCGCGCTCTTGGCGGCCTCGTGAGCCGGGCATCGCTTCCAAGATGGCTACCGGGGCTGGTGGTGCAGCCCGCGGGCGCCGAGGTGCAAGCGGTGGCCGGACGGGTCTGTGCCAGGGCACGGGAAGTTGTCTTTCTTGCATCCTATTTGAGAAGGCATTAAACAGATATTTAAAAGAATATTTGAGTAGGATGCAATGTGAATGTGTGTGAAATGGACACTGCTGCAGGAAACCGAATGGGCAAGATCTAGCTTGCTTACAGGCAGGCATAATTGGCTTGTGGAAAAGCGTCCGATACTCAACCACGAAGTATTGTAGAACGCTCAAAGCAAAAGAGTGTAAGCCATTTGATGGTCTGTTTTCCATGTCTGCAGTTGTGGGGGAACGTTTTGTTCGAAAATCTAGGAATTTTATATCTGTTTTTTGTTTTTTTAATCAGTTCTTCAGATAATGGCTTACTAGTGAAGAAGGAAGGGAATGCTTTGGTGCTTGTGTTTGACCACACTCTTAGTTGGTTGGTCTCTGAATTTGTTAGCATTTCAGTTAGTATATCCATCTTACTTTGGTTGTCCTTACTAGCCTAACCCTTAAAATTGTTAAAAATGCAAATTCCTGCGTTCTTCCTTCCCAACTTGGATTCGTTGGGTGGATCTAGTGTGCGTTTCTAACAATTCCAAATGTTAGAAAACCTTGAAAAATAGAGTTTAATGATATGTGTGTGCATTAGAAGGGACTAATTGGCACCCTTTTCAGTGGTTAGATTGTAGATTGTGTATGCTTTAGAAATTGAAGCATGTGCCTTCTGTTTTTGTGCATTTTGTTAAACGAACATAGGTTATGTTTTTCAAATGAAGTGTTGACACCCAAGGTGAGAAAGTAGTTCTTTACATATTCTACATTTTTATTCTGAGATGCCATTCCTTGTATAGCTCTGTTCCCTCTTGCGGTCTATTAAATTGGTCATCCTCGAGGGCAAGTTAAATGTAAACTGGCTTTTGACCATCCTTTGGACTGTCCTACTTTGTCAAGTGATTGAAACGTGCTTAATCTGGTCATTTCAGTGATTCTGAGTAAGATGCTAAAATCTGACTGCATTTATGTTCAGGAGAGGTTTGCCTTAATTCAGGGAAAATTTATGTCAAAGAACTGTGGTTCTGGATGCTACTAGCTGTGTAGACAGGGCTGGAGGCACCGGGTGCTTTTCAGAGAAACACACATGTGCTGTATGTAGCTCTTAAGGAGAGGCTGCAGTGTGGGATGATTCTCATGGCTCTTAATTTTAACCTTAGAATACTATAAATTGTCTATTCTAGATAAGACTTTTAAGAAATAGGAATCTTACCTTTAAAGAAATGTGTTTTCTATGTAAAGTTTTATTTCTATCTAAATTTCATACAGTAATTGTTAATCTTGTAAATTATTTTCTTAAAGGGTTTTTTTCTCCTGATGGTTTTTATTGTATGAACCATACTAAATAAGAAGAGCAAAGAGTTTTTAAGACCTCAAAACTTCTGACTTGATTTTGTTAGGCTTTGTAACCTAGGAATTCTGAGAAATTCATTATTTGTGGTGTCTGCAGTAATTGGATTAATCGGTGGGGTTTGTTAACCTCCCTCCACCCATAACTTTATTTTGTTATGAAAAAGTTAAAACTATTGAAGATGACATTAGAATGATGCCCCAGGGATTGGTGGTTTCAAGATATGATTCTCTGCTTTTGAAATCTAGAAACCTGAAATTTGTCTTTTGTTTCCAGTTGTTGAGGGTTAATCCATGCTCACCAAACTCATTAAAGGTTGGCAAGACTCAGTAACTATTTTTCAGTCGAACGTGCATCTTTTTTAGGGACCAGAATAGGAATATCTTTCTATGTTCCAGAGTATGTGAGATACTAAATGAAGCATTCTAAAATTTTGGGGTGAGCAGGGAATTTGGCACAAAGAAAATCAATAGAGCAGATCACAAACTGGTGACCTAGCTAAAATTTTACCCCCAGATGTTTTGCTTGGACAATATAGTGTCTTAAAAAGAATTAGGATTATTTACTGGCATTTAAAATTCGGGAGATAACACCAAAAATATCCAGACTGTCTTTCTTCTATCTGAGTTTTAGCTTCAGGGTCTGTAGTCCATGTAAATAAAAATTAGCTGGCCTGGTGGGTATCATTGCCACTTGTAAATGAGGTGTACATTCTCTTTACTTAATTTAACCACAGTCTGTCAGGCTGTTTTCTCCTGTTGACTTCCCTTCCTGTTCGGCCTCTGTTGAGCATTTGAATTTATTGCCCAAGATGTATAATAAACCAAACCACGGGAAGTCTTAGCTACTTTGCGAAGATACTTAGTCATGGCTGTCTGGTTTAGTCTCCTTTTGGGTGGGGGCGTCTTATCTTTGGGGGATTCCATGTGTATGTAACTGATAAGGATGACTTCTTCCACAATGGTGATAAATAAAAGTAGCTAATGTTTATCAAGCACTTAGACCAGGCACTGTCGTAAATGCTTTAAATGAACTGACTTATTTAACCGTCACAACCTTTGAAGTATAGGTATACTTACTATTCTGAGGCACAGAGAGGTTGAGTAACTTGCCCCAGAAAACAGAGCTAGGATTTGAACTGTTTTCTTACTCTGGAGGTTATGTTCACCATTGCTGTTGTACTGTCCCTGAAAGTAGACCCTGGTCATTCTCAGTTTGGTTGTCCTCCACACAGATAATTTCTTAGGGTAGCTATTCTTAACCATTGTAAGATCTTTTCTTAAATGAATCTCTAGCATGTCACTGGAGCTCCTGTATGCTGACTACCATTTTCCCAGATTGGAGAAGCTTGCTTTCTACTTTCCCCACTGTCTATTTCTTGTAGTCAGGGATTGCTGTAAGCTTAGTGTGCAAATAGGCTTTACAAATTAAAGGAGTTAATAGATAGTCCTGGGAAGTAATTAACGAATTAAGGGAGAGAACATTAGACACTGATCTCACTTCTGAACTTCTTTCTATGGTTTTTATATGGCCTGCAAGCTAGCTAAGAATAGTTTTTACTTTTTTAGAGGGTTGTTTATATATTTTTGTGTGACAGTGTCTGTGACCCCGCAGAACCTAAAATTTTTACTGTCTGGTTCTTAATTTTGTTTGTATGTAGACTTGTGGAAAGATGATTGGCAAGTCTCTTGGACTGTTGCAGACTGTTAACTTAATCACACAGTGAGCTCTGTCTCTAAGCCATATTAGTGACAGGTAGTGTGTAACATAACTGACTAAATGCTGTGGCCCTAGGGGAAGGCTTTAAGACTTGGCCATGTGCTACTAAGCAAGGGATGGGATGGGCTAGAGCCATAAAAAGATACTCAAGCAGTCCCCAACTGATGTGTCATTGGCAGTCTAAAAAGCAATACATATTGGTTTCTTTAGAACTGACTGAGGTTCTTTTGAGACAGTGAGTTGTGTACAGGGCATTTTAGGATTAAATTATATGCTGACTATGTTAGCCACTAATTTTAAGTTGGCCTGGAGTCACCATGTGCAGCAGGTCAATAATCGGAAAATCTTTTCATCTTAAAATATTCTGGAATAGAGAGCTAGTGTATTCACCTGCTGTTTTGTTAGTATGGGGTTGTAATTGCTGAGTTTCCTCCCCTCCAATCTCAGGCCTTGGAAACAACTAGCCCATCTAAGGCAGAATTGGAGAAAATAATATGGGAAATAGGAGTTTGTCTGCTGGGTGTGAGGAATGTTTAACAGAGAACAAGTAATAAGATAATGGGATTTGTGATCTTATGACCATCTGCAGGACTTGGAAATTGGAGTCTGGATGGTTTGTGTTACGGAGCATATAGCTGCTAAATTCATAGGCTTTTATAGCTATAGGGTTATAAATTATACAGTTGGACACGTGAAGCTGTTAAAACGGCTTGGTGTGATAACCTGCAGCATGATGGGATGAGAGCATTCAGTTATGGATGGATGAGTTTTATGTATAGTAGGTCTCATTTAAGGCAATGCAGTGGATTGGCAAAAAATGTTCCCTAAAATTTTAGGGTATTTTAAGACCCTTTGAATATGGATAAGTAGACTTAGTAGTATAGTAGTTCAGCGCTGCTGGCTACGTGCTTTTACCTTTATTGTGCTGTGTTTGGGAACTTTTGAAGAAACTGATTTTCTTTAAATCCCAGTAGGATCTCTTCCTTTTTCTTTAGCAGTCTCCTAACTTAAGATGGTATCCCCTTCTTTGGCCACTGGCTGTGTGATTCCTTTGTCTTGGAAGTTAGTACTGTGTCTCACTTGCTGAGTAAAGACAGTACTATACATCTGGATAGGTGAGAAAACCTGCCAATTGTGTTTTTCATTAAAAATGTTTCAGTAGTAAATAGTATACTAACAAGAGGTAGAGTAGAATACCGCAGAAAGAGCACTTAACTGCAGGAGAATGAGAGGTCTGATGCATGATATGAAATGACTGTTGGAATGTTGTAAGCCTGTGCTGTCCAGTACAGTAGCCATTCAAGACACATGGCTAATGCATCTGAGAAGCTGAATTTTTAATTTGTATTTTAAAACTGATACTGAAATTACTGTTTGTTTTAAACAACTTGAATGTGTGGATTAAAGTCAGAAGTGTAAAATACCGGTCAAATTGTGAAGACTTAGTAGTAAGAAAAAAGAAACGTAAGATACTTTTATGTGTTGAAAAAAGTTTTTGCTTGCTTTTATCTTTTTTATTATGGCTACTAGAAAAATATTTGGCTTGCATTTTCTTTTTAGGTGGCTGCAGTATGGGTGGGCTTAGGTTTTATCAAAAACCTTTATGAGGTTTTTAAAAAAATATCAAACATTTAATAGCCAAATGTTGTTATTCTCACTTCACAAATAAGTCAACTTGCCCGGGATCCCATAGTTCGTAATGGGATAGCCAGGATTTCAATCTTGGCTCCAGTGGTTCTAATAAAGAGCTCTCAATCACTGTGCTTTATGTACTACCTGCTTCTTCCCTCCCTTTTCTTTCTCTGATTAGTATGATTTAACCTACTGTAAATCAACTTTGCAGAAAACCTTATTTGGTAAATACAGCTGCTACATTGGGTTTGAGTGGTGTTGGCCTTCTAGATTGAAATCCTTGAGGAGAGGCCATGTCTTACTTTTATTTCTGGCACTTAGCACAGTGCCTAGACAGCTAGCTAGCATAGATAAAAATACTCAGCTTTATTAAAAGAACAAATAAGGCCTTTGGATTTGCTGTCCTTCTGCGTAGGCCCAGTGGCTTGTGGCAGATTAGAGGAAGGACTACTAAGACGGAATAATATTAAAGAATAGAATTCTGAAAAGTAAAAGGTGGTAGTAAGTAACATTAACATTTTCATTTGAAAAACTGGCTAGAATTAAGTAAATAGTAGACACTCAAGTAGTTTTTAAAAAATTTAATAAAGCACCTACCATGTTCCTACAGTATGCTGGATGCTAGGCTGTCTTTGTCCTAGTGACTTACTTGCCTCCATTGGGGGGAGCTCATCATAAATTTGTCTGCCCTGTCTGTTAAAGGCAGATGTGTGCCTCTTGGTTCTCAGGATATGCCACAGAAGGTCAGGTGCGGTGCTGGGGCTGCCACTGTTCCCACCTATCAGATTAGTAATAGCTAAAGGTTAAACACATGCTTGTTGATGAGCCATTTTGGTCATTTTGTTTTAATTGCTGCTTTTCCCTCTTAAGGTCTCTAGCATGGGCATGCATTTTTTTCCATTGTTACTATAGATCATAGGTCAACAAACTACCACTCATATATCTGTTTTTGTATGGCTTGTGAGCTAAAACATACATATAGCAGAGCCCTGATTTAATTACATGGAATAACTGTGTACTTCAGGTGAGAGTGTAGGGATGCTTATTTGTTGTTGTCCTCTCCAAAAATTGGAGAAACCATATGCTGTAATCTCTCTACCTCCAAAGCTAGAATGTAAAGATTGCTGACCTGGTCCTTTTTGAGTTCTCAACATAGTAGAGCTAGGGGCCTGTCAAGTAAATTCTGCCACTGTGAGCAGATTGACCACAGTTCAATTTCCTAATTTGTAGAGTGGGAGATTAATAGTAGCACCTATCTCAGGATAGTGAGGATTGAACCGTACACTTAAAAGATTTGTCACAATATCCAGAACTCAAACCTTCAATAACATCGGCTATTATATGTTTAGTTTTTCCCATTTTGCAGTTAAAGAAAAAGTTCCAGTTAGCAGGAGGCAGCTTTCCAAGGTTACACAGCTATTGATAGTAGAATGAGAACTAAAACTTGAGTTTTCTTTTCAGCTGTGCTTTGAATTTTGGGGTGGTCATTTAATAAGTTGCAACAAGGTAATTTAGTGCATCCAAACTACAGCTACTCTATCTTGGCTAAAAGTGCATTTTTTGAGCTGTCAAATTTCTTCCTAAAATCCAGATATACTTTGGCCTTTGGTACTCTTAGTAGGCTGATTTAGTGTCAACGGAGTAAATGAGTATGGTGTTGTCTGGCATGACACTACTAAACATAATGATTTCCACACATCTGTGTACCCACAAAACATCTCCCTAAACAGAGAATGACATCACCTTGTGTGTATTGCCTATCTTGTACTATAAAACAGTGTAAAATAACTACATTTGAAACTCAAATAATAATTTTCTTAAACGAAAGGCCAGTAGGATACCAAATAATGTCTAGTCATCCAGCAGGCCTAACATCCTTCACCATCATTAATGCAAATAGTGCCCCCTGTCTTTGAAACAACTAAATGCCCTGCAGCAGTCGATAATGACCTGTTGAAAATCACTGTTCTAGACTTTGTTCACCTTTCCTACTCTACTAGGTTTTTTGTACTTCCCACTAGAGCCCTAGGGCTTGAAATTCAGTCATGTTGGAGATAAAAACTAATGAGTGGTGGTGATGGAGCTGTTTGTGTGACACCTGTGGACCGATTTGACAGGCAAGCATTATTATGACCAACTATTAATTTCCTAGGTGTTAGTAATGCTCAGCTAGCTTGTATTTAGTTTTCAGTCACATGCCTTGAGTAGCTTTTCAGTATTCCTCCTGGTTAGTGTGTGGGTTTTTGTTTTAAAGATTTAAAGTTATATTGTGTTCCCATAAATTAAATGTCTTCATGTTATGATAACCCAAGCTGTTCCATGAATTCTTTGCACATATTGCCCCGTGGATCAGCAAGGAGCTAACACGAAGCCACTCGGTCTAGTTGATTATACCCTTCATCCTTTTGTCATAAACCCTAGAACTATTACTGAGCCCTGTCTACCTCACTCTGACCTACTGATGGAATAAAGGGGGTGGGGGATGTCAATAAAGGCCTAGAAATCTGTTTCTCCAGTGGTTCTTTTGCTTATAGTATCATCACCTTAACCCCAGTCTCAACATTAATTTATTCAGAAATGTTTTCTCATTTTACCTCAAGGTACCAAACACACTCCCTCACACAACCCCTTTGCCCAGTCCTCCATCTGTCCTTCTCTGTACTTCTGGAGTAGCTTTTTTATAACTAACTGGGCTCCTCTTGTCTTCAGTCTTCCATAATAATTGCCACTAAATTTTAACATCTGATAACTTTATCATGTCACGCCTCCTCTGCCTGCTTGATAATTTAGCCCCTGTTCTTTCCCACATGGCCATGTTACTTACACTCAGTTTGAATTCAGCTTTAAGTCCTGTAGGAAATAATTGCAACCATATTTTGTTTAGCAAGAGTTTGACTAGACTGATGATTGATGTAAGATGGTGTTTAATGTGAAGTGAAAGGGGGTTGTGTGTACTAGTAAAAGTCTCATTCATCTTTACCTCTTTGGTTCTCCAGAGGTAATGGAGATAATTAATGTTGAAAGTGAGAGAAAGGTGGAGAAAGATATGAGCTTTTAGCTTTGAGACTGGGGTTAAGGTGATGATACTATAAGCAAAAGAACCACTGGAGAAACAGATTTCTAGAGCTTGCCACATGAATGATGTGGATATTGGTGGCATCAATATTTGTACTTTGTTGTGGTCTTTCTCCCCCCCAATTAATACTTTTATTTTTAAGAGTAGTTTTAGGTTCATGGCTAATTGAGCAGAAAGTAACAGTTCTATATATCCTGTGTGCGCACACACACACGACCTCTCCTACTATCTATTCTACACCAAAATGATAACATTGTTAAAATGGATGAACCTACACTGGCACATCTTTATCACTTAAAGTTCTTGTTTAGATTAGGGGTCACCTCTGGTGTTTGTTCTTAGGATCTCAGGGAGAGTTGAGGATTAGAAATGGTAAAGAGGGAAATGATTGAGGAGGAAGTAAGAAAGAAAGGAAGCTAGTAATGGAAGGAAACAAACATAACATACTTGTGTTCTCCTACTTCAGTGTTAGTAGCTATGCTCTAGAAATAAGAGTGAGGTGTGTTGGGGCATTGTTAATGTTTAATAGGATAAGGAGTGACAGGATGCTACCCTCTTAATGGCATAGTAGGTCACACTTTGATTTCTTAGACTTTTTTTTTAATCCTGCAGTTTATAACCATTTGCAACTATTCAGTCTTTATAGTAGAAGTCATAGTTTGATTTTGTTTTTCATTTTTTTAAATTTCCTAATGGCTGGTTGACAGCCAGAAAGTCTCTGTAACAGTAAGAAAAATGGAGGGAAATGCACAAAGGACCAAATATATTAATCTGGCAACATGAAATGTATTCCATTTTCTAACTTGTTCAACTTGGTTCTGTCTTGCAGGAATGACACAAAGGAAGATGTATTTGTACACCAGGTGAGTGCCTAGGTGGATATTTTACACTTCTGGCTCAAGGCTTGTGAGAAAAAAAGGGTGGATGTCTTCTCAGCTATTGACTGTTCCTTGCCAAAAGGTTATTAAATCCAACCAGAAATTGTAGATTTCCTACAGAGTGTTAGCATGCTGTAAAATAAACATTGAGACATTGGATTGGCAGTTGGCTTAATTAAAATAGGTGTTTCAAATTGGTATTTTGTTAATCGTTTTTTTAATGTTGAATCTACCCAGTTCATTACACTGAATTTCAAACTTAATGTCAGGTCAACAAAAAAACCACCATTAACCTAAACTTACTTGAACTAATAATGTTGCTATCTGTACATAACAAACTTTTGGTAAGATGTTTTCAAATGCTGTTAGGTTTACTTCTATGGTAAGGACAAATCACAGTAATCACAGTAATCATGGGAGAAAATAGAACAAAGAGGCAAAACATTAACTTGGATTTTAGAAAACTAGCAAAGTAACAGGTTCTTCAGCACTTTGAATAGGTAAGCTTTTTTTTTTTTTTTTTACCTTTGGAGAATTTGGACTGGCTTGAAAAATTCATAAATCCTCACTAAGTTTAAGTGAAAAGACAGTGTGGAAAAGTTGGTAATTGCTTATTAAATAATTTTTAGCTTGGCCTCAGTTTTCTGAGAGGAGAAAACTAACACAGGTGCTATGTGCTGAACTTTCTCAAGTGTACTATTCAAGGAGAATATTTTGAAAAATGCTTTTCAGTATTAAGGAATTTATTGTTAAAATAAGCCACTGCCAAATGAACACTATCTCAAACTTAAGTATGTCATTGGTTCCATTGGACTTAACTATCCTTACAGGTGTGCAATGGGTAGAAAAAACAAGTTTGTATATGATATTTATGTGCTCTGCAGTTTTTTTCTCTAAAACTGTTGAAATATTGGCAACTCGTATTGAAAATTACTCTAGAACTTTTTAACTACATTTATGGTGTAATCTAGGCACCAGAAATGTCATAAAGTCCATTTCCACACTCACCATTATTCAGGCAGGTAAGAGTTTGGGTGGCAGCATACTTCTTAGGAAGGGTTTTCTGAGTCAGTGCTTTGCAGCTCTCCGAAATTCAAATAACAGCATTGCAGTGGCAATCAAGGGGGAAGCCAGGTCACTTGCTAGTAACCAAAACCCTGTTACATAATTGCAGGGTCAAAAGTATGGGGAAAAAATGTTACTTTAAAACAAATGTGTATTTTACAAAATCGAGTACCAACTCCTCATCTGTTCGTACTTCCCTTCTGCATGTTCAAAGGAATTTGCAGAACTTAACGAAGAAAAGGCAGCAGGGCTTGTCCATCTTGCTGTGTCTGGCAGCAACACTGCAGGTTTGGGGAGATTGGGAAGGGCGTTGAAGATGCTAACCGACTTAAGAGTTTTGGGATTTTAATTATCCATATTTCTGCTATCCCCTATGACTGCAGGTAATTGAGAGTTGGCTATATATGAAAGATAAAAACTTTGTGACAGTTTAGATGACAGGTGAGATCAATTATTTGGCTGAACATGTGTCACCCAATCGTATTGAGTCACAAGGTGTCACCAGTGTAATTTCCTCTTTATTTTGGAAGTGGTTTCAACATTTCGTTGTTTCTTGGGACTTTGGCTGCTCAGGTCTTAGTAGTGTATCAAGGAGACTGCAGTTCTGGGCAACTTAGCTTAATTGGCTTCAGATGTGTTAGTTGTCCTGCCGCCTCTGGAATGGAAATGCATGAGTGATCCCTGTAACAGATACTGTTATGGCAGAGTAGAATGAACACAGGATTTGGAGTCCCAAGACCTGGATTGAGAAAAGTCCACACCCTGCCACTTAGTAACTGTGACCTTGGGCAAGTCCCCCAACTTTAAAGCCTGTTTCACTACCTGTAAAAAAGGAGCAGTAATACCTCACATCATCTGTCATAATGAGGTTGTATAGATAATGCACAAAAGGACTTTATAGAAATAACACACAAATGTGAGGTGTTATTCTTCCCTTTCACTTTGTTGTAGCAGTCTGGAGAACAGGTAACAATGTGAGATTTATTGTATTCTGGGGAGGTAATAACCAGCTCTCCCATGCAGTCAGATAATATAAAAAGTGGCATAGTTAATACATGTGAATTGCATTTCCATTGAAGCATTATTACAGACAGGTTGGAAGGGATTTTGGTTGACATTTGTATTTGAGTTTGATGCAGTAACAGGGACAAAGTTGGTTTGGTCAACTTTGAAGTATGAAAACTAAACTTGCCTGTCATCTAAACTGGCCCTGTGTGGGGCTAGCTTCTATTAAGTGCAGTCTTTGGGGGATAGATGGATATCCTCACTTGTTCAAAGCTACGTATAATGCTTTCACAAAAAGCATTTAAAAAATATATATTGTTGTATCTGTCTTGAGTGTTAAATTACTTTAGTTTGGAAAATAGTGGTAAAATGCCGGGGCCTTGTAAGATTGGAATATTTTGGTTGAGGTTGGGGGTAGCATTGATTGGTCCCTGTTTTCCTAAATTTATTGATGGTTTGGTCTCTTTAAAGCTAATTTTAAGTGTATATTCAAGCTAAAATAATACTCTGGTACATTTTAAATGAAAAAGCACATTATTCTCCCCTGTTAATCTGTTTTTGGAATGTGATATTACTAGACTGCCATAAAGAAGAATAACCCCAGGAAGTACCTTCGCAGTGTAGGAGATGGAGAGACTGTGGAGTTTGATGTTGTTGAAGGAGAAAAGGTGAGGATGCTTTTTGTGTAAAGGTTTGACTTCAGTATGGAAATATTTTGGTGATGTCATCCATCAGGATGGTGGCTCTAATGTGGATGAATGGGTCAGGTGACCACATGAACACAGGTGCATCAAGCCTAATATGCTGACTGCAGTTAGAGGGCAATCTCTTCAGAACAGTGAGGAATTAATATTTAATCATATCTATGCACCCCTGGCCACATAGACCCTTTCTTACTTGCTTTGTGTAAATTTTGTTCAGTGTGCTCAATTCCATTGTCACTGTCAATATATGATGGCTTTTATAGGGTGCGGAGGCAGCAAATGTTACAGGCCCTGGTGGAGTTCCAGTGCAAGGCAGTAAATATGCAGCAGACCGTAACCATTACAGACGCTACCCACGTCGCAGGGGTCCTCCACGCAATTACCAGCAGAATTACCAGAATAGTGAGAGTGGGGAAAAGAATGAGGGATCAGAGAGTGCTCCCGAAGGCCAGGCCCAACAGCGCCGGCCCTACCGCAGGCGACGGTTCCCACCTTACTACATGCGGAGACCCTATGGGCGTCGACCACAGTATGCCAACCCTCCTGTGCAGGGAGAAGTGATGGAGGTAAGTTTCGTCTTCCCTGTATTGGAGCTATTAATCATAATGAGAAGCATTCTTTGATTCAGGATACTTATAGTATAATCACAGTTACTATGTAGTTTTACCTTTTTTAACTCCTGTATTCAGACTTTGGGTTTGTCTGATTTGGTTTTTCCTCTAATGTTACTGATCCCAGTCAGCTTGATTTCCATTGTCTGTTCAGGGTGCTGACAGCCAGGGTGCAGGAGAACAAGGCAGACCAGTGAGGCAGAATATGTATCGGGGTTACAGACCACGATTCCGCAGGTATGGTTTGTATTAAAATTTTTCCTCAAGCATATATATAGGACTCAACATCATGCTTCTCCTGTGGTCTTTTTGGGTCATTTGTCTGTTAACACTTCACGTTTTCTTTCGTCAGATGCCTAAGAGGTGAACCTGAAGTCAGTTATCTTTGAGAATGATTTCTTTGCATCTTTGTTGACACTGGTTAAAAACAGCTTGTATAGATTAGAGGTCTGCTTTACACAGTTGGTTTTTTCCTCTCTTTAGTGAGGGTGTAGAATTTCAAATTTTCTAACCTTGAACAGGTAAGAATAGTTTAAACTCTGATATATGTAGCATTACATCTCAGGTTGCTATTCATTTAGAGGGAGATAGGTAAAAGTATTACCTTTTAAGTATTAGCATCTGAACTGTACCATATTAACATTAAAAAAGTTTTACCTTTGAGGTGGCATGATTTTCTATTAATCGCTTCTCAGTGTAGAAAATTAATTCACTAAAATTAGAGATTTCTGATTTTTCAAGCCACCAAGAGATTGTGATTGTGTTAGTTAGCTGTGTGTTGGGTGTTGTAGATGGGATTGGCGTTTTCCATTTAGCAGGGAAGAATGTTATTTGTTTTTAAAGTATATAACCAACTGCGCGGTTCTTAGTGTCCTGCTCAGTGGATCTTGACATGGGTTCACACTAATTCATCCATCACCCAGACCAGGATAAGCAGTCTCACTGGATTTTCTGCTGGCTTTTTTTT
The DNA here is from genome assembly GCA_032199065.1 of Smutsia gigantea. NCBI lineage: Eukaryota > Metazoa > Chordata > Mammalia > Pholidota > Manidae > Smutsia > Smutsia gigantea. The sequence continues at coordinate 149,111 of JAVSCE010012419.1, read as the reverse complement.
TTTCCTCCCCCTTTCACCTATTTCACCCATCCTCCCCCTATGGCAATCACCAACCATCCTGTTCTGTGTGTCTATGAGCCTGTATTTCTGTTCTCTCTACATATATGTGAAATCTTAGGGTATTTGTCTTTCCCTGTTTGGCTTATTTCACTTAGCAAATACCCTCTAGGTCCATGTAGCAGATGGCAAGTTTTTGTTCTTTTTATGACTGAGTAATTAATACTCCATTGGATATATGTACCACATCACCTTATCCATTCATGTATAGATGGACATTTAGGTTGCCTCTGTATCTTCGCTTTTTTAAATAATGCATAAACATAGGAGTACATACATCTTTTCAAATTAGTGGCTTTGGGTTAAATTCCTACTAGTGGAATTACTGAGTCACACAGAATAGTTTTTTGAGAGGCGTATGCTGCCCAAGAGTGTTTTGCCAACACTTTTCTTGTTGATATTAGCTACTCTCGTGTGAGGTGATACCACACTGGTTTTGATTTGCATTTCCCTGATGATTAGTGATGTAGAGCATCTTTTCGTGTGCCTGTTGGCCATCTATACATCTTATTGGGGAAAATGTCTATTCAGGTCCTCTGCCCATTTAGTATTACTTGTTTTGTGAAAAATGCCACTGGTATTTTGATAGGCCTTGCATTGAATCAACAGATTGCTTTGGATAGTAGCCGTTTTTTTTTAAACGATACCTATAGGAAGATTATTTTTGATGCTGGCAGATTGTTGGGCTTTGTTGATCTTGAACTGAACTATATAGTTCAGACTAGTTTTAAATCTAGATATAGATACCTTGTTGAAGTAATGCACATAATACCACAATATCATTTTGTTAAACAGTGATAAATGCTTTTAAAGCTGGTCTAAAATAGGCTTTCAAGGAGATCTATGCATTACGTCCATTGGTGTCAACAGAAGAATCCTTGGTTACCTATGTCACACTATAGGGCTGCTTAAATTTTCTACCTAGTTCTTTGGTGTCCTTAAAAATAGCACATGAATTCTTGTTGCTTCAATTTTACTGTTTGCCTTTTTAAGTTAGACTTAATAGTCTCACTTGAATTGGAATAGACTAGTTGACAGTGCCAGATAATTGCCTTAATTTTACAGTGAATCTATTGATGAACAAAGGGCTTTCCAAACTATTTAGCCAGGAATTTTTTGTTCAAATGAATAGTAAATGGCCCATAATATGTGGGGCGAAATTCTGATTAGTGTAGGTCTAAAAGCAAATTGAGAGGAATCTTGGAGACAAGTTACAGCAGAATTTTGCTGAAAGACAAACGAGGTGGCAATGAGGGAAAAGTGGCATCAAGAAAGGGTTTGAGAAATAAGAGCATATTTGTAGGCTGAGATGCAGTGGAAGAGGACAGTTGGCAGGAAAGTGACTGCTGGAACTATCTTCAGAGGTAGGGTAGGATTTTGTCCACAAGTAAGGAGTTGGCTTTTTGCTAGGAACTTTAGGCACTTCGTGTGTGAGCACTGGTGTGTTAGTGGAGTCAAAAGGGATAAGTAAGAGGAGGTTTGGGAAGGTTGGGTCAAGATGTGAAGTATCTTTAGAAGAGAAATGGAGGAAATCAACTAATAGAGGGTAGTGGTCACAAATTTAAAGTGGGTCCACAGAGCATGGTTGTATTGTTTGTCCAGCCATTTTGAGTAGCTGGCTGATAGGGCAGTTGGGTTTGTTCAGTATTTGTTTATCCAAATGAAGATACTAAGTTGGGATATTGTTAGGATGGTTACTGATGGACTTTATACTTGGGAAAAGAGGTGAGAAAAATGTTAAGGGAGAGTGAGGGGCAGAATGGGTAAAAGTATTACTGGATTATGGTTCCTGGTGGAAATGAATAATGGGAGAAGCAAGAAGGAATAAACTAGGAAAATTTGGAGTGATTGGAGAGTGGGATGTTTGAAATTGAGAAAACCCAGGTAGAAATGAATTAACTGGAGGTAAAAAATTTGAAAGCCCAGGTTATTTGGGGCTGTCATAATAATTACGACAGGAAAAGGATAGTCAGTGGAACATTTCTTAACATAAGATTTGAAAACTTGGGTTATTAGAAAGAAATGGGGAGAATTGACTTAGCCACAGTGAAAGGGAGTGGGACAGCTAATCATCAGACAGCTACAGGAGAAAGCTGGAGCAATTTTGCTAGACTAGCCATGAGTTTTCAAAACTGTGGGGATATTAATCATTTCTGGGTTTCTGTGAGTGTGGCAGGAGGAAAGGCCAAGAAAACATCAGTTTTCTGACATAATTGCCAGCCAAAGAAATCCTAGTGTCACCTTTGGTGATTAAAAGTCCTGATACTTTCTTTGGTTCTGATAACTTTCAGAGCCCTGAAAGATAATATATTGCCAGAATGTAACAAACATTAGATTTTTTGTGTTTAGTATGTGACACTGTGGTTTTTTAGTATAATCACAAAGTTAATGCAGCCATTACTGCTAATTTCATACATTTTCATCACCCTCAAAAAAAAAACCATATCCATTAGCAATCATTCTCTATTTCTCTCTACCCCCTTCTTCTGGCTATCACTTACCTACTTTCTGTTTCTGGATTTGCCTGCTTTGGACACTTCATATAAATGGAATCATATAATATATGTGGCTTTTTGTGTCTGGCTTCTTTCCTTTAGTATGTTTTTAAGGTTCATGCATGCTGTAGCATATATGAGTGCTTGATTTGTTTTAATGGCCAAATCTTATTTTATTGTATGGACATCACATTTTGTTTCGTTAATCCGTTGATAGACATTTTGGTTGCTTCCACTTTCTTGTTATAAGTATTCTAATGATACATGAAATGGGTATTTCCTTGGTTATAGACCTAGGAGTGGAATTTCTGGGTCTCATAATTATAACTCCCAACATTTTGAGGAATTTGCTGAGATGTTTTCCAAAGCTGCTGCACCATTTTATATTTCTGCCAGCAAAGTATGAGGTTTTCAATTTTTCCACATCCTTGCCAAGACAGGTTGTTTTCTAACCTTTTGATTATGGCCATCTTAGTGGATATGAAGTGGTTATCTTGTGGTTTTGATTTTCATTCCGTAGTGGATAATGGTTGCTGTGTGAATTCCATTTATATGAAGAAGGTATCTTTTCTTTGGTTTTGATTTCCTACCTTTCGTCTGTAAAGGTTAATAACACTTGTTCCCAAACGTAGTTACCATAAAGCCCATTTTAAAATGACATCAAAGTGTTGATGGTGGCGTGCCACTTTTAAGTAATGTCATGATGAACTCTTGCAATAGATATTCTATGAGTAAAAGTTTTGATGGTGCATTAAAACCAGTTCTAAATGCTCATCTCCCATTTTATGCTTCCAGAACATTGTAACAAAGTCATTGCAGTCAGGTGAAATACAAACCAAGTGCTTTTGTTTTTGCTACTCTGCCTGCAGACCACTTGATAAAGAGAAAGGCCAGAATACGATGTAACAGTTAAGTGAGTTAACGCTGATGGTTGGGTTAAAAAGGATTTTATCATTGCAAGTTTGTGTGATGTTCATTCCAGGGGTCCTCCTCGCCAAAGACAGCCTAGAGAGGACGGCAATGAAGAAGATAAGGAAAATCAAGGAGATGAGACCCAAGGTCAGCAGCCACCTCAACGTCGGTACCGCCGCAACTTCAACTACCGACGCAGACGCCCAGAAAACCCTAAACCACAAGATGGCAAAGAGACAAAAGCAGCCGATCCACCAGCTGAGAATTCGTCCGCTCCCGAGGCTGAGCAGGGCGGGGCTGAGTAAATGCCGGCTTACCATCTCTACCATCATCCGGGTAAGTAAGTCTAGTAGCCTTTTGGCATTTTTGGCTGGTCATGAGTGGTGTCCATTCATTGGCAGAGAAAAAAACGGTCTGTCAAATAAGGTTAACCATTTTACTTAACAGTGTTGTCATGCAAACAAATCTTGAAATTACCTAAATATTCTAGTTTGGTTATAACTAATATCAGAGACAAACTTGGCCTCTCTGCCACCTCAGTTCTGACATCTGGAGGCCTATCTTGTTCACATTGTACCTTGAATATTAGAGCCTTCATCGTCATCTTTCTGAGTAAATTCTGGATTTCACCAATAAGCTAAGGAAAGTCTTGCTGACCTTACCCTATGACGATGATGATTTATTAATTTTCAAAAATAAGTGGAATAGCTACTAGAATTAATAGCATAGATGATGATGACCAATGTCTTCTCTCTTGGGAAAGTGGCAGCTTTGACAATTGTTTATAGCATCAGTTCAAAAATTAAGAGATTCCTTTGCATTCAGCCTTGTGTTTGATACTGAGAGGCATGTAATTGTCTCTGGCTTGGGAATTACCACTTTTCAGCAGCGATACTTGGTTTTCCCTGTACATATTCTGGGTGGCAAATAGGCAACAGAACCATAACCATTCTTGTCAATGTCTACCCCTGTTGTAAATTGGTGTCTTGGGATACACCAATATGAAATTTGTTAACGTCTTCCCTACTTAGCTAATGTGATCTGGAACAATTGGTATACTAAAAGAACATGGCAGTGGATTGTTCAAGATAATGTTTTAATTTTTTTTCCTTTACAGTTTAGTCATCCAACAAGAAGAAATGAATATGAAATTCCAGCAATAAGAAATGAACAAAAGATTGGAGCTGAAGACCTTAAGTGCTTGCTTTTTGCCCATTGACCAGATAACCAGAACTATCTGCATTATCTATGCAGCATGGGGTTTTTATTATTTTTACCTAAAGATGTCTCTTTTTGGTAATGACAAGCGTGTTTTTTAAAAAAAAAAAAGCCTGGTTTTTCTCAATATACCTTTAAAGGTTTTTAAATTGTTTCGTATCTGGTCAAGTTGAGATTTTTAAGAACCTCATTTTTAATTTGTAATAAAAGTTTACAACTTGATTTTTTCAAAAAAGTCAACAAACAGCAAGCACCTGTTAATAAAGGTCTTAAATAATTGTCTTTGTGTATATTTCTGCCTTGTTTTAATTTATTTAGTCTATTATAAGTATATAGCTGGTTATAGGACCCTTAGCTTAAACGTGTCTGTAAACAGGTGATACTCACTGGTAAAACTACTCTAGGAAATTTCTTTAAAATGTGTAATCCTTTATTGAAGACATCTGTGGGCTCATAGTAAAAACTGGAAAATGTTTACTATGATAATATGGCCATTTTCCTTTTCCTAAGTCCCCTTTGCCAGGAGGCAGTGGTGAGGAGAGGGCATGCTCTAACAGATTTTACTGGATTCTAATCCCTGGAAGCCCTCGATGATTGTCCCTGTGGGAGAGTTATTCAGTCTGCCAGTTGAAGATGATACCCACCTTACAGTTGTCAAGTGCCTGCCATGGAGCCTGTTGTGCTCCATGAACACAGGCTCAGCTCCTTTGTGTGGTCAGTAGCAGTAGTAACGGCAAACAATGTAATGCCTATGGGAAGGCTGCTAAAGAACTTGAAAAAGTCAATGAAATTAATTTTGTGGTCTCCCTTGTAAGTAACCTAAACCTGTCCTCGCTATTCCTTTATAATGTCTTGTTAAATGCTCTTTGATTTTGTTTATGAAATGGTTGAAGACTTCTAGAGACTCATTCTGAATCATCCTAGCCAGTTTTCATTCAGAGCCTAGGGGAGAAGATGATGAGCTGTATAGCGGATGCTAGAGTGGCAGGCACATCTAGTAGGGGTCCTGCAGTGCTGTTTAAGTCCAGGTGGTGGCACCCTTCTCCAGCAAAATGTGCTCAGGATTCACAAAGCAGGTGCATTGCATTGGTACTTCCAGTTGTAGGAGACTGGTGAATGAAGTGGGAAAATATTCCAGTAGACTTAGCCTAGTTATCAGTCAACACTCTTTGAAACTCTTCTTCCAAATTTTGGACCAGCTCTGCCTTTTATAAAAATAGTCAATGTTGTGAAGAGTACAGTGGAACAGACACTTGAACCCTGGTGGTGGTATAGAAAATGTTTTGTTTCTATAATTGTACACATTAGGATATATATCTTGAAAATGATACCACCAGCAATAGTGGTTAAATACCCAGTGTTAAAATGATGTGCAAATCATTACAAGAGAAAAGTGTTTTGTGATAGCCATGCTACCAGTGTTGCAAACAAAACTACTTGCATGTTTCTTACATATCTGTCTTGTGTTCTGTTGCCCAGAATTTTTATGAATGCCTTCACCGTGTGTAAAGATTAGACAGCCTGTGAGTCTCTGTAAGCCAACCCAGGGAATGCATTCATTCAGTATTTACAGCCCTGGCTTTCAGGTTTAGGGCTTGGTTTGCCATCAGATACACAAATGTGAGACTGGAGAGTAAACAGTGGCTGGAGGGGAGGGTGGGAGCAGTGTTTAGCAGCACCACAGTGGTTTTATCTAGAAACTCCCTGTTTTGACACTTAGCCTTGAACCTGGTTCTCCAGCCTTAATGATTAAGAATACCTCATTGCTTTAGAAGACCTGTGTGACTGGAGCAGAGTAAACACAAGAGACTAGTAAGGAATTCAGTGCTGTATCATAAGGTATGTTTTAAGTTCTGTTCCCATTAAAATGAGGAACTGGTGAGAATGCATGTTTGCTATCCTGGTTTTTATTGAACATTGTAGTAGAGTCTAGGCAGTGCAGCAAGATAAAATATGTAAGGATTAGGAAGGAAACAATGGCATGCATAAAGGATACTGGTAATAGAAACCAAAAGAGCTTGCAATTAAAAATGGGTAACTTAGTAAACAGTTAAAACTTTTCTGTATAATAGTAAAACATTTCATGGTAGTATCAAGGACAGAACTAAAGTTCAAAATTATAGGAGGAAGGAGAACTACTCAGAAAGATGGAGAGGTTCTCATGTTAGAGCCTATTGAGACCTGTCAATTCGTCTTCAAATTGAGTAAAATTGAAGGATTTTGGGGGCATATCTTTAAAAAGAGCAAGAGATGGAGGACTGAAGAGAGAGAAAAAGCAATTGTTGGAGAATGGGAAAATATACTAGGGAAATAGAATCCCCAGCAGGTGGACAGTTGGGTTTAAACGGAGCTTAATGGTAATTGAGAGAGAAGGCAAGGTTGTTGTCAGTGATGTTCCTAGCATCTATTTAACCTCCTCCCAGGATCCAGAGATAGATACTAATTTGCCAGTAAGAGCATGGACCATTGGTGCAGAAGTTGGCAAGTATTCCAAATCAACTCAGTACAAATTTAAGGTAGCAGGAAAAGTATCAAGTAATCCTAGACTGGCACACTTTAACTTCAAGGTGTGCATTTACCATTATGACAGGTTATGGTCATGTGAGGAAGTTTCAAGGTGTGTGTGGGAAATGAAAAGGTCAAAAATAACCCATGGTGGTCAAAGGATCCTCTGGGTGCTGAAATTGCACAAGTGACAGAACTATGTGTGTGGAGAAGATTATGACCCAGGAAGTAAAATCTAGGATGTGCTCTTGGATCATGGATTTGGTCAGAAGGAATGGGCTTCAAAGAAGGAATTTTTGAGGACTTAACAGAAGGGAGTGGTTTAGAAATGGTAATGGTGTAACAGTAGACCTGCCTGGCCTGTCACTATGGAACTTGAGGTTTAGGAGAAAAGCAACTTTGAAAGGACTTCAAAAGTAATAGTGTCCTGGGGAAATCTGCTTAGAAGGGAGAGTAAGAAAATGAGAGCACTGAGAGAAGAGGCTGGTGACTGAATTCCAGAGGGCACAGTAGAAGGTTTTAAGAGAAGAGCAACATTTGGTCAGATGGAAAGTTGAAGAGGTTTCATGTGAATTGAGGTGGTGTCTGCTGACTGGGGAAAGCTTTTGAACATTTGGTAGAGACCGAGGTAAAGTGGGAAATACTCAAGGCTGTGGAAGAGTTAGAACACTGCTGTTTCCCACCACCACCTTTTGACCAATGCTCAGATAGAGGAGTACCTGCTTACAGTTCAGTCTGACAGCCTGGTATAAATGGTACAGAGAAGCAAATGGGCTGTTAGCTTACACCATGTTTTGTGTATCTGAGGGATGTTTTAGCACCTCTTAAAGGCCCAGCAGCTAGCAGTCCAGCCCTCCTGCACTGTTCTGTCTGGGTTGAGTTGCTTATGCTAGGAAATCTGGATTCTTTTTAAATAGAATTATTTTCATCATAGATTCCTCTATGGAAAAAAAAGGATCACAAAGAGGTGACAAATTTGGATATTGTTGTAGAAGTCCCAATAAATGATGAGACCTGTCCTGTAGATGTGGCAATAAGAAGGGGGTCAAATTTGAGGTGTTTTTGGAAATTGAGTCCAGAGATAAAGTGAATGGCAGAACACAGGGGAAGAGGGAAGAATCCAGCATGACTGCAGAATGTTCACAGGTCGTGCCATTTGCTGGAATAGAGAATGCACAAAGGGGTATGTTCAGTTTTTAGAGTTTGAGGTGCCTATGGAGTATGCATGGAGAGTATGCAAGAAACAGATGAGCTAAGGAGGAGGTGTAAACTGAAGAATGACACATGAAGTAGCTATTGAAAAGCTGTGATCATGGATGAAATGACATCACCTGAGCATCTGTGGAGAGCAGAGAGTGGAGGCCCAAATTCTCAGAACAAGGCAAAGGACATAAAAGTGATGGTCAGAAACAGATACGGAAAATCCAAAAAGGAGCACATGGAATCCTAGAGAACAAAGTAGATAGATGATGGTTCATTTGGTATCAAAGCCGAGAGGTCTAAGAAGGTGGAGGCTGCAAGGTATCCATTGGGCCTAGCAACAACGAGACTGCTTCTGAGAGCTGTCCTGTGGAAATGTGAGGTGGGCCCTAGACTGCAGCGTGTACAAAGGTGAATAAGGTGCTACCCTCAGTCTTCCCACTCCACATCATTTGAAAATCCTGTTAATTCTGCTTTTGGAACCCAGAATGTAACCATTTCTCACCGCCTCCAACCTCACGGGTCCAGGCTTCCATCAACTAGTCTGCTAGGTGAGGTCCTTGCTACGTTCCTTTCCAGTCCCTTACCTCTTGTGAAGTCAGTACTCATCAAAGCAGCCAGGGTGTGTTCTTAAAAACATTGGGTCACTTCTCTGCTCAAAACCTTCAGAGGCTTCCAGTCTTGAGCAGGAGCCAGTGCCCTACAGGAAGCTTCATATAACCTAACCTGTCCCACTCCTGTTTTTTCTGCTCTCCCCCTGGTTTACTCCACTCAAACCTCACAGACCTTTTTTCCTTGAATTTGCCAGACACATTCCCACCTCTGACCTTCCCACTTGATTTTCCTCCGGACAAGAAGACTGTTTCCCTGGGTAACTAAATGCCATTTTCCCTCAGCTCATCCAGGTCTTTAGGAAATCCTTCCCCGACCAGTGTTCAAAATAGCAGCCCCACCCTATACCCAGATCTTCTGACCTCTACCCTGCTTGCCATATCACCAGCTTTTAATCTGTATTTGTTTATTCTGTGTCTTTAGGATTTTTGTCTTGTTTCCTGCTGCTATATCCCAGGGCTATATATCCAACAGGACTAAAAGAATGCAGAGTGAAGGTTCGGTAAGTATGTTGGAAGTGTGTTGAAGGAAACAGGCTGCTATAGGAAGAGCAGACATAATAGATTATAATTTACATGTTAGCCAAATAGAATACCCCTGAGGGTGAAAGGAATGTGGTTATCAATGAACGAGGATAAAGGACTGCCCTCAACAATGTGGGAGTTGTGGTCACTCCAGAGATAATGTAAGTTTGTGAGAAGGATTTTTTAGGATGAGGCATTTTTGTAAGAGGAGAGAATCAAGAAGATGTATTTTGACTGTGGTACAACCCTCATTACCCTGTGAATAAAATTTCATAAATAATTTGAGAAACCAGGAAAGTTGTTTGGCATCAGAAAACCTGTGTTCCCGACCTATTGATACCACCTTCCCAGAGCCTCAGTATGGACGTACCACATAAATGTCAGTACTGAACATTGAAGTATTTCTCTTAAATTCTGTGGACCATCCACATGAAAATCAACAGAGTCCTTGATCCCACCATCAAACTGCCTAATCCAAGTAGAGAGGAGGAACCTCAGAAAGAGCATTTAAAATAATCTTGAATGTAGAGATATAAATAGTATCTGCTTCCTAAAGTTCTTGTGAGGACTGAGAATAATATAATACCTGATGTTTTGTTATACAAATGTTGGCTGTTACTACAGGAATATTGAAAGGCTTAGCTGAGATAATAGCTGTGACCGTTGTAAACTGAAAGTATGATGGCCATGAGAATGACTAGTTCTAACTACAGGGAACATAATCCACCCACAATGCCTTGTTCTGAAATCTACCACGTTTACCCTGAGGCCATGCTTTCAAGTTTCCTAAGCCAATGAGAGATTCTAAAGCAGTCCTGTCCCTAGGAGACATGGACTCCTCTGATAGCCTTGACAAACTTCCCTTAGACTGCATGGTGGTCTAGGATTCTTCCAGTATTCCTTTGCTCAGGCATTACCTGATGGCCCTCCCAACTCCTTCCTCATTTTCTCACAGGTATTTTCCTACGAAAATTCTTAGATGATTAATCCTATTTGGGGGGTCTACTGCTTGGAGGACCCAGACTAGCATAAGAAATGCCGTAAAAAAGTCAGGAGGTAAGATAAGGATTCTGGCTTAATATGAAGCACTAGGAATCCCCCACCTTAGACAATTACACTAACAGAATTGGTCTGCTGTAGGTTTTGGAGTGCTGGAGGCTATTGAAGGTTTGCAACATCCAGGGAAGGCATAGTTGGTAAACTGAGGTTAGTTGTGGATGATTCAGCTCTGAGCTATGCATTCCCCATCTGGCTCAGGCAGGCAGTTGTGCACATGTTTCTGGGCCAGCTTGCACATAAATTGCAGGAGCCAGAATGCAATAAGGACCCTGTCTGCCAAATAATGGACTGGGGACCTGTGTTCTGATTATTGATTGCTGGCTTCTGATCAAGAAGGTGCATACAGAGGCAGCAGCCATTGTTGCATCTACCCCCGTGTTGCAAGCTTGTCCTCAAGCTGAGATGACGTCGAGGGGATATAAAGGGCTTGGAGCCATCCTCCTCCCCGGTTCATTTTAGTCTTTTCCCCCTTTTAAGAGCCAGACATTGAAGACTAGGGAATAATCAAAAGCAACTGCATTTATGGGGGAATTTAGAAACTCACTCCACATGTGCAGGGAAAGACACCAGGTTCAGGTAAGAGCATTAAAGTCATGTCCAGTTTTTAACAACAAATCACAAGGCATGCAAAGAAAAGGAGAAATATGGCTCATTCAAAGGAGAAAAAACAACTACAAACAGAAACTATCCCTGAGAAAGACCTAATGGCTGATCTACTAAACAGATTTTAAAACTGTCTTAAAGATGCTAGTAGAGAAAAAAAAAATGCTAGTAGAACTAAAGTGGAGAAAGTCAAGAAATTTGTGAACAAAATGGAAATATCTAAAGAAACAAAAAAATCATACAGCTATAAAGTACAATAAAATATAAAATTAATTGGATTCAAAGACTGATTTGAGCAGATAGCAGAAAATGAACATGAAGATAGAGCAATTGAAATTATTGAGTCAGGAACACAAAAAAAATGGGAGAAAAGCAAACATCCTAAAGGACCTGCAGAACACCACTGAGCAGACCAAAGTGGGAGTCTCAGGAGAAGAGAGAGAAAGGGACAGAATATTTGAAGAAATAATGGCTAAAAATATCCTAAATTTGTTGAAAGACATGAATATAATCATACAAGAGGCTCAACAAAGATAAACTAAAAAGGCCTACACCAAGACACACAAAGCCAAAGACAAGAGAATCTTGAAGTTGGCAAGAAGGAAGCAACTCATTACATACAAGGGATCCTCTCAGATTTCTCATCAGAAACTTTGGAGGCCAGAAAGCAGTGGGCTAATATTTTTAAGATACTAAAAGAAAAAACCCTCAACTAAGAATCCTGTATCTGGCAAATAAAAAAAAAATACAAATTCTGCATGATTCCATTTATATGAGGAATTTGTCAAAGTCATACAGAAAATGTTGGTAATAGGGAGTTATTACGTAGTGGGCATAAGAGTTTCGTTTCTGCAAGATGGAAAGAATCCTGAGATGGATGATAGTGATGGTTGCACAGCAAAATGAAATGTACTTAATGCTACTGAACTATATGCTTTAAAACTGCTAAAACGGTAAGTTTTGTTATGTATATTTTACACAAAGAAAATGTAGAAATGGGAAAGATGTTGAGTAAAGATGTAGAGAAGATTAGGCTGGAAACAAAATTGAAGATCTTGCAGTGATGGTCAGATTTTGTAGAAAGAGAGGTTAGAGGCCCTATCCGAGGAAGAAAAACTTTAGTGGAATCAACCAATATTTAAAGGCCAGTTTGTGAGGATTTGTCATTTGTATATCATCTATCTACCATTTTTTGTAAAAATCATAAAGAGACTCATGCTCATTATTTTTGGAATAAATATTTAAAGACGATTAAAACTTTTTCAAATAAGGTGATACAATTTTAAACCAACTGGCATTTTAATATCTAGTAATTCTTTTGTTAATTTGGATTGTCATGAATAATCACTTTCACAGAAGAGGAAATAAAAATGTTCTGAGTAATAATTTTTAAATATACTCTAAAATTATATAGTGGCATTTTGCAAGGATGACTCTTCGGGCCAATTCTTTTTGCTGAAGATGACCAAAAACATTAGACAAAATCGTTTTAAAAATTGTAAATGCTAAGAGATTCCCAGGGTAGATGCAGAAGAGGTTAGCAGTGTAGAAAAAGTAAGTCTGCTGCTTGGGGCTACTTCTCCCCTGGATGTTTGCAAATCTGGAAGAGGCAACTGAGAGGCTGAGTGCTGATTTGGAAGTGTGTCTGCTGAACTGGAAGAAGCAGTTGTATAGTGCTGGAGGGAAAAATTTGTTTGGAGTCCAGGCCCACCAAGTGTGGGACTCCCTGTAAACTAACCTATTGCTTTGTGTTAGGAACTTTGAATGGTTGTGCCATTACTAGTGATTAAAGCAACCCTCAGATGGATTGCAACCTGACTTGTGTCATGTCTGAACCCAGAAATCTCAAGCCCTGAACTGAGATAAAGGTGATCCAGAATTGCTAGTGCCCCCAGGCACCAAGCTAAAGCAAATAAAATAATATCTGGAAAATTGTGTAATCCTAGGCTTTAAATTATTTCTATAAATATTTCATAAATAACAAAATTGGGCACATATTGAGGTTTAGGGCAACTTGGACAAGGACCAGCAGAAACAACAGACAATAGAAAAAGACCCACAGGAACCCCAAATACCAAAAATATCAGACACAATGTAAATCAACTGTGTTTGCTATGTTCATGGAGGTATAGGGAGAAGCCTGAAAGTTTTAGAATGTGTTATGGGCTAAATTGTGTCCCTGTAACATCCAAATTCATATATAAAGTCCTAACCCCAGTACCTCAGGATGTGACTGTATTTGGACATAAGGTCTTTAAAAAAGTAAGATTAAGGTCATTGAGGTAGGCTTTAATCCAATATGACTGGTGTTGTTTTAAGGAGAGTAGGACATGAAAACAACCTTCTAAAACCTAAGGAGAGAGACTGCAGAATGAAACCAACGTTGCCAACATCTAGATCTTGGGACTAATAGCTTCCAGGAATGTGAGGAAATAAATTTGGGTTATTTATGCCACCTGGTCTGTGATACTTTGTTATGACAGCCCTAGCAAGCTAATAAAGAAGGTAACCAGAAACTGACAGCAGATTTTTTTACATTAACCAGGTGAAAACTTGAGAACAAAAATGCAATATCCCAAATAAATAAATGAACAAGTTTACAAGCTGATTAAACACAGCTGAAGATAAAATTAGTTGTTTTGATTGAGAGAAATGGCTGAAGGAAGCCATTTGTAATGAAGTACAGAGAATTAAAAATGTGTAAAATAGAGAAGAAAAGCTAACGGAGAGAATGTAAAAATAAACCAGAAGATAACTGGACCACGGAAGAAAGGAAAAAGGAAAGAGTTGAAGGCTAATGGCTGAAACTTACTCAGAAATTACTTTGGAGGCAGGGGAGAGACAACAAAAGAGTCAAGAAGCCCATAAAGTTTAACTTAAAAAATCAACATTAGACTTCTGGGAAGATGGCGGTGTGAGCAGGGTGGCAGAAATCTCCTGCCAAAACCATATATACTTATGAAAATACAACAAATACAACTATTCCTAAAACAAAGACCAGAAGATACAGGACAACAACCAGGCTACAGCTACACCTGCGAGAACTCAGTGCCTCACAAAGCGGGTAAGATACAAAGCCGCGACCCGGAGGGACCCGAACACTCCCCCACCCAGCGCACGGGCGGGAGGAAAAGATTCAGAGAGGGGAGGGAGTGGAAGCACAGGCCCACCAAATAACCAGCCCTGGTGATCTGCACCAGGAGCACTGACACACATTGCGTGGTGTATTGGAGATTAGAGAAACAGAAGTACAGGATCCAAGAGGGCAGGTCCCCTCAGCCGGCTCACCAGGACAAAAGAAAAACGGGCGCCATTTTTTTTAATGTTGTTGTTGTTGTTGTTGTTGTATTGGGTTTTGCAGGGGTTTTTTTGCTTTCTGTTGTTTTTTTTGGGTGGGGGGGGGGTTGTTTGGTTAAAGTCTTAAAGAGACAAGGGCCGAACAGCGGAACCAAATCATCCCAGCGCACTCAGCCCAGCAGGCTGGGAGTCTTGAGGAATTTAGGACCCCTTCGCCAGCGGCCAGGCAAAGCAGGTGTGCTGAGGCTTCCCACAGAGATCAGCAGCCTGCCATTCGTTCCCTCCCAGGCCGGCACTGCAAACGGTCTGGGAGCCGCCACTGTTGCGGAACAGCAGAGGAACAGCCCCGCCGGCAACAACCTCACAGAATCTACTCCTGGCAGGCACACAGCTAAGTGGGAAGAGCCCCAGAACCAAGTCCAGAAAGCACCAAGGGGAACAGAACGCACCCAGCGTAACTGCAAACCCCCGCAGTGCTATAGGCTAGGCAGAGGGTGACCCCGCACACAGGCAGTTCAGGGGATTATCCCAGAGACTGCCTCCCGGTGTGCAGGAAAACAGCTCAGGACCGGGAGGGGGGCAAAGAGAACAACAAGCAGGAAGGGATTTTGTTCTCCCAGCTGGCATACGTGGCACCTACCAGCAACCACTTCTATCACCATGAAAAGACAGAGGACAGAGGAATATGGCCCAGACTAAGATCAGCCAGACAACCCCACAGAGGGAGCCTGATGGAATGGACATGCACAATCTTCCTGAAAAAGAATTCAGAATAAAAGTCATAACCACACTGATGAATCTACAGAGAAATATGCAAGAGCTAAGTGAGGAAGTGAGGGAAGTGAGGAAAGACAATGCAGAAATGAGACAAGCAATCGACAGGCTTAGCAGCAGACTGGACGAGATGCAAGAGATTGTTGATGGAATAGAAATCAGAGAACAGGAATACAGAGAAGCTGAGGCAGAGAGAGAAAAGGATCTCTAGGAAAGAAAGAATATTAAGAGAACTGGGTGACCAATCCAAACGGAACAAGATTCGCATTATAGGAGTACCAGAGGAAGAAGAGGAGAAAAAAAGGGATAGAAAGTGTCTTTGAAGAAATAATTGCTGAAAACTTCCCGAAGCTGGGGAAGGAAATAGTCTCTCAGACCATGGAAGCCCACAGATCTCCCAACACAAGGAACCCAAGGAAGACAACACCAAGACACATAATAATTAAAATGGCAAAGATCAAAGATAAGGACAGAGTATTAAAGGCAGCTAGAGAGAGAAAAAAGATCACCTACAAAGGAAAACCCATCAGACTATCATCAGACTTCTCAACAGAAACCTTACAGGCCAGAAGAGAATGGCACGATATATTTAACATAATGAAACAGAAGGGCCTCTAACCAGAATATTGTATCCAGCACGATTACCATTTCAATATGACGGAGAGATTAAACAATTCCCAGACAAGCGAAAGCTGAAGGAGTTTGCCTCCCATAAACCACCTCTACAGGACATCTTAAAGGACTGCTCTAGATGGAAGCACTCCTAAGGCTGAAAAGATGTCACCAGAAAAAATAAAATCATAGCAAAGAAAGCAGACCAACCAAATACTAACTAAAGGCAAAGAATAAAACACCTAGTATATAAAGAATGGAGGAGGAAGAATAAGAAGGGAGAGAAATAAAGAATCATCAGACTGTGTTTACAATAACAAGACAGTCAAGTTAGACTGCTAAATAGTAAAGAAGCTACGCTTGAAACCTTGGTAACCACAAATATAAAGCCAGCAATGGCAATAAGTACATATCTATCGATAATCACCCTAAATGTAAATGGACTGAATGCCCAATCAAAAGACACAGAGTAAAAGAATGGATAAAAAAGCAAGACCCACTATATGCTGCTTACAAGAGACTCACCTCAAACCCAAAGATATACACAGACTAAAGGTGAAGGGATGGAAAAAGGTATTTCATGCAAACAACAAGGAGAAAAAAGCAGGTGTTGCAGTACTTGTATCAGACAAAATAGACTTCAAAACAAAGAAAGTAGCAAGAGATAAAGACGGACATTACACAATGATAAAGGGGTCAGTCCAACAAGAGGATATAACCATTTAAATATATATGCACCCAACACAGGAGTGCTGGCATATGTGAGACAAATACTAACAGAATTAAAGGAGGAAATAGAAAGCAATGCATTCATTTTAGGAGACTTCAACATACCACTCACTCCAAAGGACAGATCAACCAGATAGAAAATAAGTAAAGACAGAGAGGCACTGAACAACACACTAGAACAGATGGACCTAACAGACATCTACAGAACTCTACACACAAAAGCAACAGGATACACATTCTTCTCAAGTGCACATGGAACATTTTCCAGAATAGACCACATACTAGGCCACAAAAAGAACCTCAGTATATTCAAAAATATTGAAATCCTACCTACCAACTTCTCAGATTACAAAGGTGTAAAACTACAAACAAATTGTACAAAGAAAACAAAAAGACTCACAAAGACATGGAGGCTTAACAACGTGCTCCTAAATAATCAATGGATAAATGACCAAATTAAAACAGATCAAACAACATATGGAGACTAATAACAATAACACAAAGCCGCAACTTCTGCGGGATGCAGCAAAGGCAGCTCTAAGAGGAAAGTATATCGCAATCCAGGCCTATTTAAAGAAGGAAGAACATTCCCAAACGAATAGTCTAAAGACACGATTCCTGAAATTGGAAAAAGAAGAACAAATGAGGCCCAAAGTCACCAGAAGGAGAGAAATAATAAAGATCAGAGAAGAAGTAACTAAAAATAAGAAGAATAAAACAATAGAAAAAATCAATGAAACCAAGAGCTGGTTCTTTGAAAAAATAAACAAAATAGATAAACCCCTAGCCAGACTTATTAAGAGAAAAGAGAATCTACACACATAAACAGAATCAGAAATGAGAAAGGAAAAATCATGACGGACCATACAGAAATACAAAGAATTATAAGAGAATATTATGAGAATCTATATGCTAACAAGCTGGAAAACCTAGAAGAAATGGACAACTTCTTAGAAAAATACAACCTTCCAAAACTGACCAAACAGGAAACAGAAAAACTAAACAGACAAATCACCAGCAACGACATTGAATCGGTAATCAAAAAACTACCCAAGAACAAAACCCCTGGACCAGAAGGATTCAGCTCTGAATTCTACCAGACATTTAGAGAAGAAATAACACCCATTCTCCTTAAAGTTTTTCAAAAATAGAAGAGGAGGGAATACTTCCAAACTCATTCTATGAAGCCAGCATCACTCTAATACCAAAACAAGGCAAAGACCTCACCAAAAAAGAAAATTACAGACAAATATCCCTGATGAATGTAGATGCAAAAATACTCAACAAAATATTAGCAAACCAAATTCAAAAATACATCAAGAGGATCATACACCATGATCAAGTGGGATTCATCCCAGGGATGCAAGGATGGTACAACATTCGAAAATCCATCAACATCATCCACCACATCAACAAAAAGAAGAACAAAACCACATGATCATCTCCATAGATGCTGAAAAAGCAATTGACAAAATTCAACATCCATTCATGATTAAAACTCTCAACAAAAATGGGTATAGACAGCAAGTACCTCAACATCATAAAGGCCATATATGACAAACCCACAGCTAACATCATACTTAACAGTGAGAACCTGAAAGCTTTTCATCTAAGATCGGGAACAAGACAGGGATGCCCACTCTCTCCACTGTTACTCAACATAGTACTGGAGGTCCTAGCCACGGCAATCAGACAAAACAAAGACATACAAGGCATCCAGATTGGTAAAGAAGAAGTCAAATTGTCACTATTTGCAGATGACATGATACTGTACATAAAAAACCCTAAAGACTCCACTCCAAAACTACTTGAACTAATATCTGAATTCAGCAAAGTTGCAGGATACAAAATTAACACACAGAAATCTGTTGCTTTCCTATACACTAACGATGAACTAACAGAAAGAGAAATCAGAAAACCAATTCCATTCACAATTGCATCAAAAAGAATAAAATACCTAGGAATAAACCTAACGAAGGAAGTGAAAGACCTGTACTCTGAAAACTACAAGACACTCCTAAGAGAAATTAAAGAGGACACTAACAAATGGAAATGCATCCCATGCTCTTGGCTAGGAAGAATAAATATTGTCAAAATGGCTATACTACCTAAAGCAATCTACAGATTCAATGCAATCGCTATCAAACTACCAACAGCTTTCTTCAGTGAGCTGGAACAAAAATTCTAAAATTCATATGCAACCACAAAAGACCCCAAATAGCCAAAGCAATCCTGAGAAGGAGGAATAAAACGGGGAATTATGTTCCCTGACTTCAAGCACTACTACAAAGCCACAGTAATCAAGACAATTTGGTATAGGCACATAAACTGACCCACGGACCAGTGGAACAGAATAGAAAATCCAAACATTAACCCAAACATATACAGTCAATTAGTATTTGATAAAGGAGCCTTGGATATACAATGGGGAGATGACAGCCTCTTCAGCAGCTGGTGTTGGAAAAACTGGACAGCTGCATGTAAGAGAATGAAACAGTACTACTGTCTACCCCCATACACAAAGGTAAACTCAAGGTGGATCAAAGACCTGAATGTAAGTCATGAAACCATAAAACTCTTAGAAAAGAACTTAGGCAAAAATCTCCTGGACATAAATATGAGCGACTTCTTCATGAACATATCTCCTCGGGCAAGGGAAACAAAAGCAAAAATGAACAAGTGGGACTATATCAAGCTGAAAAGCTTCTGTACAGCAAAGGACACCATCAGTAGAACAAAAAGACATCCTACAGTATGGGAGAATATATTCATAAATAACGTATCCGATAAAGGGTTGACATCCAAAATATATAAAGAACTCACACACCTTAACAAACAAAAGCAAATAATCCAATTAAGAAATGGGCAGAGGACATGAATAGACACTTCTCAAAGAAGAAATTCAGATGGCCAACAGGCACATGAAAAGATGCTCCACATCACTAATCATCAGAGAAATGCAGATTAAAACCACAATGAGATATCACCTCACACCAGTGAGGATGGCCAACATCCAAAACACAAACAACAACAAATGTTGGCGAGGATGTGGAGAAAAGGGAACCCTCCTACACTGCTGGTGGGAATGCAAATTAGTTCAACCATTGTGGAAAGCAGTATGGAGGTTCCTCAAAAAACTCAAAATAGAAATACCATTTGACCCAGGAATTCCACTCCTAGGAATTTACCCTAAGTCTGCAGCAGCCCATTTTGAGAAAGACATATGCACCCCTATGTTTATCGCAGCACTATTTACAATAGCCAAGAAATGGAAGCAACCTAAGTGTGCATTAGTAGATGAATGGATAAAGAAGAGGTAGTACATATACACAATGGAATATTATTCAGCCATAAGAAGAAAACAAATCCTACCATTTGCAAGAACATGGATGGAGCTAGAGGGTATTATGCTCAGTGAAATAAGCCAAGCAGAAAAAGAGAAGTGTCAAATGATTTCACTCATATGAGGAGCATAGGAGCAAAGGAAAAAATAGCAGCAGACTCAGAGAACCCAAGAATGGACTAACAGTTAGCAAAGTGAAAGGGACTGGGGACGATGGGTGGGAAGGGAGGGACAAGTGGGAAAAAGGGGCATTACGACTAGCACACATAATGTTGGGGGGGCCACGGGGAGGGCTGTACAACTCAGAAGACAAGTAGTGACTCTATAGTATCTCAGTATGCTGATGGACAGTGACTGTAATGGGGTTGGTGGGGGGGACTTGATGAAGTGAGGAGTTTAGTAACCATAATGTTGCACATGTAACTGTAGATTAATGATACTGAAAAAACTTTTTAAAATTGTTTTCCTATTTGGCACAGTAAGCCCCATTTCTAGAAAGCTATGCTAAGAAAATCATAAAAAGTACAATAAAAATATATGAAAAAAATCGACTTTAAACATCAATAATAGTCACAGTTTTTTAAAAGAAGAAACATCACAAGAAACCAGGGGATAAGGTGGGGTGATTACTTTCAGTACTTCACCCCTAACTAAAAGAGTGACACTTACACTGGCATTTGATTTCTCAAAAGAAGCAGTAGGTGCCTGACAACTGGAATGATGTCTTCAGTGATCTGAAAGAAAATTGCAGCCCAAGAGTGTACACTGTAGGATATGAAGGTGAAAAAATACATCCTAGACAAAAATGGAGAGCACTCACAGCAGCAGACTTAGCAAGCAGAAGAAAATTATTCCACTTGGAATTATTAGAAGATAGAAAAGGAATGAAAAGCAAAGAAGTCCCGTACAAAGGTTGCCAACTTCTGAGGTGGAGCAGAAGTAAAAGCTGCCTGCCGCTAGGAGAAAGTGGGAGTCCCATCCAGGACCACCATCCTGCATTGCTATAACACAGTGTCTGCTGCCTGTTGGGAGGACAGGCAACACTCCTACCCAAGATCCACCACCATTTCAATGCAGATATCAGATGTTCTGTGAGGAGGAGAAAGCCCTTCCCCTGAGGCTCAGGTGCACAGGGCCTGTCTACAACTTCGGCTGGAGCAGAAGTGAGAAGTCACCCCACCATTGACATGAGTTTTGGGTCGAAAACAATGGCAAGCATCTGCTGGGAAAGGGGCAAAGGCATAGAGAGTCCCTTCGTAGGGAGTGTTGAATGCTGAGGCTCAGGTACACTCCAAAAAACTCTGGATTCCAAGTCTCAAACTAAGCATAAAGCCCACCATGATCAGAAATGAGTATTGCTTACATGTGTTTATCAAATGATGACACAGAAAAGGTAAGAATTCATGAACTTGATGATGGGTCAGTAGAAATTATCCTAACTTTGACAGAAGACAGAAACATGAAAGAATAAAACAGTATCTAAGATCTTTGACACAATGTCAAGCATGTAATTGAAGTAGTAGATGAGGACAGGAAAATGCAGCAAAAGAAATACTTGAAAAAAATGGCTGACAAATTTCCAAAATCAGTGTAAGATAACAACCAGATATCCAGGAAGCTTAAAACCCTAAGCAGAATGAATACCAAAACATACCCAAGCACTTCATAGCCAAATTTCTGAAAAACAAAAGAGGGAGAAAATTGGAAAGCAGCCAGAGAGAAAAACAAAGGAATAAAAAGTAAGAATTACAGCAGGCTTTGCATTTAAAAACTGTGAACTAGAAGACACTAGGTTGACATCTGTAAAGTATAGAAAGAGGGGCGAGTCACCCAGAATCCTACACCCAGCGAAAACATCTTTCAAAAATGAAGGTGAAAGAAAAATTTTTTTTAAAGTTCCACCATAGGTGAAGCCAAAACTTTTCTTTCCATAGCCATCTTGGAAGGTATCTAGGTTTGTCTGGATTTCCAAGTGTGCTCTGAGAAGAGCAGCTTCTCCATAATCTAGCTTCCCTTAGGGATTTTTTTTAACTTTCTATATTGAAATGATTTCAAACTTTAGAGAAGAGTTGCAAGACTAGTTCAAAGAGCTACCTTCACTTAGATTGCCCAGTTAATACTATGCTGCAAATATTTGCTTGGTAACTTTTTCTTCATGTGTATCATGCATATTTTTTTCTGATGCTTCATTACCCTCTTAATACTTCAGTGTGTATTTCCTAAAATACAAGGATACTGTCCTACAAAACCACAGGGAACTATCAAATTCAGGAAATTAATACAGTAGTACCTTCTAAACCACAGACACCACCCAAATTTCACCGGTTGTCCCAAAAATGTCTATAGGTTGAGAATCCAACCCGGGATCACTTGTAGCATACAGTTGTAATACCCCTTCACTCTTAGTCTTTCCTAGCCTTTCACAACTTGGACAGCTTTGAAGAGCACAGGCAGTTATTTTGTAGACTAACCTCAATTTGGATTTTTCTGTCTTTTCATAAGTAGATTCAGTTTATGCATTTTAGCAGGAGTGTCATAAATATGATGCTGTGTTCTCCACGCACTTTTATCAAAGGACAAGCAATTTTGACTTGTCTCATTATTTACAATGTTAACTCTTACCACTTGACTAAGATAGGTCTGCTATGCTTCACCACTTTGTTAAATACTTTGGACTTATTAATCAATTATTCATATAAGTTGGCATTTTACTGCAATGTAGAGCATTTTCTTCTTCCCCATTTATTTATTTTTAATTATATATATTTTATTTATTTTTTATAATTTATTTTGGTATCATTAATCTACAATTACATGTGCAATATTATGGTTTTAAACTACCCCCTTCATCAGGTCCCCCCCACCAACCCCATTACAGTCACTGTCCATTAGTGTAGTGAGATGCTGTAGAATCACTACTTGTCTTCTCTGAGTTGTACAGCCCTCCCCATGCCCCCCCAACATTACATCTGCTAATCGTAATGCCCCTTTTTCACTCTTACCCCTTCCTTCCCACCCATCTTCCCCAGTCCATTTCCCGTTGGTAACTATTAGTCCATTCTTGGGTTCTGTGAGTCTGCTGCTGTTTTGTTCCTTCAGTTTTTTTCTTTGTTCTTATACTCCACCTGAGTGAAATCATTTGATACTTGCCTTTTTTGGCTTGGCTTATTTCACTGAGCATAACACCTTCTAGCTCCGTCCATGTTGTTGCAAATGGTAGGATTTGTTTTCTTCTTATGGCTGAATAGTACTCCATTGTGTATATGTACCACATCTTCTCTATCCATTCATCTACTAATGCACACTTAGGTTGCTTCCATTTCTTGGCTATTGTAACTAGTGCTGCGATAAACATAGGGGTGCATATGTCTTTCTCAAAATGGGCTGCTGCAGACTTAGGGTAAATTCCTAGGAGTGGAATTCCTGGGTCAAATGGTATTTCTATTTTGAGTTTTTTGAGGAACCTCCATACTGCTTTCCACAATGGTTGAACTAATTTGCAGTCCCACCAGCAGTGTAGGAGGGTTCCCTTTTCTCCACATCCTCGCCAACATTTGTTGTTGTTTGTGTTTTGGATGTTGGCCATCCTCACTGGTGTGAGGTGATATCTCATTGTGGTTTTAATCTGCATTTCTCTGATGATTAGCGATGTGGAGCATCTTTTCATGTGCCTGTTGGCCATCTGAATTTCTTCTTTGGAGAAGTGTCTATTCATGTCCTCTGCCCATTTCTTAATTGGATTATTTGCTTTCTGTTTGTTAAGGTGCATGAGTTCTTTATATATTTTGGATGTCAACCCTTTATCAGATACGTTTTTTATGAATATATTCTCCCATACTGTAGGATGTCTTTTTGTTCTACTGATGGTGTCCTTTGCTGTACAGAAGCTTTTCAGCTTGATATAGTCCCACTTGTTCATTTTTGCTTTTGTTTCCCTTGCCCGAGGAGATATGTTCATGAAGAAGTCGCTCATGTTTATGTCCAGGAGATTTTTGCCTAAGTTCTTTTCTAAGAGTTTTATGGTTTCATGACTTACATTCAGGTCTTTGATCCATTTCGAATTTACTTTTGTGTATGGGGTTAGACAATGATCCAGTTTCATTCTCTTACATGTAGCTGTCCCGTTTTGCCAACACCAGCTGTTGAAGAGGGTGTCATTTCCCCATTGTATATCCATGGCTCCTTTATTGTATATTAATTGACCATATATGCTTGGGTTAATATCTGGACTCTCTTCTGTTCCACTGGTCTGTGGGTCTGTTCTTGTGCCAGTACCAAATTGTCTTGATTACTGTAGCTTTGTAGTAGAGCTTGAAGTCAGGGAACATAATTCCCCCTGTTTCATTCTTCCTTCTCAGGATTGCTTTGGCTATTCGGGGTCTTTTGTGGTTCCATAAGAATTTTAGAATTATTTGTTCCAGTTCATTGAAGAATGCTGTTGGTAGTTTGATAGGGATTGCATTGAATCTGTAGATTTCTTTAGGTAGTATAGCCATTTTGACAATATTTATTCTTCCTAGCCAAGAGCATGGGATGCATTTCCATTTGTTAGTGTCCTCTTTAATTTCTCTTAGGAGTGTCTTGTAGTTTTCAGAGTACAGGTCTTTCACTTCCTTCGTTAGGTTTATTCCTAGTTATTTTATTCTTTTTGATGCAATTGTGAATGGAATTGGTTTTCTGATTTCTCTTTCTGTTAGTTCATCATTAGTGTATAGGAAAGCAACAGATTTCTGTGTGTTAATTTTGTATCCTGCAACTTTGCTGAATTCAGATATTAGTTCTAGTAGTTTTGGAATGGAGTCTTTAGGGTTTTTTATGTACAGTATCATGTCATCTGCAAATAGTGACAATTTGACTTCTTCTTTACCAATCTGGATGCCTTGTATGTCTTTGTTTTGTCTGATTGCCGTGGCTACGACCTCCAGTACTATGTTGAATAACAGTGGAGAGGGTGGGCATCCCTGTCTTGTTCCCGATCTTAGATGAAAAGCTTTCAGCTTCTCGCTGTTAAGTATGATGTTAGCTGTGGGTTTGTCATATATAGCCTTTATGATGCTGAGGTACTTGCCCTCTATACCCATTTTGTTGAGAGTTTTAATCAGGAATGGATGCTGAATTTTGTCAATTGCTTTTTCAGCATCTATGGAGATGATCATGTGGTTTTTGTTCTTCTTTTTGTTGATGTGGTGGATGATGTTGATGGATTTTCGAATGTTGTACCATCCTTGCATCCCTGGGATGAATCCCACTTGATCATGGTGTATGATCCTCTTGATGTATTTTTGGATTCCGTTTACTAATATTTTGTTGAGTATTTTTGCATCTACGTTCATCAGGGATATTGGTCTGTAATTTTCTTTTTTGGTGAGGTCTTTGCCAGGTTTTGGTATTAGAGTGATGCTGGCTTCATAGAATGAGTTTGGAAGTATTCCCTCCTCTTCTATTTTTTGGAAAACTTTAAGGAGAATGGGTGTTATTTCTTCTCTAAATGTCTGGTAGAATTCAGAGCTGAATCCTTCTGGTCCAGGGGTTTTGTTCTTGGGTAGTTTTTTGATTACCGATTCAATGTCGTTGCTGGTGATTGGTCTGTTTAGTTTTTCTGTTTCCTGTTTGGTCAGTTTTGGAAGGTTGTATTTTTCTAAGAAGTTGTCCATTTCTCTAGGTTTTCCAGCTTGTTAGCATATAGATTCTCATAATATTCTCTTATAATTCTTTGTATTTCTGTGGGGTCTGTCGTGATTTTTCCTTTCTCATTTCTGATTGTGTTTATGTGTGTAGATTCTCTTTTTCTCTTAATGAGTCTGGCTAGGGGTTTATCTATTTTGTTTATTTTTTCAAAGAACCAGCTCTTGGTTTTATTGATTTTTTCTATTGTTTTATTCTTCTCAATTTTATTTATTTCTTCTCTGATCTTTATTATGTCCCTCCTTCTGGTGACTTTGGGCCTCATTTGTTCTTCTTTTTCCAATTTCAGTAATTGTGTTTTTAGACCATTTGTTTGGGAATGTTCTTCCTTCTTTAAATAGGCCTGGACTGCAATGTAATTTCCTCTTATAACTGCCTTTGCTGCGTCCCACAGAAGTTGTGGCTTTGTGTGTTGTCATTAGTCTCCATATATTCTTTGATTTCTGTTTTGATTTGGTCGTTAACCATTGATTAATTAGGAGAATGTTGTTAAGTCTCCATGTATTTGTAAGCCTTTTTGGTTTCTTTCTAAAATTTATTTCTAGTTTTATACCTTGGTGATCTGAGAAGTTGGTTGGTAGGATTTCAATAGTTTTGAATTTACTGAGGTTCTTTTTGTGGCCTAGTATGTGGTCTATTCTGGAAAATGTTCCATATGCACTTGAGAAGAATGTGTATCCTGTTGCTTTTGGGTGTAGAGTTCCGTAGATGTCTGTTAGGTCCATCTGTTCTAGTGTGTTGTTCAGTGCCTCTCTGTCTTTACCTATTTTCTGTCTGGTTGATCTGTCCTTTGGAGTGAGTGGTGTGTTGAAGTCTCCTAAAGTGAATGCATTGCTGTCTATTACCTCCTTTAATTCTGTTAGTATTTGTTTCACATATGCTGACGCTCCTGTGTTGGGTGCATATATATTTATAATGGTTATATGTTCTTGTTGGACTGACCCCTTTATCATTATGTAATGTCCTTCTTTATCTGTTGCTACTTTCTTCGTTTTGAAGTCTATTTTGTCTGATACAAGTACTGCAACACCTGCTTTTTTCTCCTTGTTGTTTGCATGAAATATCTTTTTCCATCCCTTCACTTTTAGTCTGTGTATGTGTTTGGGTTTAAGTAAGTCTCTTGAAGGCAGCATATAGATGGGTCTTGTTTTTTTATCCATTCAGTGACTCTATGTCTTTTGACTGGTGCATTCAGTCCATTTACATTTAGGGTGATTATGGATAGGTATGTAGTTATTGGCATTGCAGGCTTCAGATTCGTGGCTACCAAAGGTTCAAGGTTAACTTCCGTACTATCTAAAAGTCTAACAACCCACTTAATAGGCTATTACAAACACAATCTAAAGGTTCTTTTTTTGTTTGTTTCCTCCTTTTTCTTTCTACTCCATTCTTTATATATTAGGTATCATAATCTGTAGTGTTTATCTGTCCCTTGATTGACTTTGGGGATAGTTAATTTTGCATTTGCTTAGTAATTAGCTGTTCTATTTTCTTTACTGTGGTTTTATTACCTCTGGTGACAGCTATTAAACCGTAGGAACACTTCCATCTATAGCAGTCCCTCCAAAATACACTGTAGAGATGGTTTGTGGGAGGAAAATTCTCTCAGCTTTTGCTTATCTGGGAATTGTTTAATCCCTCCTTCAAATTTAAATGATAATATTGCCGGATAAAGTAATCTTGGTTCAAGGCCCTTCTGCTTCATTGCATTAAATACATCATGCCACTCCCTTCTGGCCTGTAAGGTTTCTGCTGAGAAGTCTAATGATAGCCTGATGGGTTTTCCTTTGTATGTGATCTTATTTCTCTCTCTGGCTGCTTTTAATAGTCTGTCCTTATCCTTGATCTTTGCCATTTTAATTACTATATGTCTTGCTGTTGTCTTCCTTGGGTCCCTTGTGTTGGGAGATCTGTGCACCTCCATGGCCTGAGAGACTGTCTCCTTCCCCAGATTGGGGAATTTTTCAGCAATCACCTCCTGAAAGACACTTCCTATCCCTTTTTCTCTCTCTTCTTCTTCTGGTACCCCTATAATGCGAATATTGTTCCGTTTGGATTGGTCACACAGTTTTCTCAATATTCTTTCATTCTTAGAGATCCTTTTTTCTCTCAGTGCCTCAGCTTCTTTGTATTCCTCTTCTCTAGTTTCTATTTCATTTATTGTCTCCTCCACCGTATCCAATCTGCTTTTAATACCGTCCATTGTGTTCTTCAATGATTGGATCTCCGACCGGAATTCATTCCTGAGTTCTTGAATATCTTTCCATACCTCCCTGAGCATGTTAATGATTTTTATTTTGAACTCCCTTTCAGGGAGAGTCATAAGGTCCATATCATTTAAATCTTTCTCAGGAGTTGTGTTCATAATTTTATTGTGGACCAGGTTCCTTTGGCATTTCATATTTGTGTATGGCACCCTCTAGTGCCCAGAAGCTCTACTCTCTGGAGCTGCTCAGCCCCTGAAGCAATGCGGGGATTGTAGGGGAGTGGTTTTGGTGCCTCTGGGGAGGAAAGGGCTGTTTGCTGGTTCCTGGCTGCTATGCCTGTCTCCACTGCCTGAACCAGTGGGCTGAGCACACAGGAATAAGCCTCTATGCTTTGTGTTTTTAGTTG
Source organism: Smutsia gigantea (assembly GCA_032199065.1). Classification (NCBI taxonomy): domain Eukaryota; kingdom Metazoa; phylum Chordata; class Mammalia; order Pholidota; family Manidae; genus Smutsia; species Smutsia gigantea. The sequence continues at coordinate 120,873 of JAVSCE010012419.1, read as the reverse complement.
CTGTAGACAGATCTTCCCTCTGGCTGGCCTAACACCAGGGAAGGATTTCCCAATTTGCAAGTCCGGTGGGGCTGGCCAGGAGAAAGGCACACTAGTCTGCCTGTCACAGAAGGGGTTCTTGGAGCTGTGTAGGCAGCCAGGGAGCTGGAGCCCCTGAACTTCGTGAAAGCTCCCAAACTGCTGGGCAGAGTGCACCCGGACAATTTTGTCTGCCTGTCCTTTGTCCTGAGCAGTAAGCTCCGTGCAATCCTTGCCCCTTTAGCAGCCCTCTTGCTAAGGGCTTCTTTGTTAGGAAGTCTCTCAGACTGCCCACCTTCCTTTTGTCCCTGAGCAGCTGGGTATGGATCTCTGCTTTCACAAGCAGCTGGAATCTTAGTCTCTCCAGGAATTCTGCCTGTCTTAGCTTTCCAACCCCCTAATTACAAGAGTATCATGCAAGCACCATGAAATGTAGGTTTGTGCTCCCAGAGCAGATCTCCAGAGTTAGGTATTCAGCAGTCCCACATCTCCACTCCCTCCCTCCTCCGTTCCTGTTCCTCCTGCTGGTGAGCTGGGGTGGGGGAAGGGCTTGGATCCCACAGGACCACAGCTTTAGTACGTTACCCTTTTCTGTGAGGGCTGCTCTTGTCTCCAGGTGTATGCAGTTTGTTGGCGTCCTCTTTCCCGTTGCTCTTTCAAGAGTAGTTGTAGTAGCTTTATTTTCATATTATATGAGGTTTTAGGAGGAAGCCTCTGTCTCACCTCTCACACCGCCATCTTTAATCCTCTCTTCCCCCACTTATTTAATTATATCAGTATGAACTATTGAATTCACTGAGTTAAAATCCATTACTCTACTTTTTTGATGCTCAAATTGTCCCAGATAAAGCCAGTGGGAACCCCTTTAATCGGGTTTCTGTATCTTTTAGTTTCCTTAAGCACTTTCGTACTTTCTGGAACATTAAGATGCCCCAAGAGAATTTTGTACTTTCCTTACCCTAGCCCTCAAATCAGCCATTTCTCCGTGGAGCCCTGTTAATGGGGAATGGTATTCAGAAATGGCTTGCTACTGGGGTGTCATTGCTTCTACGCCTTTCTAGGGGGTAGAGCTCATAGATAGATGTATATATACATATCACACTAATAATGTGTGTACATACACAGCTATATCTATTTTGATGTTTGTCTACATATATTAAATGTCATATGTTTAATTAGATACTTCCAATCCAAAACCACAGGATTTATTCTTGTCTTCCCTGTTTCCATCTTTGTAAACTGATAGTCAGAAGTCGGGCTCCCATCACTCTCAGTATATTTACAGCACTTGTTCAACCCTCTCATAATTGCCCATTTCTGACCCTGCCATCCCAGGCAGGACCTCTCAGCTTTGTGGGCCACATGGGCCATCATGTGCGCAAGAGGGAGAGGGAGCTTCTCAGGTTTTGATTTGATGTTTCCATCGCATCGTGTCAGCCCTGTGATGCTTTAAACAATTTTTTATACTTTCCCCATGATTTTTAGTTGTTTTCAACAGGAGTGTTGTCTAGAATAAAACTGCCTGCAATATTCTCACAGATTGAACCAAATATTATTTGTATGTGCTCTACGTGCAGAAAAAGCCCAGATGCACCACTGTGGGTGTTACCCACTCTTCATGTCCAGTTTCACCTGGATCAGGCTTAGCAGTGACTCACTGGGATCTTGAAACTCTAGACAAAATCATTAATTGGACCACTTGCATTGTATCTATTGTGCAAATGATGAAGAGCAACAGTAGCTCAATAGAAATTCTCATCTAGAAAAGAAGAGGCAGCTCACAGCTCTCACTAGCCTAGATCTTCATTTCCCAAACTTCAGTGTGCACATGAATTCCCTGGAGATTTAGTTAAAATGCCAAATCTGTTTCACCTCGTCTAGGATGGGCTCCAAGATTCTGTATATCTCACAAGTTTCCTAGCGATGATGCGATGCTACCCTCAGAGGACTGTGCTTTGAGTACCGAGAGTGGGGCATCCATCATGCATCTGCCAGTCGTCAGCATGGGGTATGTTAAATCATACGACAGCAACACTTAGAGGTATTTTTAAGCTTTTATTTTTTTCATTTGCAAACAGAGAACAGCAAAGTGAACCCCTAAGTACCACTAGCATTTATTGATCTCATAACTTCCCCTTGCCCCTGACCTTTTTTGTTCTTACAGCAAGTCCAGACATTACATCGTTTCAGTGTGCACCTCTAACAGTAAGTATTTAAAAATAACTAGTGTCATTATCACACAGAATTTACCATAATTCCATAACATCATCTAATACTCAGTGCAGATCTGTCCTCAGAAGCAGGCAATAGATGAGTCCCCTGGTCAGCTACGCCACTCGCCTTAGCTGAATTCCCTCTATTGCCACGTCACATGGGCTTTTCTTAGGGGCTAAGTGCACAGATATATTCCTCCCAAAACTGTATCTTATGGCCTGCCAATTTCATTCTTGGGGAACTATTTGCTAATAAACGAAGGGATTATGGCCTTTATGGCCTTCCTAGGTCTCTGCCCAGCCCTTCAGCCCTGAGGCTGGGACAGTAAAATAAAAAAACGAGCTCAGGCATGACAGCCTGGAAAGTTGGCCCTGCCGCAGGTTGGCAGTCCTGGTGACCTTGGTGTAGACATTTGAAAGAGGTTGCTTCAGAAGAGGCCTGCGGGTTAGGTTTCCCAAACTCTTCGAGCTTCAGAATCCTCTAGCTTTTCCCAGAAGTCTCCTTCCCATCGCTGGATCCCACTGCGTTGTTAATCAGTGTGTTAATTGGGTTTTGTGTGGTGATCTGACTCTCCACCTCTCCAAGCCTGGGCTATAGGCAGAAAGGGCCTTCGTTCACATTCGTGAGGAATCAGACAGAAGCTTGTTCCTGCCTGCTGTCAGGCCCGCCTGCAGGCATGGAGCAAATCTTTCCTGCAGCCTGTTCCCTGAAACCCACAAAAAGCAGCCAGCATGTTCTGTCTCAACATATTCCTGCCAGTCCCAAGCTCCTGGTGGACCTAAAATCTGGAAATGACATGTGGTTTCCTGACCAACAGCTTCAGGACCAGATAGCAAGCGTTGCCAAATCCCCAGCCTGGGGCAGGGACGTCAAGCCTCTGGGCCCCCCGTCTCACCCTACTCAGCTGGTACCCAAAACAGGAGCCCTCAATGCAACTCATTTTCCATGTTCCAAGTTCAGTGTTAGTCAAGGCTCCCTTGGCTGTGCACAACAGAAATCAAACTCAAAACTGTTTCAGCAAAAAAGGGCTAGTTATTGGGAAGATATGGAATCTCACAGAACCTCCTAGTCTCAGGAAAAGGAGGAGACAGGCCTTCCTCTCTTCTTTCCTCATCTTGCCTCTCCTTCTAGGCACCTGTCTCCCTCTGAAACCCTCTCAGAGTGGCAAGAAATAGGGCTCCAAGAGCCCTGAGCTTTAGGCCTCACAGAGATGCCCTCAGTGCTGACCATACATCACAGTCCCTTGGGAGCTGCCTGACCCCCCCCCACCCCCCCCCCACCCCAGATGCCGACCACGGGCCAATTAAGTCAGGAATTCCAGGGGTGGAGCCGGGGCCTCAGCTCCCCAGGTGACTCCAACTACACCCAGGCTCAAGGACCGCTGCACTGTAGCTTCAGTGCCCACCAAGACTCCCATGCAGGTCTCATTCATAATTCAAGGGGCAGGACGCTGGTAAACCCATATAAGGGTCAGATGCCCACCCCCTCTGGCCAGAGGCCGGACCCACAAAACAGGTGCTGCGGCAGTGCTCCCTTGGAGGTGCAGCAGCTGCCAGGCGGGGAGCTGCACGGATAGTCCCCCAGCAGTTCTGCCATTTGGTCCTCTCCTCCCATCCCTACCCTCTGCCAGAGGGTGTGTGACAGTCATCTTGTCTGACTTCACCTCTCAGAGCCAAGCTCAGGGGAGAAGGCTGAACTCTGTCCTTGCACTGTGGTGACTTGGTGGGAGATGTGAGCACAAGACGGCAAGGAAGCCAAACAGAGCTGGCTGGGAGGGTGCAGGGAAGGCAAGGGACAGTTATGGTCAGCTCTTTGCAGTTAGGGGAGAGAGGGCAGTGGCCAGAGCCTCAGGGTCCAGGGAGCCATGAGCATGAGGGGCGGGGCCGAGCTGGGTTCATTTCCCTACATTCCATATCCCCCTTCTGTGCTAAGGGGCAGTATCTGTACTTCAAGACCTCGGTGACGATGGAGCTCTGGCCAGTCTCAGGCAGCAGTCCAGGCAGCCCATGCCACCCACTTACTCCTCTGGTCCCAGGGCAGGGATGTCACGGGACCTCAGCAGACAACAGGAGGAATGGCAGATGTGGAAAGTGGGGCAGCATTGGAGTGGGAACAGTGCTGGGGGCTTCCGATCTTGCTCAGGACACTGCTAATGCCTGGACAGCCCTACTGCCCTTCCCCGATCCCTTCTCCACTTAGGAGCTCCCACCACAGGCCCCTCACCAGCTCTGACCCTCAGCACCCAGCTAAAGGGCCTCCCAGGGACTGTGGCCTCCCCCAGGAGGGCTTCCAGGGGCTGGCAGAGTAGTAGGGGTGGAGGCTGTGTCTCTCTTCAGACCAGGGGCTCCCAGACCCCGGGGCTGGCCCCTAGTGCCGGGTCAGGCCTCAGAGTGGGTCTCCCACCAGGGAGGTCCTGGCGCCGACCCAAGGCCAGGCTGGGGAGGTTACTGGGCAGGGGGCCGGCAGGAGCCCTGCTCAGCATTGGGTGTGCTGTAACCCACCTCTGTCTTCCCATCTCTGTGACCAATGACCCCAGGGGTCAGCTCTGACCTGAGACGGGCCCTACTCTAGACATGCCAGGGACAGATCAAATGACGCCACATTTGGGGCTGGATAGTCACTTCTGGATGTTTCCAAAAAATACCAAACACACAGTCTAGATGTGGCCAGGGGACAGAGCCAGGCTGGGGGCCTGGACATTGCACACCCAGGAGGCCCTTAGTGGAGGCGGACAATTTAACAACTGGTCTGAGAGTCAAAAGAGAGGAGAGCTGGTCAGTGAGGTGAGCGGCACTGGGTGGGCAGGAGCTGTGGGGCCCAGGCCCAGATACAGGGACTGGCCAGTGCGGTGGGGGCCCATTCCTGGGGGCAGGGTGACATTGTCTGGCCTAGCTTTGTGTGTGGGTATCCACACAGCACCGGGCCTACTGGAAGGGCCTGAGGCCTGAGCTCAGACAGCGGGGCAAAGCCGCTGGTCTCTCTGCACCTGCTCTTCGTGGGGATGGTCATCACCGTGGCACTGCCTCCTTCACAGGGTTGCCGCAAGGAGCCCGCAGCCCAGGGAGGCGGATGTCTCTGGCCACCCCAGGGCACTGGGAACCAAGGTCCGTCTTTATTGCTGTGTCCCCAGGGCCCTGCACAGAGTTGACACCCATGTGGCCCTTCAGGGAGTAAGTGGCTTGTGAAAGGGTTGGCATCTGGGCGGAGCCAGAGGCTGTGAGGACAGGCCCCTGCCTGCCCCTGGGCGTGTGCCTCTCTGAGTGTCTGGGTCTGAGTCTCAGAGTGCAGGTGGGTGCCTGTGTTGGGGACAAGCTGCTCAGAGCCCTACCAAGCTTAGGGGACACCTGGGCCTTACTGGCCCTGCCCAGGGTTCTGCAGGGACTGGCAGAGTGCTGGGGTGGGGTGGGTGTTTTTGGGACTCAGACGTACTCTCGGGCTGCAGCCGAGGGTCCGGGCCGGTAGGGCTGCGGGCTGCTGTTGGATCTCTCGGGCTCCGGGCACGTGCAGCAGAGGAAGGAGCCCCCCAGCATGGCCAGGCCGGCAGAGGCCCAGCCCACAAACAGGGCTGGGCCAAACTCATACCTGCAGGCAATAGGGAGGCTGCCATCAGGTGAGGCCCCCTGGGGCCCCGGGTCCCTACCCATGGCAGAGGCAGTCAGGGTGCAGGGAGCTGGCGCCGAGGGGGTTTTGTGCCTCACAAGCCTCCCCCATCTCTCCGGATAAACTGGGATGAATGCTCATCCTTCCTTCCATCCCCACCCCAGCACATCAACACCACACAGGGTGACCCAGGCCCACCATGGGCCTGCACTGTGCAGCCCCGGGCCCCTATCCTCCTCCAGCCAGCGGAGGGGGCACTGGAACGCCGGCCAGTCCCCTTGGGGATGAGTGGAGCAGTCCGGCTTTCTCTCTCTGTCTTGGGCTGGCCCTCAGTACTCCCAGCCGCAGTTCCCCAACACCCTCTGGAGAAGGCCAGACCCCTCCACCAAGCACTCTGGGCTCTCCACACCTGGGCCCTGCCAGCCCCCTGGAACCCTCCACAGCTCCCTGGGTCTCCCCACATGGGGCGCCCTCTCCTGGAGTGAACCCTCTTCTACACCTCCCATACTCCATCTTTGGGGCCCAGTTCAGAGCCAGCTTCCCCCGGGACTTTCCCGACCCTCCGTGCTTAGCCGCCTGGTGCTCTCACTGGGTGGCCATTCAGTGTCTTGCCTGTCCAGTTCCCTGGGGAGCACCTTGAGGGCAGACAGCACTAGATTCATCCCGAGGGCCCAGCACAGTGCCTGCGATCCAGGCGGCCTTGGGAGTACTGAAGAGGTAAGGGACGACTGCCAGCTTGGCGTCTCTGAGCTGAGATGCTTCTTGTTTGGCAGGTCTTCGTGGCTAGAGCGCCAGTCCAGGTAACAAGCCTCATTCCTGAGGTCTCCTTTCCCTCCCTCCCCACACCTCTGCCTCCTCCAGGGAGCCCTCCCAACTGCAACAGCCCAGGCATCTTTTCTCATTCTTCTAGTCCAGAGCCCAAGGCCTGTTGGAATGTCGGGGGTTGAAACTGTCACTTTCTCTGCTCCTGGCATAGCTGAGAGGACAGCAAGGAGCTGGGATTGGCCCAGGCTCTTCACAGAGCACCCCACTCAGCCTGCATGCCCTCAGCCTTACAAGTCCCAACCCTTCTAGCTCCTAAATCTCTCTACCCACTCTCCACTGCTGGCCTCCTGGCCCTGAGCCCTCAGCTCCAGACCTTGGCATGCACACCTTACTGGTCGCCCCATCCTCACCATTCTGCACACCACAGCTGGAGGGGCTGTCAGCTGCCTTCTACCCCAGGATGGGGAACAAAACCTTCCCGTGGCTCAAGGCCTTGCACCATCTGCCCTTGTCTTTTCTCCAGTTTCATCTCCCCAGCCTAAAGTGACTGCTGCCTCCTACAGGTATCCCAGCTTGGGTTTGGTGGGTGCTCGCCAGGGCCACACGCTGAGCTAAACCCCTTACCTGCATCATCTGCTGGGCCCTCACAGCCATGCAGGAGCTGGTCTTGGGCCCTAGCTCCAGGTTACCGGGAAGGAAACCAGAAAGATGAAAGAACTTGCCTGTCCCACAGCTGGGATTTAAACCCAGGGCACTCAGCTCCTGGGGTGTGCTCCACAGGCTGCCTGCCCCTTTGGAGGGCCCGGCCATTTCTGAGTGGCTCCCAGTTCCAAAGACCTTCTCAGTGACAGCACCTGGGCCCTTCCCCTGTTCCCCTTTAAGTGCCCTGCTGGACAAAGGCCAGTGGCCCCAGAGGAGGTGGAGCAGGAGGTGCCGTCTGTCCTCTGGCCCCAGCCGTGCCTGGTACTCACCTGGCATTGACAGGAGTGCTGGGGTTGAAGAACTCCTGGGTCACTAGGGTGGCATACCACGAGACAGCTGTCAGAGCGCAGAGGCCTGAGGACACAGGAGGGGGCGCTCAGCTCCGCTTTGGCCCTGAGCCTGCCCCAGTGCTGCCTGCCATGGCCAAAATGGCGGAGAAGGAGCCAGGGGCACTCACCTGCTAGAAGGAAGAGGGCACCCCCAGCGATGGCGACACGGCCTTTGGCAATGGGGTTGCTGTCTCCAACACGTGTGCACTTCATGCCAACAACACTGAGGACCATGGCCACGAAGCCCAGGAGCACGGCCACCACCATCAGGGCTCGGGCGGACTGGATGTGACCTGGGCAGAGTGGAGGGACTGAGCAGCTGGTGGGAGAGGAGGGCAGGGAGGAGCCCGGCACGGTAGCGAGGACAGGGTGTGAGGACAGCTGTGGCTGGGCTTCACTGGTCAGGCCCACTGGCCGCCCCTCCTTGCAGGGTCTTCTGGTGGTGTGTGGTGAGAAGTGGTCTGAGTTCTCTCATCTGCTGCTTTCTGGCTGGGGACGCCCTTCTGGGCCTGGCCCACCCCTCCCAAGCTGCCGGGTAGCAGGCAGCTCCTCCTGGGGCCTTTCAGATCAGAAGGAGGCAGGAGGAGCCATGGGTGTCCGAGGCTCAGGCCAGGTTGGCTCTTGGGCAGGGACACCTCCCGCATGCACCCTTCTGACTCTGGCCATCTTGCCCTCTCTCCTCTGACTCACCCATAGCAGCCATTTGCCTGCCGCTTGGGTCAGCTCTGGGCCTGGGGGCAGCTCAGGGAATCTGGGTCCCTGAGGAAAGCCGGATGACCCGCTTGGATGGAGGTGGGGAGTCATGTGCTAGCGGCCTGGCTCAGGACTGCAGGATGCTGGGCAGAGGGCGGGCGGGTCAGCCCTGAGCCAGGGACGCAGCAGCAGTGTGCCCGTCTATGAGCCGACTTGTCAGGCTCAACTCCACATCCCAGGAGGAAGAGAGGGGACTGTGGACCCAAGCACCTGTGTGCACATACATGTATATGTGTGAGCACATGAGTGTGTGTGTAGGCACACCCGAATGTGGGCATACTTGTCTAGGTGGCAGGGCTGGTAGTAGGTATGCGTGCACAGTGTGTCTGCATACAGAATGTGGGAGAAGAGGAAGGAAGGGAGGAAGGTCTGAGCCTTTCTGAGGGCCAGGCGCTCATCTCATCTGACACTCCCACAGTCCTGTAAAAGTCACAGACTCCCCTTTACAGATGATGACATCAGAACACAGCGAGGGGTGGTGACTCCTTCAAGGTTACAGTGGCAGAGCTGTGATCGGGACCCATGGCTGCCTGGATCTAGAGCCCTGCGCCCGCAGGGCACCAGGCTGGCCTGGAGTTTCCACAGTGCACAGGGGGCAGGGGGCAGGAGGGTGGAGCCTAGTGCGGCTAGCTCTGGACCTCCCCCATCCTCCACATCCCACCTCCCCAGCCCAGCTGATACGAGGCCTACCTTCCAGGGCGAGCAGCGAGTCATAGAGCTTGCACTGCACCTGACCGGTGCTCTGGGAGGCACAGGACATCCAGAGCCCTTCGTAGAGGCCTACGGCAGTGATGATGGCGTCGCCCGCGTAGGAGGACTGCTTCCACTGCGGGAGGGCTGTGCTGGCGATGATGCCCACCCAGCCACCCAGAGCCAGAAAGTAGCCCAGGAGCTGGAGGCCCGAGTTGGCCATGGCCCAAGGAGGGGGCTGGAGGTCCCAGGGCTCAGCGCTGGGCCAGGGGCCCTGGGGCCATGGCCCGGTGCGAGGAGCTGCTGGGTGGGGGCTGGGGGCGCAGCGAGTGGTCGAGGCTGCGAAGGAAGGAGAGGTGGAAGTCCGGCAGCTCCAGCAGCCGAGGTGGCAGTGTCAGGCTCTAGAATGCAGGGGGAGGCCAGGGCCGGAAAGGCCAGGGCCCGCCCGCAGCCGCAGCCTAAGCTGGGCAGGGTCCCCAGCAAAGCTCCTGCCCAGCCCCCTGGGGGTGGGAGGCGGGACTGGGACCCAGGTGGGTGCTCTTGCCCCGCCCCCAGGGGTAGGGAAGGGAGGGGCTGGGAGGAGCGTCTGCTTGCCATCAGGGCCTTTTCTGCCAGGGAAACCCCTTTAAGAAACTGATGCAAGTGTCCTAAAATTTGAATTCCTACCCCAAGCACCAGCCCTGAGATGAAAGACTGCTACTGCATGGCTGATCTGGCCCTTGGGGTTTTCTGTCCTCTGAAATTCCAATTTACAGCAGCGAAGACTAGAGTTAAACGTCAGAGAGAACTTTTTCGAGAGGGCTCTGAGGCCAGATACGGAGAAACTGGGCTAGGGAGGGGGTTCTCAGGAGAGAGGTTTCTGGGTAGCTGGGGGACATGTGTATGAAAAACGGGGTGGGGCGTGCCAGACCAGGGACTATGCACTGGGGATCTGTTTGAGATCTGAAGGGGACAGAAAAGGGACCCCATCAAGCCTGAGCCAGACCTGGCTGCCAGCCAGCAAGGGGCCTGGCCAGGGAGGTGGGGGTAATGCTGACCTTCTGGCGTCAGCCTGAAGGAAGGCAGGCCGTTCAGCCCTGTTAATCCTCTGGCTGGCTGGCTTAGCAGCTCCTGCTGGGGCCTGAGGCACCGGGCCCTGGCCCCCAGCTCCAGACCACATTCCTGGGGTTCAGGCTGTCCCCGCCTAGCGCCACACCTCGCACCCCACCTCCCCCTTCTAGCTGAGCCCTCTGGTGCAGGGAATGTTTAACTCTCCTCCACCTCATTAGCAATCCCGTCACGTTCAATTTGGCCCCATGGCTCCACCAGGTGTGGGTGCAGGGAAAAGGTCACAATCCTGCCCCCACTCTTGCCAGCCCCCGTACTGCCCCCTCCATCCCAGTGGCCCACTTGCCTTTCCCGGACTGGGGTGGGGAAGGCAGGGTCCTGCTAGTAACCCCACCGCCCCACCCCGCACCACCACTGGCTTCCTCACCCACAACCCAGGCCCTCTTCTGCAGGGACATGTCTCCAGCCTGCTCTCTCACATTCTTCACGTGGCTATGCAAACGAGCGGGTGCCAGGCACTGCACACACAATGGCTGCCCTGTGTGTCCACCCAAGGCGTGGGCCCCTGGTATGTCCTGCAGCTCCAGTCCAGCTGGGAGCTGGGGGAATGGTCTGCCCTCTCAGGGGTCAAGGGTGGGAGCTATTTAGCCTGCATTTCCGAACACTGGCTCCCTCCTTGCTGGGAAGGCCAGAGCCACATGGATCTGTGCACACACAGACCTGCTTCCTGGGATGGACCAAGGGCCTAGAACATTTGTAGAGGCGGCAGCCCTGAGTTCTGGTTCCTCTTCTACCACAGACAACTCCAAGACAGTATGACCAAGGGGAGCAGAGGACACTGCCAGAGCCCAGGGCAGAGACATGCGGGGACACAGTGAACACCCTTTCTATGCATTAATTACCTCACCCCCAAGGTGGCCCTTCACTGGTAAGGAGCTGAGGCTGAGAGAGGTAACTTACCCCAAGCTAGAAGCAGCAGGGGAGGCCTTCCCATCAGACCTGTGCCCTAATGCCATGCTCGCCTCACACCCTTGCCTTTCTCAGGAGGACTGGGAGGGTGGGGCAGTCCTGAATGCTCCCTAGGGGTGACGCCGGAGCTAGCTGTGGAGCCTGCGTCCTCTCCTCTAAAGGGTACGTCTGCTTCTTTGGGAGTTGTAGTGGTCCTTGTGTTAGGCAAGGAAATAGATATGAGCTGGGTGGAAAGAGAATAAGGTCAGTAAAGCCCCCTAGAAAGGACTCAAAATTAACCAGTTAAAACTAGAAAGCCAGAAAAGACTCAGAGTTAGAGTTAATCAGTTAAAGCTCATAAGGTCAGGAGCAACTTGGCCTTGAATGTTTGAATATTTCCCAGATAAAATAAAGTATCTGAGCACAACCCATGTCTTCACTGTGTCAATTAGATCATGCCATTGTAAGAGTTACTAGCTAAAAGGCCCACCTATAAACAGCGTAATAAAGACAGGAAGATTCCATCTTAAAGCTAAAATTGCATTTTAAAAAACCCAAGAAGAAGTAAGATTCTTAACATACTCTTTAGCAAGCAGACAACAAACTCAACCCACCTTGGAGGTGGGGCAGACAGTCTTAATTGAATTGCTCCCAAACCCAAACCAAGAAGCTGCTGTCCTGGGAGGGGACCAGAGCAGTAAATTTCTTATGTTAACTTTGCAGAACTACCTGGAAGACTGCTAAGAGACTTAATAGCTCATCAAAGATAAAATAAACATCTTGAGACCACTAAACAAGTCTACACCCCTAGCCCTTTGTCACATACCGGAAAAACCCTTAAAAGGGGGAGCCCCCAGCCTTTCAGTGCGCTCCTCTCCCTGAGGTCACCTGCACTTTCTGGGTGCGAAACTTTAACTTTTCCCAATCTTTCAGTGCGCTTCTCTGTGAAGTAGCTCACACTTCCCTTTCTCTGAGTGTGCACTTTCTCTCTTTAAATAAAACTTAAACCTTTCAAGGCACCTCTCCTCTCTGAGGTCACCTGCACATTTTCTCTCTTTAAGTAAGTCACTTTAAATAAAACTATTACTCTGCTTCACTACTGTGTCTCTGCCCTTCAATTTTTTGTTGTGGCGGGGAGAAGAACCGAGGAAAATACACAAAACGCACCCCTGCCTCCCATTTTAACACTCAGAGCTGATCAACATCTGAGGGCAGGCGGGGGCCTGCACACGCAGCCACTGGCCCAGGTTATCCCCGGAGGCCGGGCCCGCTTTCTCTCCCAGCTGGGTCTTGCCCCCCCCCCCGCCTTCTGCAGGAGCTCTTTCAGTAAAGAAGATCCAGGGGTCGTTCTGACCCCACGCAGCATCTGGGGCAGGGCTCTGAGCTGGGGCATCTCCAAGGCCACACCGTAACGGAGTGTCAGAACCACACAGGTCCTCAGGACCCTGTTCTGCAGTCTCCTCTGTTGAAAAATGAGGGAGCTGAGAGCCAAGGAGAGGGACAGTGGCAGCTGCCTGGTATCGGGCATGGGCACTTCTCCATCCTGGGCCCCCCAAAGCCCGCCTGTGTACTAGGGACCCACAGCCACAGCATGGTCTGCAGTGATGCTCCCAGCGCCTTTGGGAACTCTTCTGTTTCTCTCTTCTCTCTATTATTTGAGGTGCTGAGTCTGTTCTACCAAAATACTCTCCCCCACCCTGATGGCCTTCCCTTTCCAACGGTCGGAAGACTTCTGGAATTCAGCCCCTGCCCCTCGGGTGGAGTTCCCTAACCGGGTGTAGCTTCTCCACCCAGGCTGCTACCACCCCAGCAGCCCCCTGCAGGCCAGTGGCTCCCAGGCATGAGCAGAGAGCAGGGTGGCTTAGGGTCCCACCCAGCCTCTGTCAGGAGTTGACTAGAAATGGCCCTGGGGTGTCACAGGTCACTATTTAAAAAGTGCTTTCACATACAAGTTGCTTAGGGTTCTAGCTTTGCTCCCACTGAAAATGTGTGCCACTAGGAAGTCCCTGAGCTTCTCTGGCCCTCAGTGGAATAAGAGGGGTAATACCACTTTACCACTTGCCCTGAATGGCTCATGAGAATTTACGGGGATCAAAAAATGGGTGAGAAATGCTTTTGGAAAACATAACATGTCTGAAGAAATGTGGCAAAGGAAAGCTCTATTCCAATAGGACTCCCTCCTGGGGGGGCCTTCCCCTATGCCCGCTCATCCTGGGTGTGGGCAGAGTGCCCGGCCCGGAGCCATGCTCAGGAGGCATGTGTTGATCATTGACTGCTTGGTATGAAGATTAACTGTTTTTGACTCCCTCCCAGTGAAATACTGGAGCCCTTTCCCCCATCCTCCCCTACTGCCCGTTAGGAGGTCTGGTTCAGCTGGTTGCCACCCAGCCCATTCTCTGCAGCCATCCCTGAAATGCCGGAGGCTTAGGAGGTAGAGCTGGTCCTACTCCCCTGCAATCAGGGTCTGACTTTCCTGTGGAACTACAGGCTCAAAGGGAGAGGACTTGCCTCAGGCCACACAGCTCAGCCAGCAATGTGACCCCCAAGGCTGTCCTGCCCGCCCAGGAGGGGGCCAGCGCCCTGATCTGAGATCCCATAATGCTCTTTGCGCACTTCCATTCACAGCACTTGGCATGTTTCCTCTTTCCTGGGGACCGCAAGCACCTCGAGGCCCTACTACCAGCCTCATTTTTGTATCCCAGGCCTAACTAGGGAAGCGTCCTCTTCTCCCCGATCCCAGGCGCTCCAGAGCTGGAGGCTGACGTCTTCCACACACATCACCTTTGATGCTCCCTCAGATGCTCCCCCTGCATCTCCAGCAAACTTCCCCCATGGCTGACACATCCTTGTACATGCATTGCAAACATGGGCCAAGCCATCACAGCTGCACTTCGGCCCGGACCCTGCCATCACCTCCTGCTTCTGGGATGACTCACCCACCCTATTTACATACCTCAGTTCTGTTGCCATTAAAAACATATGGAATTTCATGACCAAACCTGAGACTATCTGCCATTTCTATGTGGTTAGCATACATTGCAATTGTAAAGCTCATCTTCCTTGATGTGGAAACTTCTGGAAGACCAGAATCAGGCTGATAGTGTTTTCTGTAATGAGTATCTACTATGTACTAAGCATCATGCCAGGTGCTTTTTGAGCATTCCCTTATTAACACGCTCAGCTCTCCTGGGACGTGAAGACTGTGATCCCACATTACTGGTGAGGAGTCACACTCGGAGGCCACACAACCCCAAATGGTAGAAGCAAGACTCTTGCCTAGCTGAGCATGTGGGTGAAGCTCATGTCCTTTCCATTAATGGGGTCTCTCCCTGTATGGTGAGTGGGTCACCCAGTGGGTCACAGTGCCTAAAGGAGCAGTGACTGCCCCATGTTGCTGATGGATTGGATGGTATGAAAAAAGGAACATCAAGGATTCCAGCCTAAGCAGCTGGGAAGATGGAGCCATCCTTCCTGAGACTGGCGAGATGGCAGGAGGGATGGTGAGGGGCGTGGACACCAGCAGTGTGGTTTTGTGTGTGTTATGTTTGAGCCTGAGGAACCTGTGAGGCATCTGAGTAGAGCTTTCAAGCAGGCAGTCAGGTACGTTGAGTGTGGAGTTCAGGGAGAGGTGGGGTAGCGGCTCTGCAACTTGGCGGCCATCACTGGCATACGGATGGTGCTCAAGGCCAGGAGACTGAGGTCAGCATAGACACAGGAAGAGTCAGAAGACTGAGCCTAGCTGGGGCAACGGAGGCCTGGAGGACAGTGGGATCCAAGAGGACAACAGGGCTGGTGTGAGCAGAGGAACCAAGAGGGATGGTTCTGGAAGCTGAGGAAAGCATCTCACAAAGGAAGGCGTGAGCAGTGCTGTCAGATGGTACTGAGAGGTGGGGCAAGATAAGAGCCAAGAATCTGCTTCTGGTTTAGGCAACCTGGAGATCAGTGGGATCTCTGGGAAGAGATGTTTTGGTGAGGTGGTGTGGACAGGGGACAGGCTGGTGTGATGCAAGCAAGAAGGGAGGGGATAAGTGGTGATGGCGGGTATAGACCACGCTACTCAGGAGTTTGGCTCTGCCTGGGGACAGAAAGACCAGCTGGAGGGGATGTGGACTGAAGGAGCAGCTGTTTCCTAAGCTGGAAGACAGCTCCACACACAAAACCACACTGCTGGTGTCCACGCCCCTCACCATCCCTCCTGCCATCTTGCCAGTCTCAGGAAGGATGGCTCCATCTTCCCAGCTGCTTAGGCTGGAACCCTTGATGTTCCTTTTTTTAATACCATCCAATTCATCAGCAATTTCTGTTGGCTCTACTTTTAAAAAAGATCCAGAACTTAACCTTTTCCACTACCTTCATTGCCTACGCCTGGCCCACCACCGTCGTCTCCCCTGGGGGCTACTGCAGCCGCCAGCGCCCTGCCCTCCCTGGCCCCATTCGCGCCCCAGGGCCCACTCTCCACATACATTCTTCACTGAGGCCTGTAAAATCTAAGTCGGATGCCTCACTCCTCTGTTCAAAACCCTGCAAGGGCTCCTGCCTCATATGTCAAAGGCCAGCGGTCACAGTGGCCGAGGCCCCGAGACCGACCTCCATGGCTGCTCCCCTTCACTCTGTGCTGCCGTCGGGCGCCTTACTGTTCCCACTGCCTCAGCGTCTGACTTGCCTCCTTCTCTACCTCAAAGGATTTCACACAGTCACTTACCCACTGTCTGCCCTACTACAACGTAAGCTCTGCGAGGCGGGAGGCTCGTGTTGCTACCGTATCTCCAGGCCCGGCACTGAGCTGGTGCTCGACATCAATACTGGTTGACTGAATAAACGAGCACTCAGAGTTCAAGTTCCCAAACGCTTCAGCCCCACCATCCCAAAGCCCAGGAGAGGCGATGGGCCTGTGGCCAGAGGAGCTGTAGCTCCTGTTCTCGCTTCTGTCTGCTAGAGGTGTGTGTTCTTCTGCACACAGAGGCCCTGAGGCGTGGGGACTCCGAGGCCAGAGGGCGGGGCAGGATGCGTGTGGCTGATACGGCAGAAACACGCCAGAATGCTGCTTACCTGCTGCTGGCTGGCAGAGGGGGATGAACCATAATCCCTGTCATTCACGCACAGCGCTCCAGTTTACAGTGATGTCACATCCGATGTTCAGCGTGGGCCCCACAACTGCCTGGGAGGTGGGCAGAGTGAGGACTGTGATCCCCAACATACAGATGACGACCCTGAGGCCCCCAAGGCTAAGTGTCCGGCCTGAGGCTGCACAGAAGGTGGTAGAGCAGGGTGCTGAGTCAGGGTTCTTGCACCACGCCCTGAGCCATCTGTATCAAGGGAGAACTCTGGGGCAGGTGGGCCTGTTTTTCCTCTCTGAACAAACTACCAAGTAAAAAAACATGAATCATTTATTCTTTGGTTGTCTACACAGACACTTAAATACTGTAGTGCTGTCATGCGGCTGCCTGAGCAGGGCCCCGGGAGTGGCTCTGGGCCTGTGTCCTGAGCCCTCAGCCAAGTCCAGAGGGGAAAGGGCCATCCTGCTATGTCCACCGTGCAGACGGCTGTGAGCAAGGTCCCCTCAGCTGGGCAGCAGATGCAGTTTCTCTTCTGCTCCGCAGCCTGGGGCTGGCCAGTCCAGGGTGCAGGCCAGGGGTCCTTCTGGTGGGTCAGGGCACCTGCCCACAGGGAGCTGGACGCTGTCAGAGCTCATCCTTGTGCCCTGATGCGCTGCCGGACAGAGGCTCCTCTCCCGGTTGCGTGGGGCCCTCCTGACCTTCCTGGGGCTGCTCCTGGGGGAGGACTATGTCTTCTGGGCTGAAGAGCATCTTCACCAGGTCGTCTGCCTGCACTCTGTCCTGCAAGGACAAGCCCTCGCCTATTGAGAGGCCTCCAGGGCAGGCACTCACCTTCTCACGGGTGCTGCTTCCTGGAGAACAAGGCTCTTCCTCAATGGGCTCTGAGCTGCTCTCCTTCCCAGGAGGCCCTGCTCTCTGGGCAAATACAGCTGAGGTGGTGCCCAACCAGGGAACCAAGAACCAGTCTCAGTCCCATTCTCGGCCCCACACCTGGAACCCCAATTACAAGTAAGGCAGAAGGGCGAGGAGGCTGAGGCCACGTGAGCCTGGTGACACAGTGCTGGAGCCAGGAGGCTCTCTGGCTCCCGTGCCCAGTGCCCCACTCCGTTCACGTCTCAGCCGTGGGCCGGGGGACAGGAAGTGGGGGTGGAACCAGCACCCCGCACTGGCGCTCTCACCCGCTCGCTGTGTCGGGCGTCCAAGGTGAACCACAGGGCGATGGCACAGCGCTGCCCCCTGGTGACAGCCTTCACTCCGTGTGGGTTTTCTGTGCCCGAAGAGAAGCCCACCGCCCTTCCACACCGGGGCTGCACCTCTGCCTGAAGGGGACACAGAGCGGGTACTTGGGACAGAGACTGTAACCCGCCTTCAGAAGAGGCGTGGGGTCCTGAGGGCCCAGGACAGCGGGTGGTTCCTTAGCCTGGCTTCCCAAAGACCAGCGTTGATGAGAAAGGTGACCAGTCAGATGAGCAAGTGATACATCTCAAAGCCCCCTGGTGTGGGGAGGGGCGCTCTGGTGACCACCAGGAAAACCAACTGGCCACCCTGCCCACTGCACCGTGAGGGCTTGTCTACCAGGGACAGGGGCAAAGGCACGCTCACCGTCACGGTCTTGGCGTCTAGCTCAGTGAAATAGAAGTCTCCTCCATCAAAGTCTCCATTTAGATAAAGAATGGCGCTGGGAAAGGCAGACGGCATCTTGACTCAGACCTTCTCCTCCTCCCACTCCCCAGACCCACTGCTCCAGTGCCATCATCGCCAAGTGTTCTTGACTGGCAGCTGGAGGGGGCCTTTCACAGAAGAAAGACTTCTAGAACCTTCTAAGTTGCTCGGAGGTCACACAGCCATGACTCCCCACCTCCCAGCCGCACTACCTCCCCCAGAGACGTGGCGTGTCCTTCTCTGGGGAACTTTGACATTACCTCTGCCGTTCACTGCCCTACTAATCCCCCTGCACTGCAGTGCTTCCCCTTCTGTCTGACTTCCTGTTCAGAAGGTCTGAGGATAAGGGACTGGACTCTGGGGACAGTTGGTCCCAAACCTCTGTGTGTGTGTGCTGGGGAGGGGCAAGGAACGCCCCGGGCGGCCTCAGGAAGAGCTGGCACCTGTAGTCCCGGAAAGTGTAGGCGGGGGGCTCCTTGATGCACATGAGGGCCTCCGCGTTCAGGATGCAGTTGTCCACGTGGACAGGGTGGCTGCTGTCCTTCCTCTCAGTCTGTGCCTCTGGGGTCAAGGTGACACATGTCACTGCTGGGGCACCTCAGACGACAGCTCTCCTGTTGACATGGCGGGGGAGGGCTTCCCAAAATGGATCTGGGTCTGTGGGAACGGCCAGTGAACTGGGGGTTCTCTGGCTAAGCCATCAGCCTAGGGGTCAGGATTAATCTGCAGGCCTGGAAAGGTTCTTAGAGGGATGAGCATGTGCAGCTAGCAAGGCTGTGAGGTTCCAACCAAGGGCAGACCCCAGGCTGAAGGATGTAGCCCTGGCTTCCCGGCTAGAATTCACAGAAGAGGGTAAATCCCCAGGGAAGTGAAAACGAGGGGTCAGGAGGTCAGTGGGATGCAGGCAGGGTACAGTGAGACCCAACATACCAGCAGGAGTAAAGGTGAGGATGGCATGAAGGGCAAGATAAGGAGTTAGCTGCAGCAGGGGCCTGGGGGTGGGTGGGTGGAGAAGCCAAGCAGGATGAAGGTCACACAGAGGACAGACAGGGCTTGCTGTAAAATGCCAGGCACATCAATGTGCATGACACCGAATGCATCGCCCCCAGCACAAACTCTGCGCACCTGAGCGGCTGGGGACACCAAGCCATGGCAGAGCCCTTCCGTCTGCTGCCACTTGTTCAGCCAATGAGCAGCCCTGTCCCTCCGCCTGCACCTCCCTCACGTCTTTTTGCTGTCCGCTCCCCCTGCCACTTGCTGAGTTTGGGCCTTTGTTTTCGCCCACTGAGGTCACTGCTGACCAGCTTCCCTTCCTCTGGTTTGGTCCTCACTCTCTGAATCTCTTAACACACCTTGGCAAAACTGATCTTGTAAACACACAGGCCTCACCAAGTCCTTCCCGCTTGACGACTCTCCCTGGCTTCCCACCCGCGCACCTTGAGGTGCTGTGACCTGTGTCAGTTGTGTGTCTTACATACTCCTTTGGGTGTGCCCAGATTTGACAGAGCTCCAAACATTCTGAGGGAGAGGCAAGCCCTCTAATCTCCACCCCATCAGTGGCACCACAGGGCCAGAGGCTGAGGTTAAGGCATGACAGATCCCGCCGTGGGCCATGAGTGATTCCTGGAGCACGGGCTGTACCTCATCCCTCCTCAGGAAAGCGCCAGAGCATGTGAGAGAGGGAGAGTGAACAAGGAATGACCTCTAATACGTTCTGACTGGGAAAATAAGTAGATCTCTTGCAACTTTGGTATTTAACAATTAGTGACAGAGAGCTGGCAACACAGCTCATGATTGTTGTTGAGAACCACCGGCCTGCAGGATGAAAAACAACCCCCCGAATGCCCTCCATGTCGTGGCCTCTGAGGACCTCACACCAGCTGAATGCCATTACCCCCTTCTTTAAACTTACTCTCCAGAAATGGCAACTTTCTTAGCTCCCCCAGCTACCAGGCTGCTCAATGCCTCCATTCCTCTGCACATGCTCTTCTCTCTGGAGGGAACATCCTCCCATCACCCCATGAGCTCCACAACTCCTATTCATCCTGCACTCTGTCAGCAGCTCCTCTGAGAAGCCCTCTGGACTCCCTGGGTGGACTAACTGTAACTTCTTCCGCTGCACTTATCTGTTGTGTTGGTTCCCTGACCAGGGTGAACAGGACCATATCCTGTTCTTTTCTGTGTTCACAGCATCCGGCCAATGCCCGGCACAGCATGTGCTCAGTGAAAGCTGCGGGGCGGAGGAGGCCCACCTTCAATTGCAGTGCGGCACACCAGGTGGGAGTAGGAGAAGTAGAGCGGGGTGTCCAGGCGGAAGTAGGACTCCATGACGCGCCGCACCTTCTCCGTCACGTTGTAGTACAGGTGGGCGCTCTGCAGAGGAACTTTCCCTTCCTGTCCCAGCTGCCAAGGAGACAGACCAGGGGTCAGCTGCCCCAGATGCCCTTCTGTGGGCTGACAGAGACCCTTGAGGGACCGGTCCCATCTTTGACCCCCTGCCAAAGGTGCAGTCCGTCCCCCCCAGACACACCCACCATATTACTATTAGTTCCCTTTATGATCCTGCTCAGAAGTACAGCCATTCTTCAGAAACACTCTCACAGCTTCGGATATCTGTCTTGTCCAGCTTACCTCATTCTAATTACACTTGGTCTAACAACCAGGATTCAGAGCTTAACCTCACTCAACATAATTTATCCTCCCCCAGTGCCCCAGTGCAGCTGGAATGCTGGCAGGCAGGCAGACACCTACCTCCCCCCAGGCCCAAGCTCCCCCTCACCCCTTCCCCATGCTCTAGAATGCTGAGCCTTGATTCTACCTTGAGGGCTTTGAAGACAGTGACACCATAGAACTTCTCGCTGGGGGTGTGTGGGGAGGTTTGACCCCGGTAGCCGTCTCCTGAAGTTGCTGCTGCCTACAAGGCCCCCAAAAGAGGTGGAGTTAGCCTGGGCAGCTGAGGGCCTGAGAAGAGTGGTCAACCGCCCGCAGCAAGGGGCAGGCGAACGCTCAGCACCTGGGAGGCCTTAGGATGGGAGCCTGGGCCCCTGGGGAGAAGGTGCGGCCACTGGGCTGCCCTTACATTGGTCAGTCTCTGCAGCTCCAGGCACTCATCATCAGAGATGACGCCGTCCATCACCACCCGCTGGGAACCATTCAGGACTCTGGAGTTCATGGTGAGACTGATACCTTCGTAGAGCAGGGAGCCACCTGCAAAGCAAAGACTGGGCTAAAGCCAGCAGCAGTTCCGTCCACTCTCCATCGGAGAGGAAAAGAAATGCTGTTGTTTCCTGTCCTCCTGTTCTCCCAAAGGTAGGAAGGTCCAGGGGACAGAACCTGGAGCCAAAAGTACAGGAGAGCCAAGCCCTGGTCCAAGCCCCATTCCCAAACAGTTGCTGGCTTTTGGGCCTCCATGCACTGCTCACTTACTAGCTGTGTGACCACAGCAAGTTATTTAACCTCCCTGAGCTTTAATTTTCTCTTCTGTAAAACAGCATCTACCTCCAAAGTTTGATGCCTGTTTGATGTCAAAAACAATAAGGCAAATTAAAAGCTTAGCACAATGCTTGGCATATAGTAAATGCTCAAAATTTTAGCTACTATCATATCATCGTCATCATGTTTCAAATGACGATCTCACAGTCTGCCCCCCCACCTCCCACGCAGTTATGAGAATCGAGAGAAACAACAGGGCGAGAGCTCTCTGTAAACAAAGGAATGCTGAACGAATTCTTTTTTACACTTGTTAAATTAACCACGGTTAATTTTAGCACCTGTACTGTGAAGACCAACTTGTCTCTTCTATTTCTTATGGTGTCTCTCTGCTGGGGACATACCAGCAACTCAATTCAACTCCGCCTATTTACTGAGGCCTGGGCGTGTGCCGGGCACTGTGCCAGACCAGGTGAGGGACGAGGCCCTGAAGACAGCACCTGTTCCCACAATCACACCAACAACCAGTATGGGGCAGACCCTGCAGAAGGACACAAAGTGCCTCGGCCGTGCAGGAGGGTGGCAGGGAGGTCCCAACTGGCCAGGAGATAAAGAAAGGCTTTAGGGTGCACCTGGGCCACTGCGGTGGGCAGAGATGGAGGGCAGCATATTAGGGGCAGGGATAAGCATGAACAAAGAGCTGTGGGCAGACAGAGGCTAGGAAACAGGGGTCCCCCAGTGTGGGCAATGAAAAGGTATGAAGAGTGGAGATGCACAGCATGGGGGTAAAATGGCAGGCCAGGAGGATGGGGTCAGGGTCCCCATGTTTGGAAAAGTGGTCTTGCCATCATATGGAGAGGGGCAAGGACAGCCTGGAAGAGGAAAGGTGAGCACAGAAGAGATGCCAGGGTGGGAAGCAGGCCTGAGGCAATGGGGGCACAGAAAAGGCTGGGGAAAGAGATGAGAAACACAGAAGATTCATACTCAATGGGTCCCCCTGGCTGGTTGGAGGGACGGGCAAGGGGGGAAGAGGACCAAAAGAGCCCTCCAAGACTTTGAGGCTTGGTATCAGGATGGATGATGGAGGCTGGGAGAAAACAGCTTGGAAGTAGCAAGAAATGATGAGTTTTGTCCTGTAAATATGGACCTTAAGTGAACTAAACTAGTGTGACTATGACTCAGGGGTCCTATTTCTTAACCAAATGCCAGCTCCCAGGGCTCTTTCCCAGGTGGAAGTCCTAGTGGTGAGTTAGGAAGGACACTGAGGCCAGGGTACACTCTGACCCACGTGGGCTCAACACTGAGGCTCGCCCATGGTGAGCCTGGTGCCGCCCAGCTAATGGGACAGCTGCAGGCCAGCCTGAGCTCTGCCCCCTCACCTTCCCGGGTCAGCCTGCTCACGTCCAGCGACTCCTTGGTCTTCTCCTCCACAAGGGTCTCAATCTCCTTCATGAGGTCTCCAATCTCCTGGGAGATGCGGGCAGCTGTTTCCCGTTCTGACCTGTGAGCATGGCCACTCTCAGGACTGCATTCCGGGGCAGCCCAGCCCACCCAGGCTGGACCTGCCCACCCCACGCCAGGACATCGTGTCTGCCCAGGCTCAGGAAGTCTCAAGTGCTTCATCGGACCCATCTGATTTCGCAGTGTCTTCAAGGTCCTCACTTTTGTTTCTCTTGCAATCTCTTGGGAATCACCTCTGCTGGAGTCCATGAATCCTAAAGGCAGATCAGGGGAAAGTTAACACTATAGGGTGACCTACTTAATCTTCCGGGTCTCAGCACTTAAGACTAGGACATACGGGAGAATCTACCTTAACACCTGTTCCTCTCTGGAGGTAAAGCAAGAGGTCTCCCAACTGAAGTCACTCCAGTTGCCCAGGATGTCCCTTTGTCTTTCTCTCTCATCCAAGGGTTTCACGGATCCCACATTTGGCTCAACTCCCTAACAGTTTTCTCTCCAGAGTCACCCAGCTTTCCACGGCCCCCTTCTCCACCCAGCCCTGCACCCTGGCTCACCGGATCAACAAAGGGAATGCCAAAGACGTCGTAAGCGAAGAAAAGCAGCCCTTTCTCCAGCAGGCTCCGCTGTCGGTACTCCTGGGCACGCTGAGGACACAGAGTGGACGGGTCACCCTGGACTCAGCGCTGTCTGCCAGCTCCTGAGGCACCCTCACCAGCATGCTGAACTGTTACTTCCAGCGTGACCTGAGACTCCTCTTCCAAGTCACTGGCCTGTCTGTTCCCTGGTTTTGGACAAAGGTCTCACTTCTGTGCTCAAAGTTTCCTTTTGCCTGGCATGAGCAGTACCTCTGAGGGGGGCATAACCAGGTTTCTCTTGAAGAAGAAAAGCTCCCTTCCTCCCCCTTTCACCCCTCATTAATCTCTGAGACAGAAAATCTGATGATTCTCAGAGATATGACACTGTTCCTCAAAGGAGAGTTCCTTCTTGATTTCTACAGTTCAATACTACTTCCTAGGAGACCTAGGTGTTAGGCGACTCACGTGTTATCCACTTAATCTGTACAGCCACCTTTGAGGTTGATACTGTTACTCTCATTTTATAGGTGAAGACACTAAGGTGCAAAGAGGATATGTGACTTAAGGTGACACTACAGGAAATGGTAGAGCAGGGACCTACATTCAAAGCCAGGACTTTCCAATCCTAAAGTCCAGGTGCTTTTCATCATCCACCTGCCTCCCTCAGACTCCGAGCAGCCTGTATGTCTCCTGGAGATGGGCAGCTGCCGCAAGAGCAACTGGGTCTGGTTTTCCCCACACTTGCTCACAAGTGGGGCTTACCCAGGGCAGGGAAACTAAGTACCTTCCAGGGTCACATCTTTCCCTATGTGCTTGCTAGTCTCCAGGCAGCAGAAGGAAGAAAAAGAAAGAGAAGGCACCATTAGTTGAAATAAAAGATGTGGGCGGTAATGGAAATGTTAAAGGCATCAGTGAGTCCTATATTGCCATTATATTTACCCAAGAGGAAGATGGAAATTTTCTCCAAAGGACTTTAAATGATCAGCCTCCTTCACCAAGTGCAGACGCCCAGCTAAGTATATTCTCTCATTTAACCCTCTCTGTGAGGCTGATATGAAGCAAATCCCACTTCCACTGTTTACCCATTCAACACTGACTTAGTGAGTATCGGAACTGTTTTGGTACCAAGATAAAGCAGGGAAACAGATCCCAGTCACTGCTACCAGTCACAAGCCGCTGTGCAAGCTAACTCATCTCCTGGAGCCTAAATGTCCTCCTCTCTAAAATGCGGAGAACTGTGCCCACCTCCCAGGGAAGCTGTGAGGATTAAATGAGATGATGGGTGTAAACCCCCCAGCACAGTGCTTGGCCTGGGGCAGGGCTCAACAAATGTTACCTCCTTTCCAGAAGGGGAGTTCCAGTTAAAAATGGAAGATTGACCACATGGGTTTATCTTCCCTCTCTGCCTCAGGCTCACTAATATGACCACAAAAGGAGGGTTGGGGGAAAGGTCTTAACCCAGCAAGGCAGAGACTGGAAGTGCTATCTCAAATCTGGGTGGTCCATCTAGTGGCCAAAGAGGACAACTACAAGGTACCTGGTCTCCACAGGGGAGGGGATGGCAAGAGACTATTTCTATTGGAAACTCTCAGGATTCCAAAGCTAGAAAGGAACAACCCTGGTTTTTCCCTTCAGGGTAGATTGGTGACCCCACCTCCCTCAGTTGTTATGAGAATCAAATGAAATAAAAGCTATGGAAGAATTTTGTAACCTATAAAATGCTACACACATTTGAAGGGGGTGGTTATGGTAAATGCCACCACAACCAGAAAGGACAGCCACATCACTGGCCTGCTTCTCCCAGGGAACAGGGTAAAATCAGCCACCCTGGGTGGGAGGAAAGGCAGGCAGAAGACCCGTGAAGAAAGCACCTGTGCCGCCTGCATGTCCCTGAGCGAGGCAGACGGCACCGAACCTGTGTCTCCCAAGCTGTGGCTTGGTGCCTGATTAGCTGACAAGAGGAGGGAAGCCCCCCTTCCTGCCACATTCTGCCACTTCCACGCCCTTCCTCCACCTAGACAGCTCCTGTCTTCCAGCTGCTCCCTCGCTCAGGCCTTGCAGCTCCCCTTTGGACTGCCAAAACAGCCCCTGACTGGAACCCTACTTCCAGCTCCTTCCTGTTCGGAGCGCTGAACCATCACATCCTGTCAGACTACTGCTTAGGACCCTTTGGGAGCTCACCATTGTCTGCCTTATGGAACAGAGTCCAAGGTCCTGGCGTGGTATGCGAGACCCTTCAAAACCTGAGCCTCCCAGACCTCATCTCCTGTTACTCCCCAGTACCAACGTCTATTTATATGGACAAACGTCCAGATTGTTTGCACATGCTATTTTCCATCTAACAGACCCTCCTCTGCCTCATTCACCTACTGAAGTCTTTTAAAACCAAATGCCAACACCACTCCCTCTTTGACACCTTCCCTGACTTCCCAATCAGCTGATTACTTCTCCTCCATGCTTCCACTATAGATGTACATTGTCTAATAGTATTCTATACATGCACTATACTATTCTATAAATTTTGGATTACATACCTTTCTGTATCATCAGAGCCTAAGGCGTGCTTTAGAAAGCATTCAAAAAGACATTAAAGTAGAAATGCAGATTAAAACCACAATGAGATACCACCTCACATCAGTGAGGATAGCCAACATCCAAAACACAAACAACAACAAATGTTGGCGAGGATGTGGAGAAAAGGGAACCCTCCTACACTGCTGGTGGGAATGCAAATTAGTTCAACCATTGTGGAAAGCAGTATGGAGGTTCCTCAAAAAACTCAAAATAGAAATACCATTTGACCCAGGAATTCCACTCCTAGGAATTTACCCTAAGAATGCAGCAGCCCAGTTTGAAAAGACAGATGCACCCCTATGTTTATTGCAGCACTATTTACAATAGCCAAGAAATGGAAGCAACCTAAGTGTCCACCAGTAGATGAATGGATAAAGAAGATGTGGTACATATACACAATGGAATATTATTCAGCCATAAGAAGAAAACAAATCCTACCATTTGCAACAACATGGATGGAGCTAGAGGGTATTAGGCTCAGTGAAATAAGCCAAGCCGAAAAAGACAAGTATCAAATGATTTCACTCATATGTGGAGTATAAGAACAAAGAAAAAAACTGAAGGAACAAAACAGCAGCAGACTCACAGAACCCAAGAACGGACTAATAGTTACCAAAGGGAAAGGGACTGGGGAGGACGGGTGGGAAGGGAGGGACAAGGGGGAAAAAGGGGCATTACGATTAGCAGATGTAATGTTAGGGGGGCACGGGGAGGGCTGTACAACCCAGAGAAGACAAGTAGTGACTCTATAGCATCTCACTATGCTGATGGACAGTGACTGTAATGGGTTTGGTGGGGGGACCTGATGAAGGGGGTAGTGTAATCACCATAATATTGCTCATTTAATTGTAGATTAATGATATCAAAATAAACTTTAAAAAAAGACATTAAAGTAATACACATATAGCAAAAAGAAATCCACAAAGTATTGACAGACAGATATGTTCAGGTCTTCCTCCCCACCCTTAACCCATAGGCCTCAGGAGTAATATTACAACTTAAAAATACATATATATATTATTTAAAAAACATAAATAGGCTATAATACACAGTTCTATAATTTTTCTTTACCTAAAGTTGTATCATGGAGGCAGTTTCATATTGTTGCATAGCAATCTACTCATGCAATACAACAGCTGTCTTGCATGTTGCTGAATGAATGTACCATAACTCATTTAACCAGGCCCCAAATCGATGGCATGGAGTTCGGTTCCGGTTTGTTGCTTTTAGCAGCAACATTCCGAGGCACATCCATGCATGTTTACCTTTCATATTTGTGCAACCCAGCTGTGGGGCAAATCCCTGGCAGTAGAGTTGTTTAAATGAATAGTTCGACGTACAGTCCCATGCCTGCTCACCCTCTACATTCGTCCAATATATTCGTTGCATAAACAAATGAGTGGCCTCTAGACTAATTGTAGCTATTACAATTTTCTTCTTTAACAAAATGAAAAGCTGGTCCAAAGTTACAGCTATTTTTACATAGAATGTAGACAGGTTTTGGAAGAGGCAGGCAGTACACCACAGATCAAGGGCCACAGTGAGTACCCACCCTGTTCTGGGAGGCGGCTGAGGTCAGAGGTGAGGAAACTGGCCACCTGCCACTGTGTTCTATCAGCAAGACCCCATGATGCTACCTGTCCACACAACACTCTGCACACATGTGCCTCACCTGTTGGCTTACAGAGTGCATTTATACTATCTCACCTAGCTCTCACAGTCACGTTGAAGACAGAGCAAGAACCATAATCCCATTTCATAGAAGGAGAAACTGAGATTCAGAGGAGCAGTGCAGCATGCCTCAGATCCCACATGATGTACCGAAGATCACACAACCATAAGTGGAATGGCCTGGACTTGAGCCCAGACTGGTGACTTCAAATCCACCTCATTGTTCTGGGCTCAAGAAGGAGAGGTCTAGGATCTGTGTAAGGCATATGTTCACAAATCAAGGTCCACAGCATGAAATTTCATTTAGTTAAAAACAGAGAACTTTTCATGTTTTTAATTACAAAAATAATACCCTTTCACTGAAGGAAATTTAGAAGATAAAAATGAGCAAAATATAAAAATCACTCATGTTCCACCACTTAGAATTAACGACTGTTAACACTTCAGTACTCTTCATGTTTATTATTTCTTTCCTTGTTTTGGCATGAAATGAGAATAATGCTAAAAGAGGGCAAGGTCAGACAATGGCAGAAAGAAGGGACACAGAAGAAAACGGAGACAAGACAGGTGAGTGAAAAAAAATCAGCGTGAAGGACAAAATGACATCTTAGACAAATGATGTCAAGGTTCAAGGTAGGGGTCAATAAGGGCAAGAACGTGCCTGCCTGCAGCCCTGCTTTTCTTTTCCAACTCCAAGACCAGACCTGTGCCAGTGAAGGCCCCGGCATACTCCCATGCTTGCTGGGGCCGCTTGTTCTCCCACTGACCAACGCGGCAGGTCGCTCACACCCGCCCAGGCCCTCCCTCCATGCCCCACCCACCAAGCAGTGCCAGCTCTTCCTCCCCTGCCCACTCTCTGTCCTCCGGTCTGGTCTGTGGCAGCTGCCCTAACCCTTGCCGGGCTCTCACCTCACGGGGGCCAATGGCTCTGGCTTGTTCTTCTCCCAGCATGGCTGTATAGTAGGCCAGATTCTGGTTCATCACCTCATCATCAGGGAAGAAGAGGAGGTAGGTCTTGGCACACTCTACAGCCTGTGTATAATTCCCAACTGTGAAGCAAAAAAACAAAAAAACAAAAACGTCTGAGGAGAAAGGGTCTAATCCTGGTACCAGGAATCACTACTGTTCAGTGTCAGCACAGCTCAAGGAATGATGACATCATGACAAGGTGGCCCTGCTGACTTGGGGGAGACGCTGCAGAAGCGTTAGAATAGACGGTGTATAAACATAGGCTATAAAATTGATTTTAAGGCACTCAGTGTCCTCAGGGCTGCCTACTATTGAAAAGAACTAGAATCCTCTGTGTGCCCACATCTTCAAAAACTCACAAATAATTCAGACACTGGACTCAATATTAGACCAATTTCAGGAATAGTCCCACCTCCCCACCATCTTTTCCCTAGGGGTTTTCAGCAGATTGCAGGGGGGAGGGGGAAGATTACAATAGCAGATGGCCTCTTTGGCAGGCCAGTCCTTGTCTGCATGTGTTAGTCTCCTCAACTCAACTACCCTCAAACACCTTATCCCCTTGAACATGTAGTGATGCTTAGCACACAGTAGGGACTCAGCCAAGACCTGCTGGCTTGCTGCGTCCTCCCATCAAGAGCACTGGTGTGCTAGGGGCAAGGGCCGGCAAATGTCCTGTGGGCTGGCTTGAATGGTAGCACTTACTCCCTTGTCTTTGCTGTGACTTAACTTAGATGTAAAATGAGATTATAAATGTTGCAGAACAGACGAGACAGAGGGCCTAGAGTCTCCCTCTCCCAACTGTTTGGGTTGCTGGTACCAGCTTCTGGGGCCAGTACCTTATAACGAATTGCCAACGGATCAATCACCTGGCCTCCCAGGTGCCTCCCAGAGCCATAAGGAGAAGCCGAATGTACTGAAGAAGCAGTGGCCACGAGCCCTTCCTACCTTGCTTTTGGCTTCTTACTCAGATGCAGCAGAGAAAGAAAAAAGTAGGCCTTACTGTTATAGTAGGCAAACTGCAGATAATTATAATGAGATGGGAGGAAGTCTTCAAAGGGCTTCTCTCTACTTGGGTGGGAAGCAAGCTCGGTGACACAGTTCTGTTTACAGCTGAGGACCTGGATGTAATGGTCTGAAAGGCATCAAAGAGGGAGAATAACCATAAGGTCAATCTTTGGGATTCAAATTTCAGTGAAGATGAACAAATTCAAGCAGAAGGAATTTTCCTTCAGAGCCCCAGGTTTAAGAAATTTAGGAATGAGACTGAAGACGCGGTGTCTTCATTATCACCACACTGCCTTAGAGCCCAGGCAGACCTGGCTGAGAGCTGGGTTTGAGCTGCTCACCTGTGATGGCCTGGAAGAGGTCAGCATTGTACTCGAGGTAGTTGTAGCCATCATAATCATAGGGCCCCTCGCAGAGCGCTCGGCACTCCTCATCTGCCACAAAGTACCCTCGCAGCGCTGCCTCCAGGTGGGGCACGGCCTCCTGAGGCCGCTCCTCTGAGTACAGCTGCACTCCCAGCCGAAACTCGTGCTACTGGAGGAAGAAGTACTCAAACGCGGGCCACAGACAACCCACGACCGCTCTCCTTGCCCACGGCCACCTTCACCTGGCTCCTCATTTCCTGCTCATCTCAGTTTAGGGATGGAAAGGGAAGCTGCTACATAATGAAGGCCTTTTGTAAATGGTCTTTGCGTGTTTCCTTTTGAAATTTAAAAACATTTTCGATCTAGATGAAAGATACATGGGAGTTCATAGTAATTTTCTTGTACTTTCTGTAAGTCTAAAAGTTTTTAAAATAAAAACTAATTTATTTTTCAAATAGTTCAGAAAGTTTTCAAAATAAAAGTTTAGTGAAAAGAACTTTTGTGGTCTGTGGTGATGACGGCAATCATCTCAGCAATAGGGGGGGATCGGGGCTGCTGCAGCTGACGGTAGACTTTGGTTTGCTATCGGTGGGAACGGGAACGGCTCCCATTCTCAGGAATAGTAACCATTTTCATTTGTCACAGAATCACTAAAAAAAAGCCCCACCCCACTTTGTGTATAGTTGTATAATGTATTAGATGTATACAGTTTACTTTTAAAAGTCATTCTGATATGTTTCTAAAACCTCTATTTCTAAACTATTAAAACTTAGAAGAAAATAAGCTCTTTATAAAAATACTCTATCACCACAGGCAGTATTTCTTACGGCACATGGACTTTTCCTGCTAAACAAAGAGAATCAGAACATTAAGGAACACTGTACCACTTATTTCAGTGAAAAGCAGAAACCTGCATGACCAAAAAAATGGGACTGGTGAATTTAAACGATTAAACATAAATGGATTATCATGCAGCCATTTCCAATTCTGTTTCAAAGAACATCTGAAGACACCAGAAAAGGCTCATGATAAAATGTCAGTTCAAAAAGGATGATGAAAAATACACACACAATATGACAGCAAATTAGGTTAAAAAATTAAGATACAGACGATGTTTAAAATAGGCCAAAATATCAACACTGGTTTTTCTTAAGGTGTTAGGAATACAGCCGATTTCTTTCTGTTTTACAGTTATCTGCATTTTTCTAATGTTGTACAATGAATATATGTTACTCCTGTTATCAGAAAACAACCCTAGTAAATATCATTTAATAAAAAGAGAGATAGAAGGGGTTAAAGTTTTTTTCACCATATGGGGTTTGGCCTCAAGATCCCTGAAGTCGACCTCCTTCACCCCAGACATGGTTTGGTAATAGTCTAGGTTCTGGCGCATCTCCATGTGCTCAGGATTGCCTACGAAGAAGGTGTGTGCTGCCGCCACGGCTTTCTCCAACTTGTTTATCTAGGAATGAAGAACAAGAACGTAGTTCTCACATCCTAACTTTGAAGGTTTGTGTCCAAACATGCAGTCCACAGTAAACAGGAAATCCCAGCTTCCTTAGCCTTCCATTCAATGTGCTTCCATCCCTGCCAGCCCCAGAAAACACACCTATTGCAGGAACCACAAACCAGAAATTAGGGGCTCAGGGCCCTGGGCAGATTTTCAGCTATTTCTCCAATCAGGTTTAGGGTTCTCCAAATTACAGGAGGTAATCCTTCAATGGTGTAAACATTCTATGTAAAAACAAAAGTCATATTGTAGGGAGAATGCAACGGAAGACTGACTGCCCAAATAATACTATTCTCAAGATTCAGATGCAGCGTCTGAGCTGAAAAACGTCCAAGGCTTTAAGGATTTAGGGGTAGAGGAGGAAGAGCAGTTAACAATTACCCCGTGCCTAAGAATTTCTCTCAAACATATTTTTTTATGCATAAAATAAAATCAAATGTTTTTGACACACTCAAAGAAAAAGTGGTTGGCTGAAAGATCCTAAGGCCCTATACCAAATCCAGACATAGCATTTTCTGACTCAGAGCCCAGGGCTCATGAGGTTAAAACAAGTAGATATACAGAAATCTGAGATGAAAAAAATATGCTATGGGTCACGGTAATGCTCACAGCAACGGGCTCCAGCATACCAATGTTACACAGGTTCATAAGTAGAATCCAAAATAAATCTCTGATGCTCTAATAATTAACTTACATGGGCTTTGGTGTCAGACAAATCTAGATTTACTCACTCACTTGCTAGGGCTTTAGACAAACTACATGAAGTTTACTCTCTAAACTCAGTTCCCTTATCTGTCAGCTGGAGATAGCACTCACTACCTCATAGGATTGTTGGGAAGGTTAACGAGGTGATATATATGCAGCTTCTAACACATGGTACTAGGCATGGCATATATGAAGCACTCAGTAAGCTTTAGCTGGTATTATGCTAAGAATTTTTTTCTCTCTTCTTATCATCCATACTTGTAAATGCACCCAAAACAAGAAGTCAGTCATCCCTGGCTCTGACCTGAAAATAACGAGGTAACCCAAGGTCAACAAACCCCATCTCTGTACCTGTTTCTTAACTGTACAGTTAAAAATTCTCTCGTCTGTCCCTTTAATAGAGTTACTCTCCCTCCCCTATCTTTCAGCCTTGCTCTTGTCTTTCTCTGCTTCTTCCATCTGCTCACTCCTCCCTCAACCCTCAGCCCTTTTCTCCCTGAGCACTGAGGCACCTCATTTCCTTCTCTCATGTTGACAACCACACTCACCTCCTAACGGTTTGCCCTGCCACCACTTTCTCCTTCTTCCAAAACTTACTCCACATGGCTTCCAGAATTAGCATTCCAAAAACCTGTTCAGATGATGGCTCCCTGAAGCCTGCAGATCTCTCTTCCCAGTATGGCCTGACTCGGACTGGAATGGCTATCCTTCCTCTCCTTAGTAATACTTAGAATTGGCTTCAAATATCACCACTTTTTCAAGTCTCTCTAATTTCTCTGAGACAAAGTTAGATCCTCTCTCCTTTGTGCTCCCACAGCCCTAGGTACACACCCTTTAGGAGCCTTTACTATAGTGATTCTTAATGGTGAAGCAAGACAAAACAAAAAGTAAAATCAAGCATTTTCATTACCTATACAAGAACTGGAATGTAGTAAGTATTCAATAAATGTTTATCTATGAATTTTAGAAAGTGCTGTTAAGTGGCATGACCAAAGACATAGCCCAATTATTTTCGTTTCACGTCCAATACTCTTCCGAGTAACTAGGAGGAATGAAGCAGAACTGTGTAAGCAAAATGCTCACAGAGAGGTGGAAATCTGAGGTCCCCAAGATTTTCTAAGTCTCTTTTTAGATTGAATTGAAGGTCTGTTAAATTATGGATGTAATAGATGTACAGCACAGACTCCTTCTTTTGCCTCCACTAAAATGGGGCTAATAACAGCGCCTATCTTACAGGGTATTGCCAGAATCTGGGCAACTGAATCAATAAACACAAAGCACTTAAAACAGTGCCTGGAAATGTGTGCTGAGTATGGTTACACCACCACCATCATCACGCAGGAGCCCTCCAAATCTACACTAAAGTCACTCTGAAATTCCTAAAAATACTCACTTTCTTTGGAAACCTGACAGAATAACCAGAGGGTCCCCCACAAGGAGGGGCCAGACAGCCCCTACTGGCGACGTGGCAACCTCTCGTCCTGAGAATTGCTGCACCCGGGCAGCAGGAAAAGCATCACTGTGAAACGGGCCGGAAGGAAGATATTGTAGAAAGGTCCTAGCCTCTCATTCAGACACTGACAATGAGATCAGGATGAGAGACCCAAGCTGCCCCTTCATGAACCTAGGCCTCCCCCCGGGGACACATGGCCAAGTTTTGCTTAGTCTGTGCCTTAACCCCAGGCTAGACCTCGGGTTACCATCCGTCTGCTTGCGCAAATCGCGCGAAGCAGGTCTCCCGACAAGGTCCGGGTTCTTCCTGAGCCCAGGGAGAGCTCCCTGGCCAGGAGGCCACCCGCCCTCTCCGCGGACACTCCCTTGACTTCCGAAGTCCCCCCGGGGCGCCTGCAACCACACTCAGGAATTCCCGGGCGCCTGGGCCCCGGGCAGGTCTGTACCTTGAAGTAGGCGACCTGCAGGTAGTTGTAGGGGCTCCGTTTTCGGAATTCCAACTCCAGCTCCTCGCTGAGCGAGTGGGCAGCTGGCGGCCCGAGGCAGCGGCGCAAGCAGGCGGCGCGCCGCAGGAGGCCCCCGAAGAAGCGCAGGTCGTACAGGGCGGCGCCCGAGGCCTGAGCCAGGCTCGGGGGCGAGTCGGGGTCCAGCTCCCACGGGAGGTCGGCGGCGCACTGGGTGCGGCAGCGCAGGCGGAGGGCGCGCAGGGCGGCCCGCGAGCGCAGCGCCCGCTCCATGCTCAGTACCACCCCGGCCCAGTCCCCGCGCGCGTAGGCCGCGGTCCCCTCTGCGAAGAGCAGGTCAGGCGCCGCTATGTCCCATCCCGCCTCGGTCTCGACCTCGGCCCGGCAGGCAGCGGCGGCGACGGCCAGCAGTATGGTCAGCAGCCTCAACACGCGTGCGGCCATGGCCTCCCGAGACCTAACGGGATCGCTCGCCACACGCCACCGAGGCCGGAGTCCCACCCCCGGGAAACCCCGCCCCGCCCCGCCCCGCCCCGCCCCGCCCCGCCCCGCCCCGCCCCCGAGCTCAGCCCCGCCCCCGAGTGCAGCCCTGCCTCCCAGGCCCGGCGGCGCATGCCCGGGAGACTTGCTCAGCGGCTGCTTTCCGCCAGCCTGGGCCCCGCCTCTTAGCGGAACCTTGCGCGTGCGCTGGAGCGCCAGCTCGCCGCTCAGGCCTAGTTCCACGGCTCGGTCGCTCAGGGCCTGGGAACGCGGGGGCTCCGCCCACGAGCCTTTGTGCGCCTGCTCCTCTGCCTAGCTGCTAGGGAAGCTAAGGTGCTGTGATGGAGGACGCCGCAACGGCGGGGCCGACGCAGGGGGTCACAGAAAACCGAGGAGTTCGATCGGCCACCGGTCGGGGAGGTACGCGGGGCGGGAGTCCGAAGGGGGAAAGAAGCCCTCACGGAGCAGCTAGTCTCCGGGCTCCGCGGGAGGCCATGGGCGGGCGCTCACGGCCTGTGTTCCTCGGTGTGTGTCGCAGGAGCCCTGGTGGAGCTCACCGCGACCCCCGGCGGCCTGGCACTGGTGAGCCCCTACCACACCCACCGGGCCGGGGACCCCTTAGACCTCGTGGCGCTCGCGGAGCAGGTGCAGAAGGTGAGGAGGCGCGACGGGGAAGTAAATAACCATCTTCCTCCACGTTTAGCCCTGCGTTTTACATCTGGGCCCGCACAGCCACTTAGTGTGGGGTGGTAGCATTTGTTCCTGTCTCCGTTTTACACACGGGGAAAACTGTCAATACGAGACCGTCGCCGGACTCGAACTCTGGTCTTCTGAGACCAAAGACTCCTTCAGCTGCAACTTGAGTGCCCATAATACCTCTTCGTAGGATATTACGAAGTGCTAGCACAGCACTTGAAATATTCATTATGTCACTTGGGCCTTAGGAGAGCCCTGTGAGGTAGGCAGTACAGAAGTTATTTTACGATTTGATATGTGAAATGCTTTCCGGGGAAGTTTCCAGATCACTAAAGCTGAGTCAGCAGGGATGCGTATTCCTCTTACTTTAAACTGCGTCCTGTAAGATCTTTATCTGTGACTCAAGAGCTCTTAGCATTTAACGTCTTCTAGAAGGGCAAGGACTCTTAAGTTTTGTCCTCCTGTCCTGTTCTCTATTTTCATTCACTGAACACATAATTCCCAAGCCCAGTGCTTAGACATTGACTGCCAAAAGAAACAAAATAAGGAGGAAATGTGAAATAACAGAGAAAGCTCCGGAAGTTTGAACACAGGAGTTTTAATCCCATTTTTTATGTTAACTTGCTCTGTTATTTGAAGTAAATTATTTTTCACTTAACCTCAACTCCATAATCTGTAAAATGCAGGGTTTGAACTAGGAAAGTTCCTAGATCTAAAGCTTGAAAAAACAGATCCCATCTAATCCCCTACCAAGATTTCCAGCAGTAGAGCCCTCTTTAGCGTGTTGAAGATGTGGAGCCCTGCAGCTTTAAAGCTGATGACATAGCCCCTTGTCCTTGTAACCCTATTGCATGTGGCCTTGGTTCTGTTCAAAGGTCTTTGTTTTGCTAAAATATATTTGATAATTAATATGCTCAAATTCTCTCACATATACATCTCTGTACTTAACACTTTTTTTCATCAAGAAATACTCAAATGCTTCGAAAAGCTCCTTTGAAACTTTGTGCTTTCTCTTTTCTGGAGAGGTGGAGAGGAAAGTATGACTTCTCTGGCTTTGGAGAATGTCGTGTGTCCTTTAATCAGATCACTTACTGGGAGGGAGGCTACCAGGGCCAAATCTTGGGCAGATATTTTCGTGGGTTACCGAGTGACTGCGTGTTTATTACGATGGCCTGACACAAAAGAAGGAACACTTTTTGTCCTTCTAGTGAAATACAGAGGATGTATTACTGGGCTGCTTTTTTCCAGTATTATGAGTCTTAGAGAAGGTAAAAAAACACTCCAGAGACAAACACGCTGAATCAAACATAATTACTGTCTGTGTATTGAAATGTACTTTCTAGCAGGACTGGCTTCTAGCAATGCCATGTTAATATTAATGTGTGTTCAGAAAGCTTGGGAGGTCTGGTATTGAGGCATGAAATTTGGAATCAGACTGATACGTGTTCAGATATTCAACTGCTATTTATTAGCTGGGAAATCTTGGACACCTCTCTGAGTCTAATTCCTAAAATGGGAAAGTGAGGTTATTATCTCAAACCTCATAAGATGTTATGAGACTTAGATGAGATAATATATGTAAAAGGCCTCAGAATGATTGGGCCAGAGTTTGTGTTTAGTTATAAGTACTCTTTCCCTCATTTCTGTTTTAATTAGGCTATTTTGTTTACAAAGAACAGATTTGCTGTCACCACCTTAAAAAAAAGGAGATTTATTATAAGGCCACTCCTGACCTGGAACAACCTTAGCTCTGGAAGCCACCTATTCTCCCAATGGCCATAGGAACAAAATGAAAATTATTTTACCATGGCCATAAGGCCTTGCATGATGTGGTCCCTGCCCTCTTTTTACATCCCCCTTACTAAACTACTCTTCAGCTTCACTGGCCCCAGAAAAGTCTTCTGCAGTTTTTGCATGGCTGGCCCTTTCCTTTCCTTCAGACCCTAGTCATATGTCACATCCTCAGTGAGGCCTTACCTGTAGAAGGCTATACCCCAGCCTATCTAAGTGACCGTGACAGTGTTAACTTGAATTGAGATGCCTCTAGGCGACACAGGCATTCCAGTTCCTGCAGTGCTCACCACTCCCTGTTCTGAAACAAGTCACTTCATTCGTTATCTTTGATCTGCTTCTACCATATAATTAGGGTTATTTCCTTCATTATAGTGTATCATCATTCCAAATACAAATCATACTAGCTTCAGTTATCTTTCTTGTTGGTGTCTGTATTACTCACCAGCACTGTCCTGCAGTGTGCTAGCCACTAGCCACATAGGGCTGTTGATCACTTGGAATGTATGGTTAGAGTAGCTGAGAAATGGGATTTTAAATTTTATGTAATGTTAATGAATTTAAATTTCAAAACCTGATAATTGATTCAGTTATTAGAAACTTCTAAGTATATTTGGAACAATTTGAGTGTGTGAAGCAACTCTTTCAACCGTGTTATGAAGTCTGAATACAGATTAAGAATTTCCAGTGAAAATTTGGCATCCAACTTGATAGGTGCTGTTAGTGTAAAATATATACTTAATATGAAATGTAAAATATCCCAGCAATTTTTTTATATTGATTACATGTTGAAATGATGTTTTGGACATATTATTATTGATGTATACTTGATATATTATTATTTGAAATATTATTAAAGTTAATTTTTTTTTTACTTTTAACACATGGCTACTAGAAAATTTTAAATTACATATGCAGCTTGCTTCATGTTCTAAAGAACAGTTGCATTCATCTGTAGTGTCAGTGAAGGTGGGGCTCCCTTGTGTTTGCCAGTACATCCAGTGCCTCGCATGGTGTGTGGCACGCAGTAGTTGCTAATATGTATTTGTGGAACAGATAAATGATTCACTCAGCTTACTCAGTTTTTTCCTCTTCACTCATAACACTGACTTATACCTGACTTTTATGTTAAGCTTCCTCAAGTAACCGGTAAATTCTCTTAATATCTTAGTTCAAGTTCAAATTTAACCTCCTAATTTCTTTTCCTTAATGTAATTGTATAACACTGGAAATTAGTCAGCTTTTCTTGAAAGTTAGCAGGAAGCTTTTGACAGATGTCTGATGCCTGAGTGATAATCCTTTCCATTATATAAGTTGGTCACACCAGTGTCTCCTAGCTCTGAAAGCTGTTTGATTTAGTTTAAGCAATTACTGTTGCCTTGAGTTGCATTTCTTAGCACATGACAGGCAGTCTTCCCTGTACATCATGACTTTGTTTCAGGTCTACGTCATAGTGCAGTCTTTTAAAAATACATTTTAACTAACAATTAGGAAGGCAAATAGAAGTTAAAATGTAACGAGGTGTAATGTAAATAATCCACAGGAGGTAATAGATTAACAGATATTGTGAATGTGGAGCTAGATTCCTACATAGCAGGTGATAAGAGCCAGACCACTAGTGTCTTTGGATTTTCATTGTTAAGACCCATTCCTGATTTTAGAAATGTTTCAACATATAATAAATGGAGACCAGAGAAGGAAGTGGGGTTAGTCAGACAAAGAGCAAGGGGGAAAATGTAGTAGATATTCAATATATTGGGTAGCAAGAGGAACTGGGCATGTTGGAGGAATGAAGAAGTTTAGTGCGACTAAATGTAGAATGAGGCAGGTAGAAAGCTGTGGGAAATAGGAATGAAGCAGCACTTAATTCTGTGGTGTGGGGTCACGTCAGGGTAGACTTTGCAGCTGGAGCTGGGCTTTGAGATGAGTGGAAGTTCATGGGTGAATGGTGAGGACAGAAGGAATATTTTAGGTGTAAGCAAAGATGTTGACATGGGTGGGATCTAAATAAGAATATCATAGAAGTCTTACTCTATTGTGACCCACAGTTAGTGTTCTCTTACCTTTAGGCTGATGAGTTCACCCGAGCAAATGCTACCAACAAGCTGACAGTCATAGCTGAGCAAATCCAACATTTGCAAGAGCAAGCCAGAAAGGTAAGCAATGGCTTTAGGCAGACTCTCATTTTCTTCACTCAGTTCACAGGACTGACTCAACTTGCTTATAATCATCGTAACTTACTAGTTGTCAGTACCTCCTGGAAATACAGAAGTGTTGAGAATAAGCTCAAGAAGTTAAGTAAAAGGTTTTTTCCCCCACTGGGAGAAAGTTTCAGTGAGGTAAACTATTTTGAGGGGAAAAACATGTTTCAGTCATAAAAGAAACATACTTACTACAGAGAAACATGAAAAAGTTTAAAATACCACTCAAAATCAGAAGTGCTCCACATTTACAAATATAATTCTAAGGCATTTTCTTACAGCATAGTAACACAGCCTGATTTTTGTCTCTTCAGAATAATCTGGATCACAGAAGTGATTTGCTATGCGGGAGCGTTATCCTAAGCATTGAACAATTTCCAGATTTTGTTTGGAATAACCACTGAATATGAGAGCCTGTTACCCCTCTAGCTAATTTGTTACATCTTTATGGCCTTTAGGTATTGGAAGATGCTCGCAGAGATGCTGACTTGCACCATGTGGCTTGTAATATAGTGAAAAAACCTGGCAACATTTACTACCTTTATAGACGGGA
This sequence comes from Smutsia gigantea, assembly GCA_032199065.1. Classification (NCBI taxonomy): domain Eukaryota; kingdom Metazoa; phylum Chordata; class Mammalia; order Pholidota; family Manidae; genus Smutsia; species Smutsia gigantea. Next base: position 81,187 of record JAVSCE010012419.1, on the reverse strand, counting down.
GAGTGGTCAGCAGTATTTTTCCATAATTTCTCCAAAGGTAAGGGCATTTATTTTCTGCACAGAAATCTCTACTAGTCTTTGAGAAACTCTAGGCATGTGTATGTGCAAATGTAGGCATAGGGGTTATTAAGTGGTTTCCTAGGTAATTAGAGGTGGTATGAGCCCAGATAGGACTCTAGAAACTACACATATGCTTAAATTATTTCAGTCATTATCTCTGTTACGGAGGTTTCTGATGTAATGCTTTCTAAGGATGATTCTGACTGGTCTGAAGTAAAAAGACAAAATTTGTGGCATAAATTGAAGAAATGAGTTGTTTTTTTTGTACCTCCTATCCTGATCAGAACTGATGCTTTTGTCTTCTCTAGGAATGGGGGGCAGGCTGCTCACATGATTTCCTTGGTGCCTACAAGCTACAGCGTGACATGTCCTGGACTCCGCATGAGGACATTGAGAAGCAAGACGCTAAGATCAGCATAGTGGACAAGTTGCTAAGCCAGCCAATGGCCCTGCCTTCAACCACTGAACCCAACTTCCAGGGACTAACTCACTGAGCGTGGGTGCTGATAGTTAGCTCTCATGGCTGGGACTGGTCACTTCTTTGTTGTCCCCTTTCTGTGGCCTTGATGTGCGGTGGTGGCATAACTGAGGTCATGGAGGTGAATCATGAACTTCTTGGAAGGGGACACTCTGTGAATGTAAATGCTGTTGTTACTATTATTTTGATTGGGATGGTAAGGAATCACAGTCTCTTGGGAACCTCTCTGGATCAGATACATAGCCCATCAGTTTCAGAGTACTGGCCCATGTGCTTTCCTCCTCCTCAGTCTCCATCTATTCTCCCTGTAAGTCAGAGCAATAGAGAAAGAAGTTTTTTCTTCTCACAGAAAGGTTGGCAAGTCATTTTCCAGAGAGGGTTGTTTTAGTCTTTTTGTAACTGGAAGTGTGTGACATCGGGGCTGAGGCTGTTAACTGTTAGTGTGACTCCAGCTACAGGCTCGCCTGGTAACAGGAATGTTGGGTGATAAATGGGTGGGTGTGGCCAGACTTGAGTGTGGGTTCTGGTATTGTGCCCTGTCGGTGGGGCTTGGCTGGCCCCTCTGCACTTTCTGTCTGGCTAGAGTGACTGGAGAATCTGAGGCAGCAGCCAGTGACTAGGTTTTGGGATGATCAGCCTCTAAACTCACAGGATTTTAGACTCGGAAGAGATGTTGAAGGCTGTTGCTAACTGTTGCATGAATCCACTTGGTAACCTTGCTGAGGAAATCCAGAGTTCAGCCACCAGTGGCAGGATGAATCCATTTAAAGGGCCACTTTATAAAGTATTGTGGAAGAGAATAGGGCAGTGGATGAGAAACAAGAAAAACAGCCTACCTGCTAATGAGTTAACTCAGACTGGCACTCATTTTGACCTGAATTATTCAAGAACTTAGCAGAGGCTTTTAGGCTGCATTGCTCTAGTTGTGATTCTGACTGGACGCCTGTGGGCCTCCACCTCACTTCCTGTTTATTCAGTGGCATTAACTACATTCATAGCATGTCCAGCAGGGCTGTCTTTCCTTCAGGGCCATATAACCTGTCACAACACGCTGTAAAAGGAGAGCTGTGTACTCAAAATCACATTGCCCCAGTTCCTTTCTGGAGGAGATGGTTGTCCTTCATGCTGATCTGCTTGGTATGCCTAAACCCATCCTGGTGTTCATGGCCTTGCCTTGTAAGCTGGGTGCCTTGTGAGCTGTAAATGGTCAGTGAAGGCCTAGCGCATGACGGGGCTAGAACCTGATGAGGTCATCCAGGTGATACTTGGTCATTCAGTCCACAGAGGGATAGCCCGAGCTGCAAAAGCCTCTGGGATGCTGCAGAAGACACACACACACACGTATATTAGTGGTACAGGAGTTGATCCTGACTATGCAAAGTTTCCCAATTTTCAGAAGATTCCAACTTGCACGGTAATGATACATTTTGAGTAGATGCTTTGTTAGGTGTTGCTGTATAGATTACCACAAAATTAGTGGCTTAAAACAACACATATGTATTATTTCATAGTTTCTATGGGTCAGGAGTTCAGGCACACGTAGCTGGGTCTTCTGCTTCCAGGTGTTTAACAAAGCTGCAATCAGATTTTCACTTAGGGCTGGGTTCTCACCTGAGGGCTCTACGGAGAAGGATCTGCTTCAAGCTCACTTACGTTGTTGGCAGAATTTCAGTTCCTCAAGGGTTGCCGGATTAGTTGTTGATGGTTTACTGGCAGACTGTTAACCAGAGACTGTCCCTAGTTCCTTGCCACATGGGTCTCCCCAACCTGGTAATTTTGTTTATGAAAGCCAACAAGGAAAGAGTCTGCTAGCAGGGTGGAAGTTAGTCTTATGTGTACTCGAAACCACGTTGCCCCAGTTCCTTTCTGGAGTCTAATCATGACAATGATATTTCATACCCTTGCTGTTGATTAGAAGCAAGTCACTAGGCCATCCCATACTCGAGGGAGGGAGTTACACAAAGGCATGAATACCAGAAGCAGAAATCATTGAATCATTGAACAGATCTTAGAATCTGCCTGCCACAGTGCTCAGTTAAGGGGGAGAAAGGAAGGTCCTGCGTAAGAGGCAGTAATACAAAGTGGTTAAGTATGATGGCGTTAAAAGTCATGGATCTGAACTTGACTCTCAGCTCTTGACAAAATAGCCTCCAGCTGGCATTCCTGCTTCCTCCTTTATCCCCTTGCCAGTCCATTCTGAATACAGTCATCAGCTTGAACTTTGGAAAGTGCAAATCCACTCTTGACATTTCCTAACCATGGAGCAGAAAAGAGCAGTGATTGAAGAAAAACTTCCTTCTATTCGGTAAGGTGCACTTCCCACACTTAACACTAGGTGTAGCCATTGCTCTTCCCTGCTTAATGCTGTAGTCTCCTCAAGCATAGGGAAAGTTAACAGCAATGCAAATGATTTTGGAGGTAGCATCTCAGAGTGGAGACCAGGACCTATTGGTTATATACATTAAGCATTTTTTACTCACCCACTCAATAATTTCATAAGTATGAAGTGCTCTGGGTTCCAGTTCCTGGAGAATAACACAGCTAAGTAAGACAAGATGCTCAGTCTGCGGTGGAGAAACCAAGTCAACAATGGCAATATTGTGTACGAAGGGCTATGATAGGAGTATTCATGGAATATGGAATACCATGGAGGGTTTTCTTACTCAGCTTGGAGTATTTGGGAAGACTTAGTGGAACTGGCATCTGCTTAGGTTTTGAAAAACAAGTAAGAGCTTGTTTGGAGGCTTCAACTGCTCTCTCTATAGGAAGGTTGTCTTTGGAGTTTGCGATAGGGTTCATTTTCGGATGGAGTTTTATTTGTGAATGAAGGAAGGGATATCACTTAGGAAGCCGTATCAACCATAGTAGTCCTGGCAATCAGTAGGGGTGGCGTGAGACATATCCTGGCTAGAGAACTCTTTTAACTTCTAACAGCTAGGAGATAGGTAGGTGAAGAATGGGAGGAAAAGCAATTCCACACAGGAAGCAGTATGATATTTGGGGAATTGCAGCCAGTTTAAAGTGAATGTGGGGACTATGGGCAAAGCACTAAAGGGAAGATTTTGGGGTAGGGAGTTGGAACACTGGCCTTTTTAGAAACCTAATTTTGGCTGCAAAGGATGAGTGGGGGTCTGAACTAAGATAGTGGTAGATCATTGATTGTAAGGTATTCTTTTCTTACCCCACATTTTAATATCTCTGAAACGTGGATGCTTCTAAAAGTCAATGGCATGTCATATTTAAGTGGAAGCATATTTTCTTATTGTTACATAAAATAATGGTCTCTTATCCACTCCTAGGATTTACCCTAAGAATGCAGCAGCTCAGTTTGAAAAAGACATATGCACCCCTATGTTTATCACAGCACTATTTACAAGAGCCAAGAAATGGAAGCAACCTAAGTGTCCATCAGTAGATGAATGGGTAAAGAAGATGTAGTACATATACACAATGGAATATTATTCAGCCATAAGAAGAAAACAAATCCTACCATTTTCAACATCATGGATGGAGCTAGAGGGTATTATGCTCAGTGAAATAAGCCAGGTGGAGAAAGCAAGTACCAAATGATTTCACTCATCTGTGGAGTATAAGAACAAAGCAAAAACTGAGGGAACAAAGCAGCAGCAAACTCACAGAACCCAAGAATGGACTAATAGTTACCAAAGGGAAAGGGACTGGGGAGGGTGGATGGGGAGGGAGGGAGAAGGGGAATAAGGGGCATTACGATTAGCACACATAACGTAGGTGTGGGGCATGGGGAAGGCAGTATAGCACAAAAGACAAGTAGTGACTCTATAGCATCTTACTATGCTGATGGACAGTGACTGTAATGGGGTATGTGGTGGGGACTTGATAATGGGGGGAATCTAGTAACCACAATGTTGCTCATACGATTTTATATTAATGATACCAAAATTTTTAAAAGTTGAAAAAAAATAATGGTGTCTTAGAATGGATGGCATCTTGGATTTGATGAATTATGGCAATTTGAAAAGTACAAGATTGCCATCTTGTTTACTAATGAATGTGGAAGGATGAAGGAGAGCAAAGAGTCATAGATAATGCTTGAATATGGGTGGCGGGATCCACACAACAAAAGATGGAAAAGAAAGACATCTTTAATATTTCCCAAAATAATTAGCAGTCCTTTTTTTAATTAAAAAAATTAAGACGTATTTTTCATATTGCCCACCGTCTCTCACAGTTGTGGTCTTGAATTTAAGCCTCTGCATTACCCTCTGAGCCACCAAGTGGGCTCTGCAGTCTTTGCTTTGGTAATCCACCATGCTAGCTCTGTCCAGGTTCACTGGGTATGGGTAACAGCCGGCTGTACCTGCCTTTCTCTAGCCCAGGGGTCTGGGAGGGGGTAAGGAGGGCTTGCTTGTGTCTTTACCTTCTCAAGTTACTGTCAGCCCACAACCATTGAGAGTATTGGCGTTGTAGGTACAATGATGATAAATACTGTTCATTGAGCTTTTATTCTGCCCAGCATATCCATTATCTGATTTAATTTTCACATAACCTACAACTTATGAGGTGTATTCTTATAAAGTGGAAGCATCTGTTCTCAGATTAAGCAACTGGTCCATGGTTATACAGATAGAAAGTGGTAGAGGTCAGACTTAACCAGTCATATTTGATTCAAGTCTGACCATAACCATAACCCTGTTTTGGCTGATCTCAACATAGAGGTGTAAAGAAGTTAAAATACAAAAGTGGTAAGAGTAAGGTGTGCATATAGATAACTACAAGAGTCGTTTACTTGTGTGTTCAGCCCAGAGGAGTAAGTACCTTACCTGAGATCACACAACTCACAAGTAACTGAGCCCACATCTCTGTTACTAAAGCCTGTGTACAAAACCTCTGTGCACAAAATAGGGTTCACCCCTGCTACAGAGCTGAAGTGTGGGAGGAAGGAGTGAGTAATTAGACTTCCGTAGTCTAACACAGCATTTGACTCAGCATTTGGACCATTCCCTACTGGGAAGCTTTTTTCTTCATTTTGGGTATTAGCGTTTCCTCCTTTTCTCCTACTTCACTGGCTGTTCTTTCTGTCTCCTGATACCTACATTTTGGACTGTTCTGGGGCCAAATCCTTGGCCTTCATTTCTTTTTCTCTCCTAGGCAATCTACTCCGTTCCCTTGGCTAATACCACCCATATGCTGATGACTCACGTTCATATCTCCAGCCGATATCGTTTCATGCACACTTGTTTATCCAGTAGCCTCACTTGATGTCATAGACCCAACGTGTCCAAAAGTTGAGATCTGTGCAAAAACCTGTTTTGTCACGTCCTCTGTTTTTATCAACACCTATCTCAACTACTCTTGAGACCAGAAACCTAAGTTATCCTTGATTCTGTTTGTTCTTCCCACACCAATCAACAAGTCTCAACTGTCTTCAAAATACATCCCAAACCTGCGGCTTACCACCTCCACCCCTTCTCCCTTAGTCCAAGCCATCAATATCTCTAGCCTGGACTAATGCAGGAGCCTCCTAACTTATCTCCCTGCCTCCATTCTCACCCTCCTCCCATCTGTCTCCACAGAGACCATTAGCATCATCTTTTAAAAATTTAAATCAGGTTACAACACTTTGGTTCAATCTGAAGCCATGGATTAATTGCAAAGCATCAGTCAGTTTCATGCAACAAAAGCCCTTTTCAATGGCACCTTTATATTTTTATCGTTCCTTTTTCTTCCTTTCTCTGACCCCAAAGCCCTGCTGGCCACAGAAATTGAGCTGTACAGCCATTAAGCCATGTTATGAATCAAAGAGTGAAGTCCTAGGAAGCATCAGGTGAAAAGCAAGAGACCAAAGAAGTGGGCCAGGACAAGACATCAGCCCTCCTTTGGAGAGGGACCGGGGGCTGCCAGGCCGACGGGAACAGTGGCAGACTTCAGAGCTTCAGCAGGCACGCCATTCACAAAGGCCAAGATGTGGTGGACTCTGAAAAACAAAATTCTGTGGCTACACTGTACTGAATGAAATTAAAGAAACTTTTTTGCATGGACACAGATTAGCTGAATACTTAAATTATTTTCTTGGGGCTGCAACTTGCAAAAAATAAAAATCAGCCATTTTCAACAACAACAACAACAAAAAAACGATCCAAGAATTTCTCATTACATTTAGAATAAAATCCCAACTTCTTGCCAGGGTTCTGTGTGATCTACCGTTCCCTTACCCACCATGTTACACTGACCTTGCTGTTTTCACACTTCCAGCTCATTCCTGCTTCAGAGCCTTTATTTGGCTCTTCCATCTGCCTGGAACTTTCCCCCTGATCTCTGTGTGTGGTTTGCACCTTCTCATTGTTTAGGTCCTTGCTCAAATATCACTTCACTGATCACCCCATCAGAAATACCAACACCTTTCACGTCAAAATACCTTCTGACCCTGCTCTGTTTCCCAGAGCACTTACCATGACCAGACAGTATTTGTTGCCTTTCCCCCATGCTTGAGTATGTCAGTTCTGTGAGGAGAGAAACAGCACTGTCTTACTTAGTGCTACATCCCTAGTACCTAAAATAGTGCCTGGCACATAATAAATACTCTAATAATGAGTGGATGAATGGGTAGACATCTGTAGGTAAGTCAGTGCAGCTAATAGTATGTGAGCTGCATATATGATTTAAACATTTAAAAAACATGAAATTAATTTTAATATATTTTATCTAACCCAGTATATCTAAAATATTAACATTTCAATAAATTTAAATTGCTATTTTACATTCTTTTTTTAAACTAAATATTGGAACTCTGGTGTGTATTTTACATGTACAGTACATCTTAATTTGGATTGACCATGTTTCAAGTGCCTGAGGGCCACATGTGGCTAGTAGCTACCATATTGCAAGTGTCCACAGCCTAACCTTACTGTTCTTGTTCTCCACTTCCTGTGGAATCCAGAATGGGAGGAAGCTAGCAACTTGTGGCAGACAGGGAGGAGGGTCTTAGCTACTCCTGCCCCCTCTGCCTCTGATGGAAGCCTTGGCGATGTCCAGGCTAATGGGTACATGATCATGTCCTTAGAATAATAAAATGATGATGATTAAGATTCTACTCTGTGCTAAGCATTTACGTAATCTCATTTAATTCTCACAACACTCCCATTTACAGGTTGGGAAATAGGTTCAGGAAAGCAAAGTAACAGTTCAAGGTTACACATCTGGTAAGTGTGAGAGCAGGAATGTAAACTTGGTTGAAAGTTAAAGCCAGTATTATAACCATTCTGCTACAGGTTTTAATCTGCTGCTTTAATGGTCCACGTGGCATGGACAAACCAAGAGAAATGCAAGTGATAAAAAAAGTTGGCCTGACTTGGGCTTGTGCTCTCATACAAGTTGGCCTCTTACAGCGCACTTTGTTGCTTCCATCCTCATTCCCTTTCAGCTTCTCTGACATCTTAGGTCTGACTTTAGCATCAGACTGTGTTCAGGTCTCAGCTCCAGTAATTATTAACTGTGTAACCTTTGGTAAAATCAGCTAACCCTCATTTCCTTTTTTGGAGAATGGGAATGCTACTACTAACATCAGGGGCATTTGAAAAGTCCAGTAGGATGATGGTAATGGCTATAAAGCACTGAGCACAGTGCCAGGTGGCTAGTATCCACTCAAACTAGATCCTCTACTCCTCACTTTGCAAGGAGAGGCAAAGTACCTCTGGACCTCCTAGCTCCACCCTTTGGCTTTGCATATTCGCCGGCAGGCTTCTGGAAGCTATTGGTGCTCTAACTTAGGTTAGCAAATGTGGGGCAGCTATTAGGGCTGGTGCCTAGGAGCCTGCCCAATACTAACAGGTTTCGTTAGCACACTACTCATCCAGTTGCCCTATCTAGACGCCTCAGAGAGGCTCTTGGCCTCTCTCCGCTCCCCCACCCTTGGGGTTCCATGTCACAACGGCTCCTAGTCTCTGCACTTCCCACTCCCTTCTGTTGCTGTCCCAGCAAGGTGTGGCTGCTCCGGCCTCATCTCTCATGCACTGTTACGGAGCCTTCCTCCACACTGGCTGACAGAACAATCTTTGTAAACCAGCCTGATAATGTCACTTCCTGCTTAACACTATTTTCGGGACTAAGGGTAAATTACTCAGCTTGTCATTTATCTTAACAAATATTGGGGTGTGTGAGGGGACTTATTACATATGCCTTATGGTTCTTAGAGGACAAAGATACAGCAGTGAATCAAATACAGTCAGAGCCCCGCCCACACGGAGCTTACATCCCAGGGGCCCTTCGCTGCCTTATCTTCCCAGCTTCCTCCCACTTCCTGCCCACCGTGCCCTCTGGGCTCTTCACCTGCCGAGCCTCCCCGCACTCGCTGTGATGGAGAGACCAGACCTCCTCCTCTCAAATCCCTCCGTTCCCCCCACTGCGCCCACTACAAGACCTCGGGGTCCCCAGCAAATGGAGGCCCCTCCCTTGCCCCTCGGGGATTGTGAGCTAAGCGCCCGGAGTAAGAGGCTTGGGCCCGGGGCGGCTCCGCCGGCCTGCACACGGGAAGCGGGGAAGGAAGGAGGGCGGCCGCCACCCCTTCTCGGGATGTCTAGTCCCCAGGTAAGCCCCCGCGTCCGCGCAGGTCCCCCCGCAGAGCGCTGCCCGCGCCGGGCCCCTGCGGAAGGAGCTGCCCTGAAGTGCGGTGCCCAGCCCGGCTCCGTCTTTTTGCCGGGAGGGGAGGGGCGTCACTGCCGTCGTGGTCAGGTGGGGCCTGGACAGGACGCCCGCAGCGGGCGGGGAAGGGCTGGGAGGGGATGCCGGCCTCCGCCGCAGAGGGGCGCCAGTGGGGGCGCCACCAACTGGAGACACCGAGCCAGTGCCGCACCCCTGCCGAGCGCTCCTCCGGCGCATTCTCACTCCGTCGCTGCGCCGGGCTTTCCGGGCGAGAAGCGGCACCAACTTGCCTTGCCTGTCCTGAGAACCCCGGGCCACACGCCACTCTGCCCTCTCCTAACGCAAACATCCCCAGCGTCCGCCGTTTCCGCTGGCTCACCTCTCCTCACTCGCCAGTCTATGGCTGGATCCTTTTCTTCAGTTTCTCTCCTCCATATCACTCTCCACCCCCAGCCCGTATGTCACCAAGACATCCCTTACTAAACATCACTGCCTACCCACAGGCTGCAGGTCAAGGTCACAGGGCTGTCACCTCCAGTGGCCCCCTGCCTCCAGTCACCCCTCTCCCTGGGGTCCAGCCTGCTCATCGTGCTTTTGCACCTGCAATTCCCGTAGTCAAGAAGGCCCCCACTTTGTTCACCCTTAGAGACCCTTCGTAAAGATATCACCACTTCGGGAAACCTCCCTGTCCCAGCGCCAGACTCAGTCCGGCCTTAGCCTGTGCAGCCACGACGACGGGACACCCTCTGTCCAAGATACCACGGGTCACACCGCCTTCATTGTCTTATACGTTTCTGTCTCCCCTGCCAGACTCTGAGCTTCTTGAGGGTGCAGCTGGGTCTTGTTCTGCCTGTCCCCAGAACACATGGGCCTAGCACAGAGCGGGCATCAACAAATAAATTTTTTTATGAGTAAATGGAAGATCATAAGCATTGGGTAGGTGCTGGATGTGTCCAAGAGGCTGGATCACTGAGAGTTTATTAGAGAGGGCTTCTTGGAGGACAAGCTGAACAGGCTTTGGTGCAGGGGAGAGATGTGACTTGGGGCAGTATGAGCATCTTGGGGAAGCTCCAGAATGATGCACTTTATTAATTTAACAATCATTGAACAACTTTATTGTCAGGCCTCATGCTGGGCCCAGGAGACCTCAGTCCGCACGCAAGCTGCTTCCCCTGTAGTAGAGGAGGAGGACAAGATAGGCAAAACCAATGCAGAGTGCCCAGGGTCACATGGTGAGCCCAAGGACAGGTGGCAGTGTAGAGGAGGAACTTCTCCCAGGCTCGGGGGTGTCAGGCCTCCCAAAGAGGACCACCACCCAACCCAAGACAAAGGGAGGGCCAAGAAGGGGTCAAGGGGTGGTAGAGCAAGAGAGCTGAGCAGCATCTCATAAAGAGAACCGAATGAAGGAGTTGGACTCCATCTTGAGGGCTCTGGGGAGGGAGGCCCTGATGACTTCCAGGAAGCTGGGAAGTGACAGGATCCAGTCCTGCAGGCCTCTGCTGCACCATGCCTCACCTCTGACCCCCTCTGGGAAGCCTTCTTCAAGGCCCCTGACAGGCTGGGCCCCTCTTCCTTGCTCACTTAGCAGCCTGGTCATTTTTTTTCTGTGCGGGGTTGAATTCTTCTGCTAGACTGAGCTCCTTGAGAGATGAGACCAGATCTTAATCTTCTCTATGTCCCAGCACCAGGCACCAAACCTTGCTCATGACCAAATGTTTGCTGAATGAATGAACTGCTCCTCTGTTCTCTGCATTTCTATAGCCCTCACTCCCACCACATCTGTTCATCGCTGAGACTTGTGTATTTTGCTGAAAATAGCATTTAATTGGAAAAGAGGAGGTCCAGTTCAAATTCCAGTTCCACCATTGATAGGACAAATTGCTTAACTCTCCTGAAACCTCAGTTTCCCCACCTGTGAGAGGAGGCACCACCACGAGCAGAGTCTTTAAGTCTCCACATGCATGAGTCTTGTTTTCCTGGTGATGTTCCAGGAAACTAAGTTCCATGATGGCAGGCACGAAGCATTTTCTACAGCACCTAGCTCAGTCTGAGCTGTCAGTGAACAGTGCTCAGTCCTATTGGTTGTCAGCAGAGTATAGAGGAAAGAACACACTTAAAGCTAAGTTGTCTTGTTCTACCACTTCCGGTGTGACCTTGAACAAGGTTCTTCCCTTTTCTGAGTCTTCCTTGACTTACCTGGCAAGTAGGGATTTTAACCTTACCTGGCGAACCTCACAAGGCCAATGGAAACCATAGACATGAAAGTTCTTTGTGAATGAAAGAGATAATATAGCAAATAATTGACCATTAATTTAAAGATTAATTGTGAAGTAGCCAGGTGAGGCATGTGTGGTGCTTGGTAGGTATGCCCAGGCACCTGCTGACCGCGTCTGACAGAGGGGCTGGGGTGCTGCTCTTCCAGGGAACAGAGGTGGGAACAGAGGTGTCTGGTCTGGCTGGGGTCAGCCCTGAGACCTAGGAGAGCAGGCTGGGAACAGAGGTGTCTGGTCTGGCTGGGGTCAGCCCTGAGACCTAGGAGAACCGGCTGGGAACAGAGGTGTCTGGTCTGGCTGGGGTCAGCCCTGAGACCTAGGAGAGCAGGCTGGGAACAGAGGTGTCTGGTCTGGCTGGGGTGAGCCCTGAGACCTAGGAGAGCAGGCTGGGAACAGAGGTGTCTGGTGTGGCTGGGGTCAGCCCTGAGACCTAGGGGAGCAGGCTGGGAACAGAGGTGTCTGGTGTGGCTGGGGTCAGCCCTGAGACCTAGGGGAGCAGGCTGGGAACAGAGGTGTCTGGTGTGGCTGGGGTCAGCCCTGAGACCTAGGAGAGCAGGCTGGGAACAGAGGTGTCTGGTCTGGCTGGGGTCAGCCCTGAGACCTAGGAGAGCAGGCTGGGAACAGAGGTGTCTGGTCTGGCTGGGGACAGCCCTGAGACCTAGGGGAGCAGGCTGGGAACAGAGGTGTCTGGTCTGGCTGGGGTCAGCCCTGAGACCTAGGAGAGCAGGCTGGGAATCAGAGGTGTCTGGTCTGGCTGGGGTCAGCCCTGAGACCTAGGAGAGCAGGCTGGGAACAGAGGTGTCTGGTGTGGCTGGGGTCAGCCCTGAGGCCTAGGGGAGCAGGCTGGGAACAGAGGTGTCTGGTCTGGCTGGGGTCAGCCCTGAGACCTAGGAGAGCAGGAAGGAGTACACAGCCAGTCCTTTGTCCCCCTCCCCTCCCAGATTTCTCTGGCTCACATTGCTTCCTGTGTTAGGTCTTGAGGGTCCCTGGCATAAGAAAGTCTCAGGAGTCCTAATGGCTTTGCCAGTGTAGCTACGGATACCCCATGGTGAATGAAGCTGGCCTATGGGATCAGTGAGCCCCAGTTTATCAGGTGCTGTCCTGATAAACTCTCCATCCCAAACTCCAAGTCCAGCCACCTCCCAGCCTCTGATATCTTGGTGGAACAGTTTATGGGAAAGGAGCATAATTTATCTTAACTTTTGCCCAGATCAGAAGGGCCTGGGGCTGTGTGGAGGGGCTGAGTGGAGGCAGAGATTCAGCTTCCTTACCTCTAAAATGAGTGAGAAAATGGACATGAAAACACCTTGGAACTTGTATCAAGTGCAGGGTTACTATTTGTGGGCGGCATGTTTATACCAACCAGGGGGAATTCCCCATTTAGAAAGCAATGGGGTGCTTTCTCTAAAAGAAACTCAGTTTCACAAGCACTTTATGGTAAGGAGTGTACGTGTTTGGTCTTAGAGTAAAACCAGAGACAGACAGGCTGTGTAATGGACAGGGCCATCTGATTCCCAGCTGGGTGAGGCTGGAAAGGGCAAGGAAGACTGGGCAGAGCCTGCTCTCCCTGCAGGGCAGCCCAACTGAGCAACCCCTGTGCCCCACCCCGCAAACCTCCTCCTGCTGAGATCTGAGCCCCCAACAGAAGCACCAGATTTGAATCAGGCGAGATAAGCTTCAGCTCACCTAGTATGTGATTGTGCCAATATCGCCATTTCTCTGAACCTGTTTCCTCATTCATAAAATGGGGATAATTAGAGCACCATCTCCCGAGCTTGTCAGGATGAGAAGAGATACCATAGTACAGAATGCCTTGTGAACTATTTTGTGTTGTACATAGTCTTTTTTTTTCTGTTTCTTGTCACTTTCCCTGTTGGGGCTGGGCCTGCTGTTCTGGGTGGGCCTGTCACAACCAGACCTTGAGTCACCTTAGCCATGACCCAGTCCCTTTGAGGGAGTGAGTGTGACCTGCAGGACAAAGGAGCCTGAGTCTGCAGCGGGTCCCTTCCCCTGGACAGCCTCTCCCCACCTGGGCCACACCTGGGGCGGAGGGATTGCCCCTTCCCAGGGTTTTTTGCCTCCTGTGAGGTTCACCCCAAAGTATTAAACATAGCTTTGTAATTAAAAAAAAAAGAGCTCATCTATGAGAAGGAGCTCTATGACAAAAGGCTAATTTCTCAGATGACAGCAAGGGCCCATACCCTTGTGTCCTGGGTCATGGAGGTGCCAGGAGGATCAATATATGGGCTGGAAGAAGGACAAGGGATGCAGTCAGAGAGGGAGTGGAAAGTGCTGGTTCACTTGCTTTGCTGTTGAATTTCCCAAGACACTCATCTTCAGTCCCTTTGTCTTTACCTCCCGGGTCTCCTACATCTACCTCCTATGTTCTTCATTCCAGTTGATGAGACAGTGTGGGGAGGGGGTGGTTCTGGGATGGAGTCTAGGGGATAGGAGCTGCCTTGTCCTGGGGAGCCCCATTCGAGACTCTTCGACCTCGGGAACTCCTTGCTCCTCTCTCCTCTCCCCAGGTCTGTGCACCAGTTTCCTCCTGACCAACGACTGGAGCCACCTCCAGATGAATGAATTTTCCTGGAAAGATGTTACCAATGCCTTGTCCTTGTCCAACATGATCCTGGGGCTCTTCTCCATTTTCTGCAGCTTCTGCAAGTAGGTCTGGGGCCCAGCAAGCTCTTAGCCAAGAGCTGGCACCAATGGCCTGAGGGAAGGAGTGGAGAGTCTAGAGAGCCAGGCACTGAGACACAGGGATCACCTGCAGAAAGTGCAGTCACGGGGAGTCAAGGGGCCAAGATCCTAGCCTCAGTTCTACCACCTCCCTGATATGTAACCTTGGCTGGGTCGCATCTCCAGCCTCAGTTTCTCCATCTTTAAAACAAGGAGCCCACACTACAATCTCTCCAGTTGCTTCCAGCTGTGGCAGTCTAGAACAGTTTTAATGAGCAGATGAAGAGATTCTCTTCTGGTAGTCTTTACACAGTCGTTGGTTAGGTAGGCACCTGTTCAAATATCTTGATTCTCAAATTAGAATCTGGTGGGCTATTTAAAGTTAGCACTGTTCTGGAAAATCTGAGACATGCATATGGGCCCCCAGAAAGCTGTAAGCAAATTGTATTTCTATAAATTGAATCATATTTCAATGCTTTGTCAAATCAGCTCCCTACTGATAAATCCTTTATAATGCAAATAGTATCATCCTAAACTGTTTGTTTCTCTATAACCATCAGCAAGGGACATCTCTGGATCTATTACTCATCCATAAAGTGTGATGCTTATACCTGATGATGGTTAAGTTCCCTTCTGGTCTGAAAATTTTTATGATTCTCTAAATCTGGGTTTTTTGGAGCCTCATGAAGGGGAGCATACCTGCAGTAGATAATCTCTGTCTCCTCAGTTCAGCCTTATCTTCTGGGAGTGTAGTTTCTACACCACATGGTAGACCCAGTTCCCTTTAGACATGTAGGTATAGGTGTAAACAAAGGAAATGCTGAAGTTGTTTGGGGATAGCTGAGGTCTTTGGGGTCAGGCCTTCTGTTCGCTTCTGCTGGGCCCCCAAGCATTGCAGTCAGGGCGGGTATAGATTTAGCACCTTGGGTTTGCCTGAGACTGGTGGCTGCTTTCATAGGGGTCTGGGATCATGTGCTGGACAGAAGCATAGAAACCTCAAATGCAGGATCAGAAAGAGCTCTTGGAAATCATTTAGAGCATCAAAATACATGAGACAAATGATGATAGAACGGCAAGGAGAAACTGATGAATCTATTCTCCTCGTTGGGTATGTCAGCCCCTCCCTATCAGTAATTGATAAATCTAGCAGGCAGAAAATCAGGAAGGATGTGACTGCACTGAGCGGCACCATCAATCGACAGGATCTCATTGATATGTATAGACTGCTTCATCCAACAAAAGCAGAATACACTTAGACCACACTGGGGGCTATAAGACATACTGTAACACATTTAAAAGAATATAAATCATACAAAGTGTGCTGCTCCCAGATCACGTGGAATTAAACGAAGAATCAATAACAAAAGATAACTAGAAAATCCCAAAATATGTGGAGGTTAAACAACAAACTTCTAAATAATACATAAATAAGAGAAGTCTCAAGAGAAATTTAAAAATATTTTGGACTAAAAGAAAATGAAAATACAACTTATCAACACTTTGTGAGATGTAGTAAAAAGCAGTAGATTGAAATTTATAGCATTGAATGCATATGTTAGAAAAGAAATCTGGTCTACAAAAGACATCAGGAGAATTAGAAAACAAGCCACAGACTGGGAGAAAATATTTGCAAAAGATATATCTGATAAAAAACTATAATCCAAAATACCCAAAACTAAAAACTCACCAATAAGAAAACAAACAACCCACTGAAAAAATAGGCCAAAGACCTTAATAGACATATCACCAAAGAATCACATATCATCCAGATGGCAAATAAGCACATGAAAAGATGCTCCACGTCATATATTGTCAGGGAAATGCGAATTAAAATAATGAGATATCACTACACACCTATTGGAATGGTCAAAATTTGGAACACTGACAACACCAAATGCTGGAGAGTATGTGGAACAACAGGAACTCTCATTTATTGCTGGTGGGAATGCAAAATGGCACAGCCACTTTGGAAGATAGTTTGGTAGTTTCTTACAGAACCAAATATACTTTTGTCACATGATCCAGGAATCACATTCCTTGGTATTTATCCAAATTAACTGAAAACTATGTCTACATAAAAACCTACATGTGGATGTTTATGATGTTTTATCATTCATAATTGTCAAAACTTGGAAGCAACCAAGATATCCTCTAGTAAGTGAATGGGTGAATAAACTGTGATACACCTAAACAATGGAATATTATTCAACACTAAAAAAAATGAGCTATCAAGCCAGGAGAAGACATTAGGAAACTTAAATGCACATTACTAGGTGAAAGAAGCTAATCTGAAAAGGCTACATACTATATATTTCTAACTAAATGGTATTCTGGAAAAGGCAAAAATATGGAGACAATAGAAAGATCAGTGGTTGCCAGGGGACGGTGGGAGGAAATGAATAGGTAGAACACAGAAGATTTTTAGGACAGTGAAAATGCTCTATATGATGTTATAATGATGCATATAAGCCATCATACATTAGTCCAAACCCACAGAATGGGCAACACCAAGAGTGAACCCCAAGGCTCACTATGGACTTTGGGTGATAATGTTGTGCCAGTGTAGGTTCATCCTTGGAATGTGCCAAGAACCATAACAAATTATTCTGGTGAGTGAGGGCAGGGGGTATATGGGAAATCTCTGTACCTTCCTTTTAATTTTGTTGTAAATCTAAAACCTCTCCCCAAAATTTAAGTCTTAGAAAAAAATTGAAAAGAAAGAAGATCTAAAATCAATAATGTAAGCTTACACCTTAGCAAACTACAAAAAGATCAAATTAAATCCAAAGTAAGCAGAAGAAAAAGAAAGAATAAAAATGAGAACAGCTATGAATGAAATTGAAAATAAGAAATCAATAGAGAAAAATCAATGAACCCAAGAGTTTGTTCTTTGAAAAGATCAATAAAACTGATAAGCCTCTAAGCAAGCTAACCAATAAAAAGAGAGAAGACACAAATTACCAATATCAGAAATGAAAGAGGAGCCATCACTACTGGTCCCACAGACATTGAAAGTATAATAAAGGAATATTATGAACAAACTATAAATTTGATAGCCTGCATGAAATGAACCAATTCCTTAAAAGACATATAAACTACCGAAACTCACTCTTGGAGAAATAGATAATCTGAATAGGCCTATATTAAAGAAATCATTTGGCACAAACCCCTCATTTTATAGATGGAGGAACAGAGGCTTTGGGGTGGGGAATGATTTATCTGAGATTTCACAGTGGCATGGCTGCAGAGACTGGTTTAGAACCTAGGAGCCCTGTGCTATTCAATAAATACCTGGAATTTAGAGTTGAAAGGACCTTTGTGATTAACTAAGGGGTTCAGGATACCCCTTTAAGATTGTGGGTTGAAGGGATATAGGTGTGTGTGTGTGTGTGTGTGTGTGTGTGTGTGCAAAGCAGCAAATACCAGAAGGGATGTAAGTGTGGGGTGGGGAGCAGGCTGGGCAGGTGTGTGTGTGTAAGTGTACTGGTGTATTGGGGGTTTGTGGAGTGGCTGTCCAGTAGAGACTATGAAAGCACTGCCCTGTTCTGGCCTGCTGGTCTGCACTTTAGGAAATCCCAGTGTGCCTCCTGGATGCTTCTGATCAGCTTCCTGTTAGACATGGCAGTTGGGGCAATGACCAGACACCTCGCCGTTTGCCACAGATCAGGTAGGTGCCAGAGCCCTAGTCCCTGACTCAGGAGCACCCATCTCAGGTCACCTTCTCCTTCCTCTAACATCCACAGGCCCTTGTCAGTTGCTACTCCTGTTCACATCCTTCAGAGTGTAGTGGAAGCAGCCCCAGAGCAGGAGTTTGGGAGCCCCCGAGTCTAGATTTAACACCTCTGCTGGCTCACTTACTGATCTTTGGCCATCCTTGTCCTCACTCAGTTTCCTTATCTGCCCTGCCTCCCTATTCAGGTCTGATCCAGGAATCAGGAGTGGAGCGGTGATTGTCGTGCGGGGGGAATGGGAAAATGAATATTACCCCAAGCAGGGTGGCTGGTTTAAAATACAATAACATATTTCCGTATAAGATTTTGCTTGATAAATGGGCTCCATAGTTCATCAATTTGTGTCCAATTATAGTCCAAACTTATATGTGAAAGGTTGGGAAAACTAAGACCTGGGGAGGACGGAGACTTACCTCAGGCCACACGGTCAGGCTGGGGGAGAGCCAGGAAGAGAGCCCAGGCTCCGATCTGCAGAGCATCCCGTGGGGGCAGCTGTTGCTCTCTGGGGCCTCACTCCAGCTCCTCCTCCAGAGGACACCAGGGTACAGACATATGAGTGTAAGTTCTTCTAACCTTGGCTTTCTGGACCAGGAACCGAGCTGAATGACTTTGCTGTCTTCATCACCTTTGGCCTGGGCTCAGCCCTGCTCCTGGGTGTGGATGGGCCTCTGAATGGGTTCCTGGCCATCATTTATGTGCTAGCTGCTGCTTTCCGCCTGTGCTTTTATTCGTCTGGTGAGTGCAACCTAGCCTTATGGCTAAGGGTAGGAAACACAGGAGGAGAGGCGCTGTTGGGGGGGGGGTGAGTCAAAAGCCTGGGGGGCAATAACTTACTCTTCCCCCTCCTCCTTTGGAGCCCTTCTGCCTTCCTTTTCCCTGCCCTAGGCCCACTGGAGGCTACAGGCTGCATTGGCAGACCCTGGCCTGGGGCTGGGAGCCCTAGGTTCTTGAACCAGCTGTACCTTTTTCTTACTGTGTGACATTTAGATGGAGCACGTGGATTCATAGATTCTAGGACTAGAAATCATCCTCCAGTTTCCCAAAACTGATGGAGAAACCAAGTTCTGGCCAGATCAATTGCCTTGCCTAAGGTCACAACGCATGGGGGTGCAGAGACAGACTTCTACAGAGGCTTCCTTGGGGCCAGGGAACACGCGTGGTCCTAGCTGCCTGCTTTACCTTGGGACCAGTGCAAAACCCACATACCGTCTCTGTGAATGACTAGATGCTCTACAGCCACCACTGCCCTGGAATTAGGGGGATTTGGAATGTGGGGTGGGGAAGACCCAGAGAGAGGGGCCTTCTACATGTAGGTACCTGTAGAGCCACGGGAAGCACTCATCTTCACCTTTTCTTTCCCTGGCAGGTGTTCCTTCCACATACAAGGGTCTGCCCTGCCCCTATGCTTCCTGTGTTTTGGCCTCCACCTCCCTTCTTACCAAAGGCAACACATTCATTCTCTCTTGCATGGCCTTACTCATGATTCTATTCATGATGGACCAGAGCTACTATCCACATGACGAAATCCTAGAGTCTCAGAACTGGAAAAAAATGGTGTATTTGGGAGGTGAGTGAAAATACTGCTCTCAAATGTCACTAATTGATTATCACAGTTGTTCATTTCCACCCGCACCTCACCCCAGCTTTCCCTACCTCCCTTACCCTGCTTTATATTTTTCCATAGGCTTCATTTTCATCTGGCATATATTTGTTTATTGTCTATACACACTAAACCTACCCCCAATAGAGGACTCTCTTTTATTCATGCTGTAATCCCTAGGACATAGGATTGTGCCAGACACATAGTAGATGCTCAATAAATATTTATTGAGAGTTATTAAGTTCAACAGAAATTTAGGGAACACCCACCTATCCCAGGTACTGGGAATCAAATTGGCAAACTAGACACACACATCCTGCCTCAGCATTTGCAGTCTGATAGAGTAGACAGTCATGGTACAGGATGCTTTGAGAGAGTATCGAAGGGTGACCTAATTTAATGACCTGAAGGGTGGGAAGGATCCTTAAGGAGGTGACACTTAAATGAAACCTGGGTGAAGGTGGTCAAAAGGTACAAACTGCCAGTTACGAGATAAATAAATCCTGGGGGCATAATGCACAACATGGTGACTATAGTTAACAATATGGTATTATAGATTGGAAAGTTGCTAAGAAAGTGGATCTTAAAAGTTCTCATCACAGGAAAAAAATTTGTAACTATCTGACATGGTTGATGTTAACTTTTTGAGGTGATTACATTGAAATATATGCATGTATCAAATCATGATGCTGTTACACCTCGTGTAACTAATACAGTATTACATGTCCATGATATCTCAATATCACTGGAAAAACATTTTAAAATAAATGAGACTTGCAAAATGATTGGCCAGGTGAGTAGGAAGAGTGGTTCAGAAGGGAAAGAGTATTTTGTGAAGGCTCTGAACAGGAAAGTGCCCAATGCATTAGTGCGGCAGTGTTTCAGGAGCTTGCTGAGGGGGCTAGTGACACAAACAGGCCACCAAAGTGGGCAGACTGGGCAGGATTTGGGATTTGATCCAAAAAGGCAAATGAGAAGCCTCTGAAGGGATTTCTGAGAAACAGTTTTAAATGAGTTCTCTGCCTATAAAGTAGAGATTAGATTGTAGAAGACTGAAAATACAAGTCAGAAAATTAACTTTTTGACAGATGAGAGGTGACGTAGTGGTGGACATGGCGATATTTGAGATAAATGTTGGAAATAGAATCAATATGGAGGAAGGCGGGTCTGGGCTAAAGCAATTGAGTGATGGGTCCCAGGCCCTGAGATCCTGGCCGCTGGGGCCCTGTTAGATGTCTTCCTGGAGTTTTCCCTGACTTAGGGCTTCCTTCAAGGAATATCACTTTTTCTTCTTTTGAAATGTGTTCATGTAAACAAGACAAAAATTTGTGAGGATACTTAGTTTCTCCCTTTATTCCCTTGTTGGGGGTCCACTCTGGTTTGCAGGGTCCTTGATTCCATCTGACCTTCCCCTTTAGGTTCACAGCCTTTTTGCTATAGCATTAGCACCAACTACATTGCCCAAGTCCAGGGGCCTCTGTGTCCCAGGTGGCGGAGGCAGAATGGTGCTGGGAAGAGCCTGAGTTTGGAGCTCAACAGACCTGAGTTCAAGTTCTAACTTCAGTACATACCAGTTGCATGAGCTTTGGCTAATTACCTCGCTTTTTTGAGCTCAGTTTTTTTCATCATAAAATGAAGCCCATAATCCCTGCCTTGCAGGATTCCTGAGATTAAATGAGATAAGGTCTATAAATCCTCTGGCATAGATATTATGCTCCATAAATGGACATTTCTAGCCCCATTCTTCTCTTCACCTGCCCTTCTATCTCATAGCAACAGCATTTCCCATGGTGTTCTTTGCTCCCGTAGACACCACTGATCCCCTCTCCTCAAAATAAACCATACACTTGGCCTTAGCCTTCCTCGGGCTGTGTTTGCTGCTTCAGTAAAGGAGGAAGCTGCACCTCACAAACTTTGACACCAGTCTTACCAGACCCTCCTGCGGAGATTTCAAAATGGTGGCGGCTGATACTCCTCTTCCCTGGAGTGCAGCCAGCCACCTTTTCAGACTGAGGTCCCTTCCCAACTGAGCTTGGTACATCTGAGAAGCCAACCTATGGCTACTTCTCAGTAAGTATCTTATGTCACTTATTTTCCAGGAGAACTCTCGTTTGAAGTATCTCATTGCCTCAACAGATCTAGGACTGCTGTGAAATGCAGCATTCCAAAGGTCCAGGTCATCTCTGTAACTGCTTCTACCCCTAGAAGTGGTCTCTGTTGGGTCATGTTCTGATTTCTTGTAAAGATACATGGTGGATGTTCCCATGGACATGTCATTGGTCCTTACTATCCCCACCTCTTTTTGAGCTCTCTGTGGCAGTGTACGTGTCTAGTTTTTTTAAGAGTCAGGCAGACAGGGGTTTGAATTAGGACCCTGTGCAGGTTATATCCCCTCTATGTCCTCATCTGAAAAATAGACTACCTTATACATCACAGGATTACTATGAAATGTAAATGAAATCATTTTTGTGATATAACTAGCAGAATGTCTACTGCAAAGTAGATATTCCATAAGTGTTGGTGTCCTTCTGCCTTTTGGTGGTGAATCAGAGATTCAAATTGTGTCAGGGACCCCCAAGGCCACCCCCAGGTTCACTGATTCCCTAAGACCACTCACAGGACTCTGCATGTAGTCGTACTCACAGCTAAGATTTCTTACGGCAGAAGGATAAGAAGTAGATCAGCAAAGGAAGGTGAAGGGTGAAGTCTGGAGGGAACAAGCTTCCAACGGTGTAGTCATGCAGGACACACTAAATTCCTCCAGCACTGAATTGTGATAACACTTGTGAAGTTTGGTCACCAGGAAGCTCTTTAAAGACTCAGTGCTCAAGGTTTTTAAGGGGCTGGCCACATTGGCACCCTCTGTCTAGCAGGTACCAAAATTCCAGATTCCACAGATGGAAATCAATTTTCAGCATACTCTGCCTGCTTATACGATCAGTCTAAGCACGGGGAGCCACTCTTATCAATTAGTTTTATATTGTGTAGGGAACTGTTTACTATTTAAGTTTCCAGACACCAGCCAAGGGTCAATTTGCAATCAGGCCTTTCTAAGGCTATCCAGTCTCTGGCTTGCTGTGTTAACTCTTTTATGCATATATGTAATATTATATTGGCTATTGTCACATATTAAACTTGAAACAATTAGAAATATATATATGTATGTGTGTGTATATATATATATTTTTCTTTCTTTCTTTCTAAAGGGATCTAGGCAACTTAGAATTATTCTTGGCTAAGATTGATTTTGGATCTGAATTTGACAAAATGGAACCTGAGATTGCATTAAATGATAATTGTCTAGTTACATACAGACTTCTTAAAGGCAGGGCTCATTCTCAGTGATTTTTGTTTCTTAGGCACTATGAGTAAAAACTGAAGGATGGAAGGATGTGGGTGGGAGAATAAGGTGTGGAAATACACGTAAGCCAATTTGAGAAAAATTGAATGTTTGCCTGTTTTCTTCTTCCAGGTGTCATCATGCTGTTTTTGTCCCCATTTCGGCTAACTGCCTTTTACTGCCTGATATGGTCACTCTCCTATATCTTCTTTCCAGATGCTGTGTGGGGCAAGGCAGTGTGTCTTAGGCTACAGCTTCATAGAAACTGAACAGCTCTGCCAACCCCCATGGCCTCATGGGATCTGTGCCAGCATGTTAGGCCAAGCTTTGCCTTATCCTCACTAACCCTTTCCTTGTCCCTGCATCGTGCGTGCACTAGTTACCCGCTGCCTTGATCCACAGCGACCCACAATAGGCCAGCGGCCCTCTCTTCCTCCTCTTTCCCTTGGGGTCAACAGTTGTTTATGACCAAACAACAGAGTTTTATCTAAGCTAAATTTGGGCCGGGTTTGATTTCCAGTTCTGCACCCCCTGGGTGACCTCGTGCACCAAGGCAAATCCCTCGGAAGGGACTGGTGTAGCCTCCACCTTGGCCCTGACTCATCATAATTACTCTGGTGGTGGGGTGGGGTCACTTAGGCATTTCTTAAACCTGAAGACCCTGGCTCTGTAGAGCAGAGCCAGTCACAGGCCAATCACACTGCCCAGTTTGAGAGTGTGTAGGTTTTTTATAACTTAAAATTCTGTATTTCAACAGTCAAAGCTTCTGCCTTTTGCTTGGCTTAGAGATTACGCACACTGGTTGCTTGAGGGCATCACCTGGATTCCAGGATCACATTGTGTGTTTTTCCTAAGCTCTAAAATACTGAGCTGTACGTACTCAAATGCCACTCCATATTCTAAAAATCCAAGTTGATGAGAAATAAAATATTGTAGGAACCCTGAAGTTGCACATCACAAAGAACTTAGGCCCCCTGAGAACAGTGACACCCCCAGCACTGTCTGTGTTCTGCCTCCAGGGGGAATTCCAAAGGATCTTTGGCTACTTCCACCCCTTCCTCAATATGGCACCAGAGCACTTTTTAAAAAATTTATTTTGGTTATCATTAATCTACAATTACATGTGCAAAATTATGGTTATTAAACTACCCACTTCATCAGGTCCGCCCACCAACCCCATTACAGTCACTGTCCATAAGTGTAGTGAGATGCTATAGAATCACTACTTTCTTCTCTGAGTTGTACAGCCCTCCCCGTGACCCCCAACATTACATCTGCTAATCATAATGCCCCTTTTTCCCCCTTCTCCCTCCCTTCCCACCCATCCTCCCCAGTCCCTTTCCCTTTGGTAACTATTACTCCATTCTTGGGTTCTGTGAGTCTGCTGCTGTTTTTTCCTTTCAGATTTTTTTCGTCGCTCTTATGCTCCTTGTATGAGTGAAATCA
This sequence comes from Smutsia gigantea, assembly GCA_032199065.1. Classification (NCBI taxonomy): domain Eukaryota; kingdom Metazoa; phylum Chordata; class Mammalia; order Pholidota; family Manidae; genus Smutsia; species Smutsia gigantea. Next base: position 56,961 of record JAVSCE010012419.1, on the reverse strand, counting down.
TTTGATACGTGTCTTTTTCCACTTGGCTTATTTCACTGAGCATAATTCCCTCTAGCTCCATCCATGTTGTTGCAAATGGTAGGATTTTTTTTCTCCTTATGGTTGAATAATATTCCATTGTGTATATGTACCACATCTTTATCCATTCATCTACTGTTGGACACTTAGGTTGCTTCCATTTCTTGGCTATTGTAAATAGTGCTGCGATAAACATAGGGGTGCATCTGTCTTTTTCAAACTGGGCTGCTGCATTCTTAGGGTAAATTCCTAGGAGTGGGATTCCTGGGTCAAATGGTCTTTCTACTTTGAGTTTTTTGAGGAACCTCCATGCTGCTTTCCACAATGGTTGTACTAATTTACATTCCCACCAGCAGTGTAGGAGGGTTCCCTTTTCTCCACATCCTCGCCAACATTTGTTGTTGTTTGTCTTTTGGATGTTGGCCATCTTACTGGTGTGAGGTGATATCTCATTGTGGTTTTAGCCTGCATTTCTCTGATGATTAGTGATGTGGAGCATCTTTTCATGTGCCTGTTGGCCATTTGAATTTCTTCTTTGGAGAAATGTCTATTCATGTACTCTGCCCATTTCTTAATTTGATTATTTGCTTTTTGTTTGTTGAGGTGTGTGAGTCAACCCCTTATCGGATATATCATTTATGAATATATTCTCCCATACGGTAGGATGTCTTTTTGTTCTACTGATGGTGTCCTTTGCTGTACAGAAAAATTTCAGCTTGATATTGTCCCACTTGTTCATTTTTGCTTTTGTTTCCCTTGCCCAGGGAGATATGTTCATGAAGAAGTCGCTCATGTTTATGTCCAGGAGATTTTTGCCTATGTTTTTTTCTAAGAGTTTTATGGTTTCATGACTTACATTCAGGTCTTTGATCCATTTTGAGTTCACTTTTGTGTATGGGGTTAGACAGTAGTCCAGTTTCATTCTCTTACATATAGCTGTGCAGTATTGCCAACACCAGCTGCTGAAGAGGCTGTCATCTCCCCATTATATATCCAAGGCTCCTTTATCAGAGATTAATTGACTGTTTATGTTTGGGTTAATGTTTGGATTTTCTATTCTGTTCCACTGGTCTGTGGGTCTGTTATTGTGCCAGTACCAAATTGTCTTGATTACTGAAGCTTTGTAGTAGAGCTTGAAGTCTGGGAGCATAATTCCCCCTGTTTTATTCTTCCTTCTCAGGATTGCTTTGGCTATTTGGGGTCTTTTGTGGTTCCATATGAATTTTAGAACTACTTGTTCCAGTTCACTGGAGAATGCTGTTGGTACTTTGATAGGGATTGCGTTGAATCTGTAGATTGCTTTAGGTAGTATAGCCATTTTGACAATATTTATTCTTCCTAGCCAAGAGCATGGGATGAATTTCCATTTGTTAGTGTCCTCTTTAATTTCTCTTAGGAGTGTCTTGTAGTTTTCAGGGTATAGGTCTTTCACTTCCTTCATTAGGTTTATTCCTAGGTATTTTATTCTTTTTGGTGCAGTTGTGAATGGAATTGTTTTCCTGATTTCTCTGTTAACTCATCGTTAGTGTATAGGAAAGCAACAGATTTCTGTGTGTTAATTTTGTATCCTGCAACTATGCTGAATTCAGATATTAGTTCTAGCAGTTTTGGAGTGAAGTCTTTAGGGTTTTTTATGTACAATATCATGTCATCTTCAAATAGTGACAATTTGACGACTTCTTTACCAATCTGGATGCCTTGTATTTCTTTTTTTTGTCTGATTACCGTGGCTAGGACCTCCAGTGCTATGTTAAATAACAGAGGAGAGAGTGGGCATCTCTGTCTTGTTCCCGATCTTAGATGAAAAGCTTTCAGCTTCTCACTGTTAAGTATGATGTTAGCTGTGGGTTTGTCATATATGGCCTTTATGATGTTGAGGTACATGCCCTCTATACCCATTTTATTGAGAGTTTTTAATATGAATGGATGTTGAATTTTGTCAAATGCTTTTTCAGCATCTATGGATATGATCATGTGGTTTTTGTTCTTCTTTTTGTTGATGTGGTGGATGATGTTGATGGATTTTTGAGTGTTGTACCATCGTTGCATCTCGGAGATGAATCCCACTTGATCATGGTGTATGATCCTCTTGATGTATTTTTGAATTCAGTTTGCTAATATTTTGTTGAGTATTTTTGCATCTATGTTCATCAGGGATATTTGTCTGTAATTTTCTTTTTTGGTGAGGTCTTTGCCTGGCTTTGGTATTAGAGTGATGCTGGCTTCGTAGAATGAGTTTGGAAGTATTCCCTCCTCTTCTATTTTTTGGAAAACTTTAAGGAGAATGGGTGGTATTATTTCTTCTCTATATGTCTGGTAGAATTCAGAGGTGAATCCATCTGGCCCAGGAGTTTTGTTCTTGGGTAGATTTTTGATTACCGATTCAATATCCTTGCTGGTGACTGGTCTGTTTAGATTTTCTGTTTCTTGCTTGGTCAGTCTTGGAAGGTTGTATTTTTCTAAGAAGTTGTCCATTTCTTCTAGGTTTTCCAGCTTGATAGTATATAGATTCTCATAGTATTCTCTTATAATTCTTTGTATTTCTGTGGGGTCTGTCGTGATTTTTCCTTTCTCATTTCTGATTCTGTGTGTAGATTCTCTTTTTCTCTTAATAAGTCTGGCTAGGGTTTATCTATTGTGTTCATTTTTTCAAAGAACCAGCACTTGGTTTCACTGATTTTTTCTATTGTTTTATTCTTCTCAATTTTATTTATTTCTTCTCTGATCTTTAAAATGTCCCTCCTTCTGGTGACTTTGGGCCTCATTTGTTCTTCTTTTTCCAATTTCAGTAATTGTGTCTTTAGACTATTCATTTGGGACTGTTCTTCCTTCTTTAAATAGGCCTGGATTGCAATATATTTTCCTCTTAGAACTGCTTTTGCTGCGTCCCACAGAAGTTGCGGCTTTGTGTTATTGTTGTCATTAGCCTCCATGTATTGTTTGATCTCTGCTTTTATTTGGTCATTTATCCATTGATTAATTAGGAGCACGTTGTTAAGCCTCCATGTATTTGTGAGCTTTTTGTTTTCTTTGTACAATTTGTTTCTAGTTTTACACTTTTGTGATCTGAGAAGTTGGTTGGTAGAATTTCAATATTTTTGAATTTACTGAGGTTCTTTTTGTGGCCTAGTATGTGGTCTATTCTGGAAAATGTTCCATGTGCACTTGAGAAGAATGTGTATCCTGTTGCTTTTGTGTGTAGAGTTCTGTAGATGTCTGTTAGGTCCATCTGTTCTAGTGTGTTGTTCAGTGCCTCTGTGTCTTTACTTATTTTCTGTCTGGTTGATCTGTCCTTTGGAGTGAGTGGTGTGTTGAAGTCTCCTAAAATGAATGCATTGCTCTCTATTTCCTCCTTTAATTCTGTTAGTATTTGTTTCACATATGTCGGCGCTCCTGTGTTGGGTGCATATATATTTAAAATGGTTATATCCTCTTATTGGACTGACCCCTTTATCATTATGTAATGTCCTTCTTTATCTCTTGCTACTTTCTTCATTTTGAAGTCTATTTTGTCTGATACAAGTACTGCAACACCTGCTTTTTTCTCCTTGTTGTTTGCATGAAATATCTTTTTCCATCCCTTCACTTTTAGTCTGTGTATATCTTTGGGTTTGAGGTGAGTCTCTTGTAAGCAGCATATAGATGGGTCTTGCTTTTTTATCCATTCTATTACTCTGTGTCTTTTGATTGGTGCATTCAGTCCATTTACATTTAGGGTGATTATGGATAGATATGTACTTATTGCCATTGCTGGCTTTAAATTTGTCGTTACCAAAGTTTCAAGGGTAGCTTCTTTACTATCTAGCAGTCTAACTTAACTTCTTTGTTAAGTTATTGTAAACACAGTCTGATGAATCTTAATTTCTCTCCCTTCTTATTCTTCTTCCTCCATTCTTTATATACTAGGTGTTTTATTCTTTTCCTTTAGTTAGTATTTGGATGGTCAGCTTTCTTTGCTATGATATTGTTTTCTCTGGTGACATCTTTTTAGCCTTAACGGTGCTTCCATCTAGAGCGGTCCCTTTAAGATATCCTGTAGAGGTGGTTTATGGGAGGCAAACTCCCTCAGCTTTCGCTTCTCTGGGAATTGTTTAATCCCTCCCTCAAATTTAAATGATAATTGTGCTGGATACAATATTTTTGGTTCAAGGCCCTTCTGTTTCATTATGATAAATATATCATGCCATTCTCTTCTGGCCTGTAAGGTTTCTGTTGAGAAGTCTGATGATAGTCTGATGGGTTTTCCTTTGTAGGTGATCTTTTTTCTCTCTCGAGCTGCCTTTAATACTCTCTCCTTATCTTTGATCTTTGCCATTTTAATTATTATGTGTCTTGGTGTTGTCTTCCTTGGGTCCCTTGTGTTGGGAGATCTGTGGGCTTCTGTGGTCTGAGAGACTATTTCCTTTCCTAGCTTGGGGAAGTTTTCAGCAATTATTTCTTCAAAGACACTTTCTATCCCTTTTTCTCTCTCTTTTTCTTCTGGTAAGCCCCAGAGCACTTTTTAACCCCAGGTCTAAACTCGTACAACAATGTATATTGTAAATATGCATTAAATCTAAAATTAGATTTGTAGAAAATGAAAAGCCCATGAAATCCACATGGTTACAATATGGCTTTAAAGGAACAGAGAGTGCCCTCTGCTTTCCCACTGCTCACTAGTCATATCTCTGTTGTACCATTTCTATTTTTTCATGCTTAGATGAATATGTTTGTGTCCCATGGGACTTCAAGCTTCCTCAGTTTAGGTTTTTGTGTTTCTGCTGCTTGCCACTAAAAAATATTTACTTTGTGGATGAAATGAGTTATGTGTGCATTCTAGTGAGTCATGTACAAGGAGACTCTAATGTCATAAGAATCTTACACATATACATGGGCTCAATCTTTTGTTCTACTATTTGGTCTTTGACCCTATTTACTGAAACAGGGGTCAAGGTTCAGAGTGCTTCCAGCTGGTGAACGTGTCCTCACTGGGAGGCTGCCACACTCTAACTCCACAGGGTCTGAAGCTCCTGCTCTTGGGGCCCTCCCAGACTTTGCTCTAGGTTATCTCTTCACCTGGATGTTCATCTGTATCCTTTTTTGTATCTTTTATAATAAAAAAGTAAACATAATTTAAAAACGTATATATGCATGGGCTCAGACATTTCAGTGATGTCCTTCGGTGTTGAAACTCATTTTAATGTCGCTACCCTTTATCAAAATATCTTAGGAGCTGTAGTTGGCAAACTGTTGTCACATGAGCTCCTAGAAGCCAGCACCTAGCACAGGGTCTTGATACAGTAGGTGCTCAAAAAATACTTATTTTACTTGGAACCTACCAAATTTAGTCCAAAAACATAATATTTAAGATCAGCCAATGAGGCCCTCTTGTTAAACTGCATTCATTATCAGATTTGGCCTCAAATGACTTCTGGCTATTTCTAAAACTTGCAATTACATTTAAAGGAAGATAGAATTCTGAAAGAGAATTTTTGTGTCCATTTTGAGCCACAAGAGCAGACTTAGAATAAATATGTAGAACCAAGGAGGACTGCTTTGAGAAGGGAAATACCATTTGGATATGGAAACTATGCTTTGTTTGTAACAATAATTCATACTTTGTTGTCTCAAACAAAAGTTTAGGTCAGTGATGTGAGGATAGTTACAGGTTGGCTGAGAGCCTCTTGATTTAATAGAGGGGGCTATGGGCTTCCTCCTAAGTATCTGGGAGGAAGACGGTACTTCTGCAATGGCTCTGGGGCCTCGGGTGCTAATGCTGACCACTCAGTGCCTTGACTTCCTCAGTCAGGAATACAAATAAAATATAGAACAGCTAAAATAGAACAGGTCCTGAGACAAAGGCAGTCAAAAAATGTTCTAGCATAGAACAGCTCTTAGAACAAGTAAGAAAACCAACAGTATAAAAATACACTTCTCAGGTAAATACATGAAGTCAGAGGAGTTAGTTTTTGCTTTGAGGCAGCTCTGCTAGTTCTAAACTTGGGATGAAGTATAGATTTCCCTCCTGTCGATGTCTAGTACCTCCTATCTAACTACTACTTGTGTCTAATGAGCAGAACCAAGTGACTGAGAATTGTACTTTTTAGCTCTGTGGCCTTGAGTAAAAGGCCTAATCCCTCTAAACCCATGTCCTTATCTGTAAAATGGAGTATTTACTTCCTCTCAGGGTTGCTTTGTGTATTAAATACAGTGACGCATAAATAACTGCAATAGGGAATGGCATATAAAAGGTGTTAAATAAATGTTAGTCTGCTCCTCTCCCCTCTAACCTTCCTTCCCATTATTTATTGTTCCATTAAAAATAATAGTACTAATGGTAGTTAACATTATCTAATTCTTCCCATGTGCCTCCAACTATCCCTCGCAGTTTACTATTTCACTTAATTCCCACACAACCCAATGAAGTAGGTGACCATGGGCTTAAGGTCAGCAGTTCTCAAAAGTACAAAAAGTTCATTGATATTGTGTCAGATTTCAAGCTGCAACTACCCTTTAAGAAACTACCACATGCTGAATTTTGGTGTAGTATCAAAGAAGAACACCTATGATGATCAAAGAAAGCTATTAACATGACCCCTTCTTTTTCAACTGCTTATCAAAGTGAGTCCAAATTTTCTTCATACGCTTCATACACAACATGAGAATGCAGAATGCAGCAGCAGATATGAGAATCCAGCTATTCCTTTAAGCTGGATGTTAGATTTGCAAAAATGTAAAAACAATACCACTCTTCTCACTAAATGATTAATTTGGGGAAATATTTTTTTTCACACAGAAAACTTATTTATGTGTAAAAATACTTATTCATTTAAAAAAACATACGCAAAAATCTCTTGGACATAAACATGAGCAACTTCTTCATGAACATGTCTCCCCAGGCAAGGGAAACAAAAGCAAAAATGAACTAATGGGACTATATCAAACTAAAAAGCTTCTGTACAGCAAGGGATACCATCAGTAGAACAAAAAGATATCCTACAGTATGGGAGAATATATTCATAAATGACATATCCTATAAGGGGTTGACATCCAAATTATATAAAGAGCTCACGCACCTCAACAAACAAAAAGCAAATAAGCCAATTAAAAAATGGGCAGAGGAGCTAAACAGACACTTCTCCAAAGAAGAAATTCAGATGGCCAACAGGCACATGAAAAGATGCTCCACATCGCTAATCATCAGAGAAATGCAGATTAAAACCACAATGAGATATCACCTCACACCAGTGAGGATGGCCAACATCCAAAACACAAACAACAACAAATGTTGGCGAGGATGTGGAGAAAAGGGAACCCTCCTACACTGCTGGTGGGACTGCAAATTAGTTCAACCATTGTGGAAAGCAGTATGGAGGTTCCTCAAAAAACTCAAAATAGAAATACCATTTGACCCAGGAATTCCACTCCTAGGAATTTACCCTAAGAATGCAGCAGCCCAGTTTGAAAAAGACATATGCACCCCTATGTTTATCGCAGCACTATTTACAATAGCCAAGAAATGGAAGCAACCTAAGTGTCCATCAGTAGATGAATGGATAAAGAAGATGTGGTACATATACACAATGGAATATTATTCAGCCATAAGAAGAAAACAAATCCTACCATTTGCAACAACATGGATGGAGCTAGAGGGTATTATGCTCAGTGAAATAAGGCAGGCAGAGAAAGACAAGTACCAAATGATTTCACTCATCTGTGAAGTATAAGAACAAAGAAAAAACTGAAGGAAGAAAACAGCAGCAGATTCACAGAACCCAAGAACGGACTAATAGTTACCAAAGGGAAAGGGACTGGGGAGGATGGGTGGGAAGGGAGGGATAAGGGAAAAAGGGCTATTACAATTAGCACACATAATGTGGTGGTGGTGGTGGTGGGGTAGGGTGTATGGGGAAGGCAGTATAACACAGAGAAGACAAGTAGTGATTCTATAACATCCTTCTACGCTGATGGACAGTGACTGCAATGGGGGTATGTGGTGGGGACTTGATAATAGGGGGAGTCTAGTAACCATAATGTTGCTCATGTAATTGTATATTAATAATAGCAAAAAATATATATATATATATAAAATACTTTTTCATTTAAAAATAATACAAATCTATTACAGGGTAACATAAATAACAAAAAACACAAGCTCTTTGGTGTCCTCGATTTTTAGAGTACAAAGAAATTCTGAGACCAAACTGTTTGAAACTCAATAACTTAGGGAGATTAAAATTTGCCCAAAGTTCACACAGTAAGTGGTATGCCCAAGAGTCAAATTAAGGCACCCTGACTTCTAGTCGGTTTTTTCATTATTAATTTTTTGATGCAGAGATTCAAAAAGGAGTGAATTACATCAGGGTTAGGGAATTCCAGGCAGGTAAGCAGAAACTCTGTGTTTCTAGTTTTCATTAATTGTGTTTGTAAGAGCTTTAGCATTCATGCTAACCCAATGATGGATACAAACGCCTCTGGACCCCTTACCATAGTATTTCTGAGGTAGAAGATGAAAGTCTTTTTCTTTAAAATGTGAACAAAAAGATGTCCCATTCCTGTTTTGAACTTTTTTTTTAAAACCACAACCCACAGTAAGAGGTAACTTTTACCTCAAATGCCATATGCATTCATAAGTTTATTTAAATTGGAAACAAAAGCTTCGTGAAACAATATCCTTAACATGTGATGGTTTTTAATCTGTTTTGTTTCATCAAGAAGAAAAGCTGGTCATAATTTATTAATTCTGCAGCTACCAGCAGTTTTCAAAACTGTAGTACTAGAGCACTTCTCTAGAACAGAATATATCCAGGGCTCAAACATGTTAATACAAGTAGTTCCCAACTAAGGAGCAGAACCTTTCCAACCAGTGTTCATATATTACTTGGTTATTTGAAATTGGAAACACTTCCCATGAAACAAGGTGGTAGGGGAAAGGAAATAACATTTACTGAACATCTATTACATACATTATCTTATTTCTCAACAAATGATCCTCAGAGGAAGAAAATATTCTATTACATGGATGGGAAAAGTGCGACTCAAGAGAGGTTAATAATTTATCCAATGTTATAGAATTGGAACTTGACCAAATAAGTCATTTGACTCCAAAAACTGTGCTCTTTCTAGCATACTACACCACTTCCTTAGGTTTATGACGACAGTTCATTCCAAAACCCCCCTTCCAAAAAAAAAAAAAAGCACCTATTCAACTCAAATCAGCAGGACACTTTAGAAACTAATTATCATTTAAAGGGTAATCTATGTAGAGATTATCCTTAATTATAATTTGGGCTCTCAAAAACACACTCTCCTTGGTGGTAGCAAGATTCTTATATCCCATCAATGCCCAGTTGACTCCTAAAACAAGCCACGGCAATGGAAACAGAATTCTCAAGTGACTTCAGAGGCAGGTGGGAGACAAAGGGAAGATGGAGATCCCTTGAGATGTTCCCGGCACCGGTACAGAAAATACAGGCAGTTCCAGTGTGGACAGTAAAGGAGGTGGTAGTGTCTGGCTCTTTTGCCTGGAATGCTCTGCCTCATTTCCATGCATATTCTGCTTCCCCCTACTCCCAATAAGTATCTGGAAATTAAATATCCTGGAGGAACAATCTCTCCTTTTGCTCTGCATTGAAATAACTCTACTGCTAAAGATGAACCACCATTCTTGATACAAATGTCTGCAGCAGAAACTTTATTTCTACACCTACAGATGGCGGGCGGGCCAGGAGGTTCTTGAGGAACCAGTGTTCATATTCCCGTCAGAAACCCATGTCTAGGCCTAATAAAGTAGCCCCCAAAATGAAAACCTGCACTCCCCTCTCCCTGTTGGTGCAAGCCTGCTGCGAGCTGCCCACATTCACAGGGTGAGAGGAATCCTAGCTTCAAACCCCTAACCTAAGTAGTGGCTCATCTGGGAGTAAAGGGTCACATATTTATAGCTGTGTGGCTTAGGAGCTGTAGGGTCCGCAAGCTTTAGGTCAGGAAGAAGGAAATCAGGAAGCAGACATGTTCTTTGTCTCTTCTCCACTTCACTCCTGAATGAGAAGTTCCTATGCTCACCTCAACTTTTCTTACCTAGTACATTCCTTCTGACTCCTCTTTCTCTGGTGAGGCACCCCCAAACAGAGTGTGAGCAAAGGAACATTTTATTTAGTATTTTATTTGTGTTTTTGGAGATTTACAGTTTCATAAGAAACACTGATTTTTTTCTCAAACAATAGAAAAAGGTTAAAAAAATCTATTGTCTTAAAACAAGTTTTGATCTATTGTTTTAAAACAGAATAAAACAAGTCCCTTCAGCAAGCACTGGGCCAATTCCGATTGGAGGAACCAAGGAAGCATAAGTACGTACAGGAAGTTCAGATTTATCCAGGTTTAGGAATAATGCACATGTCCTCTCGTCTAGTTCTGTAAGGCTCCAAATGAGCCATCTCAGCTTAAAGCTGGTAACATGCTCAGAAAGCCCCGGGTCCCATCTAGTTTGCACACGGGTGGCTCACTCTCCAGGAGGCTGCATCTGCTTACAGAACTCATCAAACTGCTGCTGCTCCAGCTCAGTCATGACTCTGTTGAGGGCATAGATCTGAATGAAAGAAAAAAGTATGTGAGCAATGGAGGCAGCTGCTCAACATACCTTCAGACACAATAGCCTGTGTCATCTGGAAATGCCAGCACTTCACCAGTACTGCAGGGATAGTGATAAGAGAACAGGAGGGGTAGATATTAATTCCACATGGGGAATGAGGAAAGAAGCAGTGAGGCAGGTGGCTTGTCTGGCCTTTAAAGGATTGGTAGGATTTGAATAGGCAGAGACTGGGGAAGGGCCATGGTAGGTGATTGCAAGGGGATGAATATTATGATTCAATAAATATAATGGGGAAGTACAGAATTAGGTCTGGAAACTTCAAGTATGCTAATATGAATGATGTTATAGAGTTGGGTTTAGGGAACTGGAGAAGGCAAGAAAAGCATGTTGGGTAAAAAATAGTAAATGCTATGCCAAGGAATCCGGGCTTTATCTGGCCGATGCTGCAGAGCCAATGAAGGTAAGTGTGCAGGGTGGCAACTTGATTATACCTGTGCTTTGGGAAAGATAACTGGAGACCACATGAGGGGTGGAGTGTGGGGAACAGAAATGATAGGCCACTTCGGAGGCATCTAGTACATCAGTCCAGGGAAGAGGTGGAAGGAATCTAGGGCAGGTAGTGGAGGTGGAAAGAAAAACACACAAGACATTCCGAGGTGAAAGGCAGGATGTCTACCTGATTCCTTAGCTTCTTTATTCTTGCAGTATCAGTGTGTCTACTAAAGAACAGAAACATCATGAAACTTCCTAATTTGTAGAAGAAAAAAATGAAGGGGTATATTTGTGTGTATTGGATATAACTTGATTAATTAAAAAGAAAACAAGAAAAGGCTGGAAGAAACTGAGAAGTGAGACAAACAGAAAATACACACACTAAGAGCAGAAGTTAATGAAAAGGCAACCAGATGTGCAGTAGAGAGGCTCACCAAACTGCAAGATGGTTCTTTGAAAATGCTAAAGAAAATCCTGCAAACCTGACATGCCTGATCTAGATAAAAAGGGAGTGGATGTAAACACCGTTAGAATTAAGAAGAAAACATAAGACTGCTGTAAAGGAGATTTAAACAAAATATTATCAACTTAGTGTCAGTAAGTTTGAAACTTAAATGAAAGAAACTCCTTGAAAGACTAAAATGATCAAAACGGAGTAGAATAAGTAGAAAGCTTGAATGCCTTCTTCCAATTTTTTTATTGTGCCAAGATCCTATAATCTTTAAGGGAAATGGAATTCCACACATGATGAAAACAGTTACATACACCAACACAAATGAATCTTAAAAAGTATAATACTGATGGTTAAGATGGTTAAGTTGGATGTTATATATATCTTACCACAGCGAAAACAAATAAATCTGAATGGTTAAAAAAAAAAGTTGGTGAGTGAAGAGAGCCAGTCACAGAGTAGGGTAACATATATAAAGTTCAGAAACATGCAAAACCAGACAATATATTGTTATGCTACAAAATATTATTTAGGGGTGCACACAGAAATAGTACATTCATTCAGCACAGAAGGGAGCGATTAGCACAAAATTAAGGGGTAAGGGGACTGCCAGTGGGCAGGGGCGGGGCCATGGCTGGAGTGGGGCCCAAGGAGCTTCTAAGTTATCACTCATGTTCTAGTTCTTTAGCTGGGTGCTAAGTACAAGGGTGCTGGTTTTATTCATCTTCTTGAAGCTACACACACACACATATACATATATGTTAAACCTCTGTTTCACCCATTCATGCCTTACTGAGCATTTGCAATCTGCACATTTCTTTGCTAGGGGTTGAGGAGGACTTTCAGTAGCTTCTTGGAAACCTCCAGATCAAGGAGGCAGGCTGGTAGAAGGGTCTCAACATGAGTCTGGGGGACTGAGCCAAAGAATGAAATACTTTCAAAAAGGAAAGTGTCACCAGCAGTGTCAAGAGCTGTCTCAACTGCCAAATACACCTTCTGTTCCCATTCACCCTCATGTCTCCTTCCCACTGAACTTCCTGGAATGTGGCATCTTTGCAGAATTGAATGGAACTGTGTCGCTTCCTCCCTGCAATGGGTCTAAGATGTCACATTCCTATTTTAGGAGATTACATTCCAGGCAACACAGATGAAGAAACAGCAGCAAGGCGGCTGTAGGCGAAGGTCAGATCTGTTTTAAATTGCTGTCCTGTCCCTCAATCCCTCATCCACTAGGGATTCTGGTCATATCTCTTGACTTTAAAGTGAGGACAAATCCTTCTACCTCATAAAGACAGGTATTTGATATCTCCTTACCATACCCCAGGAAGGATTTACACAGGTTGAAATGGGAGTAAACACAAGAACCTGTGTGAGGAAACATGGTCGTGCATGTGCTGGCTGGCCCGTGCCTGGCACATCTGAAGAGCTCAACAAGTGGCAGCTGCCGCTAGAGAGCAAATCCAGTATTACATTCCAGAAGTCACCATAAGCACCGGCAGCCATTCATTTTGAGTCCACACGACAAAAGCAAGCTGACTGCTTGGAAGCACAAGGATTCTGGGAAACAACTGCAGCCATTTACTGAGTGCTTTCTCTGTGCCAGGCACTGTGATAAGTGCTTCCATATAACATTTCTGTCCTGATAACAAGCTTCTGAGGTAGATATTACCATCTCATTTTACCAAGGAGGAATGAGAACGGGGGATCAGAGAGGTTATGTGTCTTGGCCAAGGTCACATGGGAAGAACTGGGATGTGAAGTCAGACAAAGGAACCTTATCGGTGGAACCTCACTGGAAGGATGTCAATAAGGACATAAACAAAGTCCTCAACAACATCTATCCCTACAGTGTGCCCAAAGGGCAGTTTCCTGTTTCTTCTAGCAGCCCTCAAACTATTCATCAATGTGCAATTGCAGTAAAATCATCTGAGGCATGGGGCGGTAATGGAAAGGGGAGGACAATTTGTTAGAATCCAGGTCCACAGCTCTCACATGGTCTGTCTTTATCCAAAGGCAAATTTCAGTTTATGGATTAACTTCAAGCACACTATTAAATATATCTGTTACATTTCCTGTCTGCTTCCCTGCTGAGTGCAAGCTCCACGAACACAAGGATTCTTCTCTGCCTGTCCAGGCTGCAGCTCAAGTTCCTACAACAGTGCCTGGCACATAGCAGCAGCAGCTATTTGGGGAATGGATCAAATAACAAAAATGTAGTCTGCTACTATCGAGCACTGGAAAAGAAGTGAGGAATGAGAACTCTCTTACACTGCTAACGGGGGGGTGCAAACTTACACAGTCTCTTTCAAAGCAATTTGGCAATGGCCAATAAAATTGAAATGTACCCAGTAATTCTACTTCTACTTCTAGTTATATATGCCCTACAGAAATTCTAGCACAGGTGTCAAAGGAGACATCTAAAGTTCTTCACTACAGCAATGATTGTAGGAGCAAAAAAACTGTAAGTAATTTAAATGTCCATTACTGGAGGAATGGATAAATAAGTGGATTTATAAAATAGACTACTATAAGCTAGTACAAGAATGAGGATAAACTAGATTCTTGTGTTAACATGAGTTCTAAAACACATAATGTAAGCAAAATGAAAATAAGACATGGAACTGTACTAATGTAAAATTTTAAAAAGAACGGTGTATGCTTTCCAAGAATACCTATTAATATACTTGAGTGTCAAAGTATAAAAAATAATGGTTGGCCTTAGGGAGGGCAAAAAGGGTATAAGACAGGAAATGGACAAAGGGGACTTCACATTTATATGTAATTTGTATTTATCTTATTTAAAGAAGACTCCAGGCAAATACGACAAAACATTAACCACTACCAGTCTGGGGTGCTAAGTACCCAGGTGTTTGCTAAAACAGTCTCTTTTTCTGTATTTTCAAATTTCTCAAAAGTAAATGAGCTAAACAAATAGAGGGAAAGGAGTGCAGCAAGCTTTTTCCTGACACTAAATAGTAAAATAAAATACAGCTGATTGAACAGCACAGGTTTGAATTATGCAGGTCCACTTATGGGCAGATATTTTTCAATAAATGTATTGGAAATTTTTTGGAGATTTATGACAATTTGGATACATTTTTTTTTCTAGCTTACTTTATTATAAGAATGCAGTATGTAATATATATACAAAGTATGTGTTAATCAACGGTTACCAGTAAGGCTTATGGTCAACAGTAAGCTATTAGCAGTTAAGTTCTGGGGAAGTCAAAAGTTACACAGATGTTCGAGTGGGCTAGGGAAGGGTTTATGCCCCTATAGCCCCCACACTGTTCAAGGGTACTCATATCTGGACGTGGTTCAACATAGGCCATGTGAGCAGTTTCAGCTTTTAATTCTCAAGTTGAATGTTGACTGAACAAAGGGACACAGTGGTGGGCACAGAGCTTGGGCCTCTACTTCCTGGTTATAAGCACCTCCTCTCCAGGCCAAATTCAGAACATGTGCTGGGGGTGTCTGATGCTCTCGGTCACCCTGACCCCTCCCTTACATGTCTCTTCACCTTCTCCTTTCTTCCTTCCCTCAGATCCCTATCACAAAAGCTCTGGGCTAGGAGTCATCTAGAGACCTGGTACACCAGGGCCTTGCCATGAGACTCTGTGCTGCCACCACCTCGTTTGGGACCTCAGTGAGCTAATTTCGACACCTGGCTGCACACCTGTGCCGCCTGGAGGCAGTAGCGCTCCCTATCCCAGTTCTCTTCTCTACTATTTCCAGAACATCTCCAGCAGACTACACGTGGACAAGCCCCTCCTTAATCTCACCTCTGCTCTTTGTCTCTGCTTCAGCTCCTGCTGGGCTGATTTCTGCTTGGCTTTCTCAACTCTGCTGACAGGTTCTTTAACTTTGGACTTTTCTTTCCGAGCAGGTGGATCCATGACTTGGCTTCTGAATACTTGGCTCTGACCTGGATGGTACTGAAAGAGGCTGATCTTTAAAAACAAAAAGGGTGGGGGAGAGGGGCGCGGAGAAAGAAAGGAAAGGAAGGAAAGAAATAAAAAGAACTGCCAGTTATTGACCTAACGAATCCCAGCTCAGCGCTTTCCTTTGACAGGTGGGGCAGGGTGGCCCGGTGGAAAGGGCGCTGGATTTGGAGGAGTAGGAGCTGAGTCCCACCGCCAAGACCTCGCGGGGCGCCCCTAGGAAAATCTGCTCCCAACCCCGGGCCTTAGTTTTCTCTGCACAATGGAACAATAGCCCATTCCCTGGCCTCCTTCCAGGAGCTGCCGTGTGGGCCCAAACGAGAAGGGTGTGACAGCGTTTCACACACGGAGGCGTGCTGCACCCAGCGTGGGGCTGTTACATTGTGAGGACGCCGAGGCGCAGGGACACCAGCCAACCGCGGTCTCGAGGCGAGGGAGCGGGAAGGCCGGAGGCCCGCACGGTCCCCGTCTCCCGGCCAGGTCTTTCCCACCGCGGCCGAGCCCGACCCTTACGTCTCAGCGCTGCCCACCCGGCACGCCTCCCTCGGCCGCCCCACCCCGCCCGCCGAGAGCACGCTCCGGGTGCAAAATGGCGGCGGGGGCGGGCGGTGCTCGGGGGCTAGCGCCTTCCCTCCGCGACCGTGGGACTTCGGGGCCCCACCGCGCGCGGACCAGGCCCCACGCGGGGCACCCCGGCCTCTCCTACCTCCCGGCCTGGAGTTACGGGCGCGCCGAACCTCGGAGGGGCGGGACTTGGAGGCGGGGCCGGGGCGCGCCGGGGCCCCGCCCCCAGGGTGGACCGCGTGTGCGCAGAGAGCTTGGTTGGGGGTGAAGGTACCTGCATCGGCCCTGGGCTGGGCCAGGGGTGATTCCGACCTGCGGAAGCTTTTCCCGGGGATGTTTTCTGGGACCGCTGCTGGGTTTGGAGGGGTGAGATCTGAAAACTAGACTAGAACTGGAACTTGCTGAGCCTCGCTTTCTTAACCGGGAAGTGGGGGTGCTGATCGCTGCCTTGTTGGTTTACCAGCTCATCAGGAAGATCAGCGAGGTCCCGTGTGCCACCGTGCTTTGAAAAAGGAAATCGTGACAAGTATAAATAGACAATGTAAATATAGAGAAACGTTCAATTCAGATAACTGGTAATTTTACAATTATTTTACATTTTTAAACTAATTTTCAAGTTAAAATAGCCGGCTATCATTTTTCTTTTCATTTTTTCTTTTAAAATCAACTTTATTTTGGTCTAATTCACATATAATAGAATACAAGCCAAAAGGTTCAACATGTATGGTTCAACGAGTGTGGTAACTGGCTACCATTGTAACCACCACCACAGACAATATACAGAACATTCCCATGACTCCCGCAAATTTCCCTGGAGCCCTTCCCTACAGCCATTTTATTTTCAGCCCTCCCACCTCAGGTCCAGGCACCCACTGATCTGCTTTGTCCCTATAGGTTTACCCGTTCTAAAATTTCTTAGAAATAGAATCATATCATTTTTCATCTATTAGATTAGCAAGGACTGAAGAAAATGGTAGATAACTGCTTTGACAACAGAAATCCTGTTCAGTCTAATAACAATAAAGATAACAAAACAGTAACAATAGCTACCTCTCTCTGGGCTTATGTTCCAGGCCTGTTCTTATAGCTTCACACTAGTTAGCTCATTTTTCCTCATAATAAGTGTGTATAATATTATTAAACCCCATTTTACAGGGACTTGTCCAAAGATCACACAGCTAGTAAGTGCCCCAGCAAGAATTTCAGCCAGGATTCGGGAACAGGACAATCATCTATCCAAAGGAAAATATGTTGGGCCCATTACTTTTGTTCCTTTAAGGCCTTGGCAAGAACTGAAACGAATGGTGAATACTAAGCAAACAGTGAGGGGATAGCCTGGAAGGACACTCACACGCTTTCAGGCAAAGAGTAAATTGTCACAACTTTTTTTGAAACAAGTTTAGCATTACATACCAAAAGCTTTAAAAATGAGCACAACCCCACAAAAAGACAAATACTGCATGATCCCATTTATATGAAGTAGTAGGCTATCTAAAGTAGTCAAACTCTTAGAAAGTAGACTGGTGACTGCCAGGAACTAGGGGAGGAAGGAAAAAGGGGGTTGTTCAGTGAATATGTAGTAACAGTTTTGCAAGAGAAAAGTCCTAGAGATCTACTGAGCAACAATGTGCATATAGTTAATACCACTGTAATTAACTACGTTTGATAACTAGGCGGTAAATTTTATTTATGTGGTTGGGTTTTTTTTACTGCAATAAGAAGAAATGAGCACAACCTTTGATTCAGCAACTCCACTTCTAAGTTGTTCTAACTAAATAATCAGAGAGAGTACTATTTCTAAGAGTAAAAGACTGTTACCAAAATATTTGTAATAGGGGTTGATTAAATAAATGATAGGATGGCTGTAATGGCTATAATTCTATGCAACCATTAAAAGTACATAGATGAATATTTATTGACATACTAAAATGTTTTTAGTATATTAAATGAAGTTGCAAAGAGGCATATACAACAATCACAATATTTGTTTTATTCTTTCAAAAAAGATAAGTATATACACATGGAAGAGACTGGATGAAAACACACCAAAATGTAAATCCAAATTAAGAGTAGAGGTTATTTTTACCTTCTGTGTGCTTTGTATTTTCCAAAATTTCTACAATGAAAACATTTATACTTCAACATTTCCCTTTGAAAAAAGAAAGTATAGTAAATGTTTTTAAACTCCTATAGAAATGTTGACTGGATTATTATTAATAAAAGTAACCAAGCCAGAGTCTATTTTAGAAATCTTGGCATAATAGTAGTATTTTACATCTGTGTCACCTTGTACCATTTATAAACTTCATATAAGCTCTGGGTTAGATAACAGCTGGAGACAGGCAGGGACCTTTGGAAGACTTTAGAAATCCAACAGACAGACTGGCTATGAAGGAGTGGAAAGCCAAAGTGGAAGATTAGAAAAATAGTGGGGCCACTGATAAGTGAAGGTTTGATGAGTTGGCTTGGTAAAGGATGAGGAAGGGGGTAAGTTAGAGGTTTATGTGTATGAGGGAGAAAGAGAGAGAGAGAGTTAGTTTATATTTACAGGGCAAGAGGCAAGAAGAGCTGTTCAGCAGTACGGCTCCGGCAGGGCACTGGTGTGGAGGTGCTGGTTTGGGGCTCTGCATCGGGAATGTGAGGGCTGGAGCCAGGAGGAACTGAAAGCCCCCTCAATGGTCTTCCTCCATGAGTTTATGATCTCTCTTTATTTCTCTCTCTCAGGACTGTCAATGAACTCTTAGCCAGTTTGCAAGATTCCCTGGTGAGTTGAGTCAGAGTTTATATTAATATAACTATAGATATTTTTACAGTTGTGGCATATACTGTGCTCGGATTACATTCACTTTATTGAACGACTCCTTTTTCTCCTGGAGTCAAAAATTGCCTATATTTTTCATTCACTTCATTATCTATGCATCTATGGTTAATTCTTCTGAAAGCTCTCCATCAGGACTATAAAACAACGCTCAGTCTAGTCACGTGATCTGGAGATCTTTCAGGGCTCTTTTTTCCTTGCAGACATCCCACCTTCCTCTCACTCCAACGGTTGTCTTGGGCTTGCTGTCCAGCTGTTGTCCTAGGACTTCCCCTGACCATGTTCTGGGAATTCCTGTGTCTTCCCTCCTGTGCAAAATCCCCTATCTCCTGGATCTTCCTATTTGTGGCTTATTCTCTCATTTTGGAGGAGCACATTCTCCAGTAACTTCTCCTGAAGAGGTCCTGGGAGGTAAATTGTTTGAAACCTTGCTTGTCTAAAAATGCTTTATTTTACTCTGATACTTTACAGTTGGGTGGGGCACAGATTTCCAGGTTGGAAGTCATTTTCCCTCAGAATTTTACACGCAATGATCAGTTGTCATCTAGCTTCTCATGTGACTGGACTCTTGAGGATTCTGAATTACTCTGATTTCTGTTACTTCCTATGTAATTTTTGTTTGCTTATTTGTTTCTGGAAGTGTTTAGGATATACAGTTTCCTTCATTCTTGGCGTCTGAACCTTCATGGTGGTATGTCCTGGTAAGTCTTTTCCTTCATTGTGCTAGGCACTCAGGGGTCCCTTTCAGTCATTAAACACAGTCTTCAATTCTGGGAAACTTCTCTGTGATAGAGTTCCCTCTTTTTAAAATCCTTTCTTTCCCATTTTCCATCTCTTGGTTTTGGTTATTCTATTTCACAAGAGATTTTCCTGAATTTTACCCTCTAGTTCTTTCATTGATTTTTTTCATTTCTGCCATAAAAATTTAATTTCCAAGAGTTTTTGCTGGTTCTCAGACTTCCCATTTGATAGCCTCTTGCTTTTGTGTTGTGGATTCAGGATCTTCTTTGATTTCTTATTTCTGAGTATATCAATTATAATTTTCTGCCAGTTTTTTTCCACCTCCTAGATGGTCTCTGTAGTTTAATTTTGTCTCTGACTTTCAAATTGGAAGCTTTACTCAGATAATAGTACTAGCTACCATTTATTGGATGTCAAGCACTGTTCTAAGCATTTTACTTGTTTTAATACATTTAATCCTTATACCAACCCATTGAAGGAGTTACCATTATTATCTTCAATTTACCAGTAAAGGAACAGATAGAGAAAGGTTAAGGCTCTCATCCAGGCCACCCAGTTTAGAAGTGAACCTATATTTAATCAAACCTCTAGCTTTCCAGTTTACAGAAAATATGTGGGATAGAGAAATAAAATGATACCACAATGAATCAATCATCCAAATCCAGAATGCGGGACATTGTACAAGAAAAATTACCAGGTTTTACCAACAATCAAGGATCTAAGGAAATATTTTTAAAAGAAGGAAAGGGGGATCATTATGAAATAAAGACACATGAGAATAGATTGGATAGCAAATAATATCAATTTACAATTATTGTAAGTTTTGCTAGGTATAATAATGGCATGAGATATGCAGCTGTGTGTATACCTTAAAAATTGTTGAGGACTCCAGAGATTAAATCTGTGTGGGTTACATTTTTGAAATCTGCCTATTAGAAATTAAAACTGAGGAATTTTAAACATAATTACAACTTTATTTTTAAACAAAAATAACAAATGTATTACATGTTCACATAACATTTTATGAAAAACGACTTCTGAAACAAAAAAAACAGAAGAGTGGCATTGTTTTACATTTCTGTAGGTCTTTCAAGAGTCTGGCTTCATAGAAGACAACTATCTTCTCATATAGGGTATTGCATTCAATCTGCTGCAGTATGTTGTGTGGTTGAAGTGCATGTAACTAGAAAAGGAGCATTAAGGTAACTTCTCAGATAATTGTGGATATTCTTCTTTGATACTATCTCAAAACTTGACAAGTGGTAGTTTCTTAAAGGTTATGGCAACATGGGATTTAAAACCATACTAGTGAACTTCTTTTTTCCAGATTTTTAAAAATATTAAGATATAATTGACATATAACATCCAAGTTTAAGGTATACAGTGAGTTGATTCAATACATTATGTATTGCAAAATGATTACCACTGTATCAGCTAACATTTATGTATATATATGTTCACATCATATAATTATCATTTCTTTGTTGTGGTGAGAACATTTATGACTTATTCTCTTAGCAACTTCCAATCATACAATACACCAATGAACTTTTCATACTCTGTGACAGTAAAACCCACTAGTTTATTTTGCATTTTAAGTGGATCTTTTATCGATACATGATTTTGTCAAGACATGCATTAGTCATTTGGAAATTATTCATTCTCTGAGTTATGCAGATCTTTCAAATGCTGACACATTTCATTATATAACATCAAAAAATCATGTTCATTAATGTCACTACCAATCTCATCAGAAAAAAAATCTCTGTTATGGGGAAGCTATCAAGCTCACAGTAGCAGGTAAAAGTTTTTCAAACTTCTAATTTTCATTCAAAATATCAAATTTTCTCTTTGGCAACAAATACTGTTAGTCGTTTTTCTTGAAGTGATGGGTGCACTTAGTAGAGAAAACATCTGGCAAATACCCAGGTCTGACCAATCACAGTTTGTCTCAGTTTTACTTTCAGGTAAGAATGGTGCTCATGAGAAAGGAGCTAGTTCAGCTCACAGTTCAGTCATGTAAGTGCTTTTCCAAGAGGACCTCACCACCTAGGACTGCTTATCCCTAACTTCCCATTTTGCCACACTTAGTATTTAAAAGAGATGGATTCAGTGGTTGAGATTTAATAAAACTTTTACTGCTGTTTGGTGCCATTCCCTTGATTTGTACTAATCAGGTGCTGGCAGTTTACCCATCATTGCTTTTACAAGGTCATTAAAAATATCATTAGAAAAGGCAAATAATAGCTTGATATTACTATGAATGTAGTAATATGGGGGACCTCCTGAAGCCGTCTGAGAGAGTCCCAGAGTTCACAGAGCACACACTGAGAACTGCTGTCCTAGAGAAACTCTTGCTCACCTGTACCAGGATATATTAAGAATGTTCATGGCAGCATTGTTTGTAAAGGCAGGAGCCCTCAAACAAACCACATTATTATCAGTGAGGGAATGGACAGACTGTTAGTGTATTCCTTCATACAGTGGTCTGCCACATAGCAGTGAATGAATACTAGATCAAGAACTTATTTAGGAAGTGATCTCAGGAATCAGAAATGGTGAGTTAGAACAAAAAGAAGAAAAACCAAAAACATATTATGCATTGTCGAGTTACTGGTGACTGTGGGCTCCTGTGCTCATTCCGGGAACTCTGAGGAGGAGCGGTGTAGAATGCAGTTCAGAACTGTTCCTTTGAAGGTGGGAGGCTGGAGCATTTTCGACTCTCAGCACCACCCAGTTGATTCCCCGGGGCATTAACTTTCCTGAACTCCTGGGCTGCATAGAGGCTAAACAGTCTTCCTAGACTTGGATGAGCAAAGATGCTGTGGCCTTTGAGGTGGCATGCTGGCAGCTTGCCCGCAAGTCTCAGCTACCCTGCAGTCGGTGGGCTGAGGGGATATGGTGTGGGCCACCACAGGTGTCTGACAGACTCAGCAACTAAGGTTGAGTGAAAAAAAGAAATTACTGGGAATGATATAGAATGTGGTCCATCTTTACCAAGTTCAAAAATACATGAAAGTATATAATGCACTGATAAGGATACAATTATGGATATTCTGAGTATATATTTATGGATATTATGAAAGCAAGACAGGCAGGGAAAAGGTTTATCACATGTTGGGAGACAGTAGGCAAATGTGCTTGTCGGAAAGCACATGTCAGGGTGCAGCTAGAGAGATAAAGGTAGTGAGTTAAAGGAGGTAGCTAATTGGTGGGTGTCTTTGAAACCCATCTTCAATTTTACACTGATTTGTAAAGTAAAAGCATGCAAGTTTTTCAGAAAGGCTGTGATAAGATCAGAACATATCAAAGGGAATCACTATGCAGTTAGCTTGGGCAGGAAAGGAGCTGAGGGGTACAGGCCCCTTACACCTCATGGAACTTGGAGGTTCCCTGGCTTTTAGGGAGCCTCTTTTTTGCTCTGTTCCCTTATCAGGGGCAGACAGGCGGGGCGGGGCTTGTTGGTGTGTGGGGACAGCTAGAAGGGAGTCTGTGGGGCAGAGGAAGTCCCGTGGCTGAAGGCTGAGGGTATTAGAATAAAAGATGAACTTTTCCCAGGCCCCTCTCCAGACCCCTTCTGATGCTCCCACCTGGGATCCCTGAACAGACGGAGGGAGTGTTCCCAGCTTGGAGACGCCAGTCTGCGGTGAGGGACAAAGGGCAGCTGATTCCAAAGTGGTGAGTCCTCCTCCGCTCCCCTCTCTTCATTCCTTTCAGTCCTTCAACTTCTCGGGATTCTCAGGTTCATTGGAGAAACTATCCCCTTTGTCCTTGCTTACAAGAATATTTTAAAGTACGAAATGGGGCAACGGGAAATGAGCACCAAGGGGGTTGGGTGGGTTTTGTCTAAAGACACTCATTTAAGTATTACTGTCACCATTATTTATTATAGCTATTATTATTAGTGCTTACTATTAGGTCCTGTGCTGTGTGCTTTCACATTGATCATCTGTAGATTTGCAGGATCATCTTAAGCTACTTGGAGTTATCAGGGGAAATTCCATTGCATGTTTTTTTCAGATTTAGAAGTTTTTGGGAAAAAAAACTGTTTCAAGCTTAAAAGTAAATGACTGCCTGGGGAAAAAATAATCCCATGTGTAGTAAAAAAAAAAAATTGTTAGTCTATGAAGAATTTTGCAAACCGTTAAAGAGACAATTGCCCAAATAGAAAAATGGACAAAGTATATAGACAGGTAATTGACAAAATCCAAATAACCAAATGAGTAATCAAAGAAATACAAATTAAAATAAAACACCATTAATTCTTTTCAAAGAGATACCATTTCATTATTTGTTAAAATGACAAAGGTATTTTTTTTTAAAGACAAAATCAGTCGTGGCAAGATTGTGGCAATCTCATACACTTTGTTAAATTTATATGACCTTTCTGGAGGGCAAGTTGGTAGTGCAAATTAAGTCTCTCCATTTTAAAGATGGAAAACTCAAGGTCTAAGAGCTTAAAGTGACATGACTGAAGTTACAAAGCCAACAGTTAGGGACCAAGCCAAGACTGTGACTAAGCCTTCCTTCTTCCAAGCCCTCGGCCCACTATCACCTGGAGCCATGCTTACAACAGCAACGCATTGGAAAACAACCTAAATATACTACAATATGGAATTATTTTAAAAATTCTTGCTTACCCACGTTGGAACACTGAAGTCATTAAAAGAATATTTGGTGCCATGGGAAAATGCACATAATGGAAGGCTTGGTGAAGTGTTAGGTATCAAAACAGTGTATTCAGCATGGACTTATTTTTTTTTTAAGTTATATGCACGCACAGAAAAAAAACATTTGAAGAAACATATCTCTGGGTAGAGGAATTACAAATGATTTTAAATGTTTTGTCCATTTTTTGGCTAATTTCCAGATTGTTTTGCAATAAGGATAGAAAAAGCAATAAATCTTATTTAATGAAAACTTAAAAAAAAATAACTGAAATGTCCTGGGGCTACCCTGGAGGTCAGCTGGAGCAGGCTGACTGGCAATGCCCTCGGGAGAAGGAGCACCCACCGCAGAGGGCAATGTGAGGGGCTCCAGAGCCTAAGGGAATTTGGGGCCGCAGACCAGGGCAGAGAGTGAAAAGAGAGGGCTTTTAAGTCCTTGAAATTGAGTACAAAGAAAAAATTTTAAATTCTAAATACAGCAATGAAAAAATACATATTTACACATGACTACGTGTTTTGGGAGACCTGTGTACTTAAAGAGCAAAAGCAGCATCTAGACTGCCATGGCTGGAGACGTTCACCCTTGTCTTTTCAGTCTTTCTCCTACCCTGTTTCCCCTCGTCCACCTTTTAGTTTCCTCTCCCATTCTTAGGTTTCTTCTCTGCATCTGATTGGGAAATGCCCCTTGACCTCCCTGGTTCTCCTTCACCATTGCTCTGCTCTCTGAAGGCTCTTAGAATCAGATTCTGGCTCATCCTCCTCTTAACTCAATAACTGGGTGGAGGAATTACAAATGATTTTAAATGTTTTGTCCATTTTTGGCTAATTTTCAGATTGTTTTGCAATAAGGGTAGAAAAAGCAATAAATCTTATTTAATGAAAACTTTAAAAAAATAACTGAAATGTCCTGGGGCTACCCTGGAGGTCAGTTGGAGCTGGCTGACTGGCAAGTCCCCAGATTAAGTCATTTCTAGCAGAGAACTCAAAATTAGACAAGCACTTTTGAAATGTAATTTTTCCTTTTTATGAAGCAGAAAGATTGCATATTGAAGCTGGACAGGAATGTAAAACTCCATCTGATCAAAATTCCTTAATTAAGTGGATTAATTTTTTGCTAAATTTAGTTTTGTATTATACATTTTTCTCATTATTATCTTATACTTTATTAACAAGTTAGAAAGCAGAGATAGGAAAAAATTGTCCATATTTCCACCAGCTTAATTATTAACAACTCTTCATATTTTATGGCACTTCCTTTAAGCTCTTTTCTTACACATTCTCTAGTGTAGCTGCAATCATTATAAATATATTCTTTTGTATTTTGATTTTAACATATCATTATTAGTTTTCATTGAAACACAGGCTTGACAAGCCACAATTTACTTAGTCATTTCCATATTGATGTGCCTCTAGGTAATCCAGTTTTTTCACTATTATAAAAATACTACTGAGATTATGTGACCTTTTATATTTCAGATTCTTTCTTTAGAATAGATTTCCAGCATATTTCTTACTGGATCAAAAGGCAAATACATCTTATCTCCTGTTACTTCTCAATTTACATTGAACTCAGCAAATATAAATGAATCTCTCATTTTAAAGATTTTAAACTCAGGGCCTAAGAGTTTAAGTGATTTGCTCAAAGTTACAAAGTCACACAGGGATCAAGATAAGACTAAAACCAAGCCATCTGACTCCAGCCCTCAATCCACTAGGGATATGAGCTTTTCTTTTACCATTCAGTTTTATTTAACCTTAGATTCTTGGGCATTATCCCCTTAGCTTACTCTTTGACCTTTTAAGATGAGGCAATGAATGAAATTCACATCTTTAATAAAAACCTAAGATGATCTATCACACTAGTCACACTCTATCTAACAACAGCAGAATATACATTTTTTAAAAGACACATGAAATATTTGCCAAAATAGGCCATATGCTAGCACATTAAAGAAATCAATAAGTTCAAAAGGATTCAAATCATACAAAGTTGTTTTCTGGCCACGATGGAATTAAATTAGAAATCACTAACAGAAAAGTATCTTGAAAATTCCCAGATATATGGAAACTTAACAATATATTTCTAAATAATGCATAGGTCAAAGAAGAAATCCAGAGGGAAATTAGAAAGTATTTTGAATGTAATGAAAATGAAAACCACTACATATCAAAATGTGTGGGAATGTCACTAAAGCAATACCTAGGGAGAAATTTATAGTACTAAACCACTATACTAGAAAGGAAGATCTCAAATCAATCACCTAAGCAACAAGAAAAGAGGAACAAATTAAACCCAAAGTAATAAAGATCTGAGCAGAAACCAATACAATAGAAAACAGAAAAACATTAGGTAAAATCAATGAAATCAAAAGCTATTCCATCAGAAGATCAATAAAACTGATAAACATCCAGCCAGACTGATCAAGAAAAAAGAGACATAAATTACCAATACCAGGAATGAGAGAGGTGACAATACTATGCATTCTAATTAAGCAAATTCCTTGAAAGATCTGAATTACTAAAGCTCAGTCAAGAAGAAATAGATAATCTGAACTACCCTATATTTTTTAGAGAAATTGAATGTGTAGTTACAAGCCTTCTCATAAAGAAAACTCCAGGCCCAGATGGCTTCACTGGTGAGTTCAATCAAGCATCTGAGGAAGAAATAATATCAGTGCTGCATAAACTCTTCCAGAAAACTGAAGACAATACTTCTCATCTCATTCTGTGTGAACAGCATTACTCTAATGACCAAAATTAGAAAAAGATAGTACAAGAAAAGTACTGACCCATATCCCTCATGGACATGGAGACAAAAATTCTCAAAATTTTAATAAATTTTATCCAAAGATACAGAAAAAGGATACATCACAATTGACTGGGATTTATTCCCGGAAGGTAAAGATGATATAACATTCTAAAAAAAAATCAATGTAATTTATATTAACAAACTAAAAATTAAAAATCATATGATTATCTCCATAGATAAAGAATTATTATTTGACAAAATTTAAAATACATTCCTGGGAAAAACTCTCAGAAAACTAAGACTAGAAAGGAATTTCCTTGGCTTGATAAAAAGCATCTATGAAAAGCTTATGAATAACTTATACCTAATGGTGAAAGAAGGAATGTTGTCCACTGGGATCAGGAACAAGACAAGGAACCAATGCAATAAAGCAAGATAAGGAAATAGAAGACATCCAGGTTACAAAGGAAAAAAGTAACCTGTCTTTCAGATGATATGATCATTGTGTAGAAGATTCTAGGAATCTACAGAAATGCTACTAGAACCAATAAGTGAGTTTAGCAAGGTCATGAATATAAGACCACTATACAGAAATTAATTGTATTTTTATATGCTAGTAATGAAAAACCAGAAATTAAAATTAATACCATTTATAATAGCATCAAAATATTACATACTTAGGAATAAATCTGACCAAAGATGTGCAAGACCTATACTTGGAAAACCATAAAATACTGCTGAGAAGACTCAGAGACTCCAAGAAGGAACTAGTCGTTACCAAAGGGGAGGGGTGTGGGAGGGGCAGTGGGGAGGGAGGGAGAAGGGGATTGAGGGGTATTATGTTTAGTACAAATGGTGTGGGGAGGATCACGGGGAAAACAGTGTAGCACAGAGAAGGCAAATAGTGAATCTGTGGCATCTTACTACACTGAAGGACAGTGACTGCATTGGGGTATGGGTAGGGACTTGATAATATGAGTAAATGTAGTAACCACATTGTTTTTTCATGTGAAACCTTCATAAGAGTGTATATCAATAATACCTTAATAAAAAATAAAAAATAAAATACTGCTGAGGGAAATTAACAAAGACCCAAATAAGTCAGGAGATAGACCATGTTGATTGGCCCGAACACTCAATATTGTTAAGATGTCAGTGGTCCCCAAATTGTGTCATGTACATTGAACTTTAGGAAGTGAAATAATATTTTATATTTGTTAAGGGAATTTTCTTCATGAAAGAATTCCATGATAATCACTCTGAAAAGTGAGGAATCATTTGCCCATTTGTAGCTCATGATACAGGGCTATGACATTAATTAATTAATTAATTAATAATTCATCTATTTATCCATGATTTACATTTTACCTACTTCCAGAAAGGATCCTGTCAATTTGCTTGCAGGATACCCTGGTGTGTGTGTGATTGTCTTTCCTGTACTAAGTGTAAAATGAGGAAAATAATACCTATTTTTCAGGGTTGTTGTCAGTACTGAAAACAATATATGTAGAGTACCTACAGACGCAATAAGTGAGAGCTATTATTAACATAGAACAAAATCAAAAACTTAAAAATATATTATGATTTAGAGTTAATTCAATCCTACACTAACACAGGGTTGATTAATGTAATATTGGTGTATGTTAACTGAGAACATGATGGAAGAAGGGGCCATCCTGGCCAAGCAGATCAGAAGACTAAATCCCGGAGATCAGTATGGTGACCAGATGGTTATTACATCCACATAAGAAAATACAAAATAAAAGAGCTGGCAGCACTTCTCAATTTTCCACTACAAAGCTCCAAGAAGAAGCTGTACAGAGCAGCTATGTGGGCAGCTTCTGTTTATGGACCCTGGGGGGCTTCCAGCGGTGCTGCTTTGCCCCTTGGACTGTGTGCACCTCTGCCCGGAGTGATCTCTCCTTCTTCTCCTCCTTCCCTTCCTGGCCATCCTCCTCCTTCTTCTTTCAATATATTTGTTTTCCGATAATCAAAGTTATACATGCTTAAGGTAGAAAATACATAAGAAAAACCATGAGGAGCCCCTTTAACCTCACGCCCACCCCCAGAAGTAGCCACTCTTCAATATCTACATTCTTGCTTTTTGTCTAACATCTTCTACCTAAATTGTGTCATACCATGCACAGTTTTTTTAAGTTGTTGTTTGGGTTATAGTGAAAATTTCCCAATGCTATTAAATATTGTTTTATCACATGATCATGAAATGCTATGTAGTATTTTATTGCAAGAATGGACCATAAATAGTCATTCCCATTTTAATGGTCTCAGGTTGTTTCCAAGTCTTTTTCCCAAATGGCTTTGTGATGAGCATCCTCACCATCAAACCCTCATGCACATCCTTATTTATCTCCGGAAGTGACATTACTGGATTAAAACATTTACATATTTGTAAATTGTTTGATACTTATTGCTAACCTTGTGAGATCTAAGTAATGGGCAAGAGTCAGTCTGCCCACATGTGCAGTAACTTGGTATTATTTTTTCTAGTATTTGATAATCTGAAGAAAGACAAATCCTATCTAACTGCGGTCTGACTTTGTATTTCTTTTGATGACTAGAGAGTGAATGTCCTATTTCTGAATATCATCCTTTCCTAGAGCTGCTTTCTGTTAACCAGTAACCTGGTCATGTGCTTCATGGAGACTTCCCTTCTGAAGCCACCTAAGCCTCATTAAAGAGTGACAATCTAATGAAAGGACTTCATTTGCCTTTTTATTCTCAGAATCTGGTACAAATCATTTCCCATGTATTTTCTATGAATCCTCACTACAGCTCCATGTACAAGGTAGGTACCATTATTAACTTCATTTCATGTGTGAAGGAGAGGACGCTTGGAGAAGCGAACAAGCTGCCCAAGGTCACACACCCAGGTAATGGCCGAGCTGGGGTTGAACCCAGGTGGACCCTACAGCTCATTCTCTTACTCAGTAAACTCTCTGAATCTAGGATGGGGCCATTGGGGTCTCATATTACTTGATTTTAAGCAGCCCTGGTTCAGCTTGGAGCTCTGTGTCACTCAGGGTGTGTTTTAAAAGTATGTTCTAGTTGAGGATTCTGGGATTGGGGTAACTCCAGGGGATCCTGAGCCCTGTCTATTTCCACCTTCATTGATAATTGGTAAGGCAGAGAGCTTTTCTCATTTACCCAACTTCTCTTGTTCAGTTTCTGAGTAGCTGGAAATGTAGGAAACATGTAGGAAAGTGTGAGAGGGACAAAAAAAAAAAGGGTCCTAACTTAATCCTAACTTCACTGTGGCTTACTGTTATGTTGCCAATTACAGCATGGTGGGACTAATGGAGTATGTTATATGCATCATAATTTAAAAACCAAACAAAACCAGCCCTGAAGCCCTCTGCTGTTTGCCATGAGAAAACCAGAATTAAAATTTTGTTCAAAGCTTAAATCCATTTTCAGTTTCCCGACCTCCCCTTTGACAGCACCACCTCCTCCTAGGCCCATTTTGCCCCATTCCAAGACCTTCAGGACCTGGTGTGATGACTTCTACAACCCCAACCCCACCCCTCCACCTTTTGGAAAGGATTTGAAATCTTGGAGAGAATTTAAGAAATGTTATCTCTTCCTTGACTGTTTTTATGTAATCATTTAAATTGCATTGCTAATTATGGCATGAAAGATTTATTTCCTGCTAAAGGAATTTCAGGCATAGCAAGTTGCTAGGGAAAGTGTTTTACAGTAGGGAATCCTTTAGGGCTCCTTGTGGCTAATGCATACAGTGACCCCACCTCCCAGAGATGACTGTCCTGTTTTAGTTCAGTAATAATAACAACAGCACATTTATTGAGCATTTGTTCTGCCAAGCATTTGTGGTGTTTTCCCTGCATTATCTCCTTGAAGGTTCTTTATAGATGAAGAAATGGAAGCCCATGGATGTTACACAACTTTCCTAGAGACATGGAGCTGTTACATGGGTGGGGCTAAGACTTGAACCCAGGTCTTTCTAACCCCAGACCCTGAGTTTGCAGGATTAGTGTCTTCATGATGAAATGGAGGGACCTCACTGCCAGGGATTTGTTATTTCCCTGAATCAAACTTGAAATGCTGTCAGGGAAGAGCTCCCATCTACATTGCAGGTGGAAAATTGGCTTCCCATGCCTGGCCTGGAACACCAAATACCAGAAGAGGCCTGTACTCTGGTGTTTACCTGTTTGGTTTTGGGTATAAGTGCCCATTCTTCCAGACTCCTCCCCATGCCTTCAAAATCACACTCAGTGTCTTACCCAGAACTCAGGGCATTTATAGACTTAACCATGAAGCCAGCCTCTGTGTTGAACACTTACCTCCTACGAGCCTTACAAAGGTCCCGCAAGGAGACCCACGGAGAAACAGTCTCAGAGAGGTTACATGCAGGTAATTAGCAGAGCTGGGATTCAAACCCTACTGGTGTGATTCTAGAGGGCATGTTCTGCAGCCTCCATCTCTGCACCACCTCCCAGGTTACATTCTGTCTCACATCAAGCTCACCAACCCTCTGGTGTCTCCCTGTGTCTGTTCTCCTAGCTCAGATGGAGCTGGCCAGTTCCTCTGGCTCCTGGCTCTCCAGCGGCCTCATCACACTCCTCTTCCTCCAGTTGCCTGAACCTGTGTCAGGTAGGAGTTCCTGAACTTTCCCTGCCTGGGACAACTAATGGAGTCCCAGTTACACAGAGGCCCAACTAGAGACTTTATTTCTTCTTGGGTCTGTTCTTCCCCCAATCCTTTCCAATGCCCTTCCCAGGCTCTGTCCTTTCCCCAAGATACCCCCTTCGTCATCCCTTGCCAAGCTCTTATCCCCCTGCCTCTGCTGAGGTGTTGTCCCTTTGTGGTCCGCAGGCGCAGGGGATGCCAGCGAGTTCCACCTGGCCCCGCTAGGGGGCACAGCCAAGCTGCTCTGCCCAGTCTCACTCTGGCCGGTCACCGTGCCCGACGTGGTGAGGTGGCTGCGGTCCTCAGCCCTGGGGCGCTCCCAGGCTGTGCACGTGTTTCGGGATGGGAAAGACCGGGAGGAAGGTGTGATGCCAGAATATAAGGGAAGGACGAACCTGGTGAGAGATGCCGGAGCGGGAAGTGTCACGCTGGAGATACGTGATGTCCGGATGGAGGACCGAGGGCCGTACCAATGTCAGGTCCAGATCGCAAATCAGAGTCGAGAGGGCACCGCGACCTTGCAGGTTGCAGGTCAGTCATTTTCAAAAGGGAACTGAGGTGCCCCCAAGATCTGAATCACGGGATGCAGTTACTGCTAGGGGGGTTTGCACATGTACTGAGTTCTCAGGCCTAAGATGAGCGAGAGCAAGGGGTGGGGAGAGGACAGGCATTCGGGTGTCATTAACAGCCGCTGCTGCTCACTAGGGAGGCTGTGGGCGGGCAGAGGGCACTGGAGCACCATCGCCTCTCCACCTCCCCTCCAGTTCTAGGCTCGGACCCTTACATCCACGTGAAGGGCTACGACGCTGGCTGGATCCATCTAGTGTGCAGGTCTGTGGGATGGTTCCCAGAGCCTCGGGCCGAATGGAGAGACCCTCAAGGTAGGGTGCTTCTTTCCCTGTCGGAGGCCCATTTGGACGAAGCTGGGCTCTTTCAAACAGCAGTGTCCAGCAGAGTCAGGGACAGCGCGCTGGGGAACGTGTCCTGCATTATCCACAACTTGGCCCTTGGCCAAGAGAAGACCACAGCCATGGCCATAGCAGGTAAAAGTGCAGCAGAAAACAGGCTTGAAGCCCCTGGTGGTTTCAGAGAAAACTCCTACCCTAAGTGACAGAAAGAATTTTTAAGTTTTTAAATTCTAAGCATAACACATGTTTATTGCATAAACTTGAAAAAATGCAGAACATTTTAAAGAAACCAAAATACGGCCTAGAATCTTACATATTGGAGAGAACCACTGCTAACATTTTGGGGCATTTCTTTCAAGACTTTCTTGTATGTGTATATCTCTGAGTGTACATGTATTTATGGATATATATTCTTTTGCCTAGGTTTTAATCCCCCTCCCTTACAACGTCATGAGCATTTTTGCCCATGTCCTTAAGTAATTCTCTGCAACACGATTTAAAAAGGCTGCATAGTCTTTCATTGTGTGGTTATAGCATTAAAAAAAATTAATGGAAGCCCTATTTCTGGACGTTTGCATGGTTTCCAATTTTTCCTTGTAACTAATGGTGCAGTGCCCATCTTTGCACATATTTTGGGAAGGGATTCTGATTATTTTCTTAGAATGTGTTTCTGGAAGAAGAATGAATGAGTCAAAGGGGTCTGAACCTTTTAAAGACCCTTGAAACATGAGGCCATGTAGCAGAGAAGGGTGGTTTTAGAGCCAGGAAAGGTAGAGTGTGGCCTGGCTCCTGGTGTGCAGGGGTCCTGGATCTCTGCTAAACTCTTTCTTTTTTTCTCTGTCCCCTTCCCTTCTACTCCTACTTCCACTGCCTCCTGCTAAATGCTGAGCACCTTACACACCTGCTCTCTTTAAATCTCCCAATAATCCAGCTGGATCAGGATCACTGTCCCATCTTACAGATGGCAGACCCGCTCAGGGACGCTTAGCCTCAACTGTTGAGCAAGGATGCACATCCAGGTAGGCTCTTCACCACGTGTCATAGGTACCGTTCTGCTCTTTTTTTGTTCTCTGTTTCTTCTTTCCTTTCTCCTTTCTCTCCTGCCTGGGCTTTAGGCCTCCTGCTGCTGGGGCTCAGGGCAAAGATGTTGCTGACTGTCTGTTGCACAGCAGAGTAAGAATTTGAAGGAGGAAGCAGGTGAAGGTGCTCAAGAGAAGACTACAGGCGATCCCTGAGGAAGAACCTCCAGTTCTCCAAAGTCCCTGGATAATTTCTCCGCCTAGGGCAGGATGAGGTTATGGTCAAGAATCTGAGTTTAACCCATTGTCTTCAGACAGGGCCATCTGAACCACTCCTGAGAGACGAACATCTCATTTCAAGTCATCCCTGGGCCATCCAGGGTTTGAGTTACTGAGAGAAGCCAAGAGCCTCACCAGTCTTGGCTCACTAAGCCTCTCCCTGGAGGTGATGGGCACAGCTGGGATGTGCCTGAGCTGTCTGCCGTCTTAGGTAGGGCCCTTAACATGGGAGAAGCACTCAGATGTCTCCCTGAGGGTGGGCCTCGGTGGTTTCTGTTTCAGCCCCGTCGCCAGAGAAGCTCTCCTCCTCAGCCGTGGCCCTTGCTGTGGTCCTGCCTGTCTTAGGGCTTCTCATCACGGTGGGCATTTTCCTTATATGGAAGCAAAGAAGATCAAAAGGTAACCCAGCAGTAAGGGAGCCCAGGCTGGGAGGAAGTGAGACTGCGGCTCCTTTAGGAAAAGGCAGGGAGGACGTAGACATAGACACGGCAGTTAGCCACAGATTAAAGCCCTGTGCAATGGCTGGGAGGAACTCGCAGAGTCACGCTCTGGGACTTCCTTTGCAGAGAGTATCAAAGAAACTCCAGAGGGCTCCTGGGAAGAGCTGTGAATTCTCATCTTTTGAGAAATTAGAAAATAACTAATCATACCAATCTTCTAATTAATCAATAAATCATTGGATAAAACTCATAAAATACGGTGGCATTTCACAGGATCTCAGGGTTGCAAAGGACCTTGAAGGTCACATAATCCAACATTCTTCCCTCTGTCTGATGGTTGAAGACCCTCTGATTCTTTCAAAATGGTCATACATCCACCATGACAAAGAGCAAAGTCTTAGTCAGGCAGCTGGGGCCATCACTGGACAACTCTGCTTGTTAGAAACAGCCTTTCCTTGAGCTGAGCTGACATCTCTCTCTCCCTTCTAGAGAAGCTTCTTTATGAACAGATGATGGAGGTGGGTAAGTATCCTGGGCTGGGTGGGGATGTTTCTCTGTTTTGTTCATTTTGAATCCCCAGTTTCCACTGGTCTAAATTCTGTACCTGAAAATCCCAGCATCTGCTGTCCCTGGCGGCAGTGTTGCTGTGGGGCCTATACCTGTCATTTCCAATTTTTGTTAACTTTTACTTGTAATAGCTGGCCTCATATGTTTGGTGGTTTTTGTCTGTGAACTCATTGCTTGATCTTATTCTGTGGGAGTTGTGTGTGTCTAACGTGAGGGAAGCTTTTATTCATCCAACAAACAATAGATAATTGTGTAGTAAGCGCCCTGGACTACCATGGATGCTGGGGATATATAATGGTGAGTAAAAGCAGACAACAGCCTTTGCTTCTTGGAGCTCTCCGTCTCGTCAGGGAGATATACATAAATTAAATAACTACACAAATAAATGTGTACAAAGGCCACCAAAGGAAGTTCTGAGGGCTGTAAAGCCTATGACCAGGATGGACTGAGCAAACTTCAGGGATGGAAGAGGAGCTCCCAGAGGAAGTGATGTTCCATCTGGAGGATAGACAGGCAAGGGGGAGGAGGGAGAGAAAGAAAGAAAGAAAGAAAGAAAGAAAGAAGAGCTTGAGCAAGAAACGTGGTACCAAAGTGAGGGCCAAGGGGATGGGATGGGGCTGCAGAGGTAGGCAGGGTCAAGCCACGTGAGGCCTTATGATCAGGAGATGGGGTGTAGTCAGGGTGGGGTTAGAGCAATGAGTGGAACTCTCCTGATGAGAATTGTGCTTGAAGAAGCACTCTCTGGCTGCAGAGTTGAGAAGAGACCAGAGGGAGTAAGACAGGATTTGGGGGCAATTTGAGCCATGATTTCTGTCATCCAGATGAGAGATGTGAGACCTGGGTCAGGGAGGTGTGAGTGGAGATAGAGATGGACAGGATCAGAGCAGGTAAACTCAAGAGGAATCTGGGACCCTCAACGTAATGGCACAGAATCTCATTTTCTTTTACTTTTCTTTCTCTAGAAAATCTTCTCTCAGACCATGCAAAAGAAAAAGGTAATTCTGTGTATAGAATAAGGGGTAGGGAAAACATAACGTATTTTCTCCTTCTATATAAATGTTGACAGTCCACTATTATACCTACATTATATATGTGTGCACACACACATCATCCATTAATATTACTGGAATTTACTTGCCTATATCAAGGGGCTCTCGGGCTGGTGAGGGGTTGCCCATGACCAGAATTCATAGGTCTGGATTACCATGATCTCCCTTCATCAGCCTTCCCACCAATCATCTAGAGAGGAGGTCTATATACTATTTAAACATATATTAATTTGGTCATATGGAATGTATGAGAATCTCAAGGATCCATACAACCTTTGCATCGAGAGTGGTCGGGTGACACAATGGGGGGAACATGGGCTCTGGACGCAGTGACAATGTGGCTCAGATCCCTGGTCTTGGATAAGTCACTTTACTGTTCTGAGCTTTGGTTCCTTCATCTGTAAAATGGGGATAATAATTCCTCTCACTTGATTGCTTTCGGGATCAAAAGAGACACACACAAAAAAACCCAACCCAGCTCCTGTTACAGTGCCTAGAACTCTTTTCCCTTATTGCCATTTGTCTTCATTGATTGACTCTTTGCTCTGGGCCACTGAAGTTTAAAAGTTAAATGCTCAGGGTATAAAAAACTCTCCACCCTTTGAGAGTCTAGCTGGGAAGACAAGTCGCTGGCTCAGAAATGGCTCTACATGCGAAGATTTTGGTGTCTCCTCTCCTCCCCTTTACATTTCATCCAACTGGTGAAAGTGTTGGGGGTGCACACTCTGGGGACACGATGGCCTTTCTGTCCAAAAGCAGAAGGAACAGTGGTGTGGTGGTGAAGTTGTCTGACTGGAGTCAGGCAGACTAGGTTTGAATCCTGCCTCGTTGGCCACTTACTAGCTGGGTGATCTGGGCTAATTCCTATGTCCTCTGAGCCTCAGACCACCACTCTGTAAACTGGAAATAATAATTATATGTGCTTCACACTGTTGAGAGGATTCAGTGCCTACCTCATTATAAGAACAGGACATAATACATGGAGGCTGTTAGTGGGAATGGTAAAAATACCTACAAGGTCATATTCAGCTGCACTGCCCCAATGCCCAGTGCCTACCACACGCCAGCCCTTTGCAGGACCAGTGCTGGGAGAAAATGTAAGCCTCGTGGCCCCTCCAAAGAAGCCACGAGTACTCCCTGAAACATATGAAGTAAATGTATATATCCCCAAACCTTCTGGGATCTCCGGGTTTGTGCATCTCTCTGCAGTATTTCAGGGGAGTTACTGTAGAGAATAATAATTCACATGTCAACAGGTGACTTGTAGGCCTTCAGCTAGTTGTGCACTGCAGACATTATAACCAGTAAGTCACAGAAGGGCAGCGAGGTGGACACTCATGTGCACATAGTTACAAATGTACAGAAACACTCCCACAGAAGGCAGAAATGAAACCAGATAGACAAGAAGAAGGATGTGAAGAGGAAAGAGGAACCAAAGTTCCAGCAGTCTGGGTCATCAGGAAAGTGGTACCAGTACCACCAGGTTCCCAGGGGGACTGTGGGAGACATGACTGCATCGGGGGTGGACAGGATCGTTGTCCTTTTCATCCTGGGGAATGGAGATGAGCCCTCCTGGGCCTCGGGGGTAAAGCAGTGGCATCTGCTCACCCATGCTCTTTCTTTTTTTATTTTTTTAGGAAGGCTCCATAAAACCCTCAGTAAGTTCTGCTTCTCATCTGTGGCACAAGCCTCCTGCTGACATCTCTGCTGTAGGATGAGTGTCTCAGTTTCATTTCCTGGGGCAAAACAGAGGGGGCAAGGGTGCCTCAAGCCATGGAGGTTGGGATTTCTTGGCTCCCAAAGGTCTCTTTCCTCGAATAGTCCTGGCTCCTCTTCCCTGCACAACTGCACCTAGTTTCTAAATGGGAAATATTTTACCCAGAAGAGATGTACCTCCTGAAGGTGAGGCCATCTGAAAACACTTTTATCACCAGCCGTGACATTGGCTTAGGTGGGATCCCTGGTGGATGGGTCCTCATTAAACTGAATACGGGCAGCAGAGCTACACCAGCACGTTCGTGTACGAGGACTTCTTGATAACAAAACACCCTCAGCTATTGAAATCTCTATTTTATTTTACACTGAGAAATATACATAAGAAAATCGAGTATAAGTTCAGCGATCATTTTTAATGAACTTTTGTTCTTCTCCCACATTCATTACGTTTATGTTATCAGTACCTATGTGTGTGAGATGTGTTATTTATTCCATCTGCAGCTAAATGTTGGCTCACATAGGATTTGCTGACCCTCTGCAGTATGTCCGGGGACCCCTGGCCCACGGCTGGGAACACTGTTGTTGCAAGCACTGTACTGGGGAAGTTCAGGGTATCACTAGTGAGGGTCTGATGTGGGAATGCACTTGGGGTGGGACTGTAGCATTATGAGCATGTAGAAGCCCTTGTTCTGATGTGTCAAACTGTTTTTATTCTCTAGAGAAGCTCCGGAATGAACTTAGTAAGTTTCCCATGTTATTATAACTTCATTACCAACTTGTCTCCTGTTGTTCTGTTTCCAGTGATAGCTCATTCCCCTTGTTTCTTTTTATACAGAGCTGAAAAGAGCTGCTGCGAACTCAGGTGAGATGCACTTTCCCTGTGCTTGACGCCACCATGCCTCCAGAGGTCCTCCATTTCCCCATCGGGTTACCAATCCCCTTTCTGTCTTTCAGGCTGGAGAAGGGCCCAGCTGCACTTCAGTAAGTCATACCAGTCACACTGACCCACATTTCAGAGCCCATTGCTCTGTTCCTTTGGCATGGAGACTGAATTAAAAAAAAAATCTTTAAATCTGTTTATCTGCTTACCAAATTAAAAAATAACTTTGTGATTATTTTGGGGGGGGTCACATTAAGATTTAGGAAGCTTCCTCTCTTTTAGAAAGCTGATAAACATTGTTCTTCTTATGGGTTTCCTAAGATTTTTGAGATTGTTCTCAAGTTTTTTGGTTATTTGCATTTTATCTTTTTGAGTTGTCTGCTCCTGTCCTTTTCCAGCTACTTTTTGATTTGTGAGGCTTCTTTCTATATGAAGTATATTAACTTTCTGTCATATTTTTCACAAATTATTTTTCTGAGTTTTTCATTCATATTTTAGTTTCCTGATAGTATTTTTTGATGCACGAGTACTTTACTTCTATGTAGTCAAATTTATTCATCTTTTCCTGGGTATCTCTTCAGATTTGGGAAGTCCTTCCTATCCCACAATGGATAAGCAGCCAGTGTTCCTGTCTTTTCCTGCACACCTGCCATGTCCTTCTTCCCCTGAAGATCAGTTTTCTTGGCGGGTGGTGACTGAGATTCTCAGAGAAGGGAATGACTCGGGCAGATGCCTCAACAATATAGACTACAAAAAGATTTCATAGCTGTATTCTAAAAGATCTGCACATCTCTTTTCAGTTTCTTCCTAAATTTGCATTTTTGCAGCTGTTTGAACAAGACCTGTTATTTTCACCACTTCACAGTCCTTATCATTTCGCCAGCCGCCCATGCCCCTCGGGTTCACACTGTCTTCCTCAGGCCGGTGCAAGTGAGGGAACACCAGCTCCCCTTGGGGGCATTCAGGAAACTCACAGCCCTTCTCACACCTAAAGTTGCTTACTCTCACCACATCGACTGGATATGGATTTCATGGATTTAACGCTCCAAGAAGAGCTTATTTTCTGTACTGGGGGAAGGTGGGGGCTCACTTTGACCCTCATAACCCACGCTTTACAAGAGGAATCTTTCTCTCTATATTAACATTTCAAAGTGAAAATGGTAAGCAATGATTTTAGCTAACAAAACGAGCATCATACGCTGTGTGAACGAGGCACTGTCGCATGCATTAGCCCCTCAGATCTGCAGAAGAGCTCTACAGCATAGGTGCAGTTAGTGTTCCCATTTCACAGGTGAAGGAACTAAGGTCTGGAGATGAATAATATGCCCAAGGTCACATAAATAGCATGTGCCAGAGCTCCAACTCAAATATCCTACCTGGCTACTGGGTCTAACATGAAAGCATATGTTTGTTATCATACGCTGGATTTCTTTGGACCATGAAGACAAAGGCAACATTTCCTCAGGGTTAAGGCAGCATCACAGACAGAGGAAAACTTTTTTTCTTCTTTTACTTAATAAATGACCAGGAGATCTAGGAGACTGGAAGACAGTTTGCTTTGGTTCCAGTACATATGGGGAAGGGCAAACCATAAACTAAAATGGGCTAATGACGGTGGTTGCAGACCCAGAGATTATTTTTCCCTCCAAAGCTACCCAAAGGCCCCTTAAGATCTAGCTGTCCCAAACCTCACCTGCTTATGACTCTCTGCAGAGGCGGTGACCCTGGACCCAGACACAGCGCACCCCAAGCTCATCCTGTCTGAGGATAAGAGGCGTGTGCAGCTTGGAGACAGAAGGCAGCCTGTGCCCGACAACTCCCAGAGGTTTGACTTTGTTGTCAGTGTCCTGGGAGCCGAGTGCTTCACAGCTGGCTGTCACTACTGGGAGGTGTACGTGGGGGCCAAGACCAAGTGGGCCCTGGGGGTGTGTAGCGAGGCAGTGAGCAGGAAGGGGAAGGTCACTGCCTCACCCGCCAATGGACACTGGCTCCTGCGACTGAGTGGTGGGAATGAGTACCAAGCTCTCACGTCCCCGCAGACTGCCTTCCGCCTGAAAGAGCCCACACAGTGTGTGGGGATTTTCCTGGACTATGAGGCAGGAGTCATCTCCTTCTACGATGTGACCCACGGATCCCACATCTTTACTTTCACCCACCATTTCTCTGGTCCCCTTCGCCCTTTCTTTGAACCTTGTCTTCATGATGGAGGGAAAAACATGGCACCACTAATCATCTGTTCAGAACTCCAGAAATCAGAGGAATCAACTGTCCCCATGCCGGAAGGAAAAGGCTGCCCTAACGGAGATGTGGCTATGAAGGAAGACCCTTCCTTACTCCCCACTCATGCTCTGGAGCTCAGGGAGATGATCATGTCCTGGCCCTCTCACAAGGGCCCGGCCCTTCAGGGACTTCAGGTTCCTCCTTTTTAGGAACATGCCTCCTTACCTGCTCCCCTGACCGTCCAGCCTAGTGCCTTGGACTAACACCTGATTCTGAAACATCTCATCTCCTTTCTCCAAATCCAGACCCTCTTGCAGTTTCTATTCCTACCACCTTTCTCCCAGGGCCCAGAGGTAAACCCTGTCTTCCTTGGGGACTCGGAGTTCCTGTGGCTGGGGAAGAATTCTTGAAAACCAAATGAACCATCAGATTGGTTTAGATGGTGATGCTGGATGTATGTCACCCAGATACAGGGGTTCCCTACCCTCAGGCTATTTAGAAGAATTCTATCCTCCCCATCTGCATTCAGGCTTTTAGTCACAGAGTCATGGTGCCCAGTCCCTGACTTCTTACTTATTTCATCAAGAATTGCTGTTCCCCTTTCCTTAGCTCAGGTCTCTAGCCACTAAAGCCAACTTTTTAAAAGTAAGCATGTTTTGGGTCACATACTCTTCCTTCTTTTTTCTGGAATACGAGGCCAGGGTGTTGGGGGTGGCTGGAGGAATAAAACATGCCATTCTTTTCTATTTCCTTGATGCTGTTTACAACCTAGTTTGGTGACATCCAGAGCTAATGTACACGTTTTCAAAGCTAATTTACCTGTTGATAATAACCAGGTGCAGGGTTACTAACCTGTAATCCTGAAAAGCCTCGGGAGCCTGATCCGAGAGTCGGGAAGCACAACAGCAGGCTGAGCGGCCCGAGTGTGTGGCCTTGAACAGACAGCCACGGATGAGTCAGTCTATTGTGGATTTAGAGAGGCCAGCTAGAAGTGGCAGTTTTAACCACTAATGTAGAAACTTTTTTCCCTGTAAGACCATTCTACTGGAAAACTTGACTGTGTAGCAAACAACCTTTTGGGTCAGAGAGTATTGATTTCAAATAGAAAGTTGGTAGACCAGGTGTGAGGATAGAATGGTGATTTTTTTTTTCGGTGTGGATTGCAGAAAGAAGCCTAGTCACTTTTAGGTCACACCACATAGGTGATCTGGCCTCTTTGTGGAGATATTGGCTATCAGTTTGCTGACAGGTACACAGCTCGAGCCAACAGAAAAGAGATCTTTCTGTCAGAAGATCTCTCTTTTAGTGCCTGTATTAGGGTTCTTCAGAGAAACATTATATATATATATGGGGTGGGGTGGCGTATTGAGATTCACTATAGAGAATTGGCTCAGTGATTATGGAGACTGGAAAGTCCCAAGATCTGCAGGGTTAGTCAGAAGTTGGAGACCCAGGGGAGCCAATGGTTTAGTTCCAGTTTGAAGGCTGACAGGCTTGAGACCCAGGAAGAACCAATAATTAAGTTTGAGTTTGGAGGTAGGAAAAAAGTTGATGTCCTAGTCTGAAGGCTGACAGGCAGGAAGAATCTCTCTGACTAAGGGGGAGGGTTAGCCTTTTCTTGTATTCAGACTTTCAACTGATGGAATGAGGCCCAATCCACATTAGGGAGGGCAACGTGCTTTATTCAAGCTACTGATTTAAATGCTATTCTCCTTTCAAAACACCCTTACAGAAACACCCAGAATAATTTTTGACCAAATGTCTGGGCACCCAGTAGCCCAGTCAAGTCAACACATGGTATTAATTATCATAGTGCATGAGTGGAATTTGTTTGCTTTTGTATAATTCTTAAATAAAAGTTTGGTATTCATTGTTTGGCATGCTGTTATTTTTATTATAAATGATGAGTTGTGGGGAAAGTTTTGGGGCTGAAAGAGAAAAGCACATTATGGAACTGGTTTTGTACAACATTAAATTCACCCAAGCAAGCTTGAACCAGTTAAAAATAAAGCCACATTGTTATTTCTGAGTCTGCCTTCTCAGAATTTTATTTATATCAATATAGAAAGTAATAGTGTATGTGGGGGTATTTATATTTCACTCATCCATATTCATTTTCAAAAGTATTTTCCTGAATATTCCAATCTTAAAACTAACTCACATTGGCAACACCCAAGAGAACTTACCGGAAGGAAAGAGAACTGACATTTGTGGAGGTAGATGCTTTATATATGTTAACTCATTTAATCCTTAGACAACAATTCTTCTG
Organism: Smutsia gigantea; assembly: GCA_032199065.1. Lineage (NCBI taxonomy): Eukaryota > Metazoa > Chordata > Mammalia > Pholidota > Manidae > Smutsia > Smutsia gigantea. The sequence goes on along the minus strand of JAVSCE010012419.1, from coordinate 13,941 downwards.
GAGATTTCATAGGGAGGAAAACAGTGCTCCAAATGGCTAGGTGATAGAACTGGGATCATAAATCTGGTTTATCTAGCTCTGAAGATATATGCTCTTTGCAATCGGACTGAAATACTGTGAAGGTACAGTAAGTCTGTAGAATTTTTAGCTACATTTTAAATTAAACTTTTTAAAAAAAGTAAAACCTGAAAAAAAATCCTAATCCTGGATATACTTTAGTAGTCTTGTGTCTGAATTGAGAAATGATAGATTCAGCTATAAAGGATCGAAAAACCGCTGCACAGGAAGAATGGGAGTCCCAGAAGTAGTTCCTCGGACAGGAAAATTTTAGCTTCTCTAACAAGAGGATTGGGTGAGCTGATCTTTAAACTTCCCTCCGGTTCCAAAACCCTTTGACTTTAAATTATAAACCTCTCATGAGGTGCAGGACTCAAGGCTTTGTGGAATGTCTACTGCTCCATGATTTCAAACTACAGAGCTCCAGTAGTCTGCTCCCTGACTTCAAAGCTAATCAAAACAGTACGGTACTGGCACAAAAACAGACACATAGATCAACAGACCAGAACAGAGAGCCCAGGAATAAACCCACACTTACATGGTCAATTAATATATGACAAAAGAGGCCAGAATATACAATGGGGAAAAGACAATCTCTTCAGTAAAGGATGTTGAGAAAACTGAACAGCTACATGCAGAAGAATGAAACTGGATCACTGTCTTACACCAAACACAAAAATAAATTTGAAATGGATTAAAGACCTAAATATAAGACCTGTAAGACCGGAAACCTGAAAACTCCTAGAAGAAAACGTAGGTAGTCAGTAGATTAAAGACAGCAGCATGAGAGGTGAGAAAGAGGCCTCCTCCTAAAACCGCTTATAATATGAAAATATAATACAACTAATCCTGAAAGAGCAACAGGAAAGAGGGCTGCACCAGACTGCATACACCTGGAGAAAACAATAGACCTCACAGAACAGGGTAACTACCAAAGCTGTGGCCCAGTAGGACCCAAGCCCTTCCCCCACCCCAGCTCACCAGAGAGAGGAAGTGAAGGCCTGGGACTGCTGAACACCTCGCTCTGGAGATGTGCTCTGGGAGCACAAACCTACATTGCATGGTACTCTGGTTATTAGGGGGGTTGGAAAGCTAAGACAGGCAGAATACCTGGGGAGACTGAGATTCCAGCCACTTGTAGAAAACAGGGATCCATATCTGGTTGCTCTGCGACAAAAGAAAGGCAGGCAGTCTGAGAGACTTCCTAACAGCCAGATGGCTGCTAAAGGGGCAAGTATTGCACAGAGTTTACTGCTCAGGAGAAAGGACAGGTAGACAAAATTGTCCAGGTGCCCTCTGCCCAGCAGGTTGGGAATTTTCACAATCTTCAGGTGCTCCAGACCCCTGGCTGGTTATGCAGCTCCAAGGCCCCCCTCCGTGATATGCAGTCTGATGCACCTTCCTCCTGGAAGCCCGCACCTGGCTCACAAATCAGCAAACTCTGCCCTGGCATTAGGCCAGCCAGAGGGAAGCCTTGCCTACAGCAGCTACAAATGCAAAGCTCAGAGGCTTATACCTGTGTGCTTGGCATTGGAGACAGGCATAGAGGCTGGGAAGCAGGAAATAGCTCTTTCTTCCCCCCAGACACCAACACCGCTCCCCTGCGACCCCTGACATTGCTCCAGGGGCTGAGCAGCTCCAGAGAGTAGAGCTTCTGGGCACCAGAGGGTGCCACATACAAATATGAAATGTCAAAGGAACATGGTACAAAGCAAAATCATACATACACCAGAGAAAGAGTCAAATGAAACTGACCTCATGAATCTTCCTGAAAGAGATTTCAAAATAAAAATCATAAACATGCTCATGGAGGTACAGAAAAATATTCAAGAACTCAGGAATGAATTCCAGTCAGAGATCCAATCATTATGGAACACAGTATCAGAAATGAAATATACAATGGAAGGTTTAAAAAGCAGATTAGATATGGTAGAGGAGATGATGAATAAAATAGAAAATAGAGAAGAGGAATACAAAGAAGCTGAGGCACAGAGAGAAAAAAGGGTCTCTAAGAATGAAAGAATATTGAGAAAACTGTGTGACCAATCCAAATCAATCAATATTCATATTAGAGGGGTACCAGAAGAAGAAGAGAGAGAAAAAGGGATAGAAAGTGTCTTTGAGGAGGTAATTGTTGAAAACTTCCCCAGTCTGTGGAAGGAGATAGTCTCTCAGGCCATGGAGGTGCACAGCTCTCCCAACATAAGGGACCCAAGGAAGACAACACCAAGACATATAATAATTAAAATGGCAAAGATCAAGGATAAGGACAGAGTATTAAAAGTAGCCAGAGAGAGAAATAAGATCACATACAAAGGAAAACCCATCAGGATATCAGCAGACATCTCAGCAGAAACCTTACAGGCCAGAAGGGAGTGGCATGATATATTTAATGCAGTGAAGCAGAAGGGCCTCCAACCAAGAATACTTTATCTGGCAAGCTTATCATTTAAATTTGAAGGTGAGATTAAACAATTTCCAGATAAGCAAAAGCTGAGAGAATTTAACTCCCACAAACCATCTCTACAGCGTATTTTGGAGGGACTGCTATAGATGGAAGTGTTCCTAAGGTTAATAGCTGTCACCAGAGGTAATAAAACCACAGTAAAGAAAGTAGAACAGTTAATTACTAAGCAAATACAAAATGAAATCAACTACCCCCAAAGTCAATCAAGTGATAGACAAAGAGTACAGAATATACCTAATACATAAAGAATGGAGGAGGAAGAAAAAGGAGGAGAAAAAAAGAACCTTCAGATTGTGTTTGTAATAGCATACTATGTGAGTTAAGTTAGTCTCTTAGACAGTAAGGAAGTTAATATTGAACCTTTGGTAACCACAAAACTAAAGCCTGTAATGGCAGTAAGTACATACCTACCAATAATCACCCTAAATGTAAATGGTCAAAAGACATAGAGTCACTGAATGTATAAAAAACAAGACCCGGCGACTTCTGGGAAGATGGCGGCGTGACGGAAATCTCCCAAAACCATATATATATCTGTGAAAATACAACAAATACAACTATTCGTAAAAGAGAGACCAGAAGATACAGGACAACAGCCAGGCTTCAGCTACACCTGCAAGAACTCAGTGCCTCATGAAGCAGGTAAGATACAAAGCCACGACCCGGCGGGACCTGAGCACTCCCCTACCCCAGCACACGGGCAGGAGGAAAAGAATCAGAGTGGGGAGAGAGTGGAAGCACAGGCCCGCCAAATAACCAGCCCTGGTGATCTGCACTGGGAGCACAGACACACATCGCGTGGTGTATCGGGGATTAGAGAAATGGAAGAGCACGATCTGAGACAGAGACTGCAAGCAGGTCCCCTCAGCTGGCTCCCTGGACAAAAGAAAAGCGGGTGCTTTTTTTTCTTTGATTTTTTTAAAGTTTATTTAGATATCATTAACCTACAATTAAATGAGCAATATTATGGTGATTACACTACCCCCTTCATCAGGTCCACCCCACCAACCCCATTACAGTCACTGTCCATCAGCATAGTGAGATGCTATAGAGTCACTACTTTTCTTCTCTGGGTTGTACAGCCCTCCCCATGCCCCCCTAACATTACATCTGCTAATCTTAAAAGTCTTAAAGAGACAAGGGCCCAATAGTGGAACAAAATCGTCCCAGTGTACTCAGCCCAGCAGGCTGGGAGTCGTGGGGAATTTTGGAACCCCTGGTTGGCGGCAGGGTAAAGCAGCCGTGCTGAGGCTTACCACAGAGATCAGCAGCCTGCCATTTGTTCCCCCCAGCCGGCACCGCAAAGGGTCTGGTGGAGCTGCCGCTGCTGCGGAACAGGGAAGGAGCGGCCCCGCCCACAGCAACCTCACAGATTCTACTTCTGGCTGGGGTGCAGCCAATTAGGAAGAGCCCCAGAACCCAGAACAAGGGCTGGAAAGCACCAAGGGGACCAGAAGGCATGAGACTGCAAACCCCCACAGTGCTATAGGCTAGGCTGAGGGCGACCCCACACACAGGCAGCTCAGGGGATTATCCCAGAGACTGCCTCCCAGTGTGCGAGAAACCAGTTCAGGCCCCAGACAAGGGCAAGGAGAACAACAAGCGGGAAGGGACTTTGTTCTCTCAGCTGACACACGTGGCACCTCCCAGCGAACATTTCTATTGCCATGAAAAGACAGAGGAATATGGTATGGACAAGGATCACACAGACAACCCCAGAGAGACGGTCTGATGGGATAGACTTACACAATCTTCCTGAAAAAGAATTCAGAATAAAAGTCCTAACCATGCTGATGGATCTACAGAGAAATATGCAAGAGCTAAGGGAAGAAATGAGGAGAGATATTACAGAAATGAGACAGTCGATTGATGGGCTGAAGAGCAGACTGGACGAGGTGCAAGAGACTGTTAGTGGAATAGAAATCAGAGAATAGGAATACAGAGAAGCTGAGGCAGAGAGAGATAAAAGGATCTCTAGGAATGAAAGAATATTAAGAGAACTGTGTGACCAATCCAAACAGAACATATACACATTATAGGAGTACCAGAAGAAGAAGAAGAGAGAAAAAGGGATAGAAAGTGTCTTTGAAGAAATAATTGCTGAAAACTTCCCCAAGCTGGGGAAGGAAACAGTTTCTCAGACCACGGAAGCCCACAGATCTCCCAGCACAAGGGACCCAAGGAAGACAACACCAAGACACATAATAATTAAAATGGCAAAGATCAAACACAAGGACAGAGTATTAAAGTCAGCGAGAGAGAGACAAAAGATCACCTACAAAGGAAAACCCATCAGACTATCATCAGACTTCTCAACAGAAACCTCACAGGCCAGAAGAGAATGGCATGATATATTTAATGTAATGAAACAGAAGGGCCTTGAACCAAGAATACTATATCCAGCACAATTATCATTTAAATATGACGGAGGGATTAAACAATTCCCAGACAAGCGAAAGCTGAAACAAATACTAACAGAATTAAAGGAGAAAACAGAAAGCAATGCACTCATTTCAGGAGACTTCAACACACCACTCACTCCAAAGGACAGATCAACCAGACAGAAAATAAGTAAAGACACAGAGGCACTGAACAACACACTAGAACAGATGGACCTAACAGACATCTACAGAACTCTACACCCAAAAGCAACAGGATACACATTCTTCTCAAGTGCACATGCAACATTTTCCAGAATAGACCACATACTAGGCCACAAAAAGAACCTCAGTAATTTCAAAAATATTGAAATCCTACCAACCAACTTCTCAGATCACCAAGGTATAAAACTAGAAATGAATTTTAGAAAGAAATCAAAAAGGCTCACAAATACATGGAGACTTAACAACACTCTCCTAATTAATCAATGGGTTAACGACCAAATCAAAACAGAAATCAAAGAATATATGGAGACTAATGACAACAACAACACAAAGCCACAACTTCTGTGGGACGCAGCAAAGGCAGTTCTAAGAGGAAAGTATATTGCAATCCAGGCATATTTAAAGAAGGAAGAACAATCCCAAATGAATAGTCTAAAGACACAATTACTGAAATTGGGAAAAGAAGAACAAATGAGGCCCAAAGTCACCAGAAGAGGGACATAATAAATATCAGAGAAGAAATAAATAAAATTGAGAAGAATAAAACAATAGAAAAAATCACTGAAACCAAGAGCTGTTTCTTTTCTTTTTTTAATAAGTTTATTTTGATATCATTAATCTACAATTAAATGAGTAATATTATGGTGATTACACTACCCCCTTCATCAGGTCCACCCCACCAACCCCATTACAGTCACTGTCCATCAGCATAGAGAGATGCCATAGAGTCACTATTTGTCCTCTCTGGGTTGTACAGCCCTGCCCGTGCCCCCCCCAACATTACATCTGCTAATCGTAATCTCCCTTCTTCCCCCTTGCCCCTCCCTTCCCACCCATCCTCCCCAGTCCCTTTCCCTTTGGTAACTATTAGTCCGTTCTTGGGTTCTGTGAGTCTCCTGCTGTTTTGTTCCTTCAGTTTTTTTTTTCCTTAGTTCTTATAATCCACATATGAGTGAAATCATTTGGTACTTGTCTTTTTCAGCTTGGCTTATTTCACTGAGCATAATACCCTCTAGCTCCATCCATGTTGTTGCAAATGGTAGGATTTGTTTTCTTCTTATGGCTGAATAATATTCCATTGTGTATATGTACCACATCTTCTTTATCCAATCATCTACTGATGGACACTTAGGTTGCTTCCATTTCTTGGCTATTGTAAATAGTGCTGCGATAAACATAGGGGTGCATCTGTCTTTTTCAAACTGGGCTGCTGCATTCTTAGGGTAAATTCCTAGGAGTGGAATTCCTGGGTCAAATGGTATTTCTATTTTGAGTTTTTGAGGAACCTCCATACTGCTTTCCACCATGGTTGTACTAATTTGCAGTCCCACCAGCAGTGTAGGAGGGTTCCCTTTTCTCCACATCCTTGCCAACATTTGTTGTTGTTTGTGTTTTGGATGTTGGCCATCCTCACTGGCGTGAGGTGATATCTCATTGTGTTTTTAATCTGCATTTCTCTGATGATTAGTGATGTGGAGCATCTTTTCATGTGCCTGTTGGCCATGTGAATTTCTTCTTTGGAGAAGTGTCTATTCATGTCCTCTGCCCATTTCTTAATTGGATTATTTGCTTTTTGTTTGTTGAGGTGCGTGAGTTCTTTATATATTTTGGATGTCAACCCCTTATCGGATACGTCATTTATGAATATATTCTCCCATACTGTAGGAAGTCTTTTTGTTCTACTGATGGTGTCCTTTGCTGTACAGAAGCTTTTCGGCTTGATACAGTCCCACTTGTTCATTTTTGCTTTTGTTTCCCTTGCTCGGGGAGATATGTTCATGAAGAAGTCACACATGTTTATGTCCAAGAGATTTTTGCCTATATTTTTTTGTAAGAGTTTTATACTTTCATGACTTACATTCAGGTCTTTGATCCACCTTGAGTTTACCTTTGAGTATGGGGTTAGACAGTAGTCCAATTTCATTCTCTTACATGTAGCTGTCCAGTTTTTCCAACACCAGCTGCTGAAGAGGCCGTCATCTCCCCAATATATATCCAAGGCTCCCTTATTAAATATTAATTGACTGTATGTGTTTGGGTTTATGTTTGGATTTTCTATTCTATTCCACTGATCTATGGGTCTGTTTTTGTGCCAATACCAAATTGTCTTGATTACTGTGGCTTTGTAGTAGAGCTTGAAATCAGGGAGCGTAATTCCTCCCGTTTTATTCCTCCTTCTCAGGATTGCTTTGGCTATTCGGGGTCTTTTGTGGTGCCATATGAATTTTAGAATTATTTGTTCCAGTTCTTTGAAGAAAGCTGTTGGTAGGTTGATAGGGATTGCGTTGAATCTCTATATTGCTTTAGGTAGATAGCCATTTTAACAATATTTATTCTTCCTAGCCAAGAGCATGGGATGCATTTCCATTTGTTAGTGTCCTCTTTAATTTCTCTTAGGAATTTCTTGTAGTTTTCAGGGTACAGGTCTTTCACTTCCTTCATTAGGTTTATTCCTAGGTATTTTATTCTTTTTGATGCAATTGTGAATGGAATTGTTTTTCTGATTTCTCTTTCTGTTAGTTCATCATTAGTGTATAGGAAAGCAACAGATTTCTGTGTGTTAATTTTGTATCCTGCAACTTTGCTAAATTCAGATATTAGTTCTCGTAGTTTTGGAGTGGAGTCTTTAGGGTATTTTATGTACAATATCATATCATCTGCAAATAGTGACAATTTGACTTCTTCTTTACCAATCTGGATGCCTTGTATGTCTTTGTTTTGTCTGATTGCCGTGGCTATGACCTCCAGTACTATGTTGAATAACAGTGGAGAGAGTGGGCATCCCTGTCTTGTTCCCGATCTTAGATGAAAAGCTTTCAGCGTCTCGCCGTTAAGTATGATGTTAGCTGTGGGTTTGTCATATATGGCCTTTATGATGTTGAGGTACTTGCCCTCTATACCCATTTTGTTGAGAGTTTTAATCATGAATGGATGCTGAATTTTGTCAAATGCTTTTTCAGCATCTATGGAGATGATCATGTGGTTTTTGTTCTTCTTTTTGTTGATGTGGTGAATGATGTTGATGGATTTTCGAATGTTGTACCATCCTTGCATCCCTGGGATGAATCCCACTTGATCATGGTGTATGATCCTCTTGATGTATTTTTGAATTCGGTTTGCTAATATTTTGTTGAGTATTTTTGCATCCACGTTCATCAGGGATATTGGTCTATAGTTTTCTTTTTTGGTGAGGTCTTTGTTTGGTTTTGGTATTAGAGTGATGCTGGCTTCATAGAATGCGTTTGGAAGTATTCCCTCCTCTTCTATTTTTTGGAAAACTTTAAGGAGAATGGGTGTTATTGCTTCTCTATATGTCTGGTAGAACTCAGAGGTGAATCCATCTGGTCCGGGGGTTTTGTTCTTTGGTAGTTTTTTGATTACTGATTCAATTTCGTTGCTGGTGATTGGTCTGTTTAGTTTTTCTGTTTCTTGTTTGGTCAGTTTTGGAAGGTTGTATTTTTCTAAGAAGTTGTCCATTTCTTCTAGGTTTTCCAGCTTGTTAGGGTATAGATTCTCATAATATTCTCTTGTAATTCTTTGTATTTCTGTGGGATCCGTCGTGATTTTTCCTTTCTCATTTCTGATTCTGTTTATGTGTGTAGATTCTCTTTTTCTCTTAATGAGTCTGGCTAGGGGTTTATCTATTTTGTTTATTTTTTCAAAGAACCAGCTCTTGGTTTCATTGATTTTTTCTATTGTTTTATTCTTCTCAATTTTATTTATTTCTTCTCTAATCTTTATTATGTCCCTCCTTCTGGTGACTTTGGGCCTCATTTGTTCTTCTTTTTCCAATTTCAGTAATTGTGTCTTTAGACTATTCATTTGGGAATGTTCTTCTTTCTTTAGATAGGCCTGGATTGCAATATACTTTCCTCTTACAACTGCCTTTGCTGCGTCCCATAGAAGCTGTGGCTTTGTGTTGTTGTTGTCATTTGTCTCCATATACTCTTTGATTTCGTCATTGACCCATTGATTAATTAGGAGAATGTTGTTAAGTCTCCATGTATTTGTGAGCCTTTTTGTTTTCTTTCTAAAGTTTAATTGTAGTTTAATACCTTTATGATCCGAGAAGTTGGTTGGTACAATTTCAATATTTTCAATTTTAGTGAGGTTCTTTTTGTGGCCTAGTATGTGGTCTATTCTGGAAAATGTTGCATGTGCACTTGAGAAGAATGTGTATCCTGTTGCTTTTGGGTGTACAGTTCTGCAGATGTCTGTTAGGTCCATCTGTTCTAGTGTGTTGTTCAGTGCCTCTGTGTCTTTACTTATTTTCTCTCTGGTTGATCTGTCCCTTGGAGTGAGTGGTGTGTTGAAGTCACCTAAGATGAATGCATTGCTGTCTATTTCCTCCTTTAATTCTGTTAGTATTTGTTTCACAAATGCCGGTGCCCCTGTGTTGGGTGCATATATATTTTAAATGGTTATATCTTCTTGTTGGATTGACCCCTTTATCATTATGTAATGTCCTTCTTTATCTCTTGCTACTTTCTTTGTTTTGAAGTCTATTTTGTCTGATACAAGTACTGCAACACCTGCTTTTTTCTCCTTGTTATTTGCATGAAATATCTTTTTCCATCCCTTCACTTTTAATCTGGGGATATCTTTGTGTTTGAGGTGAGTTTCTTGTAGGCAGCATATAGATGGGTCTTGCTTTTTCATCCATTCTGTTACTCTGTGTCTTTTGATTGGTGCATTCAGTCCATTTACGTTTAGGGTGATTATCGAAAGATATGTACTTATTGCCATTGCTGGCTTTAGATTCGTGGTTACCAAAGGTTCAAGGGTTTCTTCTTTACTATCTAACAATCTAACTTAACTTTCTTGTTAAGTTATTGTAAACACAGTCTGATGTTTCTTTATTTTTCTCCCTTCTTATTCTTCCTCCTCCATTCTTTATATACTAGGTGTTTTAGTCTTTGCCTTTAGTTAGTATTTGGATGGTCTGCTTTCTTTGCTATGATTTTATTTTCTCTGGTGACAGCTTTTTAGCCTTGGGAGTGCTTCCCTCTAGAGAAGTTCCTTTAAGATGTCCTGTAGAGGTGGTTTATGGGAGGCAAATTCTCTCAGCTTTTGCTTGTCTAGAAATTGTTTAATCCCTCCATCATATTTAAATGATAATTGTGCTGGATACAGTATTCTTGGTTCAAGGCCCTTCTGTTTCATTGCGTTAAATATATCATGCCATTCTCTTCTAGCCTGTAAGGTTTCTGTTGTTTCTGTTGAGAAGTCTGATGTTAGTCTGATGGGTTTTCCTTTGAAGGTGATCTTTTTTCTTTCTCTAGCTGCCTTTAATACTCTGTCCTTATCTTTGATCTTTGCCATTTTAATTATTATGTGTCTTGGTGTTGTCTTCCTGGGGTCCCTTGTGTTAGGAGATCTGTGGGCTTCCATGGACTGTGAGACTATTTTCTTCCCCAGCATGGGGAAGTTTTCAGCAATTATTTCTTCAAAGACACTTTCTATCCCTTTTTCTCTCTCTTCTTCCTCTGGTACTCCTATAATGCGAATATTGTTCCGTTTGTATTGGTCACACAGTTCTCTTAATATTCTTTCATTCCTAGAGATCCTTTTATCTCTCTCTGCCTCAGCTGCTCTGTATTCCTGTTCTCTGATTTCTATTGCATTAACAGTCTCTTGCATCTCGTCCAGTCTGCTGCTGAGCCCGTCGATGGCTTCTCATTTCTGCATTATCTTTCCTGACTTCCCTCACTTCCTCCCTTAGCTCTTGCATATTTCTCTGTAGATCCATCAGCATGGTTATGACTTTTATTCTGAATTCTTTTTCAGGAAGATGCTGCATTTCCATCCCTTCAGATTCCTTCTCAGAGGGGCTCTGGATCTTGGTGATTTTTGTCTGTATCATATTCTTCTGTCTTGTCATGTTGACAGGAGTGGTCGCTGGTAGGTGCCACGTATGTCAGCTGGGCTCTTTAAGGTTTAAAAAGAAAAGAAAAAAAAGCACCACCAAAAAAAACAAGCAAGCCAAAAAAAGAAGGAAGAGAAAGAAAAGAGAGAAAGAAGAAAGAAATGAAAGAAAAGGAAGGTGAAAAAAAGAAAAAAAGAAGGCAAGAAATAAAACAGACGAGCAAAAAAAAAAGGCAAGAAATAACACAAATGAGCAAAAAAAAAGAAGCCCACCTGGAGTGGGTTCTCTAAGCATGGTGTAGGTGTCGCTGTTGCTCCACTAATTCGCAGCCGCAGCCGTGCCGCTTTTTTTTTTTTTTGTAGGTCTGGGCGGGGCAGGAATGAATGGGACGCTATTGTTTTCTGTATAAAGTTCCAGCGTGGTTGCTCCCTTCTCTCTGTCACTAGCGAAGGGGACTGAAGTTCCCCAGGACTTCCAGCCTGCAGGGCTGAGCCCGCCGGGGCGATGGTGTTCCCTCGCTGGGCCCCCCCGCCTCTCCAAGACTGCTACAAATGGAGCGCGCTTTTCTCTTGTCCCTGGGCGCTGGCTGCACGGTCCCGGCGCCTTCCCGGCTCAAAACCTGCACCTTCTGCCTCTCCAATGTCTGATGCACCGCACGATGTGTGTCAGCGCTCCCGACGCTCCCGGCGCAGACCACTGGGGCTGGTTATTTCGCGGACCTGCTCTTCCACTCCCTCCCGGCTCCGAATCCTCTCCTCCCGCCAGAGCGCTGGGCTGGGTGAGTGTTCGGGTGCCGCCGGGTTGCAGCTGTGTATCTTACCCGCCTCACGGGGTGCTGAGTCCTCCCAGGTGTGGCTGCACGCTGTGCACTTTTCCTGTGTGCTCCGATTTCTCTTTTAGAAATAGTTGTATTTGCTGTGTTTTCATAGATTTATATAGTTTTGGGAGGAGATTTCTGCCGCCCTGCTCACACCACCATCTTCCCGGAAGTCCCAAGAGCTGTTTCTTTGAAAAAATAAACAGCATAGATAAGCACCTAGCCAGACTTATTAAGAGAAAAAGAGAATCTACACACATAAACAGAATCAGAAATGAGAAACGAAAAATCACATCGGGCCCCACAGAAATACAAAGAGTTATGAGAATACTATGAAAATCGATATGCTAACAAGCTGGAAAACCTGGAAGAAATGGACAACTTCTTAGAAAAATACAACCTTCCAGTACTGACCAAGCAAGAAACAGAAAACCTAAACACACCAATTACTAGGGACAAAATTGAATCGGTAATCAAAAGTCTACCTAAGAACAAAACCCCCGGGCCAGACGGATTCACCTCTGAATTTTACCAGACATATAGAGAAGACATAATACCCATTCTGCTTAAAGTTTTCCAAAAAATAGAAGAGGAGGGAATACTTCCAAACACATTCTATGAAGCCAGCATCACTGTAATACCAAAACCAGGCAAACACCTCACCAAAAAAAAAAAATTACAGAACAATATCCCTGATGAATGTAGATGCAAAAACACTCAACAAAATATTAGCAAACCGAATTCAAAAATACATGAAGAGGACCATACACCATGATCAAGTGGGATTCATCTCAGGGATGCAAGGATGGTAAAATATTCAAAAATCCATCAACATCATCCACCACATCAACAAAAAGAACAAAAACCACATGATCATATCCATAGATGCTGAAAAAGCATTTGACAAAATTCAACATCCATTCATGATAAAAATTCTCAACAAAATGGGTCTGGAGGGCAAGTACTTCAACATAATAAAGGCGATATATAACAAACCCACAGCCAACATCATACTTAATAGTGAGAAGCTGAAAGCCTTTCCTTTAAGATTGGGAACAAGACACGGATGCCCACTCTCTCCATTTTTTTCAACATAGTTCTGGAGGTCCTAGCCACGGCAATCAGACAAAACAAAGAAATATAAGGCCATCCAGACTGGTAAAGAAGAAGTCAGGACTTCCAGGAAGATGGCGGTGTGAGCAGGGCGGCAGAAATCTCCTCCCAACACTATATTTATCTACGAAAACACAGAAAATACATCTATTCCTAAAAGAGAGACGAGAATACACAGGAAAGCGCACAGCGTGCAGCTACACCCGAGAGGACTCGGCACCCCAAGAGGCGGGTAAGATGCGGAGCCGCGACCCGGCGGGACCCGAGCCCTCCCCCACCCCAGCGCACCGGCGGGAGGAGAGGAGTCAGAGCCGGGAGGGAGTGGAAGTGCACCCCGCGAAGTACCCAGCCCCGGGGATCTGCGTGGGGAGCGCTGACCCACATCGCGCAGTGCAGCGGAGATTGGAGAGACAGAGGGGCAGGATCTGAGCGGGGAACGCGCCAGGGGGCTTGCAGCCGGCTCCGGGAAGGAAAAAAAAAAAGCGCGCGCTTTCTTCAGCAGTCTTAAAGAGACAGGAGCCCAGCGGAGGAGCCGGATCGCCCCAGCACACTCAGCCCAGCAGGCTGGGAGTCCTGGGGAGTTTCAGCCGCCTTAGCTGGCGACTGAGGAAGCGTAGCCATACTTAACACTCCTCACTGAGATCAACAGCCTCCTATTCGTTCCCACCCCTGCCAGAGTGATAAAGGGCCCTGCGAGCGGCACAGTCACAGCTGTGGAATAGTGGGGCAATAGCGCCACCTAGAGCATTCCCACAGAATCTACGTCCGGTGGGCATTTTTTTGTTTTGTTTTGTTTTGTTTTTGGTTTTGTTTTTGTTTTTTTTCTTTTTTTTCTTTTTTTCTTTCTTTCTTTTTTTTTCCTTTTTTTTCTTTTTTTCTCTTTCTTTTTTCTTCTCTTTTTAAAGTCTTAAAGAGCCCAGCTGACATACGTGGCAACTATCAGTGACCAAATTATACAGCCATGAAAAGACAGAGGAATATGGTTCAGACCAAAATCAAACAGACAACCCCAGAGAGG